>CM060976.1:263869751-265115584 GCA_030765065.1 Deroplatys truncata
CACACACGGACATGTTTCCAAAAATGCTTTTTTTGGATTCAGGAGGTCTCAAAACATGTATTTCCGGCGAAATCTCGGTATCGAATTTTTGGGTGGAATGCAATACTTCCCCTACTTACTATACGTAGTAGAGAAAGTAAAAATACAGTCAGCATTACACAAACTAAGAAGATGGGCCGAGTGAAACAATATCTAGATAAAAGAAAATAAGACGGAAACGGTAGTGTTCAAAAAACGAGGAAGACTCACCGAAGCAGAAAACGGAGGCAGTATTTTTAACACTTAAATGATTTCAGTCTAATTATATAATACGTAAATTCAATAACAGCCCGCCTTAAAGCAATATGTGTATGCAACAATATATAAAATGTGTATATTATAGTCATTTTATATGTTTATATTATTTCATACATGTTCAATAATGTTATGTGAATGTATTACGTAATTTAATAATGTAGAAGCTGTCAGAATAATAGGTTAAAAGTTGCTAACAATGAGATAACAATGAGGTAACCTTGAGGCAATAATGAGTAAGAAAGTTTAAACACTACTTGTGATTCTTGGAAGCAATAATGTAAATTTTGAGACAGTTTATAAAAATAGCCAAAAAACAACCAGAAAAAGCTTTAGTTAAATTAAGGTATTCTATTGGAGTGGGGTTAGCCAATCACAAACTGTAATATAGCAAAATTTACAAATTTAGAGTTCAGTTGCTTGTAGACAGCGCTTATAACTAGACGCGTTGCTTGTACACAGTGTTACTAACCAGACGTGAAATGTTTCCTCGAGAGGTTTAATATATATTCAGTTGAGACAAAACGTGTCAAGCATTAATAAAGCAAGTGATGTAAAATTATAATCTTTGTAAGCCTATATTCTTCAGTCGTACCACAACCCTGCAAAGAGAAACATGTCTCTAACAATAATACTGACGCAGCCGAGGCAAACACTAATATATGTATATTTAAAGAGGCAGTCAAATTACAAAGCTAATACTTTTTAAACGAAATTTGAGGCAAAGGCCACCGGAAAGTAAATTTGGGGCGAAGGCTACCGGAAACCGGGCGGTTGCAACTACTTCAAGTGTTCGAATCCCCAACATAAGAACTACAATACAACTACTACTTCAAATTGGCTTTCCATACGTGAAGCAACAACCCAGTTCAAATTGGCGCCCAAAGCGTGGTGCAAATAATGTTAAGAAAACCACTACTTCAAAACGAAATGTGCAATGGCAACCTACTCAAGAGAACAAACAATTTCAAATATCTAGGTATCACAATTCAGACAACTGGGAGAAGCTTCAGGATACACATAAGATCGAGAGCAGTGGCGGCCATGAATGAAATCGGGAACATCACACAACTATCGATCAGCACAGCCATGAACCTGTTTCGGCTAAAAATATTACCCGTCCTGACGTATGGCCTAGAACCATACGTGGGAGAATACCTCACATACAAACAGCTGGAGGAACTAGAGCGGGTAAAACTAGATATCTGAAGAGATTTCTCGGAATTCAAAATCAAGGCTAGTGCATGAGCTCATCAGGGAGAAATTTTTGACAGAGGATCTAAAATGCGAGATAATTTTCCCGGCAAATGACGCCTACAATCAACTCCTACAAGACCTGCACGAGAAGAAGAACAGCATACCGGAGGACTTCTATGCAACGTGTGCAATGCAAGATAGGACCTGACCGGAAGCTAATCATGAAATGCGACACGTGACGACAAGATTGGCAACCCGTGGCTTCCACCACAAGGTGTACTGCAACAAGACCTATCATGAACCAAATGACCAGTGTGTGTATATTATGTTCTTAACTTTAGTCTTTATTTCTGTGGTTTTAATTTCCCTACCACGTACATGGTAGGTAGAGAAGGTACCCAAAATTTATGTACCGAGTTTTCAGCAGAAATACAAATTTTGTGGCCGCTTGAATAAATAAAAAAAATCATTTTTAAAAAAAACGTCCGCGCGCGCGTCTATACGTGTCTGTAAACAGCATAACTAAAGAACGATAAATCAGATAAATACCAAACTTGGCATTTAGGTTCAGTACTTTCCAAGAATACGATACAACATTTTCAAGAAAATCCCTAAATACCCTTTATCTGGAACTTCTCAAAAATTTTGGTTTTATGAAAAGGTTTATCTTGAATTTTCTGGGAATAGCCTGTGAAGTCCTCTTAATTCGGAAGGAATTTTGTATCTTGTATAACCGGTAAACGTTAAGCGATAGACGGAAACGTAATACACAAAACAAAAGTAGATCTCTTTAAAACACACAATTTATTTCAAATAACTTTTTTGTTGCATCAGCAATTTCGTGATATCCGTTATTAATGGTTCGATTTGTGCATTACGTGTTTAGTTTTTTAAAGTCCTGTCGATGTTCAGTTGTTTCTCGCAATATCATGGGAACAGTATAGAATTTTAAGGCCAGCTTATATCCTTTGTATCCACAACGAAATGTGCACTGTAGCTATTTCTGCAGAAGTTTATCTCGATTGAAATGAAGCAGATAAATTTTCAGAAACATATTTCGTATACACACTTATAAGCGAAAGAGGTTAGAGAAAGCATGTGAATGTAACACATCAGATTTTTAATAATTCTTTTAAATTTATCAAAACCAAATGATCCTTACTTCCTGGATTGCTTTCGTATTGGGGAAAGTAAAAATTAGAATATTGGCAATTAAGCGCTAAAATGAATAGGAAATATTTATGGAAAGGCCTAAACCTACTCAAGAAATTTTAACATTTTTTATATTTAGTGTATTTTGTCTGGAAATGACAGTTTTAGTGGTAAAGGATGTTTAAAATCGGTTGAATATTTTCCAGTGTTACCTCATTCAAACAAATGTTCTCTCTCAGCTGTATTTATATGCCGAAATAGAGATAATAAATAACACACTAGGGAAGTTATTCGCAAGCAGAAATCTTTGTAGCGAACTGTACTTATGTGGATAAAGCATTTACTGCAATCAATATATGAGAACTGATGTTTTGCTTGCTTTACTCCAAGGAATCAGAGGTTAAATTTTCTGTGCTCAAAGGCGTTCCACTCGGCGTCTGTAAATTAGGAATGAAACCCCGCAAAAAGTGGGACTAGCTCCGAGTATCAACAGTGCATATCATTACGGAGAGAGGGGGAGAGAGTGCATTAGAGAAATTGGAGTACACCCGCTCTCTCACAGGGTTTGATTACACTTTCAAAGATGACGTAAGTGGAACACAAATAATAACGGAGAGCTGCTCGAGGATTTACTTGCAATTCTGAACTAATTATTTCATTTGTTCATCCACCTCTATCACAATTCTGAATTTGCAGCGAATAGAACAGATTACGTTCTGCTTCTATAAAACGCTCTCGAACAAATGAGGCCGTTTCTACTAGTAGACAAACTGTTTGTATTGCACCCCAAAACAATGTCGAGCTTTCATCGGAAATACATGTTTTGAGAACCCTTGAGGCAGTATTTTTAACACTTAATGACTTCAGTCTAATTATATAATATATAAATTCAATAACAGCCCGCCTTAAAGCAATATGTGTGTGTAACAATTAGTAAAAAAATGTAAGAGTCATTGTATATGTTTGTATTATTGTATCCATGTGTAACAATGTTATGTGAATATATTACGTAATTTAATAATGTAGGAGCTGTGAGAATAATAGGTTAAAAGTTGCTAACAATGAGGTAACCTTGAGGCAATAATGAATTAGAAAGTTTAAATGCTACTTGTGATGCTTGAAAGTAATAATGTAATTTTAGTGACAGTTTATAAAAATAGCCAATCAACAACCAGAGAAAGCTTTAGTTAAATGAAGGTATTCAGCCAATCAGAGACTTGAAATACAGAAATTTACAAGTTTAGGCGGTTCAAATCAATTCAGTTGCCTGCAAACAGTGTTCCTAACCGGACGCGAGACACGTCCTCGAGAAGTATAATACGTATTCGTGTGAGACGAAAACAATTTTACGTGTTAAAAAGTGCAAGTAGTTAATTGAAGAATCTCACAGCACTCTATATCAATGAATCGTTATTTAAATCGTATCAAGTATTAATAAAAGGAGTGAAGTAAAATTATAATCTGTGTAAGCCTACATTCTTGTCGCACCATAACCCTACTAAGAGAAACGTGTCTCTAACAAATACTGACGCAGCCGAGGCAAACATAAGTATATAATATATAAAGAAACAGTTAAATTACATAGTATTTTTTTAAACTTGGGGCAAAGTCCACCTGAAAGTACATTTGGGGCGAAGGCTACCGGAAACTTCTTACTATACGTGCGATTGCAACTACTACAAGTTCGGCTCCCCTACAGTTGAAATATAATACTCCTTTAATAATAATGTCTTCACCCTTAACCCCACCGAGCGAGTGGCGCCGCGCTGACACTTTTCCATTCGCACTCGGGAGCTCCCGGGTTTGATTCCCGACCTATGAGAGTTTTCGAGGTTTCTCCGGGTTAGGCAAATGCTGCAGTGGCGTCCTTCATTCACCGAATTTCCTGTCCCTCCATTTCGTTCCGTTAATAATTTTATTCATCCTTCATCCTGTTTGTTCTGTTTCAGGGTTGAAAGTGTTGACAATGGCAAGGAAACAGGGTGCTCTCTGTGGAGTTTTCTCTGTCCCTAGACCTTCGGACACAATGTGTCCCCTGTCCGAATTCCGGGGGTCTCAAACTGGTAACTGTAGGGACCTTTCCTTTGCTGTGCCGTCACTCTTGTTACTCTTACCCGATATCTTATTTCATCTCATCCCTCCCTTTCGGAGGCACCGCCTCGTGGAGCGCGGTACAGTATCCTCACTCCTGATTCCCCTCCGCTTGCAAATCCAATCCAATCCTCATGAACCCCAAAAGTTTAGTAAAAGGTCTGTAAATGTGTGTGTCCGTTACAGCATAACTGAAAAACGAAATTGAGTAAAATACGTAATTTGATATTTCAATTTAGGACTTCCTAAGGACGCGACACGGTGATTTTCCAGAAAGTCACCTCACTCGAAACTACCCTTTAAACGGAAAAGTTTTTGTTATATTTTATTTTCTAAAAAATTACCATAACGATTTTAATTAAAATATCATATATTAAAAATATTTTCATGACAAATAAAATATATATTTTAAATTTTCTGGGAATACCCTGTGAGGTCCTCTTCATTCAGAAGGAATTTTGTATAATCTTGCATAACTGGTAAACCTTAAACGATAGACGAAAACGTCCCACACAAAATATGTAGATCTCTCTATAACATGCAGTTTATTTTCAGCAATTGTGTTATGACGTCAGTCATTTCCCAGATATCCGTTATTAATTTTTCGACTTGTTCAATACTTCAATTTTCAGATGCTTCACGCGATGTCATGGAAACAGTATGGAATTTTAAGTCCACTATGCATCGTGTATTTCTTAAACATTTGACTATCGCTGTTCTCTTTGTATCTATAACGAAATGTGTAATGTAGCTGTTTCTGTAGAGTTTATCTCGATTAAAATGAAATACACAGGAAAAGAAATTTACCTAAGAATAGTTTGTATACTCACTAATAAACAATAGAGGGTGGAGAAAGTAATGTGAATGTAACACATCGAAATTGTTACTTTATCTACTACGTATAGTAAGTAGGAGAAGTATTGCATTTCGCCCAAAAATTCGATACCGAGATTTCACCTCAAATACATATTATGAGGTGCCCTGAATCCAAATAAAGCATTTTTGAAAATATGTACTCGTGCGTATGTGTGTCAGTATTACTCAAAAATGAAAACTCGGATGAATACCAAACTTAGTATTTGAGTTAAGTATCTTTCAAGGATGCGAAACGAAATTTACAAGAAAATTCCCCCACACCAGACTACCCTTTACATGGAAAATTTTTCGAAAATGTTTATTTTCTCAAAAATGGCTCCAAAATTTTTTATTAAAATACCATATGTTTAATTGTTCATGGCAATTGAAATGTGTATCTTGAATTTTCTGCCAATGTCCCTAAAAGTCCCCTTCATTCTGAATAACTGGTAAACCCTAAGAGATAGAGAAAATTTTACTAACCACAAAATGTAGATTTCGTTAAAACACCAATTTATGTCCTATACATTTTTTCTTAAGTGAACCGTTTGCGAGATATTCCTTCTTATTTATTTGAATTTTCCAATTCTTATACTTTTTCTCAAATGGGAATTCATTATTCGTTTTTTTATGTCCTGGACACGCACAGAGAATGGAATACTCCACATAGCAACCAGCTCTTAAAACATTTGACTATCGCTTAAAGCCTACCAATTCCACTTGCATCTACAAGAAAATTAGCAATAAGTTTCTGCAAATGTTTATCTGGACTAACATGAAGTAGATGGAGAATAGGCGTTTGTAAAAATAGTTTGTACATGAAAGGAGAAAGGCATGTGAGTGCTACACATCAGGTTTTTTTCTAGTAAAAATGTGAAAAGTGGTTACATGAGTAGTTTAATATTTGTATATAAGGGATATGTAAGTTGTAATGGATAGAGAAAAGTCTGATCCAGGTAGGATACCTGCATTCAAATAGTTACAGAATTGCTAGTTATTAATTCATTTTCTGATTCGAGTCCGTAAATTGCACCCACCCCGTTTAGTACAGCCAGACCAGGAATAGACTCTCCTCATTTCCTGTTTTCCTTACTGCATTATTCCTCGAGCGTGATTTAACATTTCTTTCATTCGTCGTGTAAATACGAGTTAATTTCATACAAAATCCCTTCGCTGGGGAGTAGCATACACTTTAATGCATAATTTATGTTATCTTCTTCCTGTTTCTGCCAGCTTTTCTCCATTTGCGTTTGCTTTTTAATACCATCTGTTACGCGCTTTTTTTTTTCTTTCGGGATTTGAGGACGCAGATTCCTCGTTGTTATAATTTCTCAAGCACAGCCCATAAATCATTTCAGACGCTTCGTGTAGTTTGGTGCACAAATATAACTCATTAATTGCTTTCGGCTTTATAATTCTTCCTGACAAAAGCAATACGTTGATGCAGATTTTTTTACACTTAAATGATTTTCAGTCTAATTGTGTAAATATAAATTCAATAACAGCCCGCCTTAAAGCAATGTGTGTATGTAACAATATATAGAAGGTTCATATTACAGTCATTGTATATGTTTATATTATGTACATGTTCAATAATGTTATGTGAATGTATTACGTAATTTAATAATGTAGGAGCTTTGAGAAATAGGTTTAAAGTTGCTAACAATGAGGTAACCTTGAGGCAATAATGAGTTTGAGAGATTAAAAATGTTACTTTTGATTCTTGGAAGCAATAATGTAATTTTAGTGACAGTTTATAAAAATAGACAATCAACAACCAGAAAAAGCTTTAGTTAAATGAAGGTATTCTATTGGAGTAGGATTAGCCAATCAGAAACTGAAAAGGAGAAACATTTACAAATTCAGAGTTCAGTTGCTTGCAGACAGTGTTGGTAATCGGACTCGAGGAATTTAATACATATTCGTGTGAGACGAAAACAGTTTTACGTGTTAAAAAGTGCAAGTAATTAATTAAAGAATCTCACAGCTCTCTATATCAATGAAGTGTTATTTAAATCGTGTCAAGAATTAATAAAATAAGGAGTGAATTAAAAATTATAATCTGTGTAAGCCTACATTGTTCAACCGCATCACGCCCTTTTAAGAAATTCATATCTCTAAAATTAATACTGACGCAGCCGAGGCAAACATATATATAATATTTAAAGAAACAGTCAAAATTACAATGCTAATACTTTTAAACTTGTTGCGAAGGCTACCGGAAGCTTTTTATTATACGTGCGGTTGCAACTACTTCAAGTGTTGGGCACCCCAATAGTTGAACTACAATACAACATCTTCTTCAAACTGACTTTCCATACATAGAAGCAACAACCTACTTCAAATTGACGCCCAAAGCGTGGTACAAATAAATTTAAAGATACTATCAACTTCAAATTGGCTTCCATACTTGGAGCAAATAACAATACAACAAAACACCTGCTTCAACGTGTTGGGTTTAATGTGTAAGGTCACGGTTTATAACTGTAAACTTTTGAATGAAATCTTAAGAGACAATAAAACCTCTTAAGGTAAGAAGGTGGCGTCTTGCATTCACATAACTGTCTATACTGTAGGTGTTCTTGGTGCGAGAGCTTTAATGCCACATCCTGAATCAAAGAGTTATACCTAACGTTTAAAGTTATCTGATTTGTTGAGCTTTATATCGTTATTTCGGAACTCGTTCGGCGTTGTCTCGTGCGCCAGCTGCTCTAGTGGTATAGCTATGAGTTCTTGTATGCGTGAGTGTATTTTGAAAGGATAACACCCGTTTAATTAGCTGATAGGTTTTAATGTTAACTAAAACGTTCACTATGAGAAGATTCACCGAATGTTGAATTTGAAAATTAATTACTTGTCTAACAATAATTAAGCGTAGCGTCAGTTACAGCAAGTCGCAGAAATGTTACTCGGAAAGAACCTTCTCAATAGCCGCTAAATTTCTCACTCAAGTGCTTCACTATACTTTACACTACTTAAAATGAAACTTGCATACACAAGGGCCAACACACGAGTAAGTTACAGAACTAAGTAAATAAGCAACTCGAATTTAGGATGCTCGAACTTTTGTTAACTTAAGCTCCGCCTACTTATCGCTACCCCTACCAGGGGCAAGAGGAAGACAGCTCTAACTGCAGCCAAACAAGCTTCCCTCCCTGAGGGGAAAGAAAGCTACCAGCGCAGAAGGAACAGCTTGCCGCTAATCGAAGCGGTCAGCATCTGCCGACCAGCTCAGTCACACCCTCGCCGTGGTCAGGGGAGTTCATTGCCAGCTCCTGACCACGTTGCTGGTCAGTGCTTCTGGCACTCCGCGGCCAGGGCGACCAAGATTAAAAATGGGCGGGGACCTACCTCAGAATCGAGTTCCTGAACGAGAGCTATTACTCGGCGACCCTGGGCGCAGGACTGCCCTTGTTAGGGCAAACCCTGCCACTTGAGGCCAGCCGCAGTGTTTGCCATACGCCCTGCCGCCGCTGCTGCCAGTACGGACACCTCACCGTCACCTGTGACGCCGCTCCCCGCTGCCACTACTGCAGGGGACTGCAGGGCGTACGATCTCACCCAATGCAGCCGCTTCTGCGCCCACTGTGAAGGCCAGGGACACTACACCGGCCAGGCCGCGTGCTCACTGCATCACGCCGGACTCCGCCAGCGCAGTCCTTCACACCACCACCTCTAACACAGGCTCTGCACATCACCACCGACGCTGCCCCTGTACTACTCCAGAAGCTGGAGGACATATACGCAGAACGTTTGCACCTCACTGAGAAGATCACCTCCCTGGAGGAGGAGGTCACGAAATCGGTATATCAACCTTCAATAAAACTCCGACGCGCCTAGATTCCCGTTCATCAATTCAGTGATGCTGACGGAGAAAGTAACATACATAACCACGACGCTCAGAAGGTACGTTAAGGAGGAAATGACAGCCCTCCAGACGATGCTGCACGAACGACTTCCGACTCCGATTCGCAGCCAGCTCGCGGCGGCAAGATCGGCCGCTCAAATGACCACCGCTAACTACTTCTAGAACCCACTCAGCCTATACCTCCTGAATCTATCACACTCTCCGAATCCCCCAGGTTGTAAGTAGGGCTCCGGTCATGTTTGCTCCTGGCTCCCATTTCACCTGGCTTAGGCCCAGCTAGGTCGACTAATATATACGTTCCCTGAGCGCAGGTGCAATAGCGGTACTTCTGTATACCCTCTATTGAATTCCTCTTTTCCTTCTGGAGGAGGAGTTTTTAGTGGGTATGCCGACTAGTGGTGAGTCCCACACTCTCTCCCAACTCCCATCGGGCTGGGGTAGCGATTAAATCATTTTCTCCTCTACTCGAAAAAAAACTTCTCTTGCGTTCCAATCTTAAAACTCTAAGGGTTTGTATCTTGACTTTGCTTCCACGTGAAACCTGCCCGAATCGCAGAAGTTTATTCCCTTTCTGTTTTACAGAATTCTTGCCTACGTGACTTTGCAAACATACTCCAATCTCTAACTGCATTCCAGAATATTAATGCTAACGCATTTGTTACTCTGCTGTCGCTAATGACGTTTTTTCTGGGCATATTTATCAGCTCAGCTTATGCGTTATAGGTTGATTTAATATACGGAAATTAATTATTGAAATTGTTTCTTTGTCTTACCATTGTTTCTTTGTTTAATTATATATACGAGATGATCAAAAAGTTTCCGGAATGACGTCATAAATACTACAGAACAGTTTGCTTTATCTAATCTGCACTGTCACCCTCGAGATAGTCTCCTTGGGAGTTGATACACTTGTTCTAGCGCTTCTGCCACTTCTGAAAGCACCTCTGGAAGTCCTCTTCTTTCAACATGTTCAGAGCCTTCTGCGATTCGCGATGGATGACATCAATGTCCTCAAAACGGTGTCCTCGGAGCCGAATTTTAAGTCGCGGGAAAATAAAAATGTTTGCTGGTGCCAAATCTGGAGAATATGGGGGATGAGGAACAGTATTCATCCTATTTTTATCCAAAAATTGGCGAACAGAAAAGGCTTTGTGCGCGGGCGCATTGTCATGATGCAGGAACATATCCAAATTGTCTTTCAAAATGCTTTGAACACTTCCAAAGGAGAGTCCTAATTAGTCAGAAAGTTCTCTTATTGTAATGCGTCTATCATTTAAGACCATTTCCCTCACCTGATTTATATTTTCATCAGTTTTTCTGGGACAGGATTGCGCCGACCGATCTACATCTTTAACTGATGTCATACCACTTTTAAATTTCGAAAAGCACTCAAATGCTTGAGTTTTGCGCATAACGTCCTCCCCATAAGCTGTTCTTTACATTTCATAAGTTTCTGTTGCAGTTTTACCGAGTTTAAAGCAAAATTTGATGTTCGTTCTTTGTTCTTCGTAATCTGACATTTTTGTTACGCGGAAAAATCGCAGCACATGCAAAACACGTGTTCACTTCAGAGCGTCTACCTCGTCACTGCATCATCACAGGAAGCCTCTCATTTTTATCGGGAAGGAATACTGCATGTATAGCCTGGGCAAGAATTAAAGAAATCTCGGCAACAGCATTGTTGTGAAGCCAATCCGGAAACTTTCTGATCACACCTCGTATCTTTCCGTCAATAATTACAGTATCACTTTTTACTCTCCTAAAAACTATTCTTACAAAACCATATTCTTCTGCCTACTTCTTGTTAATTAAGATAAACTTGCATTACACATTTAGCTGTAGGTTTAAGAAGGATACAAGAGGCTCAATTGAGAAAAAACGAATAGCGACTTACCGCTTAGAAAAAGTATTAAGTATTAGAAATTTCTAACCAATAACAAAGAATATCTCGGAAATTGTTAGCGCCACAAACTTTTGTTAGATATAAATTGTGTATTTTAACAAACTGTTAAACTGTGTATTTTTAAACTGTTTATGTAATAAGATTTTGTCTATCTCTTACGGTTTTACCAGTTATTCGGAATGACTTTTGCATAAGGAGGTCACAGGTTATTCCTACAAAATTCAAGATATAGATTTTGCTTTCATGGAAATATGTTAAAGACACGGTTATTTAATAAAAATCGTTAATACCGATTTTGAGAAAATAAAACATTTTTAACAATTTTTAATGTAAAGGGTATTTTGTAGTGGGGATTTACTTCAAAACCTTGGTGTCACGTCCTTGGAAGATACTGAACTTGGTATTTAAGTTCGTTATTAAACCAGCTTTTCGAATTTGAGTTATATTGTTCAGACAGACAGATAGACACATTGAAGTAGTTCTTGTATTGTAGTTCAACTGTTGGAGAGCCGAACACATGAAGTAGTTGCAACCGCACGTATAGTAAACAGTTTTCGGTAGCCTTCGCCCCAAGTTTGAAAAAATATTAACTTTGTAATTTGACTGTTTCTTTAAGTATTAAATATTTATGTTTGCCTCGGCTGCACCAGTGTTTATTACAGACACGTTTCTCTTAGCAGGGTTTTGGTGCGACAAGAATGTAGGCTTACAGATTATAATTTTACTTCACTCCTTTTATTAATACTTGATACGATTTAATAACACTTCACTGTATAGAGAGCTGTGAGATTGTTTTATGAATTACTTGCACTTTTTAACACGTAAACTATTTTTCGTCTCACACGAATACGTATTAAATCTCACAAGTATATGTCTCGCGTCCGGTTAGGAACACTGTTTGCAGGCAACTGAACTCTAAATTTGTAAAATTTTCTCCTATTCAGTTTCTGATTGGCTAATCCTACTCGAATAGAATACCTTCATTTAACTAAAGCTTTTTCTGGTTGTTGATTGGCTATTTTATAAACTGTCACTAAAACTACATTATTGTTACTCCAAGAATCACAAGTAGTACTGTTAAACTTTCATACTCATTATTGACTCAAGGTTACCTCATTGTTACCTCATTGTTAGCAAGTTTTAACTTATTATTCTCACAGCTCCTACATTATTAAATTACGTAATGCATTCACATAACATTATTGAACATGTATACAATAATATAAGCATATACAATGACTGTTACATACATTTTACAAATTATTACATACAGATATTGCTTCAAGGCGGGCTGTTATTAAATTTATATATTACATAATTTGTGACGGTATAAAGTTTATTTAAGTTTGTTAGCTCCACGTTGTGGTAGCCAATTTGCGATGGTATTAGTGTTTGGAAAGGTAGAATCAGATGACTGAAAAATTCAATGCCATAGCCGGGATTTGAAGCACGGATCTCCCGGTCTCCGTCCGGTTGCTCTAACCACTGAGCTACCATGGCAACATGCCGACACGACATTACATTCTCCAGCTGATTCGCATTTTTCCCGGTAAACCACAAGGAGATCTCAATCTGATCTGATTCTACCTTTCCAACCCTGTCCAACACACGGCTTGTGTGAAAGAACAATTAATTCCGGTATTAGTGTTTGTTTGAAAGAATGCTACTGTTTATTTGCCGCACGTATGAAAGACAATTTGTCGCGGTCACTTCGTGTTATCTTTTACTGAGCGCCTATTATTGTGTTTAATTTTTGTTCACTGTCCTCCGGCTAGCTATGATCCCTCGGTCAAGCAAATCTCTTAATCAAGGTGTGTAAACGGAAAGGAGTTTTTATCCAAAGATAACACTGATGAAAGAATTTGTTTTACACTTTTATTGTATTCACTTTCACATATTAATCTTGACACTCGCTAACTGAAACTGTTATAATAACTTCTTTACTACCCATTATTAATTCGCGTACTTAAACTTTTTGTGTAATTAACTTTACAACACGAGAGATTTTTTTATAACTTTTCTACGCGTAACCTGCAAATCGATAAACTATGCTCTGTATTCACCATGACTGTTTTTGTTGAACTCAGCGACGTGTAATGTACAAATGTTTCCGATGAACTGGGAGGGATCTACCGCTGACTTAGCTCTTTTTATACTCCCACACCCTGATATGCCTAAAGATTATAACCGAGCTGCTATTGGTTAATAAAACGTGCCAACATAAGCGTCTATTTTTATATCCAATGAAAATTACGAAAACATATGCTCTAGGGAAAAATGTTCCAGCAAATTCTAAGAAAAACGCGCCAATATTACGTCATTTGCTCGTCTCTAATAATGATAAGCAACTCACCCCTTTGCTACATTATTGCACGCTATTATTGTCAGTTTTAGTAAGGCCGTATAAACCCACTTCTCGACAATAATTACAATCAACAAACATCTCAAATCAATGTCACACAATAATGCATATTCACACTATAATCACTCTTGACATTTACATAATTTGTGATACAAATTACTGCGTCAAATTAGACTGAAATTATTTAAGTGTTAGAAATACTGTCTCAACATACATACACGAAGCTTCTGATAAAAATGCCTTTTATTTAGGATCTCAAAACGGGTACTTCTGGTGAAACTTTGGTATCCAACTTCTGAATAGAATACATTGCTCCCTCTACTTATTGGATACCTGGTAGAGAAAGTAAAAGTGATTTAATTTGTTATGAAACAATTCTCTACATATATTATAGTAAACATTTTCAATAATATGCAAAAGTAAAGATTTTTGGAAGATGAAAGAAATGATATTTTGTGAGTGAGTGGCAAGCGGCTTATAGCATTAATGACGATCGTATAATTTCAGAATGACACAAGTGCATTGCAATGAACTTGGACAAGTGTGTGCGGTTGTTGCTCTTTTAGGGCTTGCGGTTTTGGGGAGGTGCATCATTAACGTATGAGTCGACTCTTGTTAGTATCTCCCCCCAACCCCTGGCAACAATCACAACTTCTGAAACTCAATCGATCTCTAACGATGCCTCGCGCTTCGGTTTTGTTTTTAACGATGTTTCCGAAGTTCGTGCACAGTCAAATGGGGAAGGCTGACTGTCTATCGGGTCAAATGGAGTCGTCGGGCTTCACCAAGGCTGCTGTTAAGTGTCTCATCTTATGATTCTAATCAGGATATACAACTTGGCTTGTAGTACTGCTGATGTGTTGTATTCACATGGCCTTCGTAGTCGCTCTTTTACAGTTATTCGTGCAAAAGTGTCTTCTTCCTGTTAATCGAGGTAAACGTTTATTACACATTTAAGGATTTCCTTATTGAGCTGAATGGCTCTGACGGTAACGTCTATAGCCCGCATTCGGGAGGTCGTGGGTTCGAATCCCGCGGCTGACCTTCCTGACCCATGGGCTTTTCGCGGTTTCCCCGGGTAGATAGACGAATGCTTCGAAGGTTCATTACATCCTCCGAATTTCTGTCCCTTCGTTTCACCTCCGTTCACATTTGACTTTGCCTTTCATCTATTGTAGGTGTGTAATGTAGCTGTTTCTGTAAAGGTTGATTTGGATTAGAATGAACTAGATAGGAAAATAAACTTTCGTAAGAATGATTTGTATATTCGCTAATAGGAGATAGAGAGTAGAGAAACTCATATGATTGTAACATGTGGTGCAGAATTTACAGTACAAAATGACGTCATAAATTAAATATAAAAGTTAAGACTATTTTCCAATTTATAAGATAAGACAAAAAACAAAAATGTATTTTGTTGATAACTTAAACATTTATTCTCTCCCTAATTATCAATCTCCCCAATCTGCTTCTCTTTTCCCTCAGGAGTACCGCCTGCCGCAATTAGTAGTAATACAGACAGTGTTAACACCGTCCATCTTTCGGGATGTGAGAAAGGAGCATTTTATTAGCCCCACGTATGGACGGAGTTGTATCGTATTTCGACTGTCGGGGAGCCGAACTTGTAGTTGCAACCGCACGTATGGTAAACAGTTTCCGGTAGCCTTTGCCCCAAGTTTTTTAAAAAATATTAACTTTGTAATTTGACTGTTTCTTTAAATATTCAATATTTATGTTTGCCTCCGCTGCGTCAGTATTTACTTTAGAGACATGGATGTCTTGGCAGGGTTGTGATACGACAAGAATGTAGGCTTACACAGATTATAATTTTACTTCACTTCTTTTATTAATACTTGATACGATTTAAATAAATCTTCACTGATATAGATAGCTGTGAGATTCTTCAATTAATTACTTGCACTTTTTAATACGCAAACTATTGTTTTCTTACACGAATACGTATTAAATTTTTCGAGGACACTTTTCGGGTCTGGTCTGCAGGCAACTGAATTGATTTCAACCGTCTAACTTGTAAATTTCTGTATTTCAGGTCTCTGATTGGCTATTCCTAATCCAATAGAATACCTTCATTTAACTAAAGCTTTTACTGGTTGTTGATTGGCTATTTTTAAACTGTCTCAAAATTTACATCATTGTTGCTCCAAGAATGATTAGTAGTATTGTTAAACTTTCAAATTCATTATTGCCTCAAGGTTACCTCATTGTCAGCAACGTATTATTCTCACAGCTCCTACATTATTAAATTACGTAATACATTCACATAACATTATTGAACATGTTTACAATAATATAAACATACAAAATGACTGTTACATACATTTTAAAAATTATTACATACTCATATTGCTTCAAGATGAGCTGTTATTGAATTTACATATTATATAATTTGACTGAAATAATTTAAGTGTTAAAAATACTGCCTCAAATGATAAAGTAACTTGTCAATCAGTGACGCAAATCGGGAGAGAAGGGAGAGGTCTACTAATTTGTAAGGAAGTATACGTTGCAGAGAGAGAGAGGTAGATGAAGTAGGAGGGAGTTAGAGATATGGGCGACAATAGGGGAGGAAAGGCAATAAAGGAAATATGACATTCCTTCTTTTTTGTGCCCAGAAAAAACTTCATTCATTTGTTTATCTTTTGTATTTTTCTCTCTCTGTTCATTTACCCCCAAATTTCGCTAGCAAAAGCCACCAGATGTCGGGGCTATCTCTATTTTCACACATTCCTTGTTTCTCCTCAATTGTGTGTTAGTCAAGAGGTAAAAGAGAGAAGAGCATGGAACACAAATAGTCATGGAGGTCAGAGGATTGAAGGAAGGAGATTGGCTTAACCGAGAAAAATGGCGTCTTAGATGTGGCGGCGTCAGCTCCTCACTTGTCTGGGAAAAAGAGAAAGACGAGTATTCCACAGGTTGGCTAAAAAATTCTCTTCAAATATTCTGCAACAGGTAGCCAAAGAAAAACACGTATGTCAGTATTCGGTTTCTTAGACTGATTTGAGCTCATCTAGAGATGATTATCTGAACTAGATATCTGGAAATAGAGAATACATAATTCTCTAAAATTGCAAAGTTTGCTTAAAATTTGAGAACATTCTGTTTTATGCAATGTTACATCAAATTTGAAAAACTATATCAATTATACAAAAGTCATTCGGAATGAGGACGATTTCACATTATTCCCAGAAATCTCAAAGTATTCACTTTATGTTTGATGAAAATGTCTTAAACGTATGGTATTTTTATTAAAAATTTGTACCCTATTTTGAGAAAATCGTTTATAACACCTATGCACCACTGGTTTGTTTTCTCAGAGGGGAAAGTTGCCCTGAAAAGGGCAAACATTCACCAACACACAAATCAGCAATTTATTTTAAAGTGATATTTCCGTTAACAATGCTTTAGTCAGCTTGCTTTACCATTTTGCTTTACAAAATAATATGCTCAAATACAATGTGATATTCTCTTTCGCTTTTCTTCATTTAAAGTTGTCATCTGAATTTAAAGATTTTACAGAAGAGCAACGAATACAATAAAGTTACACGAAATGAAAAAATATAAATTTAAAAAACCACCAAGAGATGAAAGCTGAATTTCAAAAGCATACCGAACAAAGTTTAAAGATAATATCGGAAAAGTCGAAAGAATGACTCTTGGTTAATTATGCCGAAAACCTTGCTGTCACGATGTCTAGTTGTTCCCGGCTCTTCCCTGGCCGAAGAGCGACTGCTGGTGCCTGCCTACCCAGGAGTTGCTGGAAACGGTGCCGAGCATGATGGCCGCTGGCGTCAGTGGCGTGTCGCAAATCAGCCAATGATGACTTGTCCATGATGCTTTACATAGTGAGGTGATGTATTACGTCACTCATGGCGATATGTTGTTCGAAATTTAGATGTTACTTTCTCTGTCGATGAATGACGTCATCATCTCTGCAGCAATGTGACGTGCTGGTTGCATAAGCCATGAACATGGGAGAGGCGAAAACGACACAAATATTAACAACGTTTCTACGCTAATGGAAGTTTGGGGTGGGGGATTTACTTAGAAATCTTCGTGTTGCAACTTTGACACGAAGTTGCTAACTTAAAGCTCAGTAACTTGAAAGTTTATCAAAACCGACTGCTGTTCGGTTATGCTGTTCACACACACAACACACACACACACACACACAAACATCGCTTTCTGAAAATGCTTTTTTAGATTCGGGGAGTCTCGAAACATGTTTCTTTTTGGTGGAATGCAATACCTCCTCTATGAAAGTAATATTTATATTCTCAGGGACCTCAAAACATGTAATTCTAATGAATGTCAAAGTGTTGTTTTTGGGTAGCATGCAAATATTTTCTCTTGTCTATTAGGTAAAAAGCAATAAGAATAAACGAAAACTTCTCAATATAAAAGGTGACTAGGGTTTGGAAGATCTTGTTGAAAATCTTCGTTCCCAGCCTTGAGAGATACTGATCTTGAACACCAAGTTTTCTAAAATTACACTTTTAAGTTATGTGTTCACAGACACAGCCTCTGGGGTGCATTTTGTAATATTTCGCCTGTATAAATTCGTCGAGTGTTCAGTAATTTGCAACCTTTGAATAGACACAGAGGAGCATCATTTCCAACACAAAATATAAGCCTAATATATTAATAATGTGGCAAATAAAAATCACAGGTTTATTCGTGACAAACTTAGTTTATTACGTGAAATTCGCTGCAAGCCTCTCTTTGCAGTTATGACTTACAAATCACTCGTAACTGACTCATATTTATTTTCTGGTAGACCCTTGTTGCTGGATAGACACATTACATTAATGTTCCAGATGGCGAACCTTCTCGAAATGTAGCCAGTCAAAGCCTCTTTCATATCTTGGCCGACTGCATCGCATGGATTTACTTTATCGAATCTCCCGCATCAAAGCGATCATTATGTCTTGGCCGACACTGGTTACTTTCTCAAATCTCCCACGCTCAAAGCCTTCATCAATGTCTTAGGTGACTATATCCTATGGGTTTGCTTTCAGCTCGCGGGTTCAAACCCGGCGGAATGCGATGGATTAAAAAAATGGCTTTCTTCGGTGGTGGAGTAAAGCCGGTGGTCCCATGTCGTAGATTTACGGCACGTAAAAGAACCTCAAGCCTGATAAAGAGGCCTCTGAGCAAAATTTCCGATCTTTCTCGCCCAATATACAATGGGATGCTAAGCACCACAGCTGTTAAGGAGCGTCCATAAAGAGAACTAAAATTAATTTTCGGGTTTACTTTCTCGAATCTCTCCAAGCCTTCATCGATTTCTTAGCTGAGTATATCACACGTGTTTACTTTCTCAAATTTCCTAGGCTGAAAGCCTTCATCAGTGTTTGACCAACTGTATCACGCGGGTTGACTTTCACGAATCTCCCGCACTCAAAGCCTTCAACGATGTCTTGGCCGACTGTATCATACAGATTTACTTTCTCGATTCTGCCACTCTCAAAGCCTTTATTGCTGTTTTGGCCGACTATATCACAATGGTTGCTTTCTCAAATCTCCCAGTATTCATCGATGACTTGGCTGACTGTATCACAGAGATTTACTTTCTCGAAGGTCCCACAACCAAAGCCTTCATCTATGCCTTGACCGACTGTATCACACGGATTTACTTTCTATAATCTTCCGCACTCAAAGGCATTATTTATAGGTCGATTGTATCATACTAGTTTATTGTCTTGAATCTCCCATATTCCAAGCCTTTATCGATATCTTGGCTGACTATATTGTAGTGTGTATGTGTGTGTATTGTCATGCCAAACACATTATTGTGTCGTTGGTGACAGCTTTTGGGGCAATTCTTTCGGTTTTGTGTTTTGAAGTTCGCATGGCAACAACTCTCCAGTCCCACCTGGCGGGTTAGAGTGGGGGAAGTGAGCGTAACTTCTTTGTGCTGTGTGTTTGCACCACTTTAGGTCGAGTGTTGGGTCTGGAAGGTTGGATGTGAAATCGTGTGAATGTAGCCTCGTGTGTGTAGCATCTCCCTTCAATTTCTTCCTTTTTGTATTTTGTGTGCGATGTAGAGGCACCGTGTTTATACTGAATAGAGCACAGGTAATGTGATTGATGTGAAAATCTGTGTATTTTGTTATAACTAACCCACGCCTGCTCTGGAATGTGTAGTTTAAGATCCTGGTCCTCTTGCTACCACTCCCAAATCTCCCACTTTCAAAGCCTTTAGCATTGGCTTGACCGACTGTATCAAATGGATTTACCTATAATATTGTTTCGTATCGTTAGCATCATTTAAGGAGAGAAGTGGTAGGTTGGTCCGCCGCTACTGCACGATTTGTATAGCAGTACCGTGCTACTCTCGGGCTGCCAGGTGCGTCATTCAAGAGAAAGCTGTATGTCAATTTTTGTAGACTGAAATATTAAAATGTTGTGTGTAAGTTTAGATTTAAAAGTAATGCACAGAATGTTGGTATTAAATTATTTATGGAGGTAGGAGTAAGAAGATTTTACTCTTGCAATAAAGAAAAACAATTACTGCAGTGCAGTATACGAAGAAGAGACGGAGGACCCTTGACAATTATCGCATCTGAAACATTAGACCGACCACGTTTTAACGCCTTATTACGGAGTGCATCCGATAAGGTTTTCCTCTTGCTGTTCCCCAAGAGGCAGATGATGAATTAGTGCAATTAGTCAACCCGGCCGACGCAGCACTAGAGAAAAAAGAGGAAGGCAAGGCCTACAAAGAAAAACACATTCTCTGGAAATTATCACAGCCTGAAGAGCGTAGAGTAATTTGTTTCTCATTTGTTTGCTTCCTTTCAGATGCTCGTACTGCCTCCAGAAAAAAAATATTACAAGATTCATTAGACAATAAAACATGTATTCCAGAAAACATACATTTTATTAATTACTAGCAGACTTGCTCAGAAATGTAGGCTCCTTATTTAAATCTGGAATTACGACTTGATTATTTCATTTACTTCCCCATATTCTTCAAGAAGTTTAGTAGAGTTAGAGATGCTGAATCCTCCAGGGTATCTCGTAGAACTGTAATTTTGTTAATCAAAAGATATTAACAGGTGGCGCCGTGGCCGAGAGGTTAGACCGCTCGCCTCTAACCGGCCCGGATTCGATCCTAGGGACCCGCATGTGGGATTTGTGGTGGAAAAAGCGGTATCTGGTCGGATTTTCTTCGGGTTCTCTGGTTTCCCCCGCCATTCATTCTACCAACTGCTCCATCATCACCTTTCCTTTCATGCATTTCACCAACATTTCGTTTCATCTACTTCCCTCCTATCCTGGATATTCTGTCTGATCCACGAGTGTCTGCTCCTCGACGGGCTTCTAACCCCAGGTACCCGCCTGTAAGTCCTGGGAGTGTAAGTCCTACATAAGAGGAGGTTAAACAGAGAAAGAAGAAGAAGAAAATATATTAATACCAAGATACCAAAACTTCCCCGGTATTCATGAAAATAATGATGAAAGAGTTATCTAAACGGTGAGCCAAATCTACGTTAATACGAGGACGGATCGAAAAGTAACGCACAATAATTTTGTTACAAAAAATTTAATAGTTAAAATAACAAAACAAATAAAAAAATTAACTTACACCTTTTACCTAGTTTTCGACATAGTCACCAAGTTTGTCAACACATTTCTCCCATCGTGATACCAGTTTCAATATGCCCTGTTCTTAGAAGTCCGTTTCCTTGGAGTATAGCCATCTGCGGACTGCTGATTTCACTTCTGCATCTGTCGAAAGCGTTGGCCGGCCAGGATAACATGGGAGGGAGCATTGTAATGAAGGATTTTGACATCGTTAGCATTCATGTTGTGGCGTTTGTCACGAAGGTCAAGACGCAACTTCATGAAAGTTTTCATGTGGGCTGCAGCATTCGCAGCGGTCCCGTCTTCAGCAGAGTCCACCAATAGAACACCATACACATCCCAGAACACCATCACAAGTACTTTCCTAGTAGATTGGGTCACTTTGTATTTTTTCTTCACTGGGGAACCAGCAGGTTTCCACTCCATACTTGCCTGCTTGGTTTCGGGCGTGCAGTGATATGCCCACGACTCATCACCAGTAATGGTTCCTTTCAGAAAGTCATGCCCTTCTGCGGTGTACCGCGTTAGATGATCCAAACTCGTCACCATTCGCTAGACCTTGTGGTTGTCTGTCAGGTTCTTAGGCACCCAGCGAGCACTAACCTGACGAAATTTCAACGTGTCATCAACAATATTGTACATTGCACCATTGGAAATGTTGAACAGTTGCGATAAGGTTGGCAGTTGCACACGCCGATCGCTCAAAATTGGTGCCTCAATGTGTGACATTCTGCGGGGTTGCAGCTGTTACCGGCCTCCCGGAGCGTGATCTTCCTCTAGGAAGAATGCACACCATCTGGAGACATTCCTATGGTCCATACAATCATCCCCATACACGACACGCATGTCCCTGTGAATATCACTCGGTTTATGTCCTTTGGCACACAAATAGCGCAGCATACCTCTCTGCTCTTCACACGTGGTAACATGCGCGCTATCGTTGTTGCGTAGTTCACGCTTCTCTCGCTAGAGCTGCACATGAATAAAAAATACCCTCCGTAGTAAAAACTTCCAGCTGTATCTGTGTCAAATTGCAACACTCCAGCTGCAATACAAAGGCAGACAAAAATTATTGTGCGTTACTTTTCGATCCGCCCTCGTATTATGAAGAGAGAAGACTTTATATGTGTAGGGTAATCCCAAAAAGTACTAAATTTATTTTGACAATTCTTTCATCACTGTGTAGCCCAATTCGTTCTGACAGACATGGTCTGTGAAACACTACTAATTTTATTTTATGTTATTTTAAAACTAGAAATTTACAAAACCGATGTACTTCAATACGAACACTTTGTAAAATAAACGATTGCGAAGAGGCCCTTGAATTTTAGCTGATACAGGTATGTAGTAAAAAATAGTTGTTATGCCGCGGACATTTCGTTCCAACAAACGTATAGTTGGTCACGATTTAACAATTAAGACACAGCAGAACAGAGAGGGAATCGAATCTGCTCATAAAGCTACGCTATGCATGCGATATCAATGAAGAAACCTTCCAATAATCCTCACGAGTTTTGCTTTATTTCTTTTGTATTTATGATGTAATCAACTTCGTTAGTAGAACATGCTGAATAATTTTAAAAACAGAAAAATGTGATGTGTTACACTCACATGACTTTCTCAACTCTTGTACAAACTATTTTTACAAACGCTTATTCTCCATATGCTTCATGTTAATCGAGATGTTAATCTTATTGCTAACTTTCTTGTAGATACAAGCGGAAGATGGTAGTATTTAAGCGATAGTCAAATGCTTTAAGAGCTGGTTGCTATGTGCAGTATTCCTTTCTCTTTGATGCTCAGGACATAAAAAAATTAATAACGTATTCCCATTTGAGAAAAAGTACAAGTTTTGGAAAATTTAAGGGAATAACAAGCAATATCTCGAAAACGGTTCACCCAACAAAAAAATGTATATGACATAAATTGTGTATTTTAACGCGATCTAAATTTTTTGTGCAGTAAAATTTTGTCTATCTCTTATGGTTTACCAGTTATGCAAAAGTCGTTCACAATGAAGAATACTTTTGGAGACATTCCCAGAAAATTCAAGATATACATTTTATTTGTCATGAAAATATCTTAAACATATCATATTTTAATAAAAATCGTTAGAGCCATGTTTGGAAAAATTAAAATTTTTGAAAAATTATGCATGTAAAGGGTAATCTGGGGTGAGGGGATTTTCTTGAAAACCTTGGTGTCGCATCTCTGGAAGATACTGAACCTAAATACCAAGTTTGATGTTTATCCGACTGTTCGTTTTGAGTTATGCTGTTCACAGACACACAGATACACACACACAGACGCACACACGGACATGTTTCCAAAAATACTTTTTTTTTTGGATTCAGGGAGTATCAAAATATATATTTCCGGTGAAATCTGGGTATCGAATTTTTGGGTGGAATACAATACTTCCCCTACTTACTATACTCAGTTGAGAAAGTAAAAATAGGTGGTAATAGCGAATGCTGTGCCATCTAAGCACAAACAATGAAAGCTGGTAGACCGGACGGCACCCTAATGCCATCTGCACGGCACGAAGCAGAAGGTCCGACTGCTATGCGCCAGGGTCTCTGTGGACACGTGACGAAGCAAATGGCATAGTTCCACACCGCGATCTAAGAGTTATCCACTAACAGCTCCGTCGCGATAGGACATTGTAGTTAAAACGATGTAAAACAAATAGTAATAAAAAATCTCAAAATGAATGAGAAAAAGCCTAAATATATTAGCGCTAAATTATTTAATTTACTATTTAAAACTTTAAAAACTGCTGTAAATTAAACTGCTTCACAGGCCCTTTGGCCTCTTACCCAACTTAAACGTATACTACAGTATCGAGGAATTAATTAGTGACCAGATCTAAACATAACATGCTATAAATGTTCTTAGCTACAATGCATTATATCTAACAAAGTTATTTTGTGCATAATCTGTATCTATGTACTATATTGAACAATAAACAATATTATTATTATTATTATTGTTATTATTGTGATGCGGCGGCTATGGTCCAAGGTTATCAAGAGGTCGATGTTGAAGTAAACAAGGATAAGTACCGTCGCCAGCGTAAACACCAGGCGCGCTATCGGCACATATACCAGAAACCTTCTGGAAGTTCCTGCCCCTCCTCCAGAACGTGTGACGAAAGAGTTCTAGAATGTTCTGTGCAAGATTCCACTGACTATATAATCGAGCGTTCTTGCGAGAGTACTTACTGTTGTTGAGTGGAGTTGCGTCGATCAGTCAGTGAGCGACCGAGGTGGCGGGCGAGTTTCTCGTGCGTCAAGTGCGATTCTCCGAGCGAGGTTGAAACTGCAGTTATGAATTATGTAGGTCGAGTGTTCGACTCCTCATGAGTGAACCGACCCAAAGAGGAAGCTATGTCACGAGTAACGGAGAAGTGAACTAGTTCACCGTGAAGTCTCATTGTTAACGAAGTGATTCCCACTGATGTTGAACTAGATAAGAACTTAGAACAGTAAGAACTGAGAGAAGTGACAGTTGAAGCACTGGACAAAGTCACAATATTATATTAATAATAATAATTATTATTATAAATAGGCGTTAAACTGGCGAATATGAAGGTTCCCCACTCCCAGACCACAAAGTTAGCCTCTTTGGAATAGTTTGAGACCATCGAGAACAATAATCTTCTCAGGTGTTAATGAAAAACTATCCGTTATGTTAGCAATTTTTACTTTCTCTACTACGTGTAGTAAGTAGGGGAAGTATTGTATTCCAGCCAAAAATTCGATACCGAGATTTCACCGGAAATATATGTTTTGAGACACCCTGAATCCAAAAAAAGCATTTGGAAACACGTCCGTGTGTGTGTTTGTGTGACTGTGAACAGCATAACTCAGAAATGAACGGTTGGATAAACACCAAATTTGGTATTTAGGTTCAGTATCTTCCAGAGATACGACACAAAGGTTTTCAAGATAATCCCCCCACCCCAGATTACCCTTTACATGGAACATTTTTCGAAAATTTTAATTTGCTCAAAAATGGCTCCAACGATATTGATTAAAATATCATATGTTTAAGATTTTTTCATGACACATAAAATGTATATCTCGAATTTTCTGGGAATGTCTCCAAAAGTATTCTTCATTGTGAACTACTTTTGCATAACTGGTAAACCATAAGAGATAGACAAACTTTTACAACACAAAAAATACATTTTGTTCGTTGAGTGAACCATTTTCGAGATTTTGCTTGTTATTCCCTTAAATTTTTCAATACTTTTTTTCTCAAATGGGAATTCGTTATTAATTTTTTTTTGTCTTGGATATGCAAAGAGTATTAGTCTGTGGGAAAGGGAATGGTGCAACCAGCTATTAAGAGATATGTCTATGCTTAAAGGCTACTGTGTTTCTATATTGCCCTTGCAAATACAAAATAAGGGGAACATAGTACGCCTTAAGCGATAGTCAAATATTTTTAGAACTGGTCGCTATGTGTAAAATGTAATTCTCTTTGCATGTCAAAAGATCATTTCTGCAGAGGTTTATCTCGATTAATACGAAGTAGATGGAGAATAAGATTTTGTAAAAAATAGTTTGTACAACAGTAGAGAAAGTCATGTGAGTGTAACATCAGATTTTTCATTTTTACTGTTGTTTTAGACTTAAGGTGGAACTTTGGGTCGTGGTATTAAATATCCAATCCGGTACTTTGAGATTGTGGAGTTGCAATATTGCCTTATATTTGTATACCATAATTATGTTTACCGTCTTAATGGGAGGCTTATATCTCATTAAATAAATAATAATTGAGTAGATTTGGTGACCAGCCAGTCATAATTTGCATCTCCTAAATGTAGCCTGAATTTGTCATTTGATTTAAATTTTGTGACACCTAATTGTTGTTTTTTATAGGATGCAGTTTATTTATATATCTTAAGAGTGAAGCGTATAACCCCACGATGATTGCTCGTCACTTTAGAAGCCATACCAGTTCTCTCTCATCCACCTCTAGCTTGCGTCGCTTTGCAACTGGACCTGTACACATAAATAGTTTAACTTAGTGCAAACTGACGACTCCTGTTAACATTGTGGAAGGTTGAATCACACTTAGATGCTTCAATATCGGCTGGTGATTCTGCTGCCGGATGCTGCAGTGGTTTGCTATGAGATCTTTCTCTCAGCGTATGCATGGGCAGGTGTAATAGGACAACACCAGCTTAAATTGACTTAGAATCTTTATGTGCTCTAACACTTGAAGTACTGAAGCGAGTTACCGACCGTTTGAAGATAAATATATGAAGCGTAGCATTCGAAGCTGTAACAACTGAATAATTATACCTCCTGACTTCTGCAGTGCCAATTTGAAATACTGTTTCCGCAATAATAGAAACTATAAGCGTAACTTGCCAGATTGGCTAAAATGCTTACCCTAAAAACTCCTTGCGATGGTCGCTAAATCTTATCATACAAGCGCGTTACGAGCGCTTAAAATAATACAAGAATAATTACCAGATTAACCGACTATTTCTCGAGAAAGGGTGCCACGAATATATGTCTGATTAGATTACACCCTCTTATACTAACTCAAGCTCCGCCTATATGTTACTCCTCTCACCAACGTTACTTCATATGCGCTCCAATCTCAAAACTCCTACGTATACCTATGTGACTGTTACTAGGCGGTTTCTCCCCGTCTCAGAATTTCATTACCTTTCTCTTCTTCAGAATTTCTGCCAACAATGACTGTTAAACGTACTAAGTTTATAATCTAAATGTATTCCAAAAATCTTTAAGTTAATGGTTTCGCTCGTAACGCTGTTACTAATGACTTTGCTTAACATGACTCACTAATGACCTTTTTCTCTTTCCGGACAAATTTTTTAACTCAGGTTTATTATATTATACGTTGCTTTAATACACGGAAATTATTTATTGCAATTATTTCTTTATCTTACTATCATATTTTTGTTTAATTATTTATATCTTCCTGCCAATAAATACGGCATCAAGAGGAAAGCTCAAGGATGAAATATCAAACATGTACCAATCTTGGTATTTAGGCTCAGTATCTTCCACATATGCGACACAAAGATTTTCAAGAAAGTCCCTCCTTCTCAGATACCTTCAGATAGAAAGATTTTACAAGTTACTTATTTTCTTAAAAGGTGCTCTAAAGATTGTGATTAAAACTTCATATAGGTATTTAAATTATTTATATGACAAGATCCATAGTTTTAATTTTCTGAGAATAGTCTTTTAGGAGTCCTCTTCATTCTGAATGACTTTTTAATAATTGATAAATCATAAGAGATAGACAAAATCTTACTACACATGAATGTAAATATCGTTACAGCAAACCATTAGTGACGATAAATTTTTTTGTAGCGTTAGTAATTTTGAAGAAGCTGTTTTGCTGGAGTTGTTTATTTATTTAGCTCCACGTATGGATGCCAATTTGAAGTAGATACTTTTTACGTTGTTATTTTAGTACCACGCTTTGGGCATCAATTTGAAGTAGGTAGTTGCTGCTACGTATTGAAAGTCAGTTTGTAGATGTTGTATTATATTTCAACTATTGGGGAACCGAACTTGTAGTAGTTGCAACCGCACGTATAGTAAACAGTTTCCGGTAGCCTTTGCCCTAAATGTATTTTCAGGTGGCCTTTGTCCCAAGTTTAAAAAAAATAGCTTTTTAATTTGACTGTTTCTTTAGATATTATATTTATGTTTGCCTCGGTTGCGTCAGTATCTCTTGGCAGGGCGTGATGCGACAAGAATGTAGGCTTATACATTTTAAGTTTTAATTCACTGCTTTTTATTAATCCTTGACACAAATTAAATAGCACTTCACTGATATCGAGAGCTGTGAGATTCTTTTATTTAATACTTGCACATTTTTAACACGTATACTATTTTCGTCTCACACGAATACGTATTAAATCTCTCAAGGACGCACAAGGAACCCGGTTACTAACACTGTCCGCAGGCAAGTGACTAAATTTCAACCCTCTAAACTTGTAAATTTCTGTATTTCAAGTCTCTGATTGGCTAATCCTACTCCAATAGAATACCTGCATTTAACTAAAGCTTTTTCTGGTTGTTGATTGGTTATTTTGATAAACTGTCACTAAAATTACATTAATGCTTCCAAGAATCACAAATAACATTTAAAATCTCAAATTCATTATTGCCTCAAGGTTACCTCAATATTACCTCATTGTTAGCAACGTTTAATTTGTTATTCTCACAGCTCCTACATTATTAAATTACGTAATATATTCACATAACATTATTACACATGTTTACAATAATATAAGCATATGCAATGACTGTTACGTAAATTTTACAATTTATTACATGCACATATTGCTTCAAGGCGGGCTGTATTTGAATTTACATATTAAATAATTAAACTGAAATTATTTAAATGCTAATATACTGCCTCGTTTTCAATACATTCTTTGTTACTCGCTTGAATTTTGAATCATATTTTTCAAGTGGTAAGTCGCTATTTGATGCAGTAATTTGTATCACAAATTACTTAAATGTAAATAATGATTGTAATATGAATATGCATTTTTATGTGACATTGATTTGAGATGTTTCTTGACCGTAATTATTGTTGATAAGTAAGTTTATACGACCTTACTGAAACTGTCAATAATAGCGTGCAATAATGCAGCGAGGGGGGGGTGAGCTGTTTATCATTATTGGAAACGAGGAAGTTACGTAATATTGGCGCGTTTTTTCCGTTGAGAACCTTCTGGAATATTTCCCTAGAGCATATGTATTCACAATTTTCATTGGATATTAAAATATATGCTAATGTTGGCGCGTTTTATTAGCCAATAGTAACTCAGTTATAATCTTTAGGCATATCGGGGATTGGGTGTATAAAAAGCCAAGTCAGAGGTAGATTGCGCTCAGTTCATCGAAAATCTCAATACATTACACGTCGCCGACAGTCGCTCAGTTCATCAAAATTCTTTGTGCACTACACGTCGTCTTCAGTTCGTCAGTTCGTCAAAATATTTGTATGAGATACGTCGGCTATAGATTCACAAGTTACGAAAATCTAAAGTATTATAAAGTTAATTATACACAAAGTTGAAGTACGCGAATTAAGAGTGATTAGTAATGAAGTTATTAAAACAGTTTCAGAGCGGCGAGTGTTAAGATCAATGTATAAATGTGATAGTTAACGTGTTTGACAATAAATGTGTAAAACAAATTTCTTCATCAGTGTTATATTTGGATAAAAGATTACTTTCCGTTTACACACTCTGATCAAGAGACATGTTCGACTGAGAAATAATAGCTAGCCGGAGGACAGTAAACAAAACTTAAAAATTCTTTCAAACACTAATAATACCACAAATTGCTAACACTAGAGGGAGCTACAAACCGAACAATGGAATAACGTCACAAGATGGCTTCACATGAAGTAAACACACATACACAAACATCACAAGTAATAACATTATAAGTAATACCGTTACAAATTGGCTCCCAAACGTGGGGCTACAATAATGTTAAATAAATAACATAAATAACGCATCAAATTGGCACCCAGAACGTGGGGCAGAGTGACCAGGAAAGGAACCAGGACGTGGAACGAATGCAGCAGTGAAATGATCTACAAGAGGCAGATTCCGGAAACAACAGGGACGACAGACTACGCGGATGATTGGACATCGTATTTCCGAGATTACAAGGCAACAGGGAAATTCAAACTACAGGACAACAAAATGACGTAGACTCATCATAACACAACGCAGAAGCGACATACAAATCTAGGAGAGAGGGGCAGGAAGCTGGACATCAAAGAGACAGCAACAGACAGCATTACAAAGGTCAGAGTATCGTAATTTTTTTTTTGAAAATAAAATTATAACATTCAAATGTACTTGAGAAGTGGTAGGATAAAGAAAACAATGGCTACTAATAATACTGAAGAAACAATGATGGAAGCGGATAATGTAACAGTTACCTGTAATTCAATACAGGTTACAGAAAATAGCTCAAACACTGTAGAATTTGAGGGAGGAAATGTTAGTGCAGAAAGTGAGAATAGAATAGCAGGAAATATTAATTTTGATGCTAGTATGATGATGGAAATGCTGATAAATATGAATAGGGAACTGAGGGAAGATATTAGTAAGAGTATGAGGGAAGATATGCAAAAGAATAATGAGAAATTAAAGGAAGATATTGATAGGAGTTTATAACAAAAACTAGATCAGAATAAGAAAGAATTGAGGGAAGATATTGGTAAGAGTATTACAGATCAATTAAGGGAAGAAATTGGTAAGAGTAATGAGAAATTAGAAAAGAAAATAGATCAAAACAGGGAAGATATGCAAAAGAGTCATAGGGAATTAAGGGAAGATATTGGTAAGGGCTTAGAACAAAACAGGAAATCAATTGAAAATATTGGTAGGAGTAATGAGATATTAGAGCAAAAAGTAGATCAAAGCAGTGGAGAAATTGAAAAGAAAGTTATGAAGCTAGATAGTAGTATGCCAAAAATGAGAGATGAAAATGAGGAAATAATAGCAAGTGAGATAGGAGAAATTTTAAAGAAAATGCTAGACATGAGCAGGGAAATAGGTAACAAAGAAAGTGAGGTTAATACTAAAAGTGAACATGTTGATGTAGAATGTACAGAGTTAGGTAGTAGAATGAGTAATATTTCAAGTGAGATGAGAGAGATGAAAGAGGTTATGAATGTAGATGTGAATCAGGCGCAAGATAATTTCAGTGGGGAGATATCAGAAATTCAGAAAGATTCAGTAATGCAAAGAAATAAATTGAACGAAGAAGTTAAAGTTTTACCTGTAAATAATCAAAAGCCAACTTCTGAAATTAACAAGTACCAAGATGTTCAGAATGAAAACTCCAGTCCAGTACAGTTTAGTACAGATTTGTCAGAGTATTCTCAAATTACTAAGATACCGCAAGAATTGAAAATGACAGTTGGTAAAAGATGTGTTGTTCAGGAAACTTTAGATTGTTTTCAAATGGTATCATGGGATGAAATTTCATATGAATACAAGAGGTTATTCATGAACAAAAATTTGAAGGTTAGGATACAGCTACGAGTAATGTTTAGCCACACACAATTTGATCCAGGAGGGTGAATAGCAATGTGATGTAAAGTAAATGCTGGATAGTTAAAGATGACTTGCAGAGAAATGTATTGGAACGTAAGAGGGTTAAATAAATATATATGTCATTTGAAAAGAGAAATAAATTATAAAAAAAAGAAGAAATGTTTATTTTAAAAAAAATTAATTAAATTAAATTTTTAGTAACTGTAACAGTATTTGAGATTAAGAACGTAAAGGTTGAAACTTAATATGATATTAAAGTAAAAGTACGTAAATACAATTCCAAGAGTATTGTTAAAATAAAGTACAGAATAACAAGATTGGGTAAAAATAATAATAAAAAAAAACAAATACTTATGTAACAAACAGAAAAGGTGAAACATTGTCTAGATTTAAGAGATGCAAATATATTTATGTAAAGGGTGAATATTTTGGTAAATATGTTTAATAATTACAAAAATTCTTCAATGCATAAATTTTTGTCAACAATCTAAGAAAGTAAAAAAAAAAATGCAGTAATTAAATAATTCAGGGTACAGTATTTGCTATAAAAATTGTAATGTCAGATTAATGTCTAGAAACATTAAACCAGAGCCAGTAAGTAGTGGCGAGATAAAAAAAAAACATGTCGTGTGTTAAATGCGTGTGAAGTGTTAAGTGAAAGTGATAGCGTGTGTTCCAAGATTTAGGAGACTAAAAACCCAATTATAAAATTTCCAAACAAGTTGTAAATATTTATAATTATGTTTCTAGTGGGGCATATGATGCAGTAATTTGTATCACAAATAACTTAAATGTAAATAATGATTGTAATATGAATATGCATTTTTATGTGACATTGATTTGAGATGTTTCTTGACTGTAATTATTGTTGATAAGTAAGTTTATACGACCTTACTGAAACTGTCAATAATAGCGTGCAATAATGCAGCGAGGGGGGGTGAGCTGTTTATCATTATTGGAAACGAGGAAGTTACGTAATATTGGCGCGTTTTTTCCGTTGAGAACCTTCTGGAATATTTCCCTAGAGCATATGTATTCACAATTTTCATTGGATATTAAAATAGACGCTAATGTTGGCGCGTTTTATTAGCCAATAGTAACTCAGTTATAATCTTTAGGCATATCGGGGAGTGGGTGTATAAAAAGCCAAGTCAGAGGTAGATCGCGGCCAGTTCATCGAAAATCTCAATACATTACACGTCGCCTTCAGTTGCTCAGTTCATCAAAATTCTTTGTGCACTACACGTCGTCTTCAGTTCGTCAGTTCGTCAAAATATTTGTATGAGATACGTCGGCTATAGATTCACAAGTTACGAAAATCTAAAGTATTATAAAGTTAATTATACACAAAGTTGAAGTACGCGAATTAAGAGTGATTAGTAATGAAGTTATTAAAACAGTTTCAGAGCGGCGAGTGTTAAGATCAATGTATAAATGTGATAGTTAACGTGTTTGACAATAAATGTGTAAAACAAATTTCTTCATCCGTGTTATATTTGGATAAAAGGTTCCTTTCCGTTTACACACTTTGATCAAGAGACATGTTCGACTGAGAAATAATAGCTAGCCGGAGGACAGTAAACAAAACTTAAAAATTCTTTCAAACACTAATAATACCACAAATTGCTAACACTAGAGGGAGCTACAAACCGAACAAAGGAATAACGTCACAAGATGGCTTCACATGAAGTAAACACACATACACAAACATCACAAGTAATAACATTATAAGTAATACCGTTACAAATTGGCTCCCAAACGTGGGGCTACAATAATGTTAAATAAATAACATAAATACCGCATCATATTTCATTTTTCTCGTGATCATGTAAGGAACATGGAATTTCAAAGCCATCACATAGCGACGCGCTTTTTAAATATTTGACCATCACTTCACTCTCCTTTATCTCTCTTGTATCTGCTATGAAATGTTTAACGAAACTATTTCTTCAAATGCTTAAAATGAAGTATACGCGTTTGTAAGAGAGCGAGTAGAGAAGGCTGTTCGAATGCAACACGTAGCATTTTAACAGAACAGATATGAAAATGACTTGAAGCGAGTAAGGAAAGTCTTCTGATTTTATTTTTTTGCCTAGTGGACCTCAAAACGAGCATTTCCTGTGAAATTTCAGTAGGTATACTTTCTTTTAACTACTATAGGTAGGATGTGTTTATTGGAGGGGGATACCTCGCACACTGTGACCAGCTTGATCTATTGCGGTTACACCTACCGGGAGGTAGGGATGAGAAGGCGCCGTCCACACCCGCGCACCATTAGATGCGAAGAACCCCGAGAGAGGGCGACGAAGCGAACCTAATGGGGAACAGCGCACCCAGGAGTTCACGGGGAGGAATCTTACCAATGCGCAAGCATCCATATCATCTGCCCGACACTGCTAGCACCGCAGGACCTGAAAATACACCTGAAACGTGAAAGCGAGAGATGTAATGAGAGGAAATGGGGGAAAGAATCGTGTTAGAATACATCATCCTGGCGTTCTATGGACTAAAAATGAAACTCTAAGTTGGTTCGTATCATATCTAAATGAAAGAAAGCAAAGTATTGAAGTAGTTAATGATATTGAATTTGAAAAACATACATCAAAATGGAAAACAGTAACACATGGAGTGCCTCACGGTTCAGTCCTAGGACCTTTATTATTTTTGATATATATATATATATATATATATATATATATATATATATATATATAAATGACCTATCATTTTATATAAAGGATATTGCAAGTATCATTCTGTTTGCTGATGACACGAGTGTTCTGGTGACTAGTAAAAACTTGAATGAGTGTGTAATTAAATTTAATTATGTTTTGAACTGTATGTCACACTGGTTTAAAGCTAACAAATTATCTGTAAATCTAGACAAAACAAAATTTGTTAAATGTATAACCCATCGATCACCACACACTCCAATAGAAATTGGGATTAATGACATGTCACTAGAACAAATAGACAACATTAAATTTCTGGGCCTCCAAGTAGACAGATATTTAGATTGGAAAGTTCACATTATGCGTATCTTACCCAAACTCAGTTCTGCCTGTGATGCTATCCGAGCACTGGTAAATGGCAGTTCTATAGATACACTTAATATTAGGCATATTTTAACTCTATCATTGAATATGGAGTATTATTTTGGAGAAACGCGGTAGAAAGTAAACGAATATTTCTCATGCAAAAGAAGGTTATAACAATTTCCAGCACACATAGCAGACACTCTTGCAAACATCTTTTTAGAAGACTGAAGATATTAACCCTAGCTTGCATGTACATATTTTCAATCTTAAAATTCTATGTATGCAATTGAACCACATTTATTACAAACATGGAAATTCATGAGATAAACATTAGACAAAAGGGTAACATCCATCATCCCAGTGCAAAGTTTTCTTGCTTCCAGAAAGGTATATATTACGAGATGATAAAAATATTTAATACCCTCCCTAATGATCTTAAGAGAAAAGTTGACAATTTCAATGTGTTTAAAACTGCTGTTAAAGAGTACCTATGCTCAAAAACATATTATTCTGTACAAGATTATCTAAATAACAATATATATGTATTATCATCCTGATGATAATACATATATAGCTCTGTAAGTAGTATTAGTAAATATTAATGACAATTGCCAGTTATATTTGATGCCTGCTCTAGAATTAATGAAACTATTTAAATGTATGTATATTAAGAAGCGACAGTAAATGCAGTGCATTACAAATCAAATAGAACAAAATGATGAGACGAACAAAGGTACAAACCTAGTGTATGTTAAAATGACTGTTCTTGCCTATACGTATGTTAATCTTATAACGGTAAGGAGGTATTCGACCCTGTTCAAAATTACACTTGATTTGTTTCATTTTGTATATAATATGTCTTTATTTTATTTTAAATGTTCTATATTCTGTGTAATATTTATGCTTATATATAATATTTGTACATTTGCTTGACATGTTCTATGTTCACAAGCCTTTATGGCTGCTAGTGAACTCACAGAATACAATCCAATCTCATCTAATCTAATCTTCGCCTAGGCGACCAGGGGGAAAACCACGAAAAATGGTTAGACTGGTCAGGGCGATCTCGGGAATCAAACCCCGGGCCTCAGACGCCGCCTGAGCCTACTATAGGTAAGAATTATTAATTTTCCAAAACTGAAACTGTTAAACCCGATGCTGTAACCAATGCGACGTGACATCTAGCGATGAATAAACAAACGAACGTGTACCTTGAACCAAAGCGAGGTACCGTACGATACTAGCAACGTGTGCACTAATATCACAAAGTCTACAGAGCGAATTAATCCGGGGAACGTTTCCTGAGGCTAGAGTGAGACAGAGCGCAGTCTTGCTGTAAACTTGATATTGTGTCTCTCTGCAAAAGTTGCGTAATAACAGTTTCTTTGGAGGTGAAAGTTTGCGTGCGATTGCTTGGAAATCTCAGAACAGAGTGCACTCTGTGCAAATGTTATTACATTATCAACGTTTCAAATTAGAGGAGAATACAACAGCCTCTAAACGTCTCTACTTTATCATAGAATAATGTACAACCCATTTAACATTAATTTTTACGACTTTATCTACCCGCTATCATTATTTGTATATCTACCTCATGTCAAGGCAGATAAACAATTGCAAAAATACTTCAAAGAAACAAAACAAAGGCGTCGTAGTTACTTCAAAGGATGTTTGAGTATCATGCATTCACATGATCTTCCCTACTCATTCATTTCCTTATTCTTCTATCCAATTGATAAACTTTCATTACATATTTCGTTGTAGACATAAGAAGAATACAGTGGTTAAAGCCATAGTATTCCATACCCACATGACCACAGAAAAATGTATATACACATCTAATGTGTTGCATTCTGAAGAGTTTCGCTACCCATTCTTCGACAAACTCTTCTTACAAATTCTTATTTTTCTATCTGCTTCATTTTAATCGAGATAAACATATTATTGTTAATTCTTTTGTAGGTGCAAGGGGAATATGGTAGGCTTTAAGAGATAGTCAAATGTTTTTAGAGCTGGTTGCTATGTGGAGTATTCCTTTCTCTTTGTATGTTTAGGACATAAAAAAAGGAATAACGAATTGCCATTTGAGAAAAAGTATAAGTATTGGAACATTCAAACAAATAACAAGGAATATCTCGGAAATAGTTCACTGGTAAAAAAAAATGAATGTGACAAGAATTGCGTGTTTAACGAGATTTACATTTTTTGTGTAGTAAAATTTTGTCTATCTCTTAAGGTTTACCAGTTATGCTAATGTCATTCAGAATGAAGAGGAGTTTTGGAGACATTTCCAGAAAATTCAGGATATAATTTCATTTGCCACGAAATGTATATTAAAAATATGACATCTTAATAAACATCGTTAGCCATTTTTGAGAAAATAAAATTTTCAGAAAATATTCCATGTAAAGGGTAGTCTGGGGCGGTTGGAGTCTCTTGAAAATCTTCATGTCGCCGCCTTGGGAGACACTATACATTTTGGTTTTGATTTATGTGGTTCATAGGCAGACACACATGGACATGTTCTAAAAATGCTTTATTTGATTTCAGGGCACCTCAAAACACACTGTTGACATTTCGGTATCGAATTTTTGGGTGGAATTTAATACTTTCCCTACTTACTGCAAGTAATAGAGAAGGTAAAAATACTTAAAATGAATGGAACTTTAATCAAAATCTTTGAAAGCACTTATGAGAATTTAACTAAATAATTTTTGGAAAGGGAATTTTCTTGAGAAATTTCGTGTCGCATTACGGGAAGTTTCTGAACTTATATATCAAGTTTGGTACTTAACGATTTTTTCGTTTTTGAGTTATGATGTTCACAAAGAAACAGATAAATATGCAAACACACGGACCTTTTTTCCCTAAAAATGCAATTTTTGTATACAGGGGGACCAAAAATGTGTTTCCCGGGAAATCTCGATATCAAATGTTTAGATGGAATGCAATAACATCTCTAGCTATTGTGTACGTGGGAGAAAAGTAAAACGTCTTTTTCAGGTGTCGTTATTTCAAGCAGAGGATTTATAACACTTTTAGTGAAACATTGAGGAAATATTCTTAACACTTAAATAGTTTCAGTCTAATTATATAATAAGTAAATTCAATAACAGCCCGCCTAAACTAATATGTGTATATAATAATTTGTAAAATGTATGTAACAGTCATTGCATATGCTTATATTATTGTATCCATGTGTAATAACGTTATGTGAATATATTACGTAATTTAATAATGTAGGAGCTGTGAGAAATAGGTCAAAAGTAGCTAATGATGAGGTAATAATGAGGTAACCTTGAGGCAATAATGAATTAGAAAGTTTAAATGTTACTTGTGATTCTTGGAAGCAATCATGTAACTTTAGTGACAGTTTATATAAATAGCTAATCAACAACCAGAAAAAACTTGGGTTAAATGAAGGTATTCTATTGGATTAGGAATAGCCAATCAGAGACTTGAAATACAGAAATTTACAAGTTTAGGCGGTTGAAATCAATTCAGTTGCCTGCAAACAGTGATCCTAACCGGACGCGAGACACATTCTCCAGAGATTTAATACGTATTCTTGTGACACAAAAATAGTTTACGTATTAAAAGTTGCAAGTATTTAATAAAAACATCTCACAGTTCTCTCTCTCTATATATATCAGTGAAGTGTTATTTAAATCGTATCAAGCATTAATAAAAGGAGTGAAGTAAATTATAATCTGTGTAAGCCTACATTCTTCAGTCGCACCACTCCCTGCTAAGACATCCATGTCCCTAAAATAAATACTGACGCAGCCGAGGCAAACATAAATATATAATATTTAAAGAAACAGTCAAAATTACAAAGTTAATATTTTTTAAACCTTTTTTGGGGGTAAATGCCACCGGAAAGTACATTTGGGGCGAAGGCTACCGGAAACTGTTTACTATCCGTACGGTTGCAACTACAACAAGTTCGGCTCCCCAACATAAGAACAACAATATAACATCTTTAAATTGGCGCCCATACGTGGAGCAAATAATAAAAAATACAACAAAACAGCTTCTTCAACGTTTTCTATATAATTATGAGATTGATATGTGCTAAATATTTGTTTATTTCCTTCAAGTTCGCTTACACGAAGACATAGGTAATTATTTCAAATACTGCAAATAAAAAAGGTTTGCATAATGTAATTATAGATACAAAGAAAAGCGTTACTCTACCAGAAGTGGGCTGTAAAATGTCTATATCCAGTTTATGATAATTCATATTGTATTTATCTTAAAATTCATAAATAGCGGTAAAGTTCACTTGTACTGATGATATTTTTAACTGTAGGAAACAGGTTTCAAACTAAATGAAAATAAAATATTGACGATCGGTTGAATGCCCTCCAGAAAATTAGCTTGTAACTACTTATTAATATAAAAATATTATTTATTTCGTGTTTAATCGCCTTTGAAAGGTGTTGTTTTAAATATCAGGATTCGTTTTTCTTTTTTCTGTCCATTGATGATTAGGTAATAAAAAGAAAATACAATTTTCGGATATGCTTGAGGTAAGGCACTTTTACAGCATTAAGAATAAAGTTTTCACTGGTTTCTTGCCTTTATTTATTTGTTTATTCAGCAGTTGCACTTAAGGCACCAAGTATTATTTTATTATCATCGTAATATTATTTGCTTGATATTAGCTTTGGGCTCACTGTTCTTATTGCTCCGGCTGTTTATAAAATGTGTACCATGTGACCTAACCACGCCATATTCCAAGTATACAGAAATCCCTTCGTGCGTTAAAGTAGTTGCAGAATTCAACGGGGCAATTCCAAGTAAACACAGGTCAGTTGGGAACTGGTACATTAGTGCGAGCGACCTTTGTTTCACTCCTCTTACGTATCAATGAAGACAATGCGTGTATCGACCTCATCGACAGGTAGTTCCCAGGCATGCACTACTGAGTGCAGTCCGCGATAATAGACAAAAACAGTGTAACCAGACCGGAAAGGTCCTAGAATGCTTTAAGCTTCACATATGTAGAATTTATTTCGAGACAAGGTCACTTTTTAGATTGACAAATGATTAAAATTTCTATTTGAACTATCCGTATTCACCCATAGCTATTCTTACTTTCTCTACGACGTATAGTAAGTAGGGGAAGTATTGAATTCCACCCAAATTTCGATATCGAGATGTCACTGGATACACATGTTTGAGGTACCCTGACCAAAAACAAGCATTTTTAGAAAAAGGTCCGTGTGTGTCTGTGAACAGCATAACTCAAAAACGAAAAGTCGGATAAATACAAAACATGGTATTTAGTTTCAGTATCTTTCAAAGATGCGACACGAAAATTTTTAAGACAATCCCCCACCACAGACTACCCTTTACATGGAACATTTCTCCAAAAATTTTATTTTCTCAAAAATGGCTACAACAAATTTGACTAAAATATCATATGTTTAAGATATTTTCATGGCAAATGAAATGTATATCTTGAATTTTCTGGAAATGTCCCCAAACGCAATCTTCATTCCGAATGACTTTTGCATAACTGGTAAACCGAAGAGATAGAAAAAATATTACTACACAAAAAATGAGATCTAGTTAAAACACAGAATTTGTCACTTTTCTTTTGTCGACTTAACCATTTCCGAGATATTCCTTGTTATTTTTTTGAATTTTCCAATACTTATACTTTTTCACATGGAAATTCGTTATTCGTTGTTTTATGTCCTGGCATACAAAGAGAATGGCATACTCCACATAGCAACCAGCTCTTAAAACATTTGACTATCGCTTAAAGCCTACCAATTCCCCTTGCATCTACAAGAAAATTAGCAATAAGATTAACATCTCGATTAACATGAAGCATATGGAGAATAAGCGTTTGTAAAAATAGTTTATACAAGAGTGGAGTAGGGCATGTGAGTGTAACACATCAGATTTTTTAAATTGTTTTTACGCTGGTTTTGTATAATATTAACGGACCATATAGATTGTAGAGTTAGATCGAAACATTAAAGCGTGTAATTTAAACCATGCAATCAGTGGTGTTTCATTGAAGTTTTGTTTGCTTGCAATTTTTATTACTATTATAATTATTTTATGTGTAACGGTATAGTTATGTTGTCTTCACTCATTGAATAGGTGTTCGAAATTTTGCCTGTGTTGATCGATAAGATGTTCCAATTGTTTCCGTGTAACCATATGGACGTTTCTGAAAACCGCTGGTGTAATAGTAGTGGGTCTTTAGGGCGGTAATGTGTCAGTTTCCCACTGACCTGTGTTTTTGGAATTGCTCCTTTCAGTTGCGCAACTCTTTTAACGCACGAAGGATATCTGCGCAAGTGAAATACGGCACAGTTGGACCACCTGGTATAACTCAGCAGTATATATCTTAGCAGGGTGTGTAGGAGATATGTTATTAAGTGTATGTTTGTAGAAGTAATAACAAGGGGGTAAACTGTTTCACGTTACTAAATAACGTGTGGTCAACAAAATTTATGATTTTTGATGTTAAAAGAAGTTACTGACTACTGCTGATTTCAAACCTTTTATATAGAACTTTACCATAGTTTTTGAATAATCGCATGCATAACATCTTGGCTAGAATACCTTTTACGTACCTAAAATGAATGTGAAGTAGATTTTTGACTGTGCTTTGACCGAGGAACATCTCTCTGGTGTATCCCACAATAGTTCGTCCAGCATATTTGGAGTCCATTTTCTTTTCTCTGGTAGCGTCTTTCCATTTCGGCGATGTCCGATGGAAACGCTCACCATTTTCGTCGCTGACAACACCGAGCTTCTCAAGGATGAAGCCAAGATGGAGTTCATACATGTGTATTCTCAAAGACATACTACATACCATGATCTTGTGGTTTTAATCACCCCACTGACAGGTTTTCTGTAATGTTGGACCTGTAGTTTCCTAGAAAGTTTGACAATGTTTTTGAAAGGTAACCGTGCAGTTCGTTCTTGTAAATTTAACAGGCTTTTAAACTGTGAAACTTTCACTTCGCTGACCTCTCAAAATTTGTTTATCAGGAACATAAACGCACTCCTATCACAATCCATTGCTTTCCCAAAGTTCTCAATCAAACCTAGTTTGATGTACAATAGGATTTTGTCAGCACTTACAAGTGATTGATGAAGATTTGCCTGTCCTTGTTTGGATGAATCTTACTTTGGCTAGCTTTTTTAACATAATTATTTATTTTATCTCTACTATCTCACATGCACAAGAAACAGTAACATTTTTTATAGCCAAGCAGTAATCCTAATAATATAGCTGTCAATTTAAAATCTACACATATGCTTTATTTAGATTTTTGGGTGGAACGCAATACTTCCCCTAATTACTATACTAATGGAGAAAGTAATAGTGTAATAGAGTAAATCTATCACAGACTTTGTATTTTCTATCCATCTTTTTATCTACCATTGATTGCTTTTGCGCTAAACCACGATTCCTTTTGTCTATGACATCATGGGCGAAAGGAATCATTCTTGATGTTTGGAAAGTTGCGTATTACACTATGTATATTACTACCAAGAAACAATTTTCTAAAAATAAAATTGATTTTGGAAGTATAAAGATGAGATTTAAAGGCTCCCTGTGTAAAATGACACTAGAGATTAAACACAAAGACAGGTGTGTAACAAATTCTCGACTTAGTTCTGTTATAAACACTTACCACACGCATATCGCAATGTACTATCGCAGTTAAATATGTTGTTGTTCAACATTGGCACTGGGGATTAATTTATCTGCATCATTTTCCCTCTGGCTTCCCAATATAAAGTCTGTATGTTATCACTTTTAAGGCCTTTGCATTTGGCGAGATTACATCTTCACACATAGTGCACTTGGGTGTAGGTAGAGGTGCTCTTGTAGAGGTGTTCTGCGAGGCAATCGTGTCCAGTTGCCATCATAAATAGGGCCACTGCAGTCTTCCTTGGCATTTTTTGTATATCAACTCTATGTTTAATAGTCTTATAATCTTTATCCGTTAATTTATCTTCTTCATCAAGTCTCTGCTGTCTTTTGAAATGTTGTTTAATATTATTTAATTGTTTATTTATTTATATTTGTCCTTCAGGTTTTATTTGTTGTATTGCACCTTTCTTTGCTAAATGATCCGGATTTTCATTGCCCAAAAGTCCAATATTAGCTGGGATCCATTGTAGAGTGACATGACTTCTAGGTTCAACTGCTTTAATTAGGCTTCTTATTTCTTTAATATTTCTTATTGGTTTATTAGTGTAATTTTCTATTCCATCTATGGCTGATTTTGAGTCTGATAAGATGATTATTTTTTGTTTTATGTATGGCCTATATAAAATGTTCGCAGTTAAATATAGAAATCCCTTTTCTGTATGAAAGTAGACTAAAAAAGCGCTAATGTGTTCGAGAGAGAAGACGGATACAAGTTATATATGCGAAGAGCTCTAAGGAAAAATGGAGATGATTCATAAAGGGCCCAGAGAAAGAAAATTCCAAGACAGGAAATTAATAAGTAGGCGGCATACTCGGGGGAGAAGTAAATCTTTTGGGGGTGGCTTGGGGGTGGGTGGAGTTAATGAACAACTAAACTCAGAGTCATTTTCAAAGTCACTGACTGCTACTGTCGTGAATTTTAAAAGCTCTGTTTTACTTCGAAAGGTTTTTTTTTCAGCCGTTCCCAGGGACACTGAAGACTTAATATTCCACTCACGGATCTTTCAGAAATATCATCCGTCTCTTGTGAACAAGTCGAGACGCAAATGCATACAGCGGGGGATCTTTTTATGTTTCCAGTTAAGTTCAACAGTTCCAAGTCTTTCTGCAGAAACAAGAGCTTCTGATACAACCCAAACATAACACCCAGTCGTATTCGTCTCGGCTTTAGCATTTCTAGCAGACAAATTAACAGAAAAATTCTCATTTTTAACACATAAACATAAACGATGTTATAGTTTATATGTTCTAGCGCGTTTCAATAGTTTCACGTACACAGTACAGGGGCGGCCAACCTTAAGCCCGTGGGCACGCCGATAGCTCAAGATCCAACGTGAACCTATTTATTCATCTCGTACTACCCATCCCGGCCAATGGAAATAATAGAAATCCAAAACCACTCAGGACTTTGTGCTGTATTTAAAGAGCGTTGTGGATCACCCACTTGAGGCAGTATTTTTAACACTTAAATGATTTCAGTCTAATTATATAAATATAAATTAATAACAGCCCGTCTTAAAGCAATATGTGTATGTAACAATATATAAAAAGTGTATATTACAATCATTGTATATGTTTGTATTATTGTATACATGTGTAATACTGTTATGTGAATGTATTACATAATTTAATAATGTAGGAGCTGTGAGAATAATAAGTTAAAAGTTGCTAACAATGAGGTAACCTTGAGGCAATAATGAATTTGAAAGTTTAAATGCTACTAGTCATTATTGGAGCAACAATAATGTTAATTTTAGTGACAGTTTATAAAAATAGCCAATCAACAACCAGAAAAAGCTTTAGTTAAATGTAGGTGTTCTATTGGAGTAGGATTAGCTAATCACAGACTTGAAATACAGAAATTTACAGGTTTAGTCGCTTGAAATCAGTTCAGTTGCCTGCAGACAGTGATTCTAACCAGACGCAAAAAGTGTCCTCAAAAATTTAATACGTATTCGTGTGAGACGAAAATAGTTTACGTGTTAAAAAGTGTAATTATCAGTGAAGTGTTATTTAAATCATATCAAGCATTAATAAATAGAGTGAAGAAAAACTTAAAATCTGTGTAAGCCTACATTTTTGTCGCAGTGCTAAGAGAAACGTGTCTCTAACTAATACTGACGCAGCCGAGGAAATCATAAATATGTAATATTTAAAGAAAGAGTCAAATTACAAAGTTAATATTTTTAAACTTAGGGCGAAGGCTAACGGAAACTGTTTACTAAACGTGTGGTTGCAACGAATTTCAAGTTCGGTTCCCCAACTGTTGAAAATACGATACAACTCCTAAAATACTCCTTTCTTAAGTGAAGTGGTTACCATGGTACAATCTAGTTCCCGAGGTCACGGGTTCAAACCCGGCGGAGGGCGACGGATATTTTTCGGGTGTAAAAATCTTTAGCATGACTTCCTTCGGAAGGGAAGTAAAGCCGGTGGTCCCGTGTCGTAGATTTACGGCACGTAAAAGAACCTCAAGCCTGATAAAGAGGCCTCTGAACAAAATTACCGGTCTTTCACGCCCAATATACAATGGGACGCTAAGGACCACAGCAGTTAAACACAGTCCATAAATAAAAAAAGCTCAATTTAAACACCTCCAGCAGTGGGTCGGGTCTTCGAGCCAGGAATTGTTACGAACTTCCGCGCGTCTATGTACCGTAGCCTCCTGTGATTTTGTCGTAGGTCGCATTGCACGAGGTATCTCCTTCCGTTGTATATTCTGTATCCAATAGCATGTATTATGGGCAACCCTGAAGCCAAAAGCAGCACTTATTTATTTATTGTATCTTGCCACTCACGAGTGGCTGAAGAGGTTGTTATGACATTGATTTAAGCTTATTTGGCATGATGCAATAACGTTTGTGTAGTTATTATGGTGTATTTTAAAGAACGGTGTGTGTTTATTGTGTTATGTTTTGAACGAAGTCACGCCGCGGTTGTCAACTTCAATTTTTGCATAAATTCCTAGTGTCACTATTAATAACACATGCACAAAGTACCTTATGTTAAACCAAATTGTACATCTCATGGTCCTTGTTAGGCAAAATGAAAAATACACAGGTAGGAAATTGATGCAGAACAATTGGCGCGCTCTCCAGGTCTGAATTCATGTGGTTATTATCTATGGAGAATGCTTAGATATAGAGTTTATGTAACAAATCTCCATACACTGGAAGAGAGCATCGATCTGCGTACGTTTTATAGCGGGAACAACGGTGCATCAAGGTAAATAGTATTATAAAAGTGTAAATATGTTATGGTAAATGTAATGGAAACTAGCTATCGCAATAGGTTCCAGAAGCCAAGCAGTACCAGGCAAGGATATCTCTAGGGTGGCTCGAAGCACAGTGTATCGGCTGCATATGACCAGCAGAGACCCCGAGTGAGGTAGACAAGTAGAGGTTGGTTGGGACAAAATTGGAAAGTCCAAAAGTGTCATGAGAGATTCAAGAGAAAATGTTCTCATTGGGCGCTAGGTGATCACCAATCACAAGATTGCTTTAAAATAGTTATGGTGAAAATAGCATCTTTAGCGGGGTGTACAAATGCAGCAGAATCCCGGCACAATATCCTCGGGGGGGGGGGTCATACCACTCAGATGGCTGATCGTTTGAAGAAGCTGTTAGCAAATTAGAAAAAATATACAGGGTGGACCTCTTAAGTTGAGACTGTACAATATCTCCAAAACTAAGCGTTGGAGAAAGTTGTTTGATATTATGGGGGAATTAAATGCCATTAGTGGTGTTTTGTTTGGAGGGCTTTATGATTGCCATTTTAGCGTCAATTTAATTATTTTAAATGGGAACCTACATTTTATGTTGTTGCTCATTGCTCATAAAAAATTACACAACCTTTGTATAAAACATCTTACAATTGTTGTTACCAACGTAAACAACGAGGAAAATTCTGAATTTTCTGGCTATGTACGAAGAGCGAAATGTATGGTTGGACCATCCATGGATGGTCATTTTAGTTTCAAGTTCGTAATTGGGAACCAACATTTTCTACTTGGTTTCCTGATTCCTCATCACAAAATAAACAGCTTTTTATAAGGATTTTCTAATGAGAAAACAATATATAAGATGCAGGTTGCATTTAAAATTAAATTGACCCTAAATAACCAGCATATCGTCCTCCGAACAAAACACGACTAACGCATTTACTTTTCCCCATAATATCAAGAAAATTTTATTCAAGACATTTCTTTCTAAAACGCTTAGTTTGGAGATACTGTAAGTCTAAACTTAAATGGTTCAGCCTGTATGATAGAGACATACAGCTTATTTGACAGACCCCTATAATCCAGTAAAATACTTGTGGAATAGAATTGACGTCCAGCTGCGAGCAAGTTGTAAATAAATTACGGTTAATGTGAGCTTTAACTTTTGCATTTTGTCTCCTGTTACCACTCCCGAGATAAGATTTAACAGCATAGGCTAACACAAAAGTGTTGTAGAAGCATTCTCTTGTCGCAATTCATCACCCACACCAGGAAGGTAGACAACAGCCGGAGAGGAGGTCCGTCGCAGTTTTCGGCTGTACAGGTGTTCAATAATGGGTTCCACAGATGCCAGGCCTGTATAGACCCGTTTTGAGCAACAGTAACATCTGATATCGCATGGTTAGCATTATCTAAGAGAGAAATGACGGTCTGACCCACTAGTACCACACGAATGGATTTGTATAGTTGTGCGACGGGGGTTGCGGGCTACTAACGTAATTTATTTAAAAAAAAACAGAAACTTTAAGGTTGCGGTTTTGTCATGGAATGCATTAAATTTTCCCAATGCCTCACTTCTCATTGGAATACTAGTTACAAAGGAGTGAAATAGGGATTAAAACGTCAGCTACATAAGACTAGAAAGAGGAATATACACACTGTTTGCATTCCTTAGACAAGATAACATTCAAGTTGTATGCATGCAGCAAGAAATGAACAGATTTATGGCCAACGCGCATGCGCACCCACGTAATGCAAGCAACGGTTTGGAGATTGGATGGCCGAAGGTGACGAGGTTTGTGGTGTCGTAAAAACTATGTATCCGTTGTGATGTGAAGCCAGGGGCTACAGCAAATGTTACTTTTATTACACTTTCTTTAAGGCAGTAAATATGAATATCTGATATAGAGAGCCTGATCTATATGCAGAACGTGTAGCTTCAGACCTCTTTCTGTTTTCAAGAACACATCACCAGGTATAGAGAGATTTTAAGTAATCACTAGGGACTGGAATTTTATGTGTCATAATCCCCTTAATATGTATGCATTTATGCATTGAAAACTTCCTTAATATGGACGGACACATCTCATATAAAATAAAACTTTAAGCAGTTTACGTAACCTCTCCGTGATGACTTATTTACCTCATCAAAATTTATATTTAATATTGGGATATATCCTTGTAACACCAAAGAATCAGCGCCGCGCCGCGGTAACGCGTGAAATCGCCTTCAAGAGGTTCCAGGTGCGAAACCCAGCGACTGCCCACTCTGACCCATGGTTTTTCGTGGTTTCCCCGAGTCGGCAGGCGAATGGTGGTGTCAAAATTGAAACTAAATTGAGTTTTATTTATGGACGCTCTTTAGCTACTATGGTCCTTATTATCCCATTCTACATTGGGCGTGAAAGACCGGTAATTTTGCTCAGATCAGGCTTGAGGTTCCTTTACGTGCCGTAAATCTAGGACACGGGACTACCAGTTTTATTTCATTTCGAAGGAAACCAAAGGATTTTTATGCCCGAAAAAAATCCATCGCCCTCCGCCGGGTTTGAACCCGCGACCTTGAGAACTAGAGTCCAACACGGAACCACTAGTCCACGGAGGACGACGAATGGTGGTGTGGATCTTCTAGCGGGATGGTTCAGGCGGTTGATTTTGTGGCCCGTATTCGGAAGATCAAGTGTTCGATTCCCGCGGCCGACCTTCCTGATCCATGAGTTTATCCGGGGGTTTCCTCGAGTCACTAGACGAATGTTGGGAAGGATCTTTGTCTCCCCCGAATTTCTGTTTCCTCCTTCCACTCCGGGGCTATGTAACGGACGATTGCGGACAGATGGCGCAGATGGCTTGCGTGTTGGAACCTCTTCTCGGCCCCGCCAAATGGAGACAACTCGAGTTTCCGCTGCTGGTTCGAGATTTCCCAGGTCTTCGCTGGAGGGGAGCCGGGTTGGTCAAGTCTGTAACCGTTAGGGACTTCTGCGCGTCTCTATCGCCTGCGTCGGCCGATGCTGCAGCCCATACATCACCTGCGGTTCCTTCACCTCATCCGTTCCGCCCGGGGTGTATGCACAAAAGATCGATGTGCTAGGTGACCCCTCCGTAGCGCAATCCATTGTCACCTGCTTCAGGGTTGCGGCTGGACGGCGAACATGCAATTTGTAGAGGTTTCTTCACTTGCGTCGTTGCGGGACTGTTCAGTTAGGACACGCCCCCGAATGGGTACCACCAGGGAGGGAGCGCCGGGGCTGGAGGCTTCTGCGACGGCGTCGGATGGGTTCGAACTGAAAACTTTGGGACCCCGTCGATGGTTGCGCCGTTGCGTCCTACTTGGTGTGCTCTACTCCGGCTGCAGGGACCCTGTGTTCGTCCATATGTTTCCCTAACGAGCTTTGTCACTCACAAGGTCTTCATCATATACAAGCATCACACAACTGTAGTTTCAACGTGAACCTGCAGGAATGTTTTCGGAAATTAATTTCTAAAGCTATCAACGTTTGAATGTTTTGAAATGCTTTCCTTTGTCTAAATTAGTAGGCTACATTTTATAAACCACATGATACACTAAACAATGCAGTTTAAACTAAAATAAATATTACATATAAATTCTAACCACCACACTTGAAAGCAATAACTCCTTAACATCACCTTCATACCGCGAGGGAACGGCTGCGACCAGATGAGGCGGGGATTCCGCGATGGAATGAGTTATCATCAGTGTTGTGAGATTTCAAAGAAAACTCAGTGGCGTATATTACGAGAGCGGATCGAAAAGTAACGCACAACCATTTTTTTACAAATAGTTTAATAGTTAAAACAACAACAAAAGATCACAAACGAACTTGCACCTGTTATCTACTTTTCGACATTTGTTTCTCAACAAATTTCCCCCATCATGATACCAGTTTCAATACGCCTTGTTCGTAGAAGTCTGTTTCCTTGGAGTATAGCCATCTGCGGACTGCTGATTTCACTTCCGCATCTGTCGCAAAGCTTTGACCGGCCAGGAATTTCTTCTTGGGACCAAACAGATAAAAGTCCGATAGTGCAAGGTCCGGGCTGTATGGTGGATACTGGAGCACCTCTCAACCAAATTTGTGATTTTCTGACGAACAGCAGCAGCAACATGCCATGAAGGATTTCGACAATGTCAGCATTCATGTTGTGGCGTTTGTCGCGAAGGGCACAACGCAAACTTCTCTAAAGTGTTCATGTAGGCTGCAGCATTCACAGTGGTCCCGTGTTCAGCAAGGTCCACCAATACAACACCATGCATATCCCAGAACACCGTCACAAGCACTTTCCTAGCAGATTGAGTCACTTGGAATTTTTCTTCACTGGGGAACCAGCATGTTTCCACTTCATACTTGCCTACTTGGTTTCGGGCATGTAGTGGTATAACCACGACTCATCACCAGTGACGATTCCTTTCAGAAAGTCATGCCTTTCTGCGGTGTACTGCGTTAGGTAATCTAAGCTCGTCATCATTCCTTGTGGTTGTCTGTCAGGGTCTTAACCATCCAGCGAGCAGTAAATTTATAAATGTCAACCTGTCATGAACAATATCATATACTGCACCATAGGAAATGTTGAATTGTTACAATAAGGTTCGCAGTTGCATACGCCGGTCGTTCAAATTTGCCCCCTCAATGCCTCAGACATTCTGCGGGTTTGCAGCTGTTACCGGCCTCCCGGAGTGTGGAGAATCAATAAGGTTTACACGGCTGTCTAGGAAGAATGAACACCACCTGGAGACATTCTACGGTCCATAAAATCATCCCCATACACGACACGCATTTCCCTGTGAATATCACTTGGTTTATGACCTTTGGCCCACAAATATCGAACCACATCTCTCTGCTCTTAACACATGGACGACAGTAACATGCGCGCCATCTTTGTTTCGTAGTTCACGCATCCCTCGCTAGAGCTGCACATGAAACAAAAAATATCCTCCGTAGTGAAAGCTTCAGACTATATCTATGTGTAATTGCAACATTCCAACTGCAATACCAAGGCAGAAAAAAATTATTGTGCGTTACTTTTGGACTCTCGTATTTGGAAATATCGTATTTCTAAACGAAATATGAAGATAAACTAAATAAAAGCATATTTATAAAATGAACATATAAAATAAGCAAATATGCTTATATTTCTGACAGAAGAGAAGAAAGTATGCAATTGCATTACAGTCCTGCCCCTAGGTATCAGTAAGTGAAACTAAAGATGTTAATGAGGAAGAAAGTGAGAGATCAATGAAGAACAAAATAAGTAATCAAACTGACTTAGAAATGGTAGGAAAGGAAAATCAATGCTAAATCTAATGGTATGAAGACAAGTTAGATGAGAGAATGCATGAGAAGAAATTCCCTGCTAAGAGATGTAATAGAGTTATGAACGGGAAAAAGGTTTGGGTCACATAATTAGATAATTTTAAAACATATGTATTATATATGAAGAAGAGGGAAGAACGCAGGAGATTGGATTTTTGGGGGAGGTCTTTCCTTGGCCAGAAAACCGACTAATTGATTGAAAAATGAAATGTATCTATCATTCGACAAGTATAAGTAAAATGTTTATAGATATATCATAATGCAAATTTAATAACAAGTTTGTACACTCTAGGAAATACAAGACGAACCAGAACATCCGTTGCAGTAATTTATTTCGGAAAATACCTGCAATAAAATTTCCGGGACAAAAATATTTATAACTAAAGCGCATGCGAATCTTCACATGAGCTTGATTTAATCAATCAGCTTAACCAGAGCTGGGTTGAGCGACTTATCACTTTAATTCCAAATGGGAATGTAGATCAAAATGGGTAACATTAAATAGAGCTCTTCAAAACAAGCACATTTTGTAGGAAACGTTTCCATTAATTCATATGTCTATGCTGCAGTTGTACATGACCAACAAGACGCGTGACGAACACACACACACACACACACACACACACACACACACACACACACACACACACACATCTATGTCGTCACTGCAGTTTCAAGTGACATTCTACTGGTGAAGTATACAGTATGTAACATTTTTATTCGTACACATCAGGTTTACAATAAAAAGTCATTCTCTACTTGCTTAAAAACCTGTGTTTTTCTGTGAGTCGTTTACACCTACTTGATGAATCCAATTCAAACAAATTCCAATGAAAAAATGCATTTCAAAACCTACACAACTGTATGAAACAGTAATTAAACAGAAGTAGACCCCAATTTTATACAACCTTCCTATTCGTACAGTTGTTAAGAACGACCACTGCGTCGTAAACAGCTTCGACATGCGCCTGTTTCAAAGGTCGCTTAGGCTACTGCCGTCGCAGTTGTATACGTTCTGTTAGTAGTGATCGAAATGGGTAAGCAAAAGGAGCTTATTTCTGACCTCAAGCAAGTAATCATAAAGTTGTCACTTAGAGGGCATTCTCTCAGAAAAATAGGAGAAACAGTAAATAAACCGCATTCTACCATTCAGTACAGACTCAAAAAATGTAGGGAGCAAGGTTCTACAAAGAATTTAGCATGAAAAACTAAAGAAAGTAAGCTGAATGCACGAGAGGAACGTTTCGTTGTAAGTCGAATCCGAGAAAACCCAAAATTAAATGTTTCTCAGTTACGACCATTAGTACAAAATGTGTCTGGAAAGATGTCTGACCAAACTGTTCGTCGTGTCTTATGGAAGTATGGATACCATGGTCGAACACCAAGGAAGAAGCCTTATGTAAGTGCAGCAAACAGGAAGAAACGAGTTGCATTTGCTAAAGATCACATTCATAAGGATCAGAACTTTTGGGACAGCTGATATGGTCAGACGAGACTAAGATAAACCTCTTTGGATCAGTAGGGATAAACAGTCTGGATAAAAGCAAATTCAGACAATGACCTCAGAAACACTCTTCCTACAGTTAAACATGCTGGTGGTTGGGTTCCATTATGCTCTGGACCTGCATGTCATCCAACGGTGTCGGTAATATACAACTTATTGATGGACTATGAACAAACATATGTATTCTGACATTTTAAGGAACAATTTAAGCAGAGTGCCCAGAAGATGGGCAGGCACCTGGTTATAGCCTTCAGCAGGATAACGATAGTAAACATAAGGCAAGGTTGCACCTCCTCAGGGTCCAAACTTGAATCCAATCGAACATCTGTGGACAGTTCTGAAGAAACGAGTCCGTAAAAGCAAGATCTCAATTCTTGCCCAATACCTGATTTAGTCGCCTAGGCACTCGTCGCCCTCTGGGAATACTGTCATGAAATTGGGGACATTTGCGTATACAGCCAGAGTTTTTCCAACCCCTAAGTGATTTAGTGCCTAGGCGGCTAAATCAGGTATTGGACAGATTATTAAAATAATGTCTAGTAGATGTGCCTTCTTTGAGAGTAAAAAGTATAACGTATTTCAGCTTTACATTATATTGTCATTAAATTATTTTTTCATAGAGATATTGTACAAAGCACTATTTTATTTAGTTATACATTTAAACACAGTTATTATAAGTGATGATGATCAAAGCTGTTGATCAAAGTTATATATTCATATACGAATAATCTAGAACTGTGCTCATAAAACAGGACGCCACTGCATGCACGAAAATGTAAACAGATACACACACCTCCTCCTTGCTATACATACTCCACCTGTGTAGGCCAGTAGAATGCCTCCCAAAGCTACGGTCAGCATAAATGGAAGCGAATGTACATACGCTCGGCAGCCCAATACCATCAAAACCATCAGTATTTGTTGTAGAAGTAGGGTATTTGTGTTAACCTTTATACTATTTCATCAGCCACGAAACAAAACACTGCATTGTCAAGGCCATCTGAAGTTCCTTTGATAACATCAATTTAATTTTATCTATTTAATTTCTCAATATTAATGACATTACTATCTGCATATCTGGAGTTCAGGCGTTGTCTTTTCGTATGCTTTTCTCCCTAAAAGAATGTGAACCAATAAAAACACTTCCTACGATAGTTGTTTGTTTTTGAAAAGCTCTATCTAATGGTATTCTATTTGACCCCCAGTCCCATTTGAAATATTATAGCGATATGCTGCTGACCCCACTTCCAGTTGGGTGATTGTTAAGATAAGTTCAATTGAAAGTTCACAAATGCTTTAGTTATAAATATTTTTCCCTCGGAACATTTAAAGCTGTGTTTTTCGAAATAAATTACTGTTACGGGTGATCTAGTTCATCCTGTATATAAACCAATTTTAATTTTCGTAGCAACAAAATAATTATCTACAACATATCAATAAAAACATTATACCGACATAAGTATTTCAAACCGTCTGCCATTTTGAAGCTACACTTTCTTCATTTTGCTGCGTTTGCTACGTACTGTCACTGTTAAGATCTAATAGCATGTATTAACGTAATAGAAAAATATATCTTTTTCACTTTAAGACCATTACAGAAGAAAGTTTTCGTAAGAACATGAAATACAATTTTGTTTCGCTGGCTTTCAAAGAACCATGACAACTTACCAACTGAAAGTCCAAAGGAATTTCTTCTCTCTCTCTCTCTCTCTCTCTCTCTCTGTTTGTATAAGGAAACAAGGGGGAATGTTGAACACTGGACGCTGGTGATATCTAAAAAGTTTCTAAAGTGGTCATGAAAGAAGAAACAGGTTTTAAATGGGGAACTGGGTCAAAGGCGGAACGGTTGTTAGAGGGGAGAATGTCAAATGGGGAACGGGTATCAAATGGCGAACGGCTGTTAAATGGGGAAGAATGTCAAATGCGAAATGGTGTCAAATGGGGAACAGGTATCACATAAGCACCAGTATCAAAGGGAACAGGTGTCAAATGGGGAGCGATTGTTAAATGGAAAACAGGTATAAAATTGGCAACACGTCAAATGGGGAACACGGCTGTTAAATAGCGAAGGATGTAAAATAGACAACAGGAGTCAAATTGGGAACGGATGTCAAGTAGAGGGCGGGTGGTAAATCGAGAACAATTTCAAATAAGGAGCAAGTGTCAAATGGAGAACGGTTGACTAAATGGCAAACGTATGTCAAATTTAACAAATAGATGCAAAATAATTGTAAATTAGGGCACACTTTCAAAACACAAATAAGAAATAGCGCTTAGTAACACACCTTTATTGAATAATTCCTTATTTCAGTTAAATACGGTACAACGTGGCACTTCACATTAAAAAAATTCATTAGTTTCTTTTATTTTTCAGTTGAAATAGTTCTTTTAATGCATTAAAGTGTTTATAATCTTTTTTATTTTTTCATTCGATTTACGAAATTTTCTCTTAACAGACATAGTGGCACTTTATAAAAAAACCGTTCCTCTCGTGACATGGTTTTTGTTGGTAATATATTAACAGTGATATAACACGCACGTATCTTTCTCCAAGAAATGTATGTAAACACTACCTTACACAGCGTCTGTCGCTAGCACTCACAACAAAACACCTTTACGCTACAAGTGTCGTAATTTTAAAGGTTCCAACCTTGATCAGTTCTTCTTCCACACACTTGTACTGGAAACGAAATTCACTCAACTCACCAGGTTCCATCATTTAGGCCTATAAACTTGTTTTTTTCTAATTCCGCACCATATAAAAACTTATTCGATCAACTCCACGAAGTATATATTTACATGTACAAGTTTCAATTGTTTCAGTGTATACAGTAGAAGTTTGGAGCATACGTCTTTTGCAATTACACACAACAAGTAGTAATTAAATTGAGAACAAAACCAATGATAATGACGTAAATCATTCTTTTCCTGTAACATTTTAATGACAGTGATCTTTAGTACTTCACTGCGTGTCAAAAACGCGCAATATCTACCAAAGTATAAGCACATACATCCATGTAGCCCTCGTATGTTTGTGATTTTCTGCCATTTATCAATTCTGGTTAAGAAGTAAGACAATACTGCATGTGGTTGTCAATATTAGCACCCTAGCTTACAGCACTAGAGTTATTTTCTTCCGCAAGTGTTCAACGAAATGATCTTAAGCCCTATTTGCATTATTGGGTATTTAGTGTTTAACCAAATATTAAGTGAATACATGAACAAAAGAAATACACTAATAACCTGTTAAATTCTTTGGTAACTGCAACTGAAGCGTAAATTAATAATAATAATAATAATAATAATAATAATAATGTATTCAAAGAAGCTTTATCAATAAATAAAATTAATTCTCAAATGAATTAAGTTCCCAGATTTGATTTAAATACAGACCAGTTTTAGGATTTTCTTGGGAAAGTAAACTTGACTAGCATAATTCAGAATCCTATTTTATTAAAAATGCTATATTCGTGTAATATCAAAAATTATTTGCAGACTCTGAGCTGAAAACGTGATAGCAAATTTGAGTTTTGGCACCTTACATAATGAAAAATATTTCTTACATTTTTTATATAAGCGTAAAAAAATCTCTCTAGAAACCCTGGTCATTCATTTCAATTTATAAAGGGCATCTTTTGACTAAACTGTGTACACGTATTGAAGGGAATAGAATACGCTTTATTTATAGGGATAATGGAACTAAAAATATAATGTTTTGTTGCATGCAGATCTGTATAGTAAAAGACTGAGTATTAACCATTCAGAATGTTGTGTTGATATTGGGAAGAGACACAAAAAATTAAAAGGTCTATCTCTTACTTCAGGAAGGCTTTAAAAAAATTCTTCTAATACAACTCTCCTTCTATACCTTCTACTTTCTCATAATTGAAGTCTAAAGATGTAGTAATTTCAGTGCGTTGCACAGAAATGTTCCTAGCAACATTGTGCGTGTGACGGAGTGGAATCGCGTCCTTTCAGCATGTGGAGGTGCCGAATTTTCGGACACTTGCGTTGTGTGATGTTGGTGTTATAAAAATACTTAATAACTCCAAAATGGGGAAACTTTAGTATAGACTGGGGAACAGCGCTAGTTTCATTTTATCATGCAACAAATATCCCTACTGTAGAGGGCGAAGAAATCATTGGAGATTCTACAAGAAATGAGAGACATGGAGCAGGCATTGAACCTGATCATTACCCAGCAATACCAGTACCAGCACCGAGCGAGATATAGGATCTTTCAACAAGAGTGTCCTATCTTTAACATGTGATAGTTGCCGTTGTTATTGAGTTACAGCAGTCATTTTTTTCAAGAATTGCAAGAATTGGAGCTTTCGCCGACCACATCTTGGCGAATTCTGCATCTGGATTTGATGTTCCACACTTACAAAATGGTGTTAACTCAAGAAAAGAAGTCCAATAACCATAGATTGCGCCGTGTATTCGCTGATTGGGCTATGGAGCAATTGGAGGCTATACCGGATTTTTGTCGAAAAATCATCTTCAGCGACGAAGCCCACTTTTGGTTCGATGGTTATGTTAACAAACAAAGTTGCCACTATTGGAGCAATGACAATCCAATGTACATTGAAGAACAACCACTTCATCCCCAAAAGGTTACTGTGTGGATTTTGGTATGGCGGAATCATTGGTCCATATTTTTTCCAAGATGAAGATAGAGAAGCTCTAACTGTCAATGGAGAAAGATACCGGGCTCTTATAAGGGACTATTTTTGGATGGTATGGATCTCAAAAACATCCGGTTCCAGCAAGATGGTGCCATATGTCTTACTGCCCTCGAAACAATCGATCTTTTGAAGGAGGAGTTCCGAGGTTTCATCATTTCCCGTGGTGGTGATGTTAACTGGCCCCCTAGGTCATGTGATTTAACGCCGTTGGATTACTTCTTGTGGGGTTATGTTAAATCTCGAGTTCATGTCAACAAGCCAGAAACAGTAAATGATCTTATGAATAACATCACGCTGTTATTCGTGAAGCTGGACCTAATTTACGTTCTTCTGTGATTGAAAATGGGTCAACCGCATACGCGCAACACAACGAAGTCACTTAACTGATGTTCTCTTCCACACGTAAGGACATTAATTATGTTGCAAAATAAAAAAAGAAATAAACCTCTATTATTTATAGAACGTGTGTTATTTAAGTTCAAAGATAGGACACTCTTGTTTGAAAGACCCTATAGTTCCGCGTGTAAGGCTTGCATTCGAGAGGTGCCGGGTTCGATTCCGCGGTGACCGCTTCCTCTGACCACGGGTTTTTTCATGGTTTCAAGTGTACTTTCAGGTCCTGCGGTGCTAGTGGTGCCGGGTAGATGGCGTAGATGTAATCGCATTGGAAAGTTTTCTCCCCGTAAACACCAAAGTGAGCTCCTCCACCTGTTAGGGTCACTGCGTCACCCTCTTGGGGTTTTTCGTCAATATAGCGCGGGTGTTCAAACTGGAAATGTTAGGCATTTCCACGTGTATCTGTGGGCCTATATGCCTGCGACTATGACCACCTATGGCCCCTTCACTTCATCCCTCCCTCCCGGGAGGTGTAGTCAAAATAGATCCAGTGCGCGAGATGTTCCCCTTCGATATACACATCCATTATCCTACCAGTACCAGCACAAGCTTACCGGTAGCCATGTAATTGGGTTCACAGTGTACAATAGACAGACAGTTATTTCAAACAACTATTTGTGGCACGAAAAACTCACAAACTCACACTTGCAGCTCCGAAATGACGTTTTTTAAAGAAAAGTTACCTCGCCCCAGCCGAGAATCCAACCCTGGATCACTCGACCATAGAGAAAGTCTTTTATGACCTTCTTTAAGGCAGGTGGCTCATTTTTTTTTACCAGAAAATATTTTCTTATTTCTTAAACATAAATGACAGAAAATTAGGGCCAATATCGTAATATGAGTTTATTTCTAGTGTCATATTTTTAATATAACATACAGATTAGCACTGTATTTTATTTCTGAGATTTGATAAATATTGTCCTACATTCCAGACTCACAGTGAAGTTATTTCTATAATATAAACTTAACATTTATGAATTTCTGTAATAAATTACACACACAAGGGAAATAATATTACGTTTTAATCCTTTATTCCCCTAAAATGGACGGGTCGACGCGTATCTTTCCTCAAACCTTCTATTCTTTCAAAAATCAAATATTTACTCTCATTGAAATGCTGTTCATTGAAAGCCGAGACTAGCTCTTTTTCAAATTTACATTTTGAAAAAGTTAAATTTTATTATTCTTTTATATATTTCAACTTAACATTGACAATTTTTTTAAACACATAAATCACATGTTTATGATACAGTCAACAATATTACCAGTAATTAAAGAGTTTTAAGGGTTAACTTTCACCGTTTGGTAGAGTCATTAGTCTTCAAAAACTCGTGTGCTTTAGCCACTTGAGTAGCCTTAAATATTACACTAAGTGTCACATATGTTCATTACAATATCCCGTGTTTATTTGTGCAGTCTCTGGATCGAAGCACTAATACTGTTTCTCGGTCAAAGTAACATTGACCTAATTAAATATTTACAATTAAACTGCGTTAAATTACTTTTAAAGTTTCAGTTCTTCCAAAAATATAAATCAGAACTTAATTCTGAGCGTTTTCTCATTGATCTAATGTTCTAAAATGTACAGAAAGTGTCTCTTGCCCCGATTAGCTTTGAAGTTATACTGTACCGCTGTGCTGTGCGTCACACGGAAGCCGTTTCACACTTCGACTGAAGGTTTATGCAATGTGCCACCAGCAGCGAGCTAAACGTTCCTTTAAATACCAATAGGTATCCTACGCCCGAAGACAGAATTTAAACCTCACGTTGTTCTGGCTTGGAAAAAAAGGAATATCTTGCAGAAATATTAAGAATAAAATAAAATGTTACAACAGTTAATGAGAAAAAGGGTAATCTTCTGAGTAGCAGCTACGTCAACTCCATTTAGAAGTAAGCATTTCACAAAACAATAGTCAATAACGTCCACGAGTATTTTCACATAACAGTAACAGCAAGATACTTTTGGTCCACTGTTACTTGACTGAGTTCTTTCGTATCAAGTCGTGACTCTTCGATTCTGTATTTGAAGACGATGCTCCCCTCCCTTCTTCTCTACCTTCCGACCAATTCGTAACGTGCTGTTATAAACAATACATCCATTATTTGTTATAATTACTGCTCATTTCGTGTTCATCATCGTAGTAGCAACCGTCTAGTACCAGGTTTCATGATGTTAATGGTTATATCCATTAGAACTTGGAAGTAGGAACAGTTCCAAGGTCTCACATCATACACATACACTATGTGATCAAAAGTATTTGGACACCCCACAAACATACGTTTATCATCTTAGGTGTACTGTGCTGCCACCTACTGCCTGGTACTCATTATCCGCCACCTCAGTGGCCATTAGACGTGAAACAGCAGAATGGGACGCTCCGTGGAACTCACGGACTTCGAACGTGGTCAGGTGATTGGGTGTCACTTGTGTCAGAAGTCTGTACGCGAGATTTCCACACTCGTAAACATCCCTAGGTTCACTGTTTCTGATGTGATAGTGAAGTGGAAACGTGAAGGGACATGTACAGCATAAACCTTGGATTCCATGGTCGAGCGGCTGCTCATAAGCCACAAATCACGCAGGGAAATGTCAAACGACGCCTCGCTTGATGTAAAGAGCGTCAACATTACACGATTGAACAGTGGCAAAACGTTGTGTGGAGTGACGAATCACGGTACGCAAAGCGGCGATCCGATGGCAGGGTGTGAGTATGGCGAATGCCTTGTGAACGTGTGTAGTGCCAACAGGTGGTGGTGTTATAGTGTGGTCGTGTTTTTCCTGTAGGGGGCTTGCACCCCTTGTTGTTTTGTGCGGCACGATCACAGCGCAGACCTACATTGATATTTTAAGCACCTTCTTGCTTCCCACTGTTGAAGGGCAATTCGGGGATGGCGATGGCATCTTTCAACACGATCGAGCACCTGTTCATACTGCACGGGCTGTGGCGGAGTGGTTACATGAGAATAACATCCCTGTAATGGACTGGCCTGCACAGAGCCCTGACTTGAATCCTATATAACACCTTTGGGATTTTTTGGAACGTCGACTTCGTACCAGGCCTCCTCAGGGCTGCCAAGAAACCTTCCAGGACCTGATTGAAAGTATGCCTGCGAGAGCGAACGCTGTCATCAAGGCTAAGGGTGGGCCAACACCATATTGACTTTCAGAATTACCGATGGAGGGCGCCACGAACTCGTACGTCATTTTCAGCTAGGTGTCCGTGTGCTTTTGATCACGTAGTGTACTTGTGATTGTATTGTAAGACAACATACTCTCTACGATCAGTATGTTAGTTTTAGTACTGTATGGCTAGACCTGTGCCTCTACTCAGCGGTGGAGTAATAAATGCTTTTCCACACCGACCCGAAATTAAATTATTTATGTAGTATATGTTCTAGCGGAGACGTTTTTCGTGAGTTTGATTTAGAAGACTTTTAGAATCAGGTTCGTAAGCCAAAATTACGACAGGGGGAAGAGCGATGCTAACCACATAATCTCCTCGTTGGTCGGCTATGGATTATCAAGGTCATCGCGGTACAGACTGCTATAGAATTTTCTTCCTGCTATATGTTTGTAAAGATATACTTTTATAAATGTCTACTGAGTTGTAAAATTCCATTGTCCATTCTGTTTCGGATTTGGAAATATGGAAATTTCTAATAACGATTAGAAAAGTATACGACTAAAATATACATTTATAAATTGCAAGTAAAATTACCTGAAGGAATTTAATGAGATCTGAAAATAAACTTATTGCCTCGGAACGTTGCGTTTCTAGCCTCCATGACGTCTGCATCCCCAAGCGACGAGCAAGAGACACGCACTGTATTACTAGAAAAAGTTAAAACTTTGTAAAGAAATGCAAAAAGAATTTTATCAATAAACAAGATTATTGCAAATAAAATAAGTGTTTATGAATGTAATTGTATTGAGTTAAATGTAAATCACTGTCACTTGCTTCAAGACAACAGTGATGATGAAAAACATATTAGCAATATAGAAACACATACAGAAAACGATAGAATATGCTGTGGCATTGTCTTAATGAAACGACTAACATCTGTAAAGATTTATTATTTATTTGTTTTACAATTAAAAAGTTAATGTTTTGACTGTAAAGAAAATTATTTAAAAATAATGGTTTACACACATGAAAGTTTCACACCGTTAATTTTATGTGTGGCCTCCCTTTTCTTTAAAGGTTTCTAACTGTAAAACATTTGCAAATTTTAGAGAATAAATACAGTTTTGAAATTATATATAAGGCAACCAAAGCTGTGAAATTTGGAAATTCTGTATTCCTTAATCAATTAATTTTCAGTAACATATATCCAAATTTTCAGATCAATTCCTTGAGTAGTTCCTGAGAAAAAAAATATTTTATGCTTTTTATATGTTTTTAAAATTTGATTTTCAAAATTTCAGAAGCAAATTCATATTTTGTGTTCAATTATAACACATTATTTGCAAATAAAGCATGAATTATCGTGGAAAAAGTTCCAAACAACAAAACTCTTAGCATTTACATTATAATTAATAAACAATATTTATAAACACAACTACTTCGCCGTTACTTATATTTTCTTGAAAGTTTCCAGGAATAACTTTTATTTATTATGATCTTAAGACTGGTTTGCGAGTTTTTAAAAGTAATTGGCATTTAAGGGTAGGAGTTACGAGAAATCTGATGGAGGGACTTCCAGGAACTGGGTCAGAGCACCGCAAGTGGGCCTTTTTGTTTGTAATGTGACCTCTGAGAGGAAGGGATGAAGGAGGAACTCGAAGGGTGACCAGATCGGGATTACAATGTGCACTAGCAAGCACAGGACCCTAAAGAGTCCCACAGTGTGCCACTCCTGACGCCGGCTAGCACTGCCTAACCCACTCGCAACCCGGGGTCTCATGGCAATAGGGACACCCTTAGGAATCATACCCTAGCAGTCCCAGTAATCCTAAAGCAGATGAAAGGAAATGATGGAGACAGAGAATAGATATACCCCGCATTCCGCTACAGATCCATTGTCAGAGTAGCTGATCCGACGGGAATCGAACACGAGAACTCCCGAATGTGAACCTCGCACGTTACCGCGGAGGCATCTCACGTGGTTTCGAAACTACACTCATGTATTGGATGACATTATTCTGAACTATTATATACGCATGGGTCTTAAAAGTATTTAAATGTGGTATTACTGCACAAAATGTATGTTATTAGAATTTTTCGACCATTTTCACAGGTTGATACCCTTCAGGAAAGTTTTACAATGCCATGTTTTTAATTGGTTATATGGTTAAAGATTCTTTTAATCTAAGTTAGACGATCTATAAAATTGTATATTTTTTATTTGCAACTCTATAATTATTTCTTGAATAAACACTAATAATAAATACAACCACAATTATAGCAAAAACAAAATATTTGCAGATGAAGTACCCCTTGAGTCATGAAATTGCGAGTGATACGCATTTTTTATAACATTATTGCATACAACTTTCATTCAGTGATTCATAATTACTTATACATAAAAATAGATTCCATACTTGCCAACTTCCCAAATCTGAAATAGGTAAAACTTTCCCTCTTCGAGCAAAGCGATATAATTTTGAGATAACATTAAATCTAGAATGCGCAAAATGTTCACCGTGGTTAATCTACAAAGAATGCTTGTAAAATAAATGGGAATTCCTCCTAATAATAATCCTTGAAGACCGGTAGTACCGCTTCTTGGTGAAATTCTTCATGGTACCATAATAAACACGTTTCAAAGCAACGAACACCACTCCCAAAGGTATATACAGAGTATTTTATGCTTCATAACTATAAACAAAAACTGTCATAAAAATGAGAGACTTGTATCCTGCAGCCACAAAAAGTGAATAACATAAATGATTCACGTCGTCCATTACTGAATATACTGGTACTATACATTTTGTTGCACCCCAGTGAAGGGGGACCATGATCATGATGAAGAATAGACACACAGATAAGCTCTGGTCTATCATAGCACTGTATACCATTTACTAGAGGTCACTAGTGGTGCTATACATCTTGTTGCAACCCAGTAAACGGGGACTATGATCATGATGGATAGCCACACAGATAAGCTCTGGTCTATCATAGCACTGTATACCATGTACTAGAGGTCACTAGTGGTGCTATACATCTTGTTGCAACCCAGTAAACGGGGACCATGATCATGAAGGATAGACACACAAATAAGCTCTGTCTATCATAGTACCGTATAGCATTTACTAGAGGTCACTAGTGGTACTATACATGTTGTTGCTGCCCAGTGAACGGGTACCATGGCCGTGATGAAGGATAGACACCCAGATAAGCTCTGGTCTATCATAGTACTGTATACCATTTACTAGAGGTCACTAATGGTGCTATACATTTTGTTGCATCCCTGTGAATGGGAACCATGTTCGTGATGAAGGATAGACACACAGATAAGCTCTGGTCTATCATAGTACTGTATACCATTCCGTCCACAAACTTAAGGTACATTAATTATTATATGGCGAAAACCTGTCACGCTTTGAATCTGCCCAAAAAGGCGCAAATACGCCTTTGTCGTAAGTCGTAAAAAGACAAACCGTAAAAGTTGGCAAGTATAAGATTCGTTGTGGTTGCATGTCAGTACTTCGTCTGTGAATTTTATCGTGAAATTACGTCGAAAATTAAGGAGAGCGATATATTGGCCTTAACCCATCCCACGATTCGAAGTATCATCCAGAAATGTTATATATACAGAGATTACCTATATAAATGTTGCATTTAAAATTTGAACATACCTTCTTTTGCGCCTTTTGCAACTATATTTGGTGTGGAAAAATAACATGATCCACCGGCACACGTAACGCACGGCAACACACTGCTGTTCTTGGTACAGACCTCTCAGTATAACGTCTTCACGTAGTTCCAAGGCCTGACGTAGTAAAGCGTAATACCGGATGCCTATTTCGATATTGCCTGGGAGATAAAGCAACGTAAAATGCATTTAAAGCACAACATTCATGTGGACTTATTTTTGGTTACGCTATTTCGGAACATTACGATCTAGAACGTTTAAGGGACCTAGGATTAGATTTAGCAATTTCCGTGTGGTTTCAGTTTACTATAATTATTTTCCGAGGTATTATACATGATATACGAATTTAAATAAAATATTGGAACACTAAAAATTTGAAGTTTATCAATAAATACGTCTTTTTGTTATTGTTTACGTTTAAAAGCCGGAACAAGTGTCACATTTTGAATAACACTTTTGCCAAACCCACATGATACAATCGGCTAGGCCGATGGTACAGTAGGGCAAGCATTGGAAGAGGCTTTGAATAGCTACTCTTCAAGAAATTTCGCCTCTGTGACATTACATTAATGTTCCGTAGCAACAGGGGACTATCATAAAATAAATGTGAGTCAGTTACGAACGATTTTAAATTCAGACCTGCAAAGAGAGCTGCATTTCATAGTTTTGTTTCTTACAATATATTTATATTAATTTTGCTTATTTTTCAGATTTTTCTATACTTAAAATTCTTTTTGTACACACAATTTCATTTTATTATAGCTGTGGAGATGCTTCTGAAGGCCAGGTATTAAATATTTTCATTAAATTTGGACCACAACTGATGCACAAACTTATTTCTTGAAAATTGCTTTTTTAAGACAAAGCAAAAGAATATATATAATATGTGAATCCATAAATGTGTACTACTGACATTTCAAAGTTTTTTAAGGAACCCTGGGACTGAGTTTAAAGATTTCTGTAATTTTTCAGTTATTTACTTTAAAATGTGTAGAAATTATTGTTTAAGTAATGACAAACTCTATTACGAAATTTCAGTTTTATATCATAATTAGGTTCCAAGATATTAAAATTAATATAAAATGTTGATAGAAATTTGAATACTCCAAATTTTCAGTAGATCAATAAATAAACATTTTATTGTTTTTTAAGCTTAAAATAATCGTCAATCGTGAACATACTTAGTTACTACTGACATTTTTATAGTTAACATTGGGTTTTATCCAAATAAGTACCAGAAAAAAATTACCGGATTTATGAGCACATATCTTGAAAAATGCAAAATAAAATATTACTTACATTTTTAAAAGAATGCTCACGGACCATTTCAATATTGCTTACACACTTTTAGGAATGACAGAACGAAAAAACACCCAAATAATGACATTGGTTGATGAGTATAAGCATTTCGAATTTTATAATTTCTGTTTTTAGCGAAAATATAAATTTCGGGTTCCTTTCTGGGTTTTACGGGTTACAGCTTAACGTAAAAACACAACCTTATGTGAAATTATGGTATCAATGGGAATGTGAAATGACGTAAGCACGATTAACGTTTAACAATTTCAACAAATCGCGGATTCGAGTGCAGTGTATCACGTTCGAGGTTGTGACAGATATTTGATAATTGTTGTCTCTCCTCCGTTATTTTTTTCCGATTGAGGGAGATTCACAACAAACCGACAGCCTTAAAACTTGACCAAGCTTCATGCATTTAATTAGTTTGTTTTTAAAAACAAATACCGTTAATTATACCCAGGCTAACGTCTGTGGCTCACATTCGGGAAATGTGGGATTCAAACCGGTGTACCTTCAAATCTAAGTACTCTTATTTCTTATTTTACCTCAACTGTTAGATATATATCGCATGCGATATTGAGTACCACGACCCAAAATTATACAGAAGGCGACTACACAACTAAAGTCATCTGTCTGGAGCAACGAACCTACAGTAACCGTCGGGAAATTACAGAGATGTTAAAACAATGTTAAAAACACATTTTTATTCTGTTAATGTGACATTTTAACTTTAGTTTTAAGGTTAGGCATTGTTTCGGAATTCAGCTGTTGGTTGCATAACGTAATTGTAAATTAATTGTTTTATTATATTTGATAATAATAACGAAATGATTTATATATATTTTATTTGAGGAAATGCAATAAATATCACACGACGTTTTGAGCCCAGTGAGGTAAGTTGAAGCTCCCTTGTGATATTACGTTACAGATGTTAGCCGTTCCAAGACCACAAGTTGGCAGTAATAATCCTCAAGTAATTTACCGCTGCACACTACACTATACGCAACTCTCCTGCTGGTTGGCCATTAACGGCGTCCTCACCGTCACGATCTCACGGTGCAACATGCCGTGCGGGTTGCAGGACACGGGAGAGACCAGGGGGGACAGAGCGGCGGTCAGTGGGGTCGTCGCGGCGGATGACGGGGGCGGCGGACGTCTAGTGTGGTCGATCTGAGCGTAGATGGTGGGCTCCTCCATCCGGGGACGGGGCACGCCAATGCCACTCTGTTGCTGCTGCTGCTGCTGCTGGGCGTCCTGAAGACTGGTTGGTCGGGCTAGACACAGCTCCGCGTACGTCACCTCCTCACCGGAAGCATCTGGTGGTAACGGTTGTGCCTACAACAGGAATACCAGTCACAATACTTCTCTAGCTCCTAGCTTTGGTAACTATTGCATTCCACCCAAACAGTCGATACCGAGATTTCACCGAAAATACATGTTTTGGGATTCTCCAATATAACTACAATAAAAATAAAATCTGATGTGTTACACTCACATGACTTTCCCTACTCTTGTACAAACTATTTTTACAAACGCTTATTCTCCATATGCTTCATGTTAATCGAGATATCGAGATGTTAATCTTATTGCTAATTTTCTTGTAGGTGCAAGGGGAACATGGTAGGCTTTAAGCGTTTAAGAGCTGGTTGCTATGCGGAGTATTCCATTCTCTTTGTATTACCAGGACAAAAAAATGAATAACGAATTTGAGAAAAAGTATAAGTATTGGAAAATTTAAGGAAATAACAAGCAATATCTCGAAAATGGTTCACTCAACAACAAAAATGTATATGACATAAATTGTGTATTTTAACCCGATCTACATTTTTGCTGTAGTAAACTTTTGTCTATCTCTTATGGTTTACCAGTTATGCAAAAGTCGTTCACAATGAAGAATACTTTTGGAGACATTCCCAGAAAATTTGAGATATACATTTCATCAAAATCGTTAGAGCCATTTATGAGAAAATTAAAATTTTCGAAAAATGTTCCATGTAAAGGGTAGACTGGGTTGCGGGGATTTTCTTGAAAACCTTCGTGTCGCATCCTTGGAAGATACTGAACCTAAATACCAAGTTTGGTGATTATCCGACTGTTCGTTTCTGAGTTATGCTGTTCACAGACAGACAGACAGACAGACACACACACACACGGACATGTTTCCAAAAATGCTTTTTTTTGGATTCAGGGTGTCTCAAAACATATATTTCCCGTGAAATCTCGGTATGGAATTTTTGGGTGGAATACAATACTTCCCCTGCTTACTATACGTAGTAGAGAAAGTGATAAAACAGACTCTTCAGAATGCAATATCGGTATTAACTTGAAAAAAGTCCTGAACATTATAAAACGGGTTTACAGCAGCCAATCCTTTAAAACGACTTTAATCTATTTAGGTTGTCTGAACGTGCAGTTCTGGTTACTCTGTTGAGCATGTTAATGCGGACATTGTGATACCATTTCTTGGATTTAGTTAACCTTACATTATGAGTAACAAGATAATTATTCTTAGTATCAGATTCATACCGAGAGGGTTGGGTCAGGCCACAACGTCTTTGGCCTACGTTCAAGAGATGTCGGATTCAATCCATGCGATCGAAAACTCTGACCCACTGGGTTTTTGGAGTTTTCCTGGGTCGCCAGGCGAATGCTGGAGAGGTTCCTTTCACCCCCGAATTTCCGTTCCTGCATTTCGTTCCACTCCTTCTTCACCCACTTTGGTCTGTTTCAAGGTTAGAAGTGTCGGCAATGGTGTTTTGGTGCAGCATGGCAGGGGAAAAGGATGCTCTATGAATTTCTCCCTTCCCTTGGTCTTCGGCTGGTTGCTGGGACATAAGGACGGCGGGGCTCACTGTGGATCCTATGTGCGGGGAGGTTCCCGGTCTACCCGTCCGACTGCCGCGATGTCTATATTTGGAAACTCTAAGGACCCTCTCATTGATGCGCCGTCACTCCTGGTTCTGGCCACCCTGCGTTTTCCCTTTACTTCAGTCCTCCCTTACTGGAGCATCGGTACATTATTTCCCATTCCCGGATTGGCGTCGAATCCCATCTGCTTCACAATCCAAACAAATCATTTTCATGGTGTTGAATATACATTTATATACAGGGTGGAAGTGAAATAGTCCTGTGTACTAGGAGAGTGGATGTAGATGAACAAAAACCTCCAACACTTTTTTGTAATTAAATGCACCGTTAACTATATAATCGCGTTTAAAAGGAGGAGTGTTTGGCAACGTGGAGCAACTTGTTGATTGAGTGGTCTGCATCTACTGGCGGAGACTCAACTATTCCAAAATTCTATTAAATCATTTAAGTAACGTTGAACATGCATCGAATTCAGATGTTTTGTCGCTGGCGCGAGAGAGAGCACAAACATCCGAGAAAAAGTCATGTTATTGTTCACTGCACCGTATGTAAACATTACCTCGAATTATACATTCCCATACAAATATTTAATTTGACGTGTTTAAAGCCCTGCATATGCGGCCTATTCTATTTGAGAGGCTTATGCCATGGTAAGGTAACAAACTCACGTGAAATTGTTACTGATATTATACAGTTTTAAGGTTTGTGTATACATAATACCTATGTATGTAATCTAAAAGGTACAGTATTTTTAACACTTAAATGATTTTGGTCAAATTATACAATAAAAAATATAATAACAGCCCTCCTTAAAGCAATATGTATATGTGACAATATATAAAAAGGGTATACTACAGTCATTTTATATGTTTATATTATTGTATACATGTTCAATAATGTTATGTGAATGTATTACGTAATTTCGTTATAGATACAAAGAGAGCAGCGACAGTCAAATGTTTAACAATTGGACGCTATATGCTGGCTTTAAAATTCTATGGTGTAAACATAGCAAAGGAAAGAAAATACACCACTGTTGCCAATAGTAATAGTCTAAGATTAAACATTCTCGTAGGACGTTAGATACAACCTAATAATGGCATTTTGAAAGGCGATGATTTTAGGGAATAGAAACCTTGACACCCAATTGGCTTAGACTATGAAGCGGAGGGGATTTTGCACGGATCCAGGAATAAGGATATTGTTCCTCAAGGGTGCGCCCCCGGGAGGGAGGAGGATGTGAGGGGAGACACCGCGCAACCAGGACCAGGTGTGACAGCACAGAAATCACAGGATCCCTGCAGTTTCCAAATATAGGCGCCCGATAGTCGGACAGGCAGACCGGGGAAACCACCTCACAGGGTCCAACGCTCCCTCCTAGGGGTCCTTATACCCCGGCAACCAGCCGAAAGGCAAGGGACGCAGAAAGTTTTCAGAGAGCATCCTTTATCCCTGCTACGCTGCAGAGAAACACCATTCCCGAAACTTCCAACTCTGAAACACACAAACGGGTGAAGGATGAATGAAATGATTCTGGAACGAAATGTGGGACAGGAAATTCGGGGGGGGGGGCGGGCTGGGGAACGCAACCACCCAGCATTCGCCTGTCGACGCCCGAGAAATAAAAACGATAGGTCAGAATGAATGGTCGCCGGGAATGAACCCGGGAAATCCCAAATGCGGGCCACAGACGCTGCAGCCTGAACCATCCCGCTGTCTATCATCACAGAAGATGCATATATTCTAATTTGGTTGCATTTTGTAGCCAAGTGGATAATTGATAGACATTGTTCTCGCAAATACCACTTACGATTTCTTGCGGAGGAAACTGATACTGTAACGAGTTGAGGTAACTAGTTGCTGATAATAAGCGATGCTAATGTACATGCAGTGAATGATGTCACCCAGACACAGCAACCGTCTCCGTTACTTTATTAACCGTTTATAAGACTAGTTACTATCTGCCGTTACGTTATTTCTGCCCACATCTAATGTAGATAAATTCAGAAGCGGTTTCTCAAAGAATAACAAAATGTTCCCAAATAGGAGCAGTAGGCATAAAAATTGCTTCAAATAGCCTCTGTAAACCCAACATGGAATGATTTAAACACAAAGAATAAGCATCTAGTGTTACACGTGAAACAACAGTTAACCAAAACAACAATATACAAAATACAGGTTTACTTACGGATGAATGTCCAGGGGGGTATCGGTTTTTAAAGTTTTCGAACAAATCTCCGTTCCTGGTTACGTTGTTTCTCTTTGGATGATCCTCGTAGGCGGGTAATTCAGGAGGAGTCTGGTTGTTCAGACCCGGCGTCTGTACACCGGATACCAATTGATAATCCGAGTCTGAAATAAGCAAGAATCAACATCAGAAACCCGGAGTATACCGTCTCATAATGCACTGAAAATTAACAAGAAGAATGGGAAGGAAAAAAGAAGTGTTCTATGCGCCACACTTGTATATACCTGGCCTGCGTTTGGACGTGTGGCCGTGTTACGGGGAACTGCTTGCCCTGCACTGTTTTGTTTCTAAACGATTCTATTCTAATCGAATTCTGAGCTAATCTATTCTAACGATTCTGAGCTAATCAGTTAACGTGTTGCACAGAGGTTGATAAGTTGTGAGACCATGTGTTTCAGTGTTATAGTGTGTTAGTGCTGTTGTAATACCACAAAGTCTCCGTATACTTTAGCACACAGAATCTTCATGTATGATTCCTATGTGACAACAAACTCTTGTGAAGAAGTGACACAGATTCCCTGCTGTTTCTGCGCCTCACAGAGACACGATTCGTAATCTTTGGAATAGATTTAGAAAAACAAGTTCTATTCTCGATAAGAACCCGAAAGTATATCACCGAGTTCTTACAGAGGAAACACTCAGTAACATCGCGGAAAAGTTAGAAGTCCAAAGAAATCTGTGAGAGGCTGGCCCCATAGTTCACTCGGTAGAGGGCCTGCCTGCTGTGCAAGGGGTCCCGGTTGCGATTCCCGGCTGCGGGTTGGAATTTTTTCTAGCCAAGATTATTCTCTATCCTTCCCAGAGTCTGGAAGTATGAATGAGAGTGTAAATGTGTGTATGATCTAATGTTCAAGAAACCCAACAACAAGAGTTACACGAGTTAACACCATTGCCAATATGCAACAAGTTCCAAAGGAAAGGCTACCGATAAGACCAATGTAGTTAAAGGCAGGGTGGGTTATAAAACAAAATACGTGAGAAAGCTTGCACAGGAATCAGGAGCTTTGGAAACCTCGGCTAGGAATGCTATTTAACGTTTAAAAGTAAAATCCAATAAGATAACGATGATGGTAGAGTTAATTTCTGCAGTTGGGTATAGGTTAATGTTATTGATACCGAGTCCGATGGCTCAGGCAATAACGTCTATGGACCGCATTCGGGAGTTTTGGGTTCAGTTCCTACGGTCGGCCTTCCTGACCCACGGGCTTTTTCGGGGTTTACTCGGGTCGCTAGGCGAATGCTGGGAAGGTTTATTGCATCCCCCGAATTTCCACTTCCATTTCACCTACATTCTCATTTCCCTTCACCTTGATCTTTTCAGGAATGAAAGTGTCGCCTGGAGTCTCGGCGCTGCATGGCAGGGGAAAAGGATGCTCTCTGTAACCCTTCATCCTGGGATTGGGAGCAATCTCCGAGACCTGGGCCTCCCATGGGATGTGTAAGCCCGCATGGGAGACAGGAGTCAGTTGCACTAGCTGCCACTGGGGAGTTTCAATCTGTAAAACTGTAGGGACTCTGTCCTCTGACCTGTCGGGCCTCCTGGTCCGGCCGCCCTTTCTATCCCGTGGGAAACTTTAGAGGCTTAGGCACAAAATATCTTGTAGGTCGAGGTATTAAGTCCCCTTCTGCAGTCTCTCTCCCTAGTCCTAATGTTAATGATCGCTCTATTGACCGCATGGTTTTATTTACATGACCATGGAGACTTAATGAATCTTAATACAAATGTTGTTAAAGGTGTGAGACATGTGTGGACTTCATTTCCATTATCTTCTATGACGAAGCTATGTCGTTATTGTAGTTATAATTTGCATACGCTTGAATTTAAGGAGCTATGAATATCCGACTCTGCCGGCAAACAGCGTGCTTCACGGTGCCAAGAAAATTCCCGTTTGGCCGGCCATGCGTACAAACGAAGGCTTTGTATTTAGTATTCATATATAACGTTATTCTTCTATGTGCTTCAATAATCACACACTTTTCATTATAAATAATGCCACTTGATTGCATGCACAATAACGAAAACAAAAAACAACTTTTCGAACATCGTTAGTTTGTTACTAAGAAACCCATGCAAGGAGAAAGAAGAATTGCGTATTATCAAACATATCTCACAGATACTGCATGACAGTTCAACCTGAGAAGCTTCAATGAATCTTTCGAAAACGACTGCTGTTACAAAAAGGTTACTTGACATACGTAAGGGAATACATACAGATCATGCAGATCATATTGTAAATAATTTTTATGTATTGCAAAACAGCAAAATTTATAAAATACGCTGTATAAAGGTTATATAAAACGCGTGCTAGCAAAACAGCCAAGTTAGTGAGCGACCTTTCTAACCCAGGGATTTGGAAAACGTCAGACACAGCGACATAGAGGGCAGCTAATAGAAAGACACAGATATAGATCTAGTTCTTGTAAGCGTCAGTCCAGACACAGGGAATTGATTGAAATGAGAACATCTTAGAGAGAGACAGAAGTCGACGAATAAGAAAGAGACGGACAATATAGAAAAACCCAAAATTCCACAGTGACGCTATGGTTGCAGAAAGTGTAAAATTTATTATCTTCTCTACTACATACAGTAACTAAGGGAAGTATTGCTTTTCACCCAAAAATTTGATACCGAGATTTCACGAAAATACACGCTTTGAGGTCACCTGAATAAAAAATCTGATGTGTTACACTCACATGACTTTCTCTACTCTTGTACAAAATATTTTTACAAACTCTTATTCTCCATCTATTTCATATTAATCGAGATAAACATCTGCAGAAACCATTTTTTGACATGCAAAGAAAATTACATTTTACACATAGCGACCAGTTCTAAAAATATGTTACCCTTGTTTTGTATATGCAAGGGCAATATAGAAATACAGTAGCCTTTAAACATAGACATATCTCTTAATAGATGGCTGCTAGATGCAGCACCATTCTCTTTGCCACAGATTAATACTCTTTGCATACCCAAAACAGAAAATGAATAACGAATTCCCATTTGCGGAAATAAGTATTGAAAATTTTAAGGAAATAACAAGCAATATCTCGAAAAAAATGTATATGACATAAATTTTGTAATTGGGTAATCTGGGGTGGGGGAATTTTCTTGAAAACTTTCGTGACGCATCTCTGGAAGATACTGAACCTAAATACTAAGTTTGGTGTTTATCCAACCGTTCGTTTCTGAGCTATGCTGTTCACAAACACACACACGGACATGTTTCCAAAAAATGTTTTTTTTGGATTCAGGGGATCTCAAACATATATTTCCGGTGAAATATCCGTATCAAATTTTTAGGTGGAATACAATACTTTCCTACTTACTATACGTAGTAGAGAATGTAAAAATTTAGAAAAAAGTGAGTGTGTATGTCTGTGAACAGCATAAACTGAAAAACGAAAAGTCGGATAAATACCTAACTTCGTATTTAGATTCAGTGTCTTTCAGTATGCCACACGAAGATTTTAAGAATATCCCCTACCCCAAGACTACCATTTACATGGGACAATCTTCAAAAATTTTCATTTTCTCAAAGATGGCTGTAACGATTTTTATTAAAATATAATATATTTAAGATATTTTTATGGCAAATGAAATGTATATCTCGAATTTTCTGGGAATGTCCCCAAAAGTATTCTTCATTCTGAATGACTTTCGCATAACTGGTAAACCGTAAGAGATAAAAAAAAATTTACTCCCCCAAAAATGTAGATCTCGTTGAAACACACAATTTGTCATATATATATTTTTTTGTGGACGGAGCAATTTCCGAGATATTGACGGTTATTTGTCTGAACTTTCCAATACTTACATCTGCTCTCAAATGGGAATTTCACATTTGTGAAAGTGACTTCATAACCCCACCATATAAATGTATTTAACGGGACAGCAAACTATGTCAGTCAGGCGAAACTATTTCCCCCCTTCCCTGCAAACCAAGATGCAGCGTGGAGTTGGCTGGCCTTAAAATTCCATACTGTTTCCATGACATTGCGAGAAACAACTGAATGTTGAAAGGACTTGAACAGAATAACCAAGTAATGAAGAATTTTAACCATTAATAACGGGTATATCGGAAATGTCTGGTGCCACAAAAAGAATTCTACATTTTTTTGTGTAATATATTTTCGTCTATCGCTTAACGTTTACCAGTTACACAAGATTATGTAGAATTCCATCAGAATGAAGTGGAATGGCTATTCACGGAACTTTGAGATAAGGATCTTATTTGTAATGTAAATATATTTAGCATATTTCATTTTAATCAAAATCTTTAGAGAAATGTTTACAAAAGAAACAATTTTGAAAAATTTTGCATGCAATATATAGTTTTGGAGGGCGGATTTTCTAGAAAAGCTGCGTGTTAGATCTTTGGAAAGTACTGTACCTAAATACCAAGTTTGATATTTGTACTACTTTTCATTTTTGAGTTATGCTGTTCACAGGCACTCACAGAAACCTTTTTCTAAAAATGTATGGAGCTTTTATTGAAATTGCAATAGCTTCTCGTGAAGAAGCAATATAAAAATCAACAACATTGGGTGCAAAAATTCATGTGAAGGTAGCACCTCAAACCTTTAAATTTTTTTTTGGCAGTTAGGTTAGGAACGGAACGAGGACCTTCAGATTAAATCCTCATACATGCCAAATGCTCACTGCAAAGTAAAGTCAAACTGGCGTGCATAGTTGCAAACCTACCTGCAAGAAATCGAGCCGCGCTATCCAAGGTAAAGGGAGAAATATTGCTAAAGCTAAGCAATATAGGCTTATGCTCCCTCACACTGACACAAGTATGGATGAAAAGAAATGACGTACAAAAAATCGTTCATAGAATATTCATGCAAATTTTCTCAATTTTGAATTTACAAAATAAAAGCTTAGATAAGAATCCTTGAAGAAATCAGCAAAGGATATAGAAGAAAACATTATTTATTCAAAGAAATTCAATTACATATCACAGTTATATTTTGTGTAATTCTTTCTTTATGTGATGCTTATTTTTAAACATTTTGACTTTTCTGCGTCTCACTCAAATGAACGAATACGTAATCTAAAACACACATTTTCTACTAAATAACGTTATTAAACATCAGAGACATCACGCGTGGTGCTTTATTAATTATTCAGTATGTTGCTAAATAAATAGAAGACGCCATTCTTCGATCCATATATCTCTCCCTTATGGCAGCATATTTAACACCTAAGGAAAAATAAACATTAAAAATATTAAAATGAATGTGTATAATACGTGTGATTGGTGAATAAAAATCTGATGTGTTACATTCACATACTCTCCCTACCCTCTATTGTTTATTAATGGGTATATAAGTTATTCTTACGAACGAATTTTCTTCTACTATTTCACCTTAATCGAAATCAACTTTTGCAGAAATAGTTGTATTACACATTTCGTTATAGACACAAAGAGAACAGCGATAGTCAAATGTTTAACAACTGGACGCTATATGCTGCCTTAAAATTCCATACTATTTCCATGACATCGCGAGGAACAACTGAAAATCGACTTAGAATGAACAAAACATTGAAGAAATCGGATACCTCGGAAATGGCTAATGCCACATAAAAACTTATTTGAAATAAGTCGTGTATTTTAAAGAAATTATATTTTTGATAGTGCCCTTTTGTCTATCTCTTAATGCTTTAATATTTAAAGGTTATACACAACTGCTTCCCAGAAAATTCAAGATGTGCATTTTATTTGTCATTTAAATGTCTTTAATGCATGGTATTTTAATCAAAATCATTTCAGGCAATTTTTAGAAAATTAAAAATATTAAAACATTTCCCATGTAAACGGTAATTTGGGTTGGCGCGATTTTCTTGAAAATCATGTCCATCTTTGCAAGGTAATGAATCTAAATGCCATGTTTGTATTTATCCGACTTTTCATTTTTGAGTTATCTTGTTAAAAAAGCAATACACACAACCCCAGAACTTTTTCTAAAAATCTGATGTGTTACACTCACGTGACTTTCTCTACTCTTGTACAAACTATTTTTACAAACGCTTACTCTCCATATGCTCCATGTTAATCGAGATGTTAATCTTATTGCTAATTTTCTTGTAGGTGCAAAGGGAATTGGTAGGTTTTAAGCGATAATCAAATGTCTTAAGAGCTGGTTGCTGTGTGGAGCATTCCATTTTTTTTTGCCTGTCCAGGAGATAAAAAAATCGAATAATGATTTCCATTTGGGAAAACGTATAAGTATTGGAAAATTGAAACAAATAACAAGAAAAAACTCGGAAATAGTTCACTCCACAAAAAACGTATGTCATAAATTGGGTGTTTTGACGAGATCTACATTTTCTGTATAGTAAAATTTTGTTTACCAAATTTTGCAAAAGTCATTCAAAATGACATTGCCATTTTGGGGACATTCCCAAATAATTCCTTATATGCATTTCATTTGCCATATGTTAAACATATGAGCCATTTTCTAAAAATGTTCCATGTGCAGTGTAGTCTGGGGTGGTGGGATTTTCTTGAAAATCTTCGTGTCGCATATTTGAAAAATACTGAACCAAAATACCAAGTTTGGCATTTATCCGAATTTTTCGTTTCTAAGTTATGCTCTTCACAGGCACACAGGCCTTTTTCTAAGCGTTTTTTTATTCAGGGCACCTCAAAACATGTATTTGTAGTGAAATATCGATATCGAAATTTTGGGTAGAATGCAATACTTCCCCTATTTACTATACGTAGTAGAGAATTTAAAAATACTTTTTAGTGGTTCAAGGGTCCTCAAAACTTGCATTTTCGATGAGATATCGTTGGAATCCATGTATTCTCTAACCACTATGTACGTGAGTATGTAAAGTAATAAGCTTTGTAAGAATATTTTTTATACCCATTAACAAATGATAGAGGATAGAGAAAGTCATATGAATGTAACACATCAGATTTTGTATTAAGAGTTCTTAAGTACACTATATCAAAAAATTCTCTTTTAGATGTATGCTATAGTAATTTAAATTATTTAGTCTTGTCATGGGGCAATTATGCTTCAGCCCACTCTCTCGCTTTATTTTGCAGAAGAAAGCTGTAATATGTGAAGCGACTTCAAAGGCATACTCTGTGTAATAACCTCTTTTGGCCTGTCTCCTTTATTTTAGAAGCAATATAGACAAATTAACAGTTTATTCAACCGTTCATACTATACACAGAAACATTGCATACACAAATTCGATAGCAAGATTTCAAAGGAAAATAACGTCGACTGCGTGAATAAAGTTCGATAAAGGCAATTCTCTCGTATCTATCAATGACTTCTACTCGTATAGCACACGGATATCTCTTACAATGTTACTGCAGAATACAAATATTACACATTCTAACAGGTTTTTCAACACAAGTTATGAATGCAGTTAACATAACATAATTAACAAATCAGAATTTCTTAAAAAAACTGATGTGTTACAGTCACATGGCTTTCTCTACTCTTGTACAAACTATTTTTACAAACGCTTATTCTCCATATGCTTCATGTTAATCGAGATGTTAATCTTATTGCTAATTTTCCTGTAGATGCAAGGGGAATATGGTAGACTTTAAGCGATAGTCAAATATTTTAAGAGCTGGTTGCTATGTGGAGTATTCCATTCTCTTTGCATTACCAGGACAAAAAAAAAAAGAATAACGAATTTACATTTGAGAAAAAGTTGGAAAGTTTAAGGGAACAACAAGCAATATTTCGAAAATCGTTCACTCAAAAAAAAATGTATATGACATAAATTGTGTATTTTAATGCGATCTACATTTTTTGTGTAGTACAATATTGTGTATCTCTTATGGTTTACCAGTTATGCAAAAGTCGTTCACAATGAAGAATACTTTTGGAGACAGTCCTAGAAAATTCGAGATATACACTTCATTTGTCATGAAAATATCTAAAACGTATGATATTTTAATCAAAACCGTTAGAGCCATTTCTGAAAAAATTAAAATTTTCGAGAAATGTTCCATGTAAAGTGTAATAATCTGGGGTGGGGGGTCGCTACTTATGTGTTCCTCCGACTAGCCCTCGAATTGCCTAGATTGCACAACTTCATTTCACACTTCAAACTTTCTAATGATTTTCTTCTTATTTTGTTTCATTAACCGTCCGCGTGGTTAGTTTTTACCCGAATGTGGGCTGGCGTTTCTTTACCTTTTTTCACGCCTTTCGCCAAACTTAGAATTTCCCCCCGCCTTCCTTTTGTTTCGTTCCGTTAAGTTCAAACGTATCATGTGATTGGCTATAATTTTTGTTTGGCTATCATTTTTGTTTCATGATTTTATTATTGGCTACCCCCCACTTTGACAACTTTCACGTCTGCTTCTTACAATTTATTTTGAGTTTAAAAACTTCCCACGAATATTCTTAGATCTGAGATAAGACACGTATGCTCTCTGACCCTGCTAAGCTTTGAGAGCATTGTTAACTTCACGTCCCAGCCAAATTACAAAAGCGAAACTTCCGGTAGAATTCTTGTCACCGATAGCAGGTACGTCTGCTTTCCTTTCGAGGAAAACAAAAATTGTTTTTCTGCCTTTTCAACAAAACCCATTCCTGGTATGAATTTAGGAGCGGGCCTCTTTTTATTTTATAAATTGATTCTCCTTATAGCCTTTATCTGTTGTCAGCATTTTCTGTCGTTAATACGTCTATACGATTTCGATCGTATATTATTATTATTATTATTATTATTATTATTATTATTATTATTATTACTGTTTTCTCTCCTGGGTATCGATAACCGGCTTTATGGCGAAACTGATTTAGCAACGCTTTACAGTTTTTTTTAGTTTCTTTCAGATCTAAATGGCGGAGGCTTCTGTTATACAAGTGTCGTCGTCTAAAAGGGAGAGTCACATCATTTCATTCGAGCAATTCACTCCTTCCTTTAACATTCTGGATTATTCTACACGCATTTTTTAGTGCGTGATAAAACTATATAAATACGGGAGTGGTACAGAAAAATAGAAGAAGGTCCGCGGTGTATGTGTGTGTCTGTCTATCGTAACGAAAAGTCTGTTAAATACGAAAGTTTGTGTTTAAGTTCAGGCTTCTCCAAAGATACGATACGAAGAATTTCAAGAAAATACCCAACCCAAACTACGCTTTCCATAACCAAGTTTCGTTATTTTTTATTTTTTCAAAAGAGACTTCAACGATTTAGATCAAAATACCATTTAAGGCATTTACATGACAAAATGTAAATCTTAAATTTTCCTGTGAAGATAGACAAAATCTTATTGCACAAAACATGTGGACTCGTCAAATCGAACAATTCATATTGTGTCGATAAGCTTTTCGGGATATGACAATCATTGTATATCTTTATATTATTGTATACATGTGTAATAATGTTATGTGAATGTAATTTAATAATGTAGGAGCTGTGAGAAATAGGTCTAAATTTGCTAACAATGAGGTAACATTGAGGCAATAATGAGTAAGAAGGTTTAATAATGCTACTAGTCATTCTTGGAAACAATAATGTAATTTTTGAGACAGCTTATAAACAGCCAATCAACAACCAGAAAGAAGCTTAAGTTAAATGAAAGTATTCTATTGGAGTAGGGATAGCCAATCAGAGACTTGAAATACAGAAATTTACAAATTTAGGCGATAGAAATCAAATCAGTTGCTAGCAGACGGTGTTACTAATCAGACGCGAAACGCGTCCTCGAGAAGTTTAATACGTATTCAGTGTGAGACGAAAATAGTTTACGTGTTAAAAAGTGCAAGTAATTAACAAAAGAATCTCACAGCTCTCTATATCAGTGAAGTATTATTTTAGTCGTTTAAAGAATTAACAAAAGGAATGAAGTACAAATTATTATCTGTGTAAGCCTACATTCTTCAGCCGCAGCACGCTTTGTTAAGACATTCATGTTTCTAAAAAAATAAACACTGTCGCAGCCGAGGCAAACATAAATATATAGTATTTAAAGAAACAGTCAAAATTACAAAGCTAATACCTTTTGAACATTTTTAGGGTGGCAAAGGCCACCGGAAAGTACATTTGGGGTGAAGGCTACCGGAAATTTGGGGCAAATAACAATAAAACAAACCATCAACTTCAAATCTCATAGAAACAACTCCTATTTGTTGTTTCCTTTCTCTTGGTCATACAAAGAGAATCTAATTTCAAAGCGATCCGCTCTTAAAAGATTTGACTATAGCCTAAGTTTACAGTATTTCTCTAATCCCATTATACCTAGGAAAAGGTGATAAAATCAGTTCTGCACATATTTATTTCGATTAACGTGAATCAGATAGAGGGATAAGCTTTTGTAATAACAGTATGGGCAGGGAAAGTCATATGAATGTAACACAATATTTTATATAAGCAAATGAAGGTATAGTGCACAACAAGAGAGTTTTCTAGTGGTGTCTAAGTCTATCACTTTATATTTGTGTAGTAAAATATTGTGTATATTCGGCAGCTTCATCTTCTAGTATTTAGAAGGAGAATCCGAACAGCATTGACTCTTCAAAAAATCTGATGATATTTGCATGCCTTTCTCTGCCATCTATAGTTTATTAACGGTTACACAAACCATTTTTACTAAAGCTTATTTTTCTATATACTAAATTTTAATTCCGATAAACCTTTACAGAAAAAGCTACATTACGCATTTCGTTATAGAGAACAGCGATAGTCAAATGTTTAACAACTGGGCGCTATATGCTGGCCTTAAAACTCCACACTGTTTCCATGACATCGCGAGAAACACCTGAATGTTGACAGGACTTTAAAGGACCAACTAATGAACAATTCGTGCCTCCAATAACAGATAACTCAGAAATGGCTTATGCCACAAAAACGTTATTTGAATTAAGTTGTGTGGTTTAAAGAGATCTACAGTGTTTGTGTATAAAGTTTTCGTCCATCGCTTAATATTCAGTAGTTGTACAAGATTATACAAAGTTTCTTCCAACCGAAGAGGATTTCACAGGTTATTCCCAGAAAATTCAAGATATATATTTTATGTCTAGTAAATGTTTCTAATATATGGTATTTTAATCAAAATCGTTAGAGGCATTTTGTTAGAAAAATCAAAATTTTAGAAAAATGTTCCATGTAAAGGGTAGGTTGGAGTGCGGGCTTTTCTCGTAACTCTTCGTGTCGCATCCTTGGAAGGTACCTACTGAACCTAAATGCAATTTTGGTATTCATCAATTTTTGATTCAAGAGGCCTCAAAACATTATTTCCGCTGAAATCTCGGTATAGTAATTTTCAGTTGAAGTAGTGCAATATATTTGTAGGTGTAGTTGGAAGATGCTTCATGTTTATCTGCACCACGTATGGGAGCCAATTTGTCGCGGTATCGTCGTGTTATCTTTTACTGGGCGCCTGTTATTGTATTACTACTTTGAATGTTGGGTTCATTGTCCTCCGGCTAGCTATTGTTTCTCGGTCGAGCAAATCTCTTGAACAGGGTGTGTAAACGGAAAGGATTTGTTACTCACAGATAACACTGATAAAAGAATTTGTTTTTACACTTTTATTACCGTCACAATTAATTAAGTTCACATATTGACTCTTGATACACGCCCGACTGAAACTGTTATATTTTCTAATATCACTATAATCACTTATTTACTTCACATTATTAATTCGCGTGTTTCACATTTATAACAAACTTTAAGACGCGAGAGATTCTGTAGAATTGCGTAACGTGTACTTTATGTATGCTACCGTTGAACTACGCGACGTATAACTCACGAATACTTATGTTGAACTGATCGACGTATTACACGCGAATGCTTCTGTTGGACTGACAAAATCTGCCTCTGACTTTAGCTTTTTATACTCCCACACCCCGATATGCCTAAATATTATAACCGAGCTGCTATTGGTTAATAAAACGCGCCAACATTAGCGTCTATTTTTATAGCCAATCAAAATTACGAACACATATGTTCTAGGGAAGAAATTCCCTCCATTTCTACAGAAAAGCGCGCCAATCTGACGTCATTTGTTTGTCTCTTCTAATTGATTGTCTCGCTCATTGTTACTCGCTCTTATTGTCAGTTTCAGTGAGGCCGTGTAAACTTATTTCCTAACAATGCTTATAATTAACAAACATCTCAAATCAATGTCATACAATAATGCTTATTTACACTACAATCACTCTGGCATTTACATTTTTGTGATACAAATTACTGCCACACAGTGGAATACAATACTTCCCTTACTTATACTACGTAGTGGAGAAAGTAAAAATTTACAATTTTTTTATATTACTATAATGAATTTTTTAACATTATGATGATAACATGCATTATACTTATGTATGTCAGCTGCATAAATAAAAGGAATTGTGAATCTGGAAACGTTAGAGACCCCGTTACACTGCGCCTGCTGCCCCCAGCTTGGCCACTCCTCCCGGATGTTCAGTACACGCAATAAGCCCAGTTTTGGCCGCGGTGCCGGTATCCTCCTCCGGTTCTAATTCACTTGGCGTCGTGTTTCATCATTTCACTGCCGTAGCAAGATTTTTAACCGAATGATGAATAATAAAGGCAGCGAGTGAGTCAGTCAGTCCGCAATGAAAGCCAAACGCCGGAGAGTCTGTTGGGAAATCAAACGGTTGTATCGCCGAGCTGCTCCTGCTGCAGGTAAATGGAGTGTACGTGACTCCGGGGAGCCTTCTTCATGTCTTTATCGATATGCAAATTCCCTACAAGACAAAGTTGAGACGGGCTGCTGAGTCCAACAGATTAGATATTGTTTCACGTGAACGGCGGTGCTGAAAGATTCCTGCATGACAAAGTTTAATTTTCGCTGGTGCCATACTTGACTATCCGCGGCTCGTATACACACAGGAAACCTCTAACGAAAATATGTCAAAAATTGTTTAAATAAAGCTACTAACAGATACAACTTTGAAGACCTAAATTTTGGTCATCGATTTAGTGACTCCAGAAATATTCGTCTCCAATTTAAAAATAATGCTACCAGATATTAATGGAGTTGTAATGCGCAGAAAGAATAAATGATATTACAGTTTACGTGTCCTAGTGTCTTTCAAAATTTTTATTGTTATCTGGTTTCTTAGCACACAATTATACGAGGGGTTATCAACAAAGGCTACGACTGATATTTTCATATAGTTTCCTGTCTGTGTTATGAATGTTTGTAAAGAGCGGGATTTTATCCATAATGTCTACAGGTGGCAGCACTCTCGTATCGGTAGATTGGTAGTAATGCTCTGTTTTGTAGACCCTGTTTGCATTTCGCATACCACAAAATGATTTACCAGCATGCAGTTCCCCTCATACACTGTTACAGCAGCATACTACACGTCAATATTGCTAAACTGAGGAAGCACATTGCAAGGAAAGGACCGGAGCGTCATCGGACTTGGTGGCGACTTCATCATGATAATGCGCGCACTCACGTCGCAAATCAAGTCATGCAGTTTTTGGCTGAATGGAACATTACCTGTCTATCGCATCCGCCTTATATCCCCGATCTTGTAACCAATGATTTCGTTTTTTTCCCATCCTTAAAGGCAAAGCTCCGGGGCATTCGATTTGAGAAATCTGAGGTAGTGCTCAAGACTTTTCGTTTTTGAGTTATGTTGTTCGCAGGCACACATATGTGAACCTTCTCCTAAAAATGATTTTTTATTCGGGAACTCAAAACATGGATTTCCGGTGTCTGTATCGAATCTTTGTATAGAATGCAGTACCTTCTCTATCTACAACATTCTCCAAGAACCAATTACCCAAAATTAATCTGAAACAAATCGATGTTATATCGATATTTCATCCAATTTTTCCAGTATGTAATCAGTAATTCCACTACAATTTCAGTATACCCAGTATGTAAACAAAATTCAGGTGTTTACAGTATTTCCAGGATGTTAGTATTAGTAGATACCCTGTTATATAAAACGGCGAGAGTTTCTAGAAACTTCGTGAAAGGCGAGAAAGAAGCTTCAAAAAAAATCCTGATATCTCCCGATAACGCTCATCTCCTTATCTCTTCAACCGGCCAGTCGGTCGGCGCTGAAGGAAACCGTGATGAGCGAAGCCCATGGCTGTGTCACAATGTGAAGATGAAACAGACGAAAGGAAATCATGGGGGTAGGAGCTTCTTGGTGGAAGAGGAATCATCCTAGCATTCGCCTACCGACCTTGGAAAACCACGAGAAAACTCAATGTCAACTAGCCCATCGGGAATCGAACACGGGGCCTCCCGGATACGTTACTGCGAATTCAATTTTTTTTAACCTGCTTTAACCGAGTAGCTCTTGCCAGTCGACGGATGAACGAAATGGTTAAAATGATGCTTAAATGAGTCCAAGGTCCCTAGGGCCTAGTTACCCGACATTCCTCTTCTCAGGGTAAGGGTAAACCCAAGAACCTTATCTAGATAGCTCACTCTAATCAAGATTCGAACTCGGGACCTCTTAAACGTGAGGCAGACTACCTCCCCACCACAGTGGTGGGCCCGAATTAGTTTTACTCTGACTTTTATCTTAGATTATTAGGGATCAAAAACTAATATTACGGTAGGTAATAGAACTTTAGTTACACCCTGTGCCTAAACATTTCTGGAGAAAATAAATATCCGACCAGTGATTCTGGAGATTAGTGCGTCCATACAGACGGACAGACACTTCCTTGTATGGATATAAATTTTATAACCGACATCATAATATAACAGAAGCAAACGCGTTTTCTTGGAAGACCTCCACCATGTGATATAAAATCTAGGTTTATGGTTAGACGCAAGGCTGTTATCCACCGCAGTTTGATTAAAAATCCCACATAGCAATAAACTTCCCTCTGGGAGGTCAATTAATGCCAGTTCCCGGGCCCTCTACCATTACCGAACCTGCACTTTATGGCTCTTGAAAATTATTAATGAACGCTATGTAGCCAGCTTCAATGAATGTTTTATTATCGTCCTTTGTTACTTTTCCGCGTAAAATATGCGATGTTTCAAAAGAAACGACGTGATATTTCAACTCTAATAAAACGTTGATGGTTAAACTTGTAATTTATCCCACACCTGACACCTAAATATGACGTAATGTATTCGATTAAGTCTGTTCAAAACTTTATCTGTTATCTTCAAGAATACACTGATTAAAACCTAAGTGAATTTAATTTTATAACTTAGAGAGTTGGCTTTATCGGCAGAGTAAATACATCTTGTGCCACTTTGTATTGATATGTACTTGTCTCCGAACTAAAAAGGTGCGGAAAACGGAAGTTTTACTCTCGACATTTTATTGAGGCAGTATATTTAACACAAATAATTTCATATGTAAATTCAATAACAGCCCGCCTTGAAGCAATATGTGTATGTATAATTTCTAAAATGTATGTAACAGTCATTGCATATGCTTATACTATTATATACATGTTTAGTAATGTTATGTGAATGTATTACGTAATTTAATAATGTAGTAGCTGTGAGAATAATAAGTTAAAAGTTGCTAACAATGAGATAACAATGAGGTAACAATGAGGTAACCGTGAGTGAATAATGAGTTTGAGAGTCTAACAATACTACTTGTGATTCTTGGAAGCAATAATGTAATTTTAGTGACAGTTTATAAAATAGCCAATGAACAACCAGAAAAAGCTTTAGTTAAATGAAGGTATTCTATTGGAGTAGGCTTAGACAATCAGAGGCAATCTTAGAGAAATATAATACGTATTCGTGTGAGACGAAAATGTTTATGTGTTAAAAAGTGCAGGTATTTAATAATAAAAAGAATCTCACAGCTCTCGATATCAGTGAAGTGCTATTTAACTTGTGTCAAGGATTAACAAATAATGAATTAAAACTTAAAATCTGTGTAACCTACATTCTTAGTCGTATCACGCCCTGCCAAGACATCCATGTCTCTAAAACAATAATACTGACGCAGCCGAGGCAAACATAAATATATAATTTTTAAAGAAATAGTCAAATTACAAAGTTAATAATATTTTTAAACTTGGGGCGAAGGCCACCGGAAACTGTTTACTATACGTGCGGTTGCAACTACTACAAGTTCGGCTCCCCAACAGTTGAAATATAATACAACTCCTACAAATTGACGCACAAAGCGTGGTGCAAACAACGAAAGACAATAACCTTTCTCAAATTGGCTTCCAAAACGTGGTGCAAATAATGTAAAATACAATCTTTCTCTAGCTCCATTGCACGTTTCGTTGTAGATACAAGAGACTGAAGTGATAGTCAGATGTTTAAAAAATGGAGGTTTGAAATTTCGTAGGGTATACAACGGAGGGGTAAACCTCACGCACTGCAACCTACAGGAGATCTATTGCGGCGTGTACTTCCAGGAGGAAGGGATGAAATGAAGGAATCACAGAAGGCTACAGGCCGGAGGTAGACATGCCACGGAGACGCGCGGAAGCCAACAGTTCCTGGCTCGAAGACCCTCCCACTCCTGGAGCATCCCATAGAGGGCGATGAACGACACGTCAAACAAACAGCCCTCTAGGGGCATTAATCTTTTCTTTTATCAAGCATTCGCGCCATCTGTCCGGCACCGCTACACACCACGAAACCTACAGGCATACCTGTAAGATAAGCAGGAAATGTAATGAAAGGTAAATGTGCGAAAGGAAAAGCGGAAGGAACAAGAGGCTACTTTGCTTGTGACTCATTTCACTGCTTGCTAAATAGCGAAGAGATTGAAGCTGAGATGCGTCGCAATACAATATGGATACACTGAGCGGCTACCATTGCGTGTATGCGTGATTTGCTTGCACGACGGTGATCTCGGTATGTTCCGCTAAGAATGTCAACTGTCAGTTGCTACTTTCTGTTTGTCTGTAAAGACTAGAGCTTGTTCATTGTGCATCTCTAAATTAAAAGCTTATTCAAACAGCTGTATTGTGTGAATTATTAGAGTATTATAATTATTATTATTATTATTATTATTATTGTTGCTGTTCTTGTCTAGTTATTAGTCCACTTAAATCCCAACCGAAATATTCAGGCTTCAACAACGAATTTTTATTTGATACATACATAAATACCGAATCCTGTAGACAGGTGTGACAATTTCAGGAGACATTGCCTGGTTATCCAGTTCCAGGTGGAGATACTCTCAGATGTCTGGTTATTAAGATTACTACAATACGACCGCTAAACATAAGATGCGGAAAAGACATGTTCTAACGGAGGAAAAAATTGACAAAATTGGTGCATCATTCGAAGACTCTCCAAAGAAGACGTGTTGCACAGTAAGTGACTGTTTCAAAATACCTCTGCTCATATAGCTGCTAAACGTTTAAAATTGAAACCTGGGGCTGTATTTTTAACACTTAAATGATTTCAGTCTAATTATATATAATTCAATAACAGCCCGCCTTAAACCAATATGTGTATGTAACAATATATAAAAAGTGTATATTACACTCATTGTATATGTTTATATTATTGTATAAATATGTAATAATGTTATGTGAATGTATTACATAATTTAATAATGTAGGAGCTGTGAGAATATAGGTTAAAGGTTGCTAACAATGAGGTAACCTTGAGACAATAATGAATTTGAAAGTTTAAATGCTACTAGACATTATTGGAGCAACAATAATGTAAATTTTGAGACAGTTTAAAAATAGCCAACCAGAAGAAGCTTTAGTTAAGTAAAATATTCTATTGGATTAGAAGTAGCCAACCAGAAACTTGAAATACAGAAATTTACAAGATTAGGCGGTTGAAATCAGTTCAGTTGGTTGCAGACAGCGTTACTAACCAGACGCAAAAAGTGTCCTCAAGAGATTTAATACGTATTCACTGTGAGACGAAAATAGTTTTACGTGTTAAAAGGTGCAAATAATTAATTAAAGAATCTCACAGCTTTCTATATCAGCGAAGTGTTATTTAAATCGTATCAAGTATTAATAAAAGAAGTGAAGTAAATTACAATCTGTGTAAGCTTACCACAACCCTGCTAAGAGAAACGTGTCTCTAACAATAAGCTGAGGCAAGCATGAATATATAATATTTAAAGAAACAGTTAAATTACAAAGTAAATATTTTTTTAACTTGGGGCAAAGGCCACCTGAAAGTACATTGGGGCGAAGGCTACCGGAAACTTTTTATTATATGTGCGGTTGCAACTACTACAAGTTCGGCTCCCCAACAGTCGAAATACAATACAAATCCTCCTAAAATAGTTTTCTATTTGGCATCCAAAGCTTGAGGAAAATTAAAATACAACAAAATAACGTAAAGAAAATAACATTCTCCAACCTTACAGAGTGACCATTGTTCTTGAATTACAACCTCGTGACGAGGAATGGCAGCGATATCTCAATGCAGATGGATACAATTTATAACAGTTAGAGTGAAGTTCTACCCGGGGTAACGGACCAGCCCAAGCCCCCTTCTAAGCCCAGGGTGTGGCGCCAACCAAGTGGCTCTCCCACCGAGGGTATTTCCCTTGAGGCCAACACCTGGAGTCAAAAGACCTCCTCGCTCATGCGAGGATGGAAGTGGATACTCGACTTACGTGTTTACCGAAAACCTCGGTGGGGCAATCTAGTATGCCGTCTATCGGCTATCCAGGTCCGTACCGGAGGTCATTGATGGGTCTCACAACCCCGCCGGTATGGAAACCCATACAGACGTACCCGATCTCCCACGGGTCTCGGGAACCATTGCCCCCGAGTCTAACCCAATCCGAACAACTTCCCAACGGGAGGGGCTCGAATGTCCGGCCCGACGTACTTCTCGTAACGTCAGAAGTACCTCGAGTTCTCAGGGTATGCAGCGCCCGCACCACGGCAGCTGTATTTTAAATTTGTTAATTATTATTTATCACAAAATAGCCTTTATTAAATACTGGATAATTGTTTTCGGTGGGAGAGTTGTATGTTTTTGATATAGATTTCAATGCATGATACTTTTTCTCTCTTGTACTAACTAGTGTTTTCACTGGATAATAAACCTTTGTCCATTTAAATACCAAAATTAACTATTAGTTTGTGACAACACAGAACTAAGGCGCGTCTACCGCTTACCAGGTTACATAAACTTAGAGGTAACCAAGGGCAGGTCATTCAACAGGTATATTCCTTATTTTTTGTCTCTCTGTTTACCTTAGATTTTACTGAACACAGCTGCATAATTTTTATACACGTATTCGTGGCTATAGGCTATTTTTACTGGCTGATGTTATGTTGCTTGTACGCTTACAGAAATACTGTCCGTATATATGGCGTTATATTTCCGTGAAGAACGAACAAAATAATATTTTGCTGCTTGTGTTTTTAGAGTCTTTTTGTGTTTTCTACAGAAACTCATTCAGTACAAATGAAAAGAATCCCTCTAAGATGACAATATGAGGAGTAGACGCAAACACCGACACAAATACAGTAGCATTATTTCTATGGCTGTTGTATTATTATTATTATTATTATTATTATTATTATTATTATTATTACTATCATTACTTAGAAAAGCTTCATGAAACATTTCTTTGTGAGTATAAGAGGGTTACGGGAGTCTGAACTGATAGTTAAATATTTGAAAAGGAGGGTCACTATATGCTGGCTTGGCAATTCGATACTTTTTTGTGATATTGCGAGGAACAAATGTTGAAGTATGTTGACGAAGGAGTTCGAAAATATGATGCATTGCTTTACATGATTTTCTCTTCCCATTATTGTTTATTTTTGTATAACTTTTACAAATTATTCGTAAGAAAGCTTTTTTACTTTCTCTACTACGTATAGTAAGTAGGGGAAGTATTGTATTCCATCCAAAAATTCGATACCGAGATTTCACCGGAAATATATGTTTTGAGACCCCCTGAATCCAAAAAAAAGCATTTTTGGAAACATGTCCGTGTGTGTGTGTCTGTGTGTCTGTCTGTGTGTGTGTGTGTGTGTGTGTGTGTGTGTGTGTCTGTGTCTGCTTGTGAACAACATAACTCAGAAACAAACAGTCGGATAAACACCAAACTTGGTATTTAGGTTCAGTATCTTCCAGAAATGCGACACGAAGGTTTTCAAGAAAATATCCCCACCCCAGACTACCCTTTACATGGAACATTTTTCGAAAATTTTAATTTTCTCAAAAATGGCTCTAACGATTTTGATTAAAATTCCATATGTTTAAGATATTTTCATGACAAATGAAATGTATATCTCGAATTTTCTGGGAATGTCTCCAAAAGTGTTCTTCATTGTAAACGACTTTTGCATAACTGGTAAACCATAAGAGATGGACAAAATTTTACTACATAAAAAGTGTAGATCGCGTTAAAATGCACAATTTATGTCATATACATTTTTGTTGTTGAGTGAATCATTTTCGAGATATTGTTTGTTATTGCCTTAAATTTTCCAATACTTATTTATTTCTCAAATTCTTTATTCATTTTTTTTGTCCTGGTAATACAAAGAGAATGGAATACTCCACATAGCAACCAGCTCTTAAATGCTTAAAGCCTAGCAATTCCCCTTGCATCTACAAGAACATTAGCAATAAGATTAACATATCGATATCTCGATTAACATGAAGCATATGGAGAATAAGCGTTTGTAAAAATAGGTTGTACAAGAGTAGAGAAAGTCATGTGAGTGTAACACATCAGATTTTTTTTCATCTACTTCGTTCGAGATATACATTTCCAGAAATAGCTACATTACAGATTTCGTTGTAGATACGAGAGGGACAAAGAAAACTGAAGCGATGTTTAAAAACTGGATCAATATACTGTATTCACTCTTAGGTTGATCCGCGCCAAAACAAAACCCAGGTGACCAGTGCACCGTTATAATGTATCCTTCCGCCATTCGCGGCAGAAAACTGTCTTACTTTAACGACAATGTGGCGAATACACACGGCACGTAATGCAAAAAGAATAGATCCCTTATTTTGGCAACGTATACGGTGACTAGCATATATTTTTTAGGGGTTAAAGGAGATAAGATTGACAGTTACAATAAAATCAAAGTTTGCGCATATAATAATAAGGGGTCTTTCAAAAAGAGTGTCCTATCTTTAATATAAGATAGCTGCCATTGTTATTGAGTTACATCAGTCATGTTTTTCATGTGGTTACAGTTGTTAATGACAAATAACCATACAAATACAGCGTTCAGCAACGCGTAGAAATTCTGAAAATGTATTATCAAAATGGATCATCTGTTCGCCAAACCTTCCGTGTATTGCGTGAAGTTTACGGTGTGCATAATCGTCCCTGCGAGAGATTCGGCGTTTGATCCATAAATTTGAAAGAAGTGGTTCTGTCAGCAATCAAAGAACGCTTGTACGTAATCGACGTAAGCGCTCCAACCAAAACATAGGCGCCGTTCGTGAGAGTGTACGCGAGAACGGAAACAAATCAATTGCTCGTCGAGCGCAAGAATTGGGGGTTTTGCCGACCACAACTTGGCGAATTCTGCATCTGGACTTGAAGTTTCACGCTTAAAAATGGTGCTAACTCAAGAACAAAAGCCCAACAACCATAGGTTGCGCCGTGTATTCGCTGACTGGGCTATGGAGCAATTGGAAGCTGACACGGATTTTTGTCGAAAAATCATCTTCAAAGACGAAGCCCACTTTTGGATGGATGGTTGTGTTAACAAACAAAATTGTCGCTATTGGGGCAGTCATAATCCAATGCAGATTCAAGAACGACCACTTCATCCCCAAAAGGTTAGTGTTGGTGTGGATTTTGGTATGGTGGAATCATTGGTCCATATGTTTTCAAAGATGAAGATGGAGAAGCTCTAACTGTCAATGGAGAAAGATACTGGACTCTTATAAGGGACTATTTCTGGATAGTATTGATCTCAGAAACATCTGGTTCCAGCAGGATGTTGCCACATGTCATACTGCTCTCGAAACAAACTATGTTTTGAAGGAGAAGTTCAGAGGTTCCATCATTTCCCGTGGCGTTGATGTTAACCTCTTGTAGGGTTATGTTAAATCTCGAGTTTATGTCAACAATCCAGAAACAGTAAATGATCTTATGAATAACATCACGCGTGTTATTCGTGAAGTTGGACCTAAATTACGTTCTTCTGTCATTGAAAATTGGGTCAACCGTATACGCGCAACCCAACGAAGTCGCGGCGGTCACTTAACTGATGTTCTCTTCCACAGATAATGACATTAATTATGTTCCAAAATAAAAAAAAAATAAACCTCTTTCATTTATAGAACGTGTTTTATTTAAGTACAAATATAGGACACTCTTGTTGAAAGACCCTATAGTTAATTCTAAAAGAAACAGCGAAAAGGAAAGTAACAGCTATGCGATAACTTACGTATATTCGCTCTCTGGAAGCCCGATTTATCAACTGTTGGCCGCTCATTTTTTAAAAAACGAAATTGTGCACTGTTACACAAACTGCACTCTTCACAAAATCACTACATCCTTGCATCGCGCATTTCACATGCTTTCTTTTTTTTCGCGGGTGTAACATTTTTGGTGTTTCAGATTTTTCTATACAGGCACTTTATTACGACAAGTGTTGCATGTTTGTCATATAACTTACAATAAACATTCAACACTATCGTTTTTGTTTTGTTTTTTTCACCAATAGTCGATGGTTTGCCGGTCGTTATCTAAGTAGATAAAGACGCGAGAGCTAATTCACTCTCCTCTATGATACTAAACAGAAACTGCTGTTTTCAGGCTGTAAACAATATTCTGTACGCACTAGGATCAAATGACTCATATGAATTGCATGTTCGGACTTGTAGCTCTGTTTAACAGTATAAATCAGTGTTAATTAAACTCTTAGGTATTTGTATAGAACATTATACCATTTAAGGATAAATTCACTCTAAAATTCAGATTATTACATGTGGCTACTTTCCTGCGTGCCTTGCTACCGTCATATAGCGGCGCATTGGTCACGTGGGTTTGTTTTGGCGCGGATTAACCTAAGAGTGAATGCAGTTTAGATATATACTGGCCTTGAAATTGTAATCTTTCTTTAACATCACAAAAATTACTGATTAACACGGTACTTTATACAAATGAACGAAAAATCCAAAGCAACAACAATAAAAATCTGATGTGTTACACTCACATGACTTTCTCTACTCTTGTACAAACTATTCTTACAAACGCTTATTCTCCATATGCTTCATGTTAATCGAGATGTTAATCTTATTGCTAATTTTCTTGTAGATGCAAGGGGAATTGCTAGGCTTTAAGCGACAGTCAAATATTTTAAGAGCTGGTTGCTATGTGGCGCATTCCATTCTCTTTGCATGTCCACGACATAAAAAATGAATAACGAGTTCCCATTTGAGAAAAAGTATTGGAAAATTTAAGGGAATAACAAGCAATATCTCTAAAATGGTTCACTAAAAAAAAATGTATATGACATAAATCATGTACTTTAACGCGATCTACATTTTTGTGTAGTAAAATTTTGTCTATCTCTTATGGTTTACCAGTTATGCAAAAGTCGTTCACATTGAAGAATACTTTTGGAGACATTCCCAGAAACTTCAAGATATACATTTTATTTGTCATGAAAATATCTTAAACATATAATGTTTTAATCAAAATCGTTAAAGCCATTTTTGAGAAAATTACAATTTTCGAAAAATGTTCCATGTAGAGGGTAATCTAGGGTAGGGTGATTTTCTTGAAAACCTTCGTGTCGCATCTCTGGAAGATACTGAACCTAAATACCAAGTTTGGTGCTTATCCGACTGTTCGTTTTTGAGTTATGCTGAGTTATGTTCCGAATTTTTGGGTGGAATACAATACTTCCCCTACTTACTGTACGTAGTAGAGAAAGTAATAATTCTTTAAAACACACAACTTATTTCAAATAACTTTTTTGTAGCATAACCATTTCCGAGATCTCCATTACTAATTGTTCCAATTGTTCAATACACAGACATTTATTTTAAAGTACTGTCGATTTTCAGTTGTTTCTCGCGATGTCATGGAAACAGTATGGAATTTTAAGGCCAGCATATAGCGTCCAGTTGTTAAACATTTGACTATCGCTGTTCTCTTTGTATCTATAACGACATGTGTTGCAGCTATTTCCAGAAAGGTTTATCTCAATTAAAATGAAGTAGATAGGAAAACAAAGTTTCGTAAGAATAATTTGTATACCCAGTATTAAGGGATAGAGAAGGTCCTGTGAATATAACATACCAGATTTCTTTTTAGTCATGCTGTTCACAGAACGTTTTTATAAAAATGCTTCTTTTGGTGTTCAGGGCGACTCAAAGTACATACTTCTGGTGAAATCTCTTTACTATAGATAAACATTAGAGAAGGTAGAATTACAGATACATAATTTATTTTCAACTTTATGATAAGTTCTTGTGCAGTTTCACCAAAGGCAAATGTTCTGTGTTCTTCAACTGCCCTTGCCAATCGATTTTGTATCGCTTTCAGTCGTGAAGAACGATATTATTGTTTCTATTATCGGACTTCTCTTGGGGTGTTTTTCTGCACTACTTTCCCAAAGCGAGGAGTGATCTATCACTCGTTGCCCATTACAACTAATAGATTGCAGCCATCCAGTGCCTCTTTGTGCTCTAGGGGCACTAAAAACTGCCTCAAGATACCAACCTAGCCTGCAAGATTTATCATCAACACGGGTATTTACATATAAATAGTGTATTAACAATGCTGATATATTAGACTCTATCAATCCTTTTACACGCCCAAGGTCATTCGTTCTATAGCTTGAAGGTGTGTTTCTATATTCTAGGAAAATGGAGTTTTTGGAAACACATCTTACGTGTTGCATTCATATGACATGCTCCCACCATTCCTCAACAAACATATCTTAGAAAATCGTATACCCTTATCTGCTTTGTATTCATCGCGACAAACGTTTGTAGAAATGGTTTCATTCCACATTACCTTGTAGCTACAATGGGAATATAGGAATACAGTAGGCTTATGCGATAGTCAAGTGCATTAAGAGCTGGTCGCTATGTGACGGCTTTGAAATTCCGTTCTCTTTGCTTGATCAGGAGAAAAAGTATTCGAAAATTCAGACTAATGACGAAGAATAGCTCGCTACAAAAGGCTACAAAAAACTTATTTGATATAAACTATGTATTTTAAAGAGACTAAATTGTTTCTGAAATAATATTTTATCTATCTCTTGCCGTTTAACAATTATACAAAAGTAATTCAAAATGAAGACTTCATGGGTTATTGCTTGATAATTTATGCTAAACATTTTATTTGTCATGAATGTATTAAATATATGGAATTTTAATAAAAATATTTAAGCCATTTTTCAGAAAATACAAAATAACGAATATTTTTCCATGGAAAGGGTATTCTGGGCTGCATGATCTTCTCCAAAACCATCATTTCCCATTCATGAAAGGTGCCCAAAATTTCAAATTTGGTATTTCATCTATTTTTTGTTTTTGAATTATCCTGTTTAGTGACACACATATACTACATTTTTTTTAAAACTCTAGTTTTTTGTATTCAGTTGGCCCAAACATGTATTTCCGGTGAAATCTCTGTATCGAGGTTTTCGCTGGAATGCAATACGAGACGTAAGTAAGAAGGCTTAAAAATATTAAATTTGAATTATACAGGAGTTTGTAAATCAGTCAATTTAACGAGCACAGGTAATGTCAGAAATCAATAAACTGATTTTGACAGTTTTTTCACCATTGAAAAGCCTGTTGTTTCCAATGATTAAAACTAAAAATGGTTCTTAATATAAATTCATAAAAAAATTAAAACGGTTGTAACTTTTCGTTGTTATTCCATTCATTTTAAACCAAAACAAAAGCCAGTATATATAATGCATACAAACTCTTATTTTATATTACTATTTTTGCTTTTATTAAGCTTTTATTTTGCTTTAATATCCTTTATATCTGTGAGCTTTTTTAATTCTTATATCATCAAATTAAATATCTATGTTTACTACGCACATCTAAGGAAAAAGTTTCGGATGTCATACATTCACATGACCTTCTCTACATTATCATATATTAGTGAGTGTACATTATACTACATTTTAATCCAAATAAACCTTTGCAATAAATAGCTACATTACACATTTCGTTATAGATACAAAGAGAACAGCGATAGTCAAATGTTTAACAACTGGACGCTATATGCTGGCCTTAAAATTCCATACTGTTTCCATGACAACGCGAGAAACAACTGAATGTTGAAAGGACTTTAAAGAACGACCAATAAACAATTCGAACATTTAATAAAGGATATCTCAGAAATGGCTTATGCCACAAAAACGTATTTGAAGTAAATTGTGTTTTCGTCTTTCGGTGAACGTTTACCAGTTATACAAAATTTCTTTCAACTGAAGTGGACTTCACAGTCTGCTCCCAGAAAATTCAAGATACACATTTCATTTGTTAGCTAAATATTTTAATATATGTATTTTAATCTCAATCGTTAAAGCCATTTTTATAAAGTAAAACAAATGAAACTTTTTCTATCTAAATGGGTAGTCTGGAGTGCGGGATTATTATTCTTCTTCTTCTTCTTATTATTATTTTGGAAACCTTCGGTCACATCCTTAGAAGGTGCTGAACCTAAATACCAAACTTGGTATATATCCGACTCTTCGTATTTGGGTTATGCTTTTCGGAGTCACACGCACACACGGATCTTTTCATAAAAATGTGATGTGATACGTTCACATGACTTTCTCTACTCTCTATCTTTATTAGGGAATACAAACTATTCTATCGCGAGAAACAACTGAATGTTGATAGGACTTGAGAGAATGACCAGGTAATGAACCATTCGAACCTTTAGTAACGGACATGTCAGAAATGACTTATGCCACAGAAAATCTTATTTGAAATAAATTGTGTGTTTTAAAGAAATTGCATTATTTCTGAGGTAGGTTTTCGTCTATCGCTTAACCTTAGCAGTTATATAAGATTATACAATAATTCATCCCGAATGAAGAGGATTTCATTGGCTATTTTCAGGAAATTCAAGATATACATCGTATTTGTCATGTAAATATCTCAAATATACGGTATTTTAATCAAAATAATTAGATATAGATAAGTGTTTTTGGAAAATAAACAAAATTCGAAAAATCCTCAATGTAAACCTAGTTTGGGGTAGGGTGATGTTCTTGGCAATCTTTGTATCGCATCTTTGTAAGATACTAATCTTAATATCCTATACAACGTTTGGTATTTATCCCCCGTTTCATTTCTGAGTTATGCTGTTCACTTACACACGGACCCCATTCTAATACGTGTGCCTGAAAACAAATTTCCGGTTAAATCCCGGTATCGAATTTTAGGGTGAAATACAATACTTTTTGTACCTGCTATGTCGCGGTAGAGAAAGTAAAAATTCATTTGATAAATAGGATTTTTCAAGAACCAATTACCCAAAATTTAATCTGAAATTAATGTTATATGTATATTTCATTCAATTTTTCCAGTATAATTACAGTATATCCAGTGGGTAAAAAAAATTCTAATATATTTCCAGTATGAACAGACACCCTCTTCTTCTATTTTATTCTTCATCTTCTTTATCATTTAACTGAGTGTTAGGCTACGAGTTCTGTTAGACTCTGAGTAAGAAATGTGTCATACTTAAAAACGTTAAATTGGTGGTTAGGAGATTAGCACAATGGACCATGGTATCAAAGCGCGGAGGAAAATAATTTTAGTAATAAACATTGTTTCTTTCTGATAAATGTACAACCTGAAATTTTATAGATAACAATTTGAACAAAAAAACAAATTGGTAACGATGGATGCAAATATAAGTGTGGTTAATACAGAGGGCGTTTTAACTGATACGATTATTTCATATACACTTACGTATTACCAACATCAAAGCCATGTCATAATATCTAACGCTTTTAATTCTGGTATCTGCATAACATAAAATAATTCACTGACATTTTCAGATAAAATCGACAGTCATTATTGACATTTTCAGCGTTACATACATTAATAAACCTAATGGTGGCCATACATTAACATTCTGTTGTCCCGAACTTTTATCTGTAATTATTTATTTACGCGCTTCAAGTCTTCTGTATATCTGTAATCGCTAAAGTCTGCCGCCGCTCGGTGGGCTATCTGTATTGACATATACCATTCTGTAAACATCCAACGGTTTTTCCACTCCAACTGAAAATAAAATATTAAAACGGATATTACATTCTGGATTGCCAATGCATACGTTTAGCTTTCCAATATCAGCCAGTAGAGGCGCTGTACAACGTCTGGCGGGGTTTGTTTTACCTCGCTAGTGAAGTGTAAGGTATTAAAGCACGTGGAGTTAATAAATAAGGCTTGTGAAGGAAGCTGATTGCAAAATTTAATTCCTCGTGGGAGTAAATGTAATCTTCCTTGATGCCACATCCTTCATGTAACCCGACTTAGGCAGTAACGTCTGTGAACAGCAATCGGGGGGTCGTGACCGACCTTCCTGACCCATGGGTTTTTTCGGGGTTACCCCGGGTCGCTAGGCGAATGCGGAAGAATCATTAAATCCCTCGAATTTCCTGTTCTTCCATTTCATCTCCACTCTTGTGTGTGCATGGCAGGGGAAAAGGATGCTCTGAATAAATCGGGTCCCGGGTCCCACAGTGGGGGGAGACGGCAACATCAGTCATCACCCGGGGAGTTTAAACTGTAGACGGTAGGGACCTTGCTCTCTGTCTGTCGTGCCTCCTGGTCTGTCTCCTCTCAGCTCATTAGCTCCCTCTGGGGTGCCCCGTCAGGGACATAGGTACAAAAGATTTGCTTAGGTCGAGGTGTTATGTTCGCCTTCGCTACGGGTCCTATCCTATAAGCTACACGGCGTTACACGAAGGCAGTAAGCGGCTGCAAATATGGAAAATAGTGGGTTTATTTTAAAGAGCAGGCTAAGGATCCGGGACAAGTCAGCAACAAATGTACGCGTAACCTTATTACAAAGTTCCGTAAACCAAGTACTACTGATGTAAACAAAAACGCCAACGCGCTGCCTTAGTTGCTATTGGAAACAGTATGGTCTAGTACTGGTGGAAAAATGAAGTAGGAGACACACATCGGAATATGATTCGAGATATATTCTACACTTGCTTCCATCTATGTCGTCACCACAGCTTTAGGAGGCATTCTACTGGCCTTCGTAGGTGGAGTATGTATACCAAAGAGAAGGTGTGTGTATGTTTACCTTTTCGCGCATGCAGTGGCATCTTGTTTTACGTGTACAGTTCTAGATTATTCACATATTATGAATACATAACTTTGAGCAACAGCTTTACATGTCATAATTTATAATGACCATGTTTTACACAATATACCCACAAAAAAGTTTTTAATGTCAACATAATGTAAAAAAAATCTGATGTGTTACACTCACATGACTTTCTCTACTCTTGTACAAACCATCTTTACAAACTCTTATTCTCCATCTATTTCATATTAATCGAGATAAACATTTGCAGAAACGATCTTTTTACATGCAAAGAGAATTACATTTTACACATAGCGACCAGTTCTAAAAATATTTGACTATCGCTTAAGGCCTGTTATGTTCCCCTTGTTTTGTATTTGCAAGGGCAATATAGAAATACAGTAGCCTTTAAGCATAGACATATCTCTTAATAGCTGGTTGCTATGTGCAGCACCATTCTGTTTGCCACAGATTATTACTCTTTGCATATTCAAGACAAAAAAAATGAATAACGAATTCTCATTTGAGAAAATAAGTATTGAACAATTTAAGGGAATAACAAGCAATATCTCGAAAATGCTTCACCCAACAAAAAAAAAATGTATATGACATAAATTGTGTATTTTAACGCGATCTACATTTCTTGTGTAGTAAAATTTTGTCTATCTCTTATCCTTTACCAGTTATGCAAAAGTCGTTCACAATGAAGAATACTTTTGGAGACATTCCCAGAAAATTCAGGATATACATTTTATTTGTTATGAAAACATCTTAAACATATGATATTTTAATCAAAATCATTAGAGCCATTTTTGAGAAAATTAAAATTTACGAAAAATGTTCCATGTATAGTGTAATCTGGGGTGGGGAGATTTTCTTGAAAACCTTCGTGTCACATCTCTAGATGCCAAGTTTGGTATTTATCCGAAACGCTGTTTGCAGACAGACACACAGTCACACACAGACACACACCGGAGGCATGTTTCCAAAAATGCTTTTTTGGATTCAGGGGGTCTCAAAGCATATATTTCCGGTGAAATCACGGTATCAATTTTTTGGATGGAATAGAATACTTCCCCTACTTACTATACGTAGTATAGAAAGTAATGAAACAGGTCATACTTTATACTCTCAAAGGGGACACATTTACTAGATATTACTGGAATCAGCTTTCCAATCCAAAAACAATACTAAATAAATACGGTTTTGCATAATTTCTCCACGAAAAAGTGTTTTTAATGACAATGTAATGTATATAGCTTAAGTGCTTGGCTCTAAACGCAAATGTTCCCACACTTCATGACATTGTTCCAAGAGGGCGATGAGTGATTCAATGCCTAGGTGGATAAATCAACTATTGGTCAAGGATGGAGATTTGACATATTATTAAAATAATATCTAGTAAATGTGTTCTCTTTGATAGTATAAGTATAATTTATTTCGGATTTACATTATGTTACAATTTAAAATATTTCTTCGTGAAGACATTGTGTAAAACAGTGTGTTATTTAGTTGTATATAAACACGGTTATTATAAGTGACGACAAGTAAATCTGTTGCTCAAAGTTATATATTCATAATATGTGAATAATCTAAAACTGTGCACGTAAAACAGGACGCCACTGCATGCTTGAAAAGGTAAACAGATACACACACCTCCTTCTTGCTATAGATACTACTTCACCTGTGAAGGCCTGTAGAATGCCTCCGGAAGCTGCGGTGACGGTATAAATGGAAGCGAGTGTACTCGTCCTCACAAGTAAACAACACCCCAATGGGTTACCTCAGTCCACCCTACTCGATACACAGTAAACTTCACTTCATTCTCAAATTGTCCCGGATCCTTAGCCTGATCATGAGTAGCAATCAGTGATCATTAGCGATAGGATTTCAATGTAAAATCATATTTGTTCTGTGTTATCAGAAAGAACACCCATTTGGTATTAAGCTAAGGTATGGTATCTATGAAATTTGACCAAAAATTGTGAAAAGCTAAAGAATTAGTTTTTTTGTAATCAAATAAAATAAATCATAAAGTTTAAGAAAACATATTATTTTTTCCACTTGCCTCATTTAAACTGTCAATTAACTGAAGCTATAAATGGACAGGCGCATGCTCATATTAATAGACACGTCCAACATAAAAAATCAAGGAACAATGTACAAAAAAGTCTGATGAGTTACACTCGCACGAGTTTTTCTACTCTTGTACAAACTATTTTTACGAACCCTTTCCTCCATCTACTTCATGTTATCTCTCTACATTACCCAGGAAATAAAATAAGAATAACGAATTCCCATTTGAGAAAAAGTATAACTATTGAAAAATTCAAACAAGTAATAAGGCACATCTCGGAAATGGTTTGCACAACAAAAAATGTATTGGCATAAATGTATATTTTAAGGAAATCTACTTTTTTGTGTAGTAAAATTTTGCCCATATCTTACGGTTTACAGTTATGCGAAAGTGTTTCAGCATGAAGATTATTTTTGGGTACATTCTCAGAAGATTAAGAATATACATTTCATTTGCCATGAAAATATCTTAAACGTATGCTATTTTGATCAAAATCGTTAGAGCCATATTTGAGAAAATTCAAAGTTTGAAAAATGTTCCATGGAAAGGGTGGTTCTGGGATGGGGTGATTTTCTTTAAAATAATCGTGTCGCATCTTTGAAAGGTACTGAATCTAAACACCAAGTTTGGTATTTATACAACTTTTCGTTTTTGAGTTATGGTGTTCAGACTCACACACGGATATTTTTCTAAAAATGTTTTTTTTGGGGGGGGCAGGGCACCTCACAGCATGTATCTCGATATCGATTTTTTGGGTGGAATGCAATACTTCCCCTACTAACTCAAATTCGCACTGGCTACGACAATTAACAATGTGGTTTTACCCCAACCCTAACTTCCAACACAGGTACTTGGGGTTGTCTACAGTTAATCCTCGCATTCCAAGAAATATTGTACCGCTATAACAAGTGCTAAGTGCTTGCACACGGAGGTCAACTGCTGTGGTGTGGTTTATTTGTGTTTAACATGTCAGCGAAAAGAAAACATTGAACAGAAGTTCAAGACATTAGAGTTAAGAAACGCTACAATACTGGCAATACTGAATTACGTCACTATCAATAACACTTTAGGTTGCCTTGCGTTTTGTAAAACAAAGCAATGAATCAACACCAACACATATAATGCTTATCAAACGGTGACGTGATAGCACTGCTCGCAAGCGTAGCGAGAAGTTTATGAAATATGCATTGCAGTATTTAAGAAAACTGTTTTAATACTGTATATAGTAGTAGATTTTTATTAAAATTATTACATGCATTTGGAATTAAATTATTTACCTCCTTTCGCTGCTTAAAATCACATCGATTATTCAAAAACATGATCGGAAGCAACTGTACCCCTCGAGTTCGGTCAAAAGGGTCCTACTGTAATTTTGAATTTGTTTTCTAAAGGAATTAAAGTTTTTATTTGCTGTGTAAAACATATTGATACACAAAAGTGAAATTTGCTTCCATAATTTTCAAAACAGTACCTAAGAAAATTTTCATGTAGATCATTAAAAAGGAAGAATTTTTCTATTTTGCTTATTACCTATTCAAGAATTTGATATGCAAATTTGGAACATTAAGACATTCATAAGTACAGCAAAGAAATAAAATAGAATCTTACCTTTGTTACAAGGAATGACGTCAGGATTCTTATCGTCCATCTCGTAGAGGTCCTCAACATCTGAACGGAGAGGAAGGGCAGCCTTTTCTTTGAGCGCGAGGTCTGCAGGACGTGCGGGACTTCCCCGGGCCTGAGCTCGCACTCGGAGCGCTCCTACGATGACAATTGCCACCACCAGGAGCGCTGCTATCACACCTATCAGCACCCCTAGTACGGGGCTCAGTTCAAAAGGCACCGGAGTTCCTGTAACAAATACACCACCTCACGTAAGGTACAGTTACTTACAAAAAATCTTGTTCAATATAGCAGCGAGGCATTTTCACATTAGGTGCTGTGTGCAGATGACGTATTAATAATTGAAAATGTGACGGACTCTGGAAGTAATATTAAAAATGTAATGTGTTGCATTCACATTACTTTATCTACCCCTTCCTCATAGACTAGGTTGTTAAGACATGAACTCATGAACGGGAAGTCCGCGGTTGATATCCCGCCACGACCATGAGTTAAGGTTTCCTGGAAGGTACTGTAAGACTTAGGCCTTGGAAAGCTTCCTAGTGAATTTCCATTCCCAATTATAGTAAGAACGATATTAAACACTACTACCAAACCAATTATGCTTGCAAAAGCTTATTCGTTTATCTACTTCACTTTAATCCAAATAAACACTTGTAGAAAAGGTTTTATTACCTATTTCCTCTTAAGTAAAATGAGAATAGGGAATCGTTTTAAGGATAGGTAGCCATGTGATGACTCTGAAATTCCTTTCTCTTTACAACAGAAAAAATGATGTGTTACATTCACATAAATTTCTCTGCACCCTATAATGTATTAGTGTTATACAACTTATTCTTATGAAAGTTAATTTGTTATGTACTTCATTTTAATCGAGATAAACCTTTGCAGAATAGCTACATTACACATTTCATTATAGATACAAAGGGAACAGCGACAGTCAAATGTTTTAGAACTGGGCGCTATGTGGCCTTAAAATTCCATCCTCTTTCCCTACAATCGCGAGAAACTACTGAAAATCGACAGGACTTGAAATTAAGGACAAATTATTGAACAAACTGAACCATTAACAACGAATATCTCGGAAATGGCTGATGCTACAAAAATTTATTTGAAATAAAGTGTGTGTTTTAAGATCTACAATTGTTTCTGTAGTTACGTTTCCGAATGTCATTAACGTTTACCATTTATACACGGTTATACAAACATTCTTCCTGAAAAGTACTTCATAGACTGTTCTCAATAAATTCAAGGTATAAGATTTATTTGTTCATATGAATAAAATAGAAGATTTCGAGACATGTTCTATGTAAAGGGTAGTTTGGTGTGGGGGGATTTTATTGAAAATCTTTGTGTTGCATCTCTGGAAGGTGCTGGACCTAAATACCAAGTCGAAAAACTACTTTTCGCTTTTGAGCTGTTCATAGACATATACACACGGACCTTTTTCCTAAAACTGCCCTTTCTGGGAATCAGGGGGCTTCAAAACATGTACTTAGTACATGGTAGAGAAAATAAATATCAAATACCGCATTTCCTCTTGTAAAAAATATACATAAGTATTTAAAAATTCAAACGAATAACAAAGAATATCTCAGAAATTGTTGACGGCACAAAAACTTGTATTTGTCATAAATTGTGTCTTTAATGGAATATTACTGTACAGTAAGATTTTGTATATCTCTTACGGTTTATCAATTATACAAAAGTCATTTAGAATGAAGAGAACTTTACAGGCTATTCCCAGAAAATTTAAAATTTACATTTTATTTGTCCTGTAAGTATCTTTAATATATGGTATTTAATCAAAATGCTTAGAAACATTTTGAAAAAGGTAAACTGTGCATATAGGTAGTTTGGAGTGGGAGATTTTCTTGCTGTTGCTTGCTATTTGCATGACCTTTTAAACATAGGAAAACATATTTGCATGTATTATTTTTGCTAAATAAGACTGCTGTACTCACTCACATACCTGTTTGTTTTTCGGCGACCTTAAGCGTGAACCCTTCTAGCACGACGGGGTCTGACCTTCCTTTGGAGTTGGCCGCATACACGAGTATCTTGAGTATCATACCCGGAGCGAGTCCGGAGACGGAAAAGGTCGGGAACTTGTTGCTGACGTTGGCCTGGAGCAGGCCTGTCTGCATGTCTATGACCTCCATGAGGAAGTACTGAGGTTGACCCCCGTCAAAACCTTCAATGCAGTCCACTTCTAGCGATTCGGTCGTTTGGTTCAACAGCGTGCAGTTGAACGGCGTGTCCGGGTGACCTGCGGAATCAATTTACATGGTAATGTGTGCGTTTGGTATGAAAAATAACAGCTTCAGGGGGAATTCCTGCGCTAGGGCAAACGTTCAGTGTTCCTGCTAAACGCTAAAAGGCTTTTAATGCAGACTATTGCAGCTTACAATGGCTACGTGAACTGTGAAAAATAATATAATGTTGGTATTGAAATCAGCATATAAACACAATTGTAATTAACGTTTATTGGCAGGAAAGTTATTCACATGACGTCCTCTACCCACTATCGTTTATTTTTATACAAATTGTACAAACCATTGATGCGAATGTTTATTTTTCTGTCTACTTCATGTTAATCGAGATCATCGTTTACAGAAACAGCTTCATTACACATTTCGTTGTAGGTATAAGATGTATAAAAGTTGGCTGACTTTGAAATTGCATACTCTTTCCAAGACATCGCAGGAAACACGTGAATACCGACAGCACTTTAAAAATCTAAAATCTGACTATGTTTTTGATGGCTTTGAAATTCTATGTTTTTTGTGTAACCACGAAAAAAACCCAATAACGGCCTCCCATTTGAGAAAGTATAAGTACACTGGTGTGCAAAACGAAAGTAATGTTCGCATGCTCGATGACTCATACATAGAGGGAACAGCTACAGTAGGCAACTAAACGAAATATGCAATGAGACGAACAGAAATGCCACTTTTATTCATAGACCATAAGCCACAGTAAAGTCAATACGACATATGATGGCTCTCTACATTTACAGAAACAGACACATGGTGCTTAAAGGGGTGTATGATCACCACGGACAGCAGTGCATGCTCTACATCGTGCTCCCATGCTGGTAAGCAGTTCTTGTGGTAGGGCGTTCCATTCCTCCACCAGCGCTGTCGACAACTGTTGGATGGTCGTTGGTGCATGTGGATGTGCTGCAATGCGTCTCCTCAAAGCATCCCACACGTGTTCGATGGGATTTAAATCGGGGGAACGGGCAGGCCAGTTCATTCGCTGAATATCCTCTCGTTCCAAGAGATCCTTCACCTGCGCTGTTCATGCGGTCGCGCATTGTTATCCATAAAAATGAAGTCAGGACCAACTGCACCCCTGAAAAGACGCACATGGGGAAGGAGTACAGTATCGCAATAACGATAAACAGTGAGCGAACCGTGTTCAAAGATTTGGAGGTCAGGGCGCCCATGAAGCATTATGAATCTACTCTCATCCGAGAAGAGCACGCGATCCCATTCCTCGTTGGTCCAATTTTTATGCTCTTGGGACCATCGCAAAAGGTGCCGCCGATGTGCGGATGTCAATGGAACACAACGTACTGGCTGTCGGGCAAAGAGACCACCTCTGTGTAGTCGCCGTGCCACTGTGTATCGTGAAATTGCGTGCCTAGCTTCCTGTTAAATGTGGTTGCAATTGCACGCTTGTTTGGCCCTTCTTGCCTGTTTCATAATGTAGCGGTCATCTGCAGCTGTAGTTGAGCGTGGTCGACCATTACCTTCCTTCAGACAGCAGTGCTTGTGGCTTGGAAGGTTTCCCATGCACATGAAACAATGCTGTGAGCAATTCCACACTCCTGAGCAACGCTCGTCACACTTCGCCCCGATGGTTCTTCACCCTATGAAGTCATCCAAATGGTGTCTACGGGCCATGTTGCAATGAAGAACACCAATACAGTGCACCGCAACTGCTCGCTAATTGCCATACACCGTCTTGTCCTGTTTCTTCAACGACCCCGTGTTGCGGGACCAGACCCAATTAGCACTATAGGCTCGCTACATTCACGCCATGTGACGTCCAGCTTTCTGTGTACGTGTGAGAGACCTCTGGCAACATGCTGCCGCACCTTCATCTACTTCCACCAAGTAGTTCATTTGTTATGTTACTTTACCCATCTCGTCCTTAGGTTTTGCACACCAGTGTATTTCAAGATTCGAACCAATAGCAAGGAATATCTTGAAAATAATTAAGCCAAAAAAAGAATAAAAGTACTTGGCATAAATTCCATACTTTAACGGCGTTTCTTTTTTATGTAGTAATATTTTATGTATATGTTATGGTTTACCACTTATACAAAGTATTTCAGAATGAAGAGTGCTTCTTAGGTCATACAAGATATGCATTTCATTTTCCATGCAAATATCTTAAACGTATGGTAATTTAAGGGGACAAGGTACTTTGAAATGGTCAAAAATCACATTTTATATTTTTGGCGCCAATAAAATCTCTATTATTTCCAGGGTTAAGAGGTTTTTAAGACATTTAAATACCATTTAAATGCTAGTCTGCATTCCTTTAAAGCTATCATGCAACGCCCCTTTTTAGAACGTTTTTGTATCTTTCAACAACGAACGACTATATCATGCCCAGCGAGCAGTTCAGCAATTAACAAAAGAGACCAGGACCAAGAGAAGACAATCAGAAAAGATGAAGCAATCCTGGAATGAAGGTGCAGATGATTATGAGCCTGGAATGTACTGAAGTGTGTCAGAATTTTAATGTTCAAGCTTTAAATTCAGTTTTCTCAAGACAACATTTTTGGATACTTATATACCTTTTTCTCAGAACGTATAAGAGATAGAGAGCTGAAATTTTCAGTACATGTATACAACACACAGCTAAACCTTCTGAACCACAATCATAATTTTATAATTTATATTAGTGATATTAAGAAAGCAACTATGTTACAAATTTTCCACATTTTGACTTTTTGACTTTGCAATTAATTTTTTTTAATTTCTGTTAAACTGATATACATAACTAAATATTTTAGATTCAGAAGATAGTTGATTATAACAAGAACAAGCATGCAAAAGTGTGATTCTGTATTGCAAGTTGTGTTGGAGAAAAGGTACATGAATTCACATGTTTAAAGAGTGAATTTTATTATTTTTTGCTGAATGAAATAATGTTTATTCAAACATCCATTTTTGACAACATAAAAAATAAACTTTTTTCCGTATAAAGGGTACTTTTGTGTTGGATCTTTGGAAGATGACGAACATGCAGACACTCGCCTGCAGCTATGATGTGGAAGACGCAGGGCTCCCGTTGTTGACCCGCCGTGTTGCTCGCCCAGCACATCACCGTGCCGTAATCCATCTCCGTCATGGGAGTGTAGGTGAGCGTGGACTGGGAGGCCGTCGAGGAGCCGGTAGCTGTGCGATATCGAGCCTGGGGCACGTCGATCGTCTCCGCTGTGTTGTTGAACGACCACTTGAAGCTGTCGGGTGGAGGGTAGGCTTCAACCTCGCACACCACCATGGCGTTCTCGTGCCGCGCCACGCCGTAGACTCGCTTCTGGTCTGGCTTGCAGATCGGTTTGTCTGTAAAAATTATTAACAGCTTAAATAATGACGATGCCCTCTAAACAACTTTGTGGCAGTATTTTATATCACAACACTGTGAATGCCAGAGTGATTGTAGTGTAAATCAGCATTATTGTATGACATTGATTTGAGATGTTTGCTAATTATAAGCATTGTTAGGAAATAAGTTTACACGGCCTCACTGAAACTGACAATAGGAGCGGATAACAATGACCGAGGGGGTGAGTTGATTATTAATTATAAGAGACAAACAAATGACGTCAAGGTAGCGTGCCTTTCTGTAGAAATGGAGGGAATATCTTCCCTAGAGCATAAGTGTTCATAAATTTTGATTGGATATAAAAATAGACGCTAATGTTGGCGCGTTTTATTAACCAATAACAGCTCGGTTATAATCTTTAGGCATATCGGGTGAGGGAGTATAAATTATGAAGCCAAGAGACGGGTAACGTTCAGTCCAACAGAATCTCTCGCGTCGTAAAGTTAGTTATAAGATGTGAAATACGCAAATTAATAATGTGCGGCAAATAAGTGATTATAGTTACATTCTAAAATATAAAAGTTTCAGTCAGGCGTGTATCAAGAGTAAATATGTGAAATCAATAAAATGTGACGGCAATAAAAGTGTAAAAACAATTTTTTTATCGGTGTTATCTTTAGTAACAGCTCCTTTCCGTTTACACACCCTGTTTAAGAGATATGCTCGACTGAGAAATAACAGCTAGCCGGAGCACAATGAACCCAAAATAATAAAACAATAACAGACGCTCAGCAATAAAACAACACGAAACCGCGACAACTTTCTTCGAGAAATATTTAGATGTATAAAATTTAATGTATAGCTAGCGAAAATATATCTTAAAGAATTTATGAAAACCTAATCTGTTACATTTAAATCACTTTCTCTACCCATTATATATTCTATATTATACAAATAGAGAAGGTGCTTCATTTCACTCAAAAATTGAATACCGAGTTTTCTCCGGAAATACATATTTTGGGGCCCACCGAGTTAAAAAAAATTAGAAAAAGGTCGGTGTGTGACTTTGTAAAGCATAACTCGAAAACTAAACCTCAGATAAATACCAAACTTGATATTTAGGTTTAGTAGCTTCTAAGGATGCGACACGAGGATTTTCAAGAAAATGTACCTACACTAAACTACCATATACAGTCTTTACGCGTATGGCAGTATTTTATATCACAACAATGTAAATGCCAGAGTGATTTTAGTGTAAATTAACATTATTGTATGACAATGATTTGAGATGTTTGCTAATTATAAGCATTGTTAGGAAATAAGTTTACACGACCTCACTGAAACTGACAATAGGAGCGGTCAACAATGAGCGAGGGGGTGAGTTGTTTATCAATTATAAGAGACAAGCAAATGACGTCAGATTAGCGCGCTTTTCTTAGAAATGGAGGGAATATCTTCCCTAGAGCATTTGTGTTCGTAATTTTGATTGGATATAAAAATAGACGCTAATGTTGGCGTGCTTTATTAACCAATAGCAGCTCTGTTATAATGTTTAGGCATATCGGGGTGAGGGAGTATAAAAAGCTAAAGCCAGAGACGGGTAACGTTCAGTCCAACAGAAGCACTCGCGGGTAATACGTCGTTAAGTCCAACAGAAGTATTCGCAGGTTATACGTCGCACAGTTTAAGAGAATCATTCACGCGTTACACGTCGCGCAATTCTACAGAATCTCTCGCGTCGTAAAGTTAGTTAAAAGAATGTGAAATACGCGAATTAATAATGTGCAGCAAATAAGTGATTATAGTAACATTCGAAAATATAACAGTTTCAGTCGGGAGTGTATCAAGAATAATTATGTGAAATGAATAAAGTGTGACGGCAATAAAAGTGTAAAAACAAATTCTTTATCAGTGTTATTTTTCAGTAATAAATCCTATCCGTTTACACACCCTGTTCAAAAGATATGCTCGACTGAGTAGTAATAATAGCTAGCCGGAGGATAAAGAACCCAAAATTCGAACTAGTAATACAATAACAGGCGCTCAGCAATAAGATAACACGAAGTTACAGCGACACGCGAACCTAATGCGCATGTTTTTTTGACCAAATGTAGTACTGAAAATCGTGATGCGTATTGGATTCGAGTGCAAATCCGATTCGTAGAACGCCAGTAACTTCATTCAATTTATTACGTCACAATGGATTGCTGGAGTTAACTTGCATCCGGAAATTAGCGACAAGCTAGCCGCTCAGCACTTAATAGCCTGTTTAACTGGTCTGTAGGACACTCCCAGTACAGGCTCCGGACCAAAAAATGGGATATCACTGCCAATCTTGGCTGCTTCATCTGCTTTCTCATTGCCTGGTATACCTATGTGTCCTGGCACCCACATAAATTGAACCTTATTGTGTTCAGCCAGTGTCATTAAGGTTTCCCGGCATTCTGAGACGAACTTTGATTTTATTGATGGTGATTCAAGTGCTTTAAGAGTAGCTTGACTGTCTGAGATGATAAGAACACTTCTATTCTTATATCTCCTTTTAATGCTTTCGATGACACTGGCTAGGATTGCATAAGCCTCAGCCTGGAAAACTGTAGCTAAGGTACCAAGACTATAAGAAATCTTGGTGCCATTACCGTAAAGCCCAGCCCCGTTCCTGATTTGGTTCTAGAAGCATCAGTATACGAGATTGGGCCTTTGTTATTATGAGGTTTTACCAGTCTTTCCCATTCACTCCGCTGTGGATAGGAGACCGTAAATTTCAAATCAAACTTGAATCTTGTTTCAAGAATGTCAGTCCCCATGTTGAGTATCTGTTGTACATTCTTATCCCAAGGAAGCTTGAGATGATTAATATGTCCAGTATTAGATACTTTGGTTTGGCGACAAATACGGTGATACGCGATCATGGCTTCTGCCTTCATCCATATGTGGAGAGGTGTGAGCCCAATCAGCATCTCCATTGCCGCAGTTGGAGTAGTTTTAAAGGCTCCCATAATTGACAGGAAGGAAGTTCGATGTATCGCTTATGGCGAAAACAGAAATTCTCATTACTTGCTACTAAAGCTAGTCATTCAATAAATGCTGCATTTCAAATGTTTTGGATAGCAGCGAGGATGATTGAAAGAGAATCTGTTTATCCACATCAGAGGATTCCAGTGATGAAAGCATTATTGAATAATGGCGATTCACGCTTGTAATTTTCGGTATTGTATTAATAAATTCATTTTGAATATGTACCTTCCTTATTTCATCTTCACTAATTTTCTTCTTTAACAATGTGTCACCTAACAATTGAAGAAGGTAGTTTGTTGTATTGTTATTTACCCCACGCTTTGGTAGCCAATTTAAAGTAGTTTGTTTTTTTATTACGTTACTTTTAGCACCACACTTTGGGAGCCAATTTGAAGTTGGTGAACTGTTTCGTTAAATATTATATATTTATGTTTGCCTCGGCTGCGTCAGTATTATTATTACAGACATGGATTTCGTTGCAGGGAGTGGTGCGACTGAAGAATGTAGGCTAACACAGATTATAGTTTTTACTTCACTACTTTTATTAATCCTTGACGCAATTAAATAACACTTCACTGATATAGAGAGTTGTGAGATTATTTTATTAATTACTTGCACTTTTTAACGCGTAAAACTATTTTCGTCTCACACTGAATATGTATTAAATTTCTCGAGGACACATCTCGCGTCCGGTTAGGAACGCTGTCTACAACCAACACACTACCGCCTAAATTTTATAAATTTCTGTATTTCAAGTCTCTGATTGCCTATTCCTAATTTAATAGAATACTTTTTTTTTAACTTAAGCTTTTTTCTGGTTGTTGATTGGCTATTTTATAAACCGTCTCAAAATTTACATTATTGTTGCTCCAGTAATGACTAGTAGTATTGTTAAACTTTAAAATTCATTGTTGCCTCAAGGTTAACTCATTATTACCTCATTGTTAGCAACTTTTAACCTAATATTCTCACAGCTCCTACATTATTAAATTACGTAATACATTCACATAATATTATTGGACATGCATACAATAATATAAACATATACAATGCCTGCAATATACACTTTTTATATATTGTTACATACACATATTGCTTTAAAGTGGGCTGTTATTATAATTTTATATTATATAACTTCACTGAAATCATTTAAATGTTAAAAACACTGCCTCACACTTTCAATTCTATAATCTGATGGTTTATAGATGCGGTAAATCTATTGAATTAAATAAATTTAAGTAAAATACCTATTAAATATTTTTTGTCATTAATGCGCTTTACATTGGATGCAAACTTTTTTTTTCTTCATAATTTTAAGTTTCAATTTGGGGTACGCAGTAGATTCCCTGGCGCAAGAGATTCGCGTAAATATACTATATGGAACATCTTTCGAAAATTTTCATTTTCTAAAAGGCGGTTCTAACGATTTTGATTAAAATACCAGATATTAAAGATATTTACATATCAAAATGTACCTATACCTATCTTGAATTTTCTGGGAATAACCTCTGAAGTCCTCTTCATTCGGAAGAAATTTTGTATAATCTTGTATAACTGGTAAACGTTAAACGAAAACGTGCTACACAAAAAAATGTACATCTCTTTAAAACATACAATTTATTTCAAATAACCTTTTTTGTGGCATCTGCCATTTCCGCGACATCCGTTATTAATGACTTGAATTGTTCAATACTTCGTTATCTGAAATTCTTTCTATGGTATCCCGAGAAACAACTGAATAGTGACAGCAATTAAAAAGATAACAAAGTATTGAACTTTTAAAACTGTTATTAACGGATATCTCGAAAATAGCTGAGGCCACAAAAAGGTTATTCGAAGGAATCTCTGTGTGTTTTAAACATATCTACATTTTTTTACTTTCTCTACTACGTATAGTAAGTAGGGGAAGTATTGCATTCCACCCAAAAATTCGATACCGAGATTTCACCGGAAATATATGTTTTGAGACACTCTGAATCCAAAAAAAGCATTTTTGGAAACATGTCCGTGTGTGTGTGTGTGTGTGTGTCTGTGTGTCTGAGAACAGCATAACTCAGAAACGAACAGTCGGATAAACACCAAACTTGGTATTCAGGTTCAGTATCTTCCAGAGATGCGACACGAAGGTTTTCAAGAAAATCCCCCACCCCAGACTACCCTTTACATGGAACATTTTTCGAAAATTTTAATTTTCTCAAAAATGGCTCTAACGATTTTGATTAAAATATCATATGTTTAAGATACGGTCATGAGAAATGAAATGTATATCTCGAATTTTCTGGGAATGTCTTCAAAAGTATTCTTCATTGTGAACGACTTTCGCATAACTGGTAAACCATAAGAGATAGACAAAATTTTACTACACAAAAAATGTAGAGCGCGTTAAAATACACAATTTATGTCATATACATTTTTTTTGTTGAGTGAACCGTTTTCGAGATATTGCTTGTTATTCCCTTACATTTTCGAATACTTATACTTCTCAAATTCGTTATTCATTTTTTTTATGTCCTGGACATGCAAAGAGAATGGAATGCGCCACATAGCAACCAGCGTTAAAATATTTGACTATCGCTTAAAACCTACCATATTCCCCTTGCATCTACATGAAAATTACCTATAAGATTTACATCTCGATATCTCGATTAACATGAAGCATATGGAGAATAAGCGTTTGTAAAAATAGTTTGTACAGGAGTAGAGAAAGTCATGTGAGTGTAACACATCAGATTTTTTGTGTATCAACTTTTACCACTTATACAAAATTCTACAAAATTCCTTCTGAATGAAGAGGTATTCTCGGGTTATGCCCAGAAAATTCAAGATCCGCATTAATGTGTTGTGTAAGTATTTTAAATACGAGATAGTATTCTAATAAAAATCGTTAGACGCATTTTCGTGACATAATTTCGAAACATTTTCCATGAAAATGGTAGCTTGGGATAGAGATTCCAAAGAAAATCTTCGTGTAGCATCTTTTAAAATTGCTGACTAATATTAACTTCGGTATCTAACTAGAAGACGTATTTTTAAAGTAAGTGTCGTTAATATTTTGCCGCTGCAGTTGTGAGTTTGAACATGCGTGATCACTTCCTCCATTCATTAGGAATCCAGACGCGGCTGTGAGCAATCGTCGCTTTGCGTTTTCCTGTTGTTAGAGCATTTCAAAATATCCAAAACTAAGAAACGACTCGCCGACTGTGAAGTCAGATCAGTGATTCGTTTTCTGAATGCGAGAAATGTTACACCAGCAAACATTCAGCGCCATCTGTGAAAGGTTTGAGGAAGGGTGATTTTAGGAGTCCAACTTGAAGTAGTTGCAATCACACGTATGGTACCCGGTAGCCTTTGCCCCAAGTTTAAAAATATTAACCTTGTAATTTGACTGTTTCTTTAAATATTATATATTTATGCTTGCCTTGGCTGCGTCAGTATTAATTTTTAGACATGAATTTCTTAACAGGGAGTGGTGCGGCTGAAGAATGTAGGATTACACAGATTATAATTTTTACTTCACTACATTTATTAACCCTTGACACGATTTAAATAACACTTTAGCGCTCCAAAATGTTCTCTTCAACCGAAAGCAATACCTATAATTGAATTAAAACCGGTTATTGAAGGGATATTTCTAAATCCTTAAAATTTGAATTATTTATTCTAATTTAAAATAGACTTTTTGATTGGAAGTCTATTTTTATGGTAACCATAAACAATTTATCCTTTATTTTTCAAATCCTTAACTCATTAAACCAAAAAATTGTTAAATTTTGATATAGAGAGCTGTGAGATTCTTTTATTAATTATTTACACTTTTTAAACACGTAAAATATTTTCGTCTCACACTGACTACATATTAAACTTCTCGAGGACGTGTCTCTCCGTCCGGTTAGGAACACTGTCTACTAGCAACTGACTTGATTTCTACAGCCTAAATTTGAGAATTTCTGAATTTCAAGTCTCTGATTGGCTATCCCTAATCCAATAGAGTACTTTTATTTAACTTAAGGGTTTTCTAGTTGTTGATTGGCTATTTATAAACTGTAACAAAAATTACATTATTGCTGCTCCAAGAATTATCACAGCTCCTACATTATTAAGTTACCTAATACATTCACATGACAATATTGAACATGCACTTAATAATATAAACATTAATATAATGATTGTTACATGCATTTTATATATTGATACATACACATATTGCGTTAAGGAGGGCTGTTATTACATTATATATATATTATACAATTTGACTGAAATCATTTAATTGTTAAAAATACTGCCTCAGGTTTATGAGGGAAAATGAGTGACAATTCCCGGCCACACACAGTCAAACAAACTCAAGATCTTATCGTATCATTTGGTTGAGAACAATTCGACCAACCTCCCAGCAGTCCGGATTTGGCACCAAGTTTTTTCATCTGAAGAACTTCCTTGGTGGAAAGCATTTCAAAGACGATGACGTTGTGAATCAAGAAGTGCATACTTGACTTTAATCACAGGCGGCATCATTCTTTAACGAACGCATATGACAGGTGCCTGAATATCGGCGGTGACTATTTGGAGAAGCAGCATAAGATAATAAATGATAAAGTGTTTGGAAAAAAAGTTCTGTTATTTTTTACATTTACATTTTTGGGTTATGCTGCTCACAAACACATTTTTTCTAAACGTCCTTTTTATTTATTCAGGGGACCTCAAAACGTGTATTTACAATGAAGTCTGCACATAGATTTATTTTCTGGAATCCAATACCTCCTCTATATAGCATAGCTAAGTAGCAAAGAAAGTGAAAAATATATGTATTTGATAATTCAAACCAATATCTAACCGAGCAGGATATCTCAGGTGGCAACGTCTGTGTCCCTGTTAGGGAGGTCGCAGTTCACATCCTACGCATCGACGAATCTGACTGGGTTTTTTTCGTGCTTTCCCTAGCCGCCAAACTAAATACCGAAATGGATTATTTAATTCCGAGACCCCAAGTTCCACCTTAAGTCTAAAAAATGTGATATGTTACACTCACATGAGTTTCCTCTACTCTTGTACAAACTATTTTTACAAAAGCTTATTCTCCATATGCTTCATGTTAATCGAGATATCGAGATGTTAATCTTATTACTAATTTTCTTGTAGATACAAGGGAATTCGTAGGCTTTAAGCGATAATCAAATATTTTAAGAGGTGTTTGCTATGTGGAGTATTCCATTCTCTTTGCATTATCAGGACAAAAAATTAATAATGAATTCCCATTTGAGAAAAAGTATAAGTATTGGAAAATTTAAAGGAATAACAAACAATATCTCGAAAATGGTTCACTCAACAAAAAAATGTATATGACATAAATTTTGTATTTTAACGCGATCTACATTTTTTGTGTAGTAAAAGTTTGTCTATCTCTTATGGTTTACCAGTTATGCAAAAGTCGTTCACAATGAAGAATACCTTTGGAGACATTCCCAGAAAATTCGAGATATACATTTTATTTGTCATGAAAGAATCTTAAATATATGATATTATAATCAAAATCGTTAGAGCCATATTTGAGAAAATTAAAGGTTTCGAAAAATGTTCCATGAAAGGGTAATCTGGGGTGGGGGGATTTTCTTGAAAACCTTCGTATCGCATCTCTGGAAGATACTGAACCTAAATACCATGTGTGGTGTTTATTCAACTGTTCGTTTCTGAGTTATGCTGTTCACAGATAGACAGACACACACACAGACACACACACGGACATGATTCCAAAAATACTTTTTTTTTGGATTCAGGAGGCCTCTAAACATGTATTTCCGGTGAAATCTCGATATCGAATTTTTGGGTGGAATGCAATACTTCCCCTATTTACTATACGAGCAGAGAAAGTAAAAAGTACTGTAAATTAAAAATTGATGGTAATAGTGAATGTTCGGCCATCTATCCACAAATAATGTAAGCTAGCAAACTGGACGGCACGCTAATGCCCTCCACCCTGCACGTGTAGAAATAGATACAGTTGTTATGCACATGCATCTGTGGACACATGACGAAGTAAGATTGTATGTTACAGAGATGAGACCTAAAAGCCTAACTGTCCGAGTTATCTCGTAACAGATCGTCACGATATGACCATGTTGTTTAAGCGACGTACAATACATATAAAGAATATTATGTGAAACATTCACATGGCTTTCTCTACCTTCTATCGTTCATTAGTGGGTATACAATCTATTCTTAATAAAGCATATTTTTCATCTACTTCATTTTAATGGAAATAACTACATTACACATTTCGTTGCAAATAGAAAGCGAAAAGCGATAGCCAAATGTTTAACAACTGTACGCTATATGCTGGCCTTAAAATTTCATACTGTTTCCATGACATCGCGAGAAAAAACTGAATGTTGACACGACTTAAAAAGAATGGCTACGTATTGAATAATTCGAACCATTAATAAGAATATCTCAGAAATGGCTTATTCCACAAAAAATGTTATTTGAAATAAATTGTGTTTTTTAAAGAGATCCACATTTTTTGTATAGTACGTTTTTGTCTATGGCTTAACGTTCAAGGTATACATTTTAGTTGGAATATAAATAACTTTAATGTATGGTATTATAGTAAAAACTCTTGAAAGCTATTGTTTTAGAAAATAACAAATTGCTAAAAGTATTCCATGTAAAGGGTAGTTTGGGGTAGGGCGATTTTCTTGAAATTCTTTGAGTCGCTTTTTAGGAAGGTTGGTACTGAACTCGTGTTGATCCGACTTTTTGTTTTTGAGTTATACTTTACAGGCGAAAAATTACTTCTTTGTGTTCAGGAGGCCTCAAAACATGTATTTCCGGTGAAATTTTGGTATCGAAATTTTGGGTAGAATACAATACCATCTGTGCCTACTGGATACGTGATAGAGAAATTCCTAAAATAAAAAAAAATCTAGTAAGTTGTTAAAGCCACAAAAATATAATTTCATATAAATTATGTCCTTTATCTTCATTTTTTGTGTAGTGAGGTTTTGTCTATCTCTTAGGTTTAACAGTTATAGAAGAGTCATTCAAAATGAAGAGGACTTCACAGGATATTCCCGGATTAAGGTGGGGTGCTTTTCTTGAAAATCTTCTCGTCACATCCTTGAAGTACGTGAAATTAGTATATAACTTTTCCTTTTTGAGTTATGCTGTTCATGGAGAACGAAAACTCCATTTTAATTTAGAGCGCCTCAAAACGTGTATTTCCGGTGAAATCTCGGTATGAAATCTGGAAGGAATACAATACTTCTACGTACGATAGATAAATAGCAGAGAAAGCAAAAATAAAGACAATTATTTCAACAGAAAGAACAATTGTGTGTTACCATTTTCGCTGCTGTGGTAATACCCACTTACGCTCCTTGAGGGTATTAAAGTATCGCACGGTTCTGAGGCCATATAGTTTACGCACCGTTATAAATACACATTATCTGGCACTGCAGAAGGACAATTTATTTGTGTGTATGGCCTTAGCCTGCGGAAACAGCATGTTTAACCGCGCCTTTCTTTAATATTAGCACGAGTGGTGGTGCTTCCCTCTATTAACAAGTGCTGGAAACACATTTCTACGTTTTGAATAATAGGTCTCGGGATCTGCCTGAAAGGATTACCCGTGTAGCGGGAGAAAGCCGCAGAAAGAGAAGGAGCAATGCTAATGGTGCTAGTCGATTTAATCAATGCCCATTGTTGTTGTTGTTGTTGTTTTGTGTAACAGGGGGAGGTGCATTGTCCGCGGGGAAAATCTTGTGCTTCCTACATCAGGGTCTCTTTGTTTGCAAGTGCTGGGGTGAACAACGAATCCGATAGCAGGTTCTTCCTGATGCTTTACTAGGACCAGGCCGCTCAATTAATGCAGCACACTCTGCTGGGTAATATCCGAACCTAAGACGTACAATGTGGGCCCGTTTCTAAAGCCTTTACCTTAAAACACAGCACACACATTTCAAAAGCTTAACAGATATTTTATTGCGCAAAAAGAGTACATTTCATTTTATTTGTTTTATAAATATTTTGGAAGTTGACCGATTTTATCACTTAGTGGCGTTTGCATGAAATTAATTCTTGATCTCAAATGTAAAAACCAGAAATTATAACAAATTTTTACTTTCTATACTACTTAGTATTAGTACGAGTAGTAGAGCACTCCACATTAAAAAATCTGATGTTACATTCACATGACTTTCTCTACTCTTGTACAAACTACTTTTACAAACGCTTATTCTCCATATGCTTCATGTTAATCTTATTGCTAATTTTCTTGTAGATGCAAGGGGAATTGCTAGGCCTTAAGCGATATCAAATGTTTTAAGAGCTGGTTGCTATGTGGAGCATTTCTTTCGACTACGTAGAGTAAGTAGGGGAAGTATTGTATTCCGCCCAAAAATTCGATACCGAGATTTCACTGGAAATACATGTTTTGAGACTCCCTAAATCCAAAAAATCTGATGTGCTACATTCACATGACTTTCTCTACTCTTGTACAAACTATTTTTACAAACGTTTATTCTCCATATGCTTCATGTTAATCGAGATATCGAGATATCAATCTTATTGCTAATTTTCTTGTAGATGCAAGGGGAACAAGGTAGGTTATAAGCGATATTCAAATCTTTTAAACGTTCCTATCTCTTTGTCCAGGACATAAAAAAATGAATAACGAATTCCCATTTGAGAAAAAGTATAAGTATTGGAAAGTTTAAGGGAATAACAAGCAATATCTCGAAAATGGTTCACTCTACAAAAAAAATGTGTACGACATAAATTGTGTATTTTAAAAACTCTACACTTTTTGTGCAGTAAAATTTTGTCTATCTCTTATGGTTTACCAGTTATGCAAAAGTCGTTCACAATGAAGAATACGTTTGGAGACATTCCCAGAAAATTCGAGATATACATTTCATTTGTCATGAAAATATCTCAAACATATGATATTTTAATCAAAATCGTTAGAGCCATTTTTGGGAAAATTAAAATTTTCGAAAAATGTTGCATGTAAAGGGTAGTCTGGGGTGAGGGGATTTTCTTGAAAACCTTCGTGTCGCATCTCTGGAAGATACTGAACCTAAATACCAAGTTTGGTGTTTATCCGACTGTTCGTTTCTGAGTTATGCTGTTCAAAGACAGACACACAGACAGACAGACAGATAGACAGACAGACAGACAAACACACACACACGGACATGTTTCCAAAAGTGCTTTTTTGGATTCAGGGGGTCTCAAAACATGTATTTCCAGTAAAATATCGGTATCGAATTTTTGGGTGGAATACAATACTTCCCCTACTTACTATACGTAATATAGAAAGTAAAAAAGCACTTTTGGAAACATGTCCGTGTGTGTCTGTGAACAGCCTAACTCAGAAACGAACAGTCAGATAAACGCCAAACTTGGTATTTAGGTTTAGTATCTTCCAGAGATGCGACACGAAGGTTTTCAAGAAAATCCCACCACCCCAGATTACCCTTTACATGGAACATTTTTCGAAAGTTTTAATTTTCTCAAAAATGGCTCTAACGATTTTGATTAAAATGTCATATTTTAAGATATTTTTATGAGAAATGAAATCTATATCTCGAATTTTCTGGGAAGGTCTCCAAAAGTATTCTTCATTGTGAACGACTTTTCATAACTGGTAAACCATAAGAGATATACAAAATTTTACTACACAAAAAGTATAGATCGCGTTAAAATACACAATTTATGTCATATACATTTTTTGTTGTTGTTGAGAGAACCATTTTTTAGATATTGCTTGTTATACCATTAAATATTCCAATACTTCTGAAATTCGTTATTCCTTTTTTTTGTCCTGGTAATGCAAAGAGAATGGAATACTCCACATAGCAACCAGCTCTTAAAATATTTGACTAAGGCTTAAACCTAAAAATTCCCCTTGCATCTACAAGAAAATTAGCAATAAGATTAGCATCTCGATATATCGATTAACATGAAGCATATGGAGAATAAGGGTTTGTAAAAATAGTTTGTACAAGAGTAGAGAAAGTCATGTGAGTGTAACACATCAGAACGTTTTTGATTCAGGGAGCCTCAAAACGTGTTGTTCCGGCGAAATGTTGATACGAATTTTTGAGTGGAATGCAATACCTTCTCTGTTTACTACGAGTACATGGTAGAGAAAATAGAAATAAAAGCGAGTAAAAAACATCGGAAGTAATTAAAGGTCGTTTAGGTCTTGTGATCTTGGGTATATATGGTCACGTGTTGAAGCCTTTAAAACCCCTGAGAGCAAAAGCCATATCCAATTTATTGAAGCTGAAGTTTCAAAGTACTTTTGGACTCAGAAACTAATTTTTTAATTTTTTTAAAACATTTTCATCAAATTTCAACAGTGGGTTACCTTACGTGTAGAGATAGATCTTAGTCCTCAGTGCCGTACTCTTTTGTTGGTTGGTGTCTGTACCATTACATACCCATCCCTCTTAGAAACACTAGTATTGTTTACTGCACAGAATTGTGGAGAATTTTCAGAGCCCGGTACCCCTTAAGAGCAATCTAATTGAATAGCTATACTTACACATGACTTTCAGCTGGACTGTGTTGCTTTCGCCGTCTCCTTCCACATTTGAGGCAATGCATGTGTAGTTGCCTGCCTGGTGACGTCGGACTGCTTGCAGCGCCAGGTCGTGGTTACTCATGATAACCCCCATCTTCTGGTTGTGTTGAACTATCTGACCCTGCAATGTCAAAAACGAAGTATATGACTTTCTCATCACACTCTCTTTATCATGGTTAGACTATTCTTACAAAAACTTATTTTACTGTCTACTACATGTTAACTGAGGTAAACGTTTCATTACACGTTTCGTTGTAGGTACAACAGGGACACAGGGAGTGAAGCGATGGGGTGCACAACGAGGGTGACACCTTTGGCACTGTGACCTACATAGATCTATTGCACCTACCATCCCCAGGAGGAAGGGATGACGTGAAGGAACCACAGGAAGCTGCAGTTGCAGGCAGACAGGCCACACAGACGCGCGAAAATCCCTTGAAAATACTGCTCCGAGATGGCGAAGTGGATACATCGCAGAGTCGCCGAACCTGCTAAGGCAGAAACCTCTTCTTCTCCCCCGGCATCTGCCGTAGGGAACCCGACGCAACCACCGCCGCTTACCGCAGCTTCACCGGCATCTACGCCGCTGGTACAGCGCTGCCATCAGAGGGGTCTCGAGGGACCTGACAGCCAGGTTCCTCATCAGCGCAGCTCACCAGCAATGGCCTACAGCAATGGGGGCCACCAGAATATTAGGAGCCCACTCGCTCGTCAGGATGGAGTGTGCAGACCCTGGCAGCTATGAAGTGGTCTGAGGGCGGGCCTGTCCTTCTTAGGGTGGTGCTTGCGCTTCGAGGCCAGCCGAGTGGAACGCCAGGTGCCCTGCCGGCGCTGCTGTGTCTACGAGCACAACGAGACATACTGCTCAGCGCAGCCAAGATGCCACTACTGTGGTGCATCCAGCAACTGCGCAACCTGTGGAGGATCGACGCACTTTACCGGCCAAGCACTCTGCCCCCTGCATCCTCGCAGGAAGGCAACGCTGAAGCCGCCAGCACAAACCTCGCAGCCATCGACAGCTCCACATACACGACACCAGCACCATCACCATCTCCGATCATCACTGAGGAAGTCCAGGGCTTACGCGACGCAGTTCAGGATCTTCACGCTGAGTTCCTGAACATGTCGGCGAATCTGACTGCCCTGGAGAACTCAAGTCACATCAGCTGCTCAGCAAGTTTTTCTAGCTGGGCAGTTTCACACCATTTCATCCAGAAGGAACACTATCGACGACTCCATCAGGAACTCATCTTCAGACACGACACAGCAATACCTCGACTCCATAAACATGACACTCAGATCTCTGGAAGCACAGAAGCATCAACTCCGAGCCAAATTTCTACCAGCCATCGACAAAACCGGAGACCTTCAGTAATCGCCGAAGGCCTCCGGCCAGCTCGAAGTTCGTTGTAGAGTACCTACATCGGATAATTCAGTGACAAGTAAGTACAACTTCAATCCTCTGCTACACATTTTCCACAAAATTCCCTTCTAAATCTTCGCCATCCCCACTAGTGTTGCAGTTAGGTTTCATGGGTGCACCCTAGTTACTACTTTTAGCCGCTCTAGCGCTTAGGGCGGCAGCCAATAGCTTTCACGTACTGACGCGGGTGCCATGCGGGACCGCACAACGTTCTCTTTTAATCCCATTCTTTCTCCTTCTATCCATTTTCCTTTCGGTGGAGGAGTTTTTAGTGGGTATGCTGACGCTTGATGAGTTTCACACTCTCAGTCCCGACTCCCATCGGGGCTGGGGTTAGTGATTAAATCATTTGCTCCTCCACTAGGAAAGAATCCCTCAAAGAACCGTTCCACTATTGGAGCTGCCCAGAGAGAGATAAAAGACCTGCTCATTCAAGCAGTTCTCTAGTGCCTACGGTGTCTAGTTTTCGATACTTCCATGCAACCTAGAATTACATCTTAAAACGATAGGATAGGAAAATAATGGAAAGGAAACTGTGGTAGACGAAAAAAACACCACAGAGAACACCGACTAGGGAAAACAACGAAGAACCCAAGTTCCGAGTGGGCGATCGATGATAATCGAAACCCGTACCTTCCAATGCGAGCCTCAGACGTTACCGTGAAGCTAACTCCTCCGTCAGGCTGAAGTTATAGTCAAATCTTAGATCGCTGTACTGCCTTTGAATTTCCATAGTCTTTGAGTGACGTCGGGAGAGATAGCAGAATTGTAATGTAGCACTTAATACTGAAAAATTCACTATATAACGAATGTAGTAATTTGAAATCATTGTGTATAGAGTTATACATCCGTTGTGCAGAGCTTTTTTTGTCTATGGTTTACCAGTTATATAGATTTCTTTCTCATGCTATTTCAGAAAATTCAAGATATACATTTTATACGTCATACAAATTTCTTAAACATACGGTGTATTAATAAAAATTGTTTTGAGATAATCAAAAATAACAGACACTCTCACATGTACCGTTTTCTGAAAAGAGTTTTTTGGAGCGGCCCTTTATAACGTGTATTTACGGTGAAATCTCGGTATAGAATTCTTGGGTGTAATGCAATACTATCTCCACCTACTATGAGTAGCAGCTAGAGAAACTAAAATGTGGCGGATGTTGTAAATATGTGATTTAAGTTGGCAATGAAGTTCGTTCCACCCTTGCATACTTCTAGCCAGTTGTTACTTATGTCTCCCCAAAATATGACACTACCAATGTCCGTGGTATAATGGGCGTCCGTCAGCGCTTGCGCATGATTGGTTGGAGAGAGCGGGAGAAGCTCCTGAAGAATCTCGAGGTCTAATCAAGAAATATAGCGAAGCTGCGAGAATCAGTATCCCATCGGCACCCTTACGAGTATAAGGGGAGCGTTAATACACTGTTGTCATACACAGTGCTAGTTACTCAGTAAGTAAAGAGGAGTCCTGCGTTCGACACCCCAGCGAACGACAGAGAGAAAAGGAGTCCTGTGTTCGACACTCTAGTCAGCGACCGGGAGAGAAGAGGTGATCTGTGTTTGACACTCCAATGAACGACCGGAAGAGAGAATAGGAGTCCTGTGTTCGTAACTCTAATGAGCGACAGGAAGAAAGAGTAGAAGTCCTGTGTTTGACACCTCAATGAGTGACAGAAAGAGAGACGAAGAGTCATGTGCTCGACACTCCAGTGAGCGATCCAAAGAGAGAGTAAGACTCCTGTATTTGACACTCCAATAAGCCATTTAAAGAGATATGGAGAGTCCTTTGTTCGACACTGCATTAAAAATCAAATTGAGCTTTATTTAGGGACGCTCTTTAAATACTACGAGGGGCTTTAAAACAGTCATTGTCGGTAAACAAACGCATCCACTATAAAAGCACACACACACACACACACACACACGCTCTCTTTTTTTTCTCTCTCTCCCCTTTGCAGGTAGGAGCTTTAAAACAGACATTGTCGATAAACTGCTACACTGCCAGCGCAAGAACACGCGTAGACAGGACTTTAAAACAGTCCCATTCTATATTGGAGGAAATTTTGCTTGGAGGGATTTTTATCGGACTTGAAGTTCTATTACGTGCCGCAAATCTACGATACGGGACCACCAACTTTACTTCGCTTTCGAAGGAAGCATATTAAGGATTTTTACACCCGACAAAAATCCATCGCCCTCCGCCGGGAGAGTAAACGACCGGAGGAGAGAGTAGAGTCCTGTGTTCGACAATCGAGTGAGGGACCGAAAGAGAGACTAGGATTTCTGTGTTCGACGCGCCAGTGAGCAATAGAAAGAGAGAACGGGAGTCCTATGTTTTACACTCCAGTTAGTAACGAAATAGACAAGAAGAGTCCTGTGTTCGACATCCAGTGAGCGATAGAACGAAAGAACAGGAGTCCTTCCTACGAACAATTCAGTGAGCGACTGGAAGAGAGAGGAGCCCTTGTTCGATACTATCGGATAGATATACCAATTTGAACATTTTGAAGTCTGTACAAGCCAGAAGACTTAGTCCTTGAAGAAATTATTTGCGCAAGAATTTGCTCTCGTTTATTTTGGCTCTGCGGGTAACTCATTTCCTACCCGCCACTACTTCTAAATGGTTAATCGCATTGGGCCATCGGTTCCATAATTAGTAGAGTTTATTATAGGGAGACTTAATTGTGCAAATTACTAAACGAATGTTTTTGCCCTCCTTAATTTGATACATACTTTGTCATTACGCAAAATGATTTAAATATTTAAAATAAAATTTAAAATATGGTACCTTATATTGCACTTTGTATTGTGAATTCTTCACCACTTATAGAAAAAGTCGCAATGTTTACACACTTTGGAGTGGAGATGTAAACTTTAAGCCATCTTAGGGGAAGTTTTGCTCTACAAATTGGTAGTACTATTAACTATAACAGCTTGTATTTTTTTCTGATAGTTTTTCTGTGAATGGCAATTTCTGGTATAAATGTCCCGTTTTCTCAGAAACTGTTGAAGGTAGCTAAAATAAATTTTGGGATGATAAAAATAACTTTCAGGCTTACATGTATTCGGGCTACCTGATTACAAAAAAGAAGGAATTTTTATTAAAAAATTATTGTGTGTCTTACTGTATCTGCGTGCCTATGTGTGACTTTGAACAGCATAACTCAAAAACGAAAAGTTGGATCAACACCAAAATTGGTATTCATGTTCAGTACCTTCCAAAGATGCGACACAAGGTTTTCAAGAAAACACTCTAGTCCAAATTGGATGATTTTCGAAAGTTGCGATTGTATTAAAAATGGCTCTAACTATTTTAATTAAAATACTATACCCTAAAAATATTTACATGACAAATAAAATTTATACCTTGAATTTTGGGAAGACCTCTTAATTCGGAAGAAATTTAGTGTAATTTGTATAACTGCTAAACGTTAAGTGAGAGGTGAAAACGAACTACACAAGAAATATATCTCTTCAAAACACACAATATATTTCAAATAACTTCTTTTCTGGCAGTAGCCATTTCCGAGATATCCGCAATTAACGTTTCAAATTGTTTAATACTTAGCCATTCTTTTTAAAGTCTTGAAAATATTCAGCTGTTTCTCACGGTTGCATAGAAACAGTATGGAATTTTAAGGCCAGCATTTAGCTCCCAGTTGTTAAACATTTGACTATCACTGTTCTCTTTGTATCTGTAAGGAACTGTGTAATGTAGCTATTTGTGCAAAGGTTTACTTGGATTAAAATTTAGTAGATAGAAAAATTAGCTTTAGTAAGAATAGTTTGTATACTCACTAATTAAACGAGAGATAGTAAAGAAAGTCATGTGAGTGTTTTAATTTTTGATTTGTGATGTTCGCAAATACACGGTCTTTTTCCTAGAAACACTTTTTGGATTCACGAAGCCTCATTTTCCAGGGATATCTCGGTAAACAGTTTTTTGACAGAATACATTACTTCATCTGCTTACTATAGATAAGTGGTCGAAAAAGAAATGGACCCTTAATATGTGCTTATAAGATCCTAATAATTATAAGAAATTGCTTATATTTATGAACACTGAATCAAGTAGAGCAATTGAACAGATGAAGGCGGAGTTAAAGCGATTTACAAGATACCACAAATGACCCAACAATTCAAAATTGTCAGGATACACAGTATTTCTCTCCGGGTTTGATCATATGATGTAAGTGAAGTAAAGCCTTAATCATTTTCGAAATCAGAGATTTCGTAGTATCCACTATAGTTTCTGTAGCTAGAATCCCACTGTCGCTTGTTTTAATTGCAACTAGCCCCGTAACCTAGCGACAACTACTTCAGCGTCTGTGTCAAGCTTGTAACCTATGGCTCAGGGGATTAGTGCGAAACGGAACAGGAAATTGCAAGTACAATAAACTTAATTATTATTGTTGTTGTTATTGATATATTAAACTAATAATAAAAATCTGATGTGATACATTAACTTGACTTTATTTACCCTGTATTGTTTATTACTGAGTATACAAGCTATTCTTGCTGAAGTTATTTTTCTATGTCCTACATTTTAATCCAAGTAAATCTTTGCAAAAATAGCTACATTACACATTTCGTTATAGATACAAAGAGAACAGCGATAGTCACATGTTTAACAACTGGACGCTATATGCTGGCCTTAAAATTCGATACTGTTTCCATGACATCGCGAGAAACAAGTGAATGTTGAAAGGACTTCAAAGAATGGCCCAGAAATGAACAATTGTAACCATTAATAACGGATAACTTATACGAGGGCTGACCAACAAAGACTGAGAATGATTTTTTTTCACAGATGTCTATTACTCCAATTCAATGTTTACATGATCTTTTACAAAGTAGTCCCCTCCTACTTCAATGCTCTTTTTATAGCGTCTCTGCCAGTCCTTGAACAAGTGCTGCAGACCATTCTTTGTCAGGTCCTTGAGAATCGCCTTACTTTTCTTGAGCACTGCTTCAGAGTTCTCAAATAGAATACCCCTAAGCTTTGACTTTAGTGATGGGAATAAAAAAAGTCACAGGGTGCTGCAAGATCAGGGCTATAAGGTGGATGTGGTACACAATTAATGTTGAATCGAGCCAGAAACTGCATGACTTGATTTGCGACGTGAGGCAGTACATTGTCATGATGAAGTCGCCACCCAGTTCGAGAAAGCTCTGGTCGTTTCTTTGCAATGTGCTTCCTCAGTGTAGCCAATACCGACATGTAGTATGCTGCTGTAACAGTAGTGTGAGGGGGAACTGCATGCTGGTAAATCATTCCATTACAGTCAAAAATGTGATCACCATCACTTTCCCTGCAGATGGAACAACTTTTGCCTTTTTTGGTGTTGGAGAACCTGGCGATTCCCACACTGTGCTGGGTTGTTTTCCTTCAGTATCATAATGATGCAGCCATGACTCATCACCGGTGATAATCGATTTAAAAAATGCATCACCTGCATTTTCTGGTATGCGAAATGCACGTAGGGTCTACAAAATAGAGCATTACTACCAACCTACCAATACGAGAGTGCTGCCGGCTACTAACATTATACATAAAAACCCGCTCTTTTCAAATATTTATGTTAAAGATACGAAACTATCACAGAAGCTACAAGAAAAATCAGTCTCAGTCTTTGTTGATCAGCCCTCGTAAATGGCATAAGCCACAAAAAACTAATTTGAAGTAGATTGTGTATTTTAAAGACATCAACATTTTCTATGTAGTAAGTTTTCGTGTATCGTTATACAAGATTATACAAAATTCCTTCCGAACGCAGAGGACTTCAAAGCATACTCTCAGAAAATTCAACATGTACATTTTTTTGTCATATAAATATGTTTAATATAAGTATTTAAATCAAACTATAGAGGCCTTTTTTAGAAAATATAAATTTTTGTTCCATGTAAACGCAATTGGGGTGAAGGATTTTCTTGAAAATCTTCATTTCACATCTTTGGAGATACTGAACTTAAATACCAAGTTTGGTACTTATCAGACTTTTCATTTTTGAGTTATCTTTTTGGCAGACAAGCAGACACACACACAAAACTTTTATTCTGTGATTCATGGGGCATCAAAGCATGTATTTCCGGTGAAGTCTCGGTATCGAAATTTTTGGGTGGAATGCAACACCTCGGTTTACTATGTACGTTTAGAGAAGTTACAAATATCCCATAGTAACTTGAATTTAAAAAAACTGATGTGTTACACTCACATGACTTTCTCTACTCTTGTACAAAATATTTATACAAACGCTTATTCTCCATCTACTTCATGTTAATCGAGATAAACATTTGCAGACTCCATCTTATTGCTAATTTTCTTGTAGATGTAAGGGGAATATATATTTACAAGGGCAATATAGAAATACAGTAGCCTTTAAGCACATACATATCTCTTAATAGCTGGTTGCTAGGTGCAGCACCATTCCCTTTCCCACAGATTAATACTCTTTGCATATCCAAGACAAAAAAATGAATAACGAATTCCCATTTGAGAAAATGAGTATTGAAAAATTTAAGGGAATAACAAGTAATATCTCGAAAATGGTTCACTCAACAAAAAAAATGTATGACATAAATTGTGTATTTTAACGCGATCTACATTGTTTGTGTAGTAAAAGTTTGTCTATCTCTTATGGTTTACCAGTTATGTAAAAGTCGTTCACAATGAAGAATACTTTTGGAGACATTCCCAGGAAATTCAAGATATACATTTTATTTTTCATAAAAATATCTTAAACATATGATATTTTAATCAAAATTTTTAGAGCCATTTTTGAGAAAGGGTAATCTGGCTTGGGGGATTTTCTTGAAAACCTTCGTGTCGCATCCTTGGAAGATACTGAAGCTAAATACCACGTTTTGTGTTTATCCAACTGTTCGTTTCTGAGTTATGCTGTTCACAGACAGACACACACACACACACACGGACATATTTCCAAAAATGCTTTTTTTGGGTTCAGGGGGTCTCAAAACATGTATTTCCGGTGAAATCTTGGTATTGAGTTTTTGGGTGGAATACAATACTTCCCCTACTTACTATACGTAGTAGAGAAATTAAAAAATTTACTCGCTTTATTCTACTGTAGTTTTCTTATACCTACAATAAAATGTCTAATGGAAGTTTATCTGTATTAACATGAAGTAGATAGAGGAATAAGCTGTTGTAAGAATAGTTTGTAGAAGAGTGAGTGGAGGAAGTCATCTGAATGCAACACATATGCTTTTGTTTATAGGATGTGAACACGTGTATCTCTGGTGAAATGCATTACTTTCTCTACTTACGAGAGCCCTTCATGTGGCTCAAGGAACAATTGCATAAAACAAAAGAAGGGCGTTGTTAAGATGAACCAGCTGCAGTGCGGTGGCACAGTGATAAGAGCGGTGTACCAGATGCCAGTCTCTTGTGCCTTATTGGTCGTTTTGCTGGAGAGTCGGGCAGCATAATAATGCGGCAAGTACCACGCAGTGAAGAGATTTCTCTCGTACGTCATCGGATCAAACCCAGGGCATGACATTCTGTGCTGTCTTCCAGAGAGACTACTGGAACATTCCGACTGTGGTGCAAGTTTGTTCTTACATCTCTAGTGTATACTGTGTCGCGGTATCTTTCGTGTTATCTTATTTGCTGAGCGCCTGTTATTGTATTACTACTTTGAATTTTGAGTTTATTGTCCTCCGGCTAGCTATTATTACCCAGTCGAGCAAATCTCATAAACAGGGTGTGTAAACGGAAAGGAGTTGTTACTAAAAGATAACACTGATAAAATAATTTGTTTTTACACTTTTATTGCCGTCACACTTCATTAATTTCAGATATTTATCTCTTGATGCACGTCCGACTGAAACTGTTATATTTTCGAATGTAACTATAATCACTTATTTGCCGCACATTATAAATTCGCGTATTTCACATCTTTTAACTAACTTTACGACGCGAGAGACTCGCCTTGTGAATGATTATGTAGAACTGCGCGACGTGTAATGCGTGAAATATTCTCTTAAACTGTGCGTTACCCGTCTCTGGCATGGAATTTATACTCCCTCACCCCGATATGCCTAAACATTATAACAGAACTGCTATTGGTTATTAAAGCGCGCCAACATTAGCGTCTATTTTTATATCCAATCACAATTGCGAACACATATGCTCTGGGGAAGATATTCCCTCCATTTCTAAAGAAAAGCGCGCTACTCTGACGTCATTTGCTTGTCTCTTCTAATTGATAAACAACTCACCCCCTCGCTACATTGTTACCCGCTCCTATTGTCAGTTTCAGTGAGGCAGTGTAAGCTTATTTCCTAACAATGCTTATAATTAACAAACATCTCAAATCATTGTCATACAATAATGCTAATTTACACTACAATCACTACACTACATTTACAATGTTGTGATATAAATTACTGCCTCAACTGCACTTTACCATATTTGTAGAAGGTCTAAACTAAAAGGTATTTATTAACGCCCTTACACCGTGAAATGGGTTTTGTGTACACAAAGTCTGATGTATTTCATTCACATGGATTTCTCTAATCGCCCCTCTTTTATCTACTTGTTAATCAAGGTGAACTTTCATTGCATATTTACAAAGAACAATACAGTAGACTAAGGCGATAGTCCAGATTTTTAAAAAGCGCGTCCGTATGTGATGGCTTCCAATGTTCTTTGCATGACTACGAGAAAAAAGTACTTGAAAGTTGAAATTAATAACAAAGAATATCTCGGAAGTGATTAATGCCAGGAACATTTTTATTTCCCCTAAATTGCGTGCATTAGCAGTGCTATATTTTTTGTTTATTAAGCTTTTGTCTATCTCTTACAGACCTCAGAGGCTATTACTGAAAATTCAAGATATGCCTTATATTTTCCATTTAAACATCATAAGCATCTGGTATGTCAAAATTCCTAACTATTGATTTTAGTGATATTAAACACTATAAACATTCTACTTTGCTTCTATGGAGCTTTTATAGCTATACGACCTTTTCAAACGTGTCCTATAGCGATGTAAATGTAAGTATAACTTCCTATACAATTGTAGTAGAAACGATAAGTTTTGCCAATATTAAGTGAAGAAACCATTCAACAGATTCTTTAAATGCTAAATTAGTTGCAGAGGAATAGAAAAGGAAGCAGGAGGGTCTGTGTGTATACTAGATACATTTTAAAGAGCATAAAGTCAGAAATAGGTTATTTAAGAGTTACCATTTGTAAGCTCTTTTCTCTGGTTTTTCAGTTGTCGGCACATTCTCATTTTCCGATTGTACCCCAAGATATACTTTGCGGTATAAATTAATGAAATTTATACCTTCTTATAAATAACAGGATGAAAATTATGAAATAAAGTTTTGTTGACAGCTTTAGTTGTGATTTTATTAAACAATAATACTCATATTGTGTAAAGTTTAAGGAAAAAAAATTAATAATAATAAAATTCATTTTAACATGCATTTTCTCACAAACTAGTAGGATAATAAAAATTATTCTGTACAACTTATTAATATACTGTAAACAGTTTTAATGCTACATATAATTTTTTTCAACAAATTAATTACATCGTGAGAAGCAGCTTTTCAAGACAAGGAACAGTAAAAAAATATGTAAAAAATAAAATACAAAAATAAAACTTGACATCTCTAAACGTAATTTGAGGCATTATTTTATATCACAACACTGTGAATGCCAGAGTGATTATACTGTAAATGAACATTACTGTATGATATTGATTTGAGATGTTTGTTAGTTATAAGCATTGTTACGAAATAAGTTTACACGCCCTCACTGAAACTGACAATAGGAGCGGGTAGCAATGAGCGAGGAGGTGAGTTGTTTATTAATTATAAGAGACAAGCAAATGACGCCACAGTAGGGTGCTTTTCTTTAGAAATGGAGGGAATATTTCCCTAGAGCATATGTGTTCGTAATTTTGATTCGATAAAAAAAATAGACGCTAATGTTGGCGCGCTTTATTAACCAATAGCAGCTCTGTTATAATCTTTATGCATATCGGGGTGAGGGAGTATAAATTCTAAATCCAAAGACAAGTATCGCACTGTTTAATAGAATCATTCACGGGTTACACGTCGCACAGTTCAACAGAATCATTCACGGGTTACACATCGCACAGTTCAACAGAATCATTCACGGGTTACACGTCGTACAGTTCAACAGAATCATTCACGGGTTACACGTCGCGCAGTTGAACAGAATCATTCACAAGGCAAACGTCGCGCAGTTTAACAGAATCATTCACGGGTTACACGTCGCGCAGTTTAACAGAATCATTCACGGGTTACACCTCGCGCAGTTTAACAGAATCATTCACGGGTTACACGTCGTACAGTTCAACAGAATCATTCACAAGGCAAACGTCGCGCAGTTTAACAGAATCATTCACAGGTTACACGTCGCGCAGTTTAACACAATCATTCACGGGTTACACGTCGAGTAGTTCTACAGAATCTCTCGCGTCGTAAAGCTAGTTATAAAATGTGAAATACTCGAATTAATAATGTGCGGCAAATAAGTGATTATAGTTACATTCGAAAATATAACAGTTTCAGTCGGGCGTGTATTAAGAGTTAGTATGTGAAATTAATGACGTGTGACGGCAATAAAAGTGTAGAAACAAATTCTTTTATCAGTGCTATCTTTTAGTAACAACTCCTTTCCGTTTACACACCCTGTTCAAGAGATTTGCTCGACTGAGTAATAATAGCTAGCCGGAGGACAAATAACTCAAAATTCAAAATAGTAAAACAATAACAGGCGCTCAGGAAATAATATAACACTAACGATACCGCAACAAATTGAAAGGTGTTCATACTATGCATTAAATCTTGATTGCAGTATTAAATTTTAAAATGAATCGAATTGAAACTGCGGATTTTGGAAATTCCACAGAGGGGTATCCACGAGGACATTTTTCGGAAATTCAAGAATACAAACAAAATTTCCATGTAAATGAGACTTTGAACTGAACGTAATTAATAAATTTTATATTTATGGACTTTCTGCTTTTGAGTAATACTATACACACACACACACACATAAGCACCCTTTCTAGAAATGCAAACCTCAAAACATTTCTAGTGAGATCTCCATATCGAATTTTTCGGTGGAATGCAATACCTCCTCTACTTAACTAGATAGGTTGTAGAGAAAATTTTGTGAGAATGGTTTGTGGAAGAATGAAAAGAAAACGTTATGTGAATGTAGCAGATATTTTAGTTATGCTGTTCACAGAGAGAAAAAAACTGTTTTTCTAAGCAGTTAGTTCTTTATTCTTTTTGGGTGTAATGCAATACTCCCTCCACCCTATGAAAGCGGTAGAGAAAGTAAGCAAGAGAAGAAAAGAAAGGAGAATCTCAGTAGTAGAAGCAGAACTGGTATAAAACGATTTTGAACCAATTAATAATCGTTTGTAGTCACTTCAGAACTGCAGATAAATAAAGATAAAGCTAATAGCGCGACATGCTTGCCGACCGAAAGAAGGAACCAATATTCAGAGCTGTATGTATCGCGATGCGAGCGTATAAATTGTTTACGAATTTGAAGCGACGAAGTTAGGGATCTTATCTGGAAACTTTGGTATAAGCAAGTTTAGTTGACTTGTGGCGCTGCAGGCCGTGAAATAATGCCCCCGAGAAGCTTTGTTAGGAGATGAGCAAGTATATTTCCTATCCGGGAACAATGGCGTAACTTGCGGAAAGTGAATTACGGAGATCGGCTTCTTGTTAAAGCCAAGCGTCTACAGTCCATTCGAGACAACGGCTTTTAATTTGTTTTCGTGTCAAGTGAGGTAACTCTGTAGCTTACAAACGGACACTGGGACTACATCCCATGTAGTGGCCATCTGAACGGGGTTTGTTCAGCACTCATGTAAATACGGGACTCATATTGAGCACCAAGTTCTAACCACAGGAAAAAATATAAATAAAATAAATTATGCAAATAGCTCCACATTCCAATAGAACAAAGGTTTTTAATCTTCCGATTAAACCATAAGCAACCAAATTAGAAAGGTGATTACATAACTAAGACCATCTATCAGAAGTTATTCAAGCAGATGATACAGAAAGACGACCGCGCAACTGTGGCCGTTTATTAGCAAATTGCTCAAGCTATGTCAATTTTTTTGTGGCATTAAGTTTTTCTAAAATACTATTTGCTATTTTTTTGACTGCAAAGTATTTATACACAAATCAACACATTTAAGTACAGGAGTCGAAAAAACGTTTTATCCAAAATATTGGTACTCCGTTTTATCCAACAGTGCCATGCTATAAACAATTATATAACAATGGAAAATTACATTCTGAAGCACACATGTCTATGTAGTACAGAAGGGACTTAATGCATAATAATAATAATACTTGTTCCATTGTCTTCAAAATACTGCCTTCCAGATATAAACAAACCCTTCAGAGTCGGACATTACAACACAAGAGTGTAAAACATCTGTTTTTGACGCACAGAACATACACCTGCACATAAAATATTGTTGCTACCCACAAAACGTAGTTCACAAATGGCAAAGAAGTTACTATGTTCAAAGAAAGATGTCGGTACATACATACCTTCCAGAGTATACAAAAGCGTACTACACCAAAAATGTAGAACTCTTAAAAAATACAATTTATTTAAACTATTTCCGAGATACTATTATTATTGTTTGAACTTGTCGGTAACTTTGTAATTTTAATGCGCTGTCGCTATTTAGCTGTTTCTCGCAATGTCATGAAACGAATGTGGAATTTTAAGGCCAGTATATAACGACCCACTTTTAAACATCTGACTGTCGATTCGATTTCCTACTAATGTCAGTTAACACGAAGTAGATAGAAAAATAACCGTTGGTGAGATTGGTTTGTAGAAGGTGCATGAAAATAAAAGAGAGTTTATAGGGAAAGTCATGTGAATGTAAAGGTTTTTTCCGTGCCCTTGTGCAACAAATCCTATGTAGGCGTTCTATAAACAAAATAAGACACGATGATGCAGTGGTGTGCCTTATCGATGCAGACTCTACAACAGTTGCCATAATTCACGTCACTTGGAATTCCTTGCAACGCGGACAGCCATACATCATTCCTTTAACAAACCGTTCCGAGAGATGGCTCTTCAGTCGCCAGATGTAGCAACACCGAATTTATAGCATAAATTATACAACGATTGTGATGGTGGAGGTATTACGTGCTTAGAAATCTAATAATAACTAAGCTATCTAATCTAACACGGTCACGTTCCGTGCAACGGATTCAGTTTAGTGGCGCAAAGCGATCTTCATCTCGTGCTGGAGTTGATTCACAAACCGAAAGAACATAGGTTTGTATGTCTGGAGCTTTACCTAATGTGCTTGCAGATACAATTAGGTGTGTTCGCTTCGTCCGCCGCATCATGGTGTTTAACATTTAAATAAGCACTAGTGGCCAATCGAATTAAGGACTATAATTGTTGAAAGAAGAAATATTTATCAAGAATTTTCATATACATAACTGCACAGTACTTAAAACTCAATATTGTGTGTAAATTACCACTGTGTTTACATTTTGAATAGCGTTTCGGCCTAAGGAAGAAAGAAGTTATTTTGTTTACTGTTGAAGTTTGTTGATGTTTGCTCCACGTATGGACGTCAATTTTTGAAGAAGACTGTTTGTTTAATATACTGCTACGTATGTGAATTCGATTTTTGAGGATGTGTTTTTGATGTTACACTCCAAGTTTAAAAAGATTATATTAACTTTGTTATTAAACTGGTTCTATAGATATTATTTATGTTTGTTTTTGCCTCGGCTGCGTCAGTATTACTTTAGAGGCACGTTTATCGTAATCAGGGCGTGGTGCGACAAGAATGTAGGCTTACACGGATTTTAAGTTTAAATTCACTTTTTTTATTAAACCTTGACACAAATTAAATACCACTACACTGATATCAAGAGCTGTAAGATTCTTTTACTTAATACTTGCACTTTGTTAACGTGTATACATAATTTTCGTTTCACACGAATACGTAATATTTCTTTAAAGAACACATCTTCCATCCGGTTACTACCAAGGTCTGCAGGCAACTGAACATATTTCAACCGTCCAAACCCGTAAACTTTTGTATTTCAAGTCTCTGATTGGCTAATCCTAGTCCAATCGAGTACCTGCATTTTACTAAAGCTTTTTCTGGCTGTTGTTTAGCTATTTTTAAACTGTCACAAAATTTACATTATCGTTGCTCTAATCATGACTAGTAACATTTAAACTTTCAAACTCATTATTGCCTCAAGGTTACCTCATTGTTACCTTATTGTAAGCAACTTCAAACTTATTATTCTCATAGCTCTTACGATCTCTTTCATCAAACTTCATACCATAATTCGTTATTCTGTATCTTACTGTTGAATCCCTTAAAACTCTACTATGCCGCCGTGGACATCCTCTTAAAAATGGCTCATTATTAAACACAGATTCCACACACAAAATAAAGCATGTAATCTCATATAAACGAACAGAACAAAATACGATAATACCACATTTGCGAGAATCCAGTGCGTCATTGAATCTAATGTTCACTCCAAATTTGAAACTTAAAATACAAATCTGATTGTTGCACTTAACATGACTTTCTCTGCCCTTGTAAAAATTATTTTTACAAGCGCTTATTCTCCATCTACTTCATATTAGCAATCTTATTACTAATTATCTTGTAGGTGCAAGGGGAATATGGTAGGTTATAAGCGATAGTCAAATGTTTTAAGAGATGGTTGTTATGTGGCGCATTCCATTCTCTTTGCATGTCCAGGACATATCAAAGAATCCCTTTTAAGAAAATGTTTAAGTATTGAAAAGTTTAAACAAATAACATGGAATATCTCGGAAATGGTTTACTCGACAAAAAATTAATATAACATCAATTATGTCTTTTTAACGAGATCTACTTTTTTGTGTAATAAAATTTTGTCTATCCCTTACGTTTTACCAGTTATGCAAAAGTCATTCAGAATGAAGAGGACTTTGGGGAGATTCCCAGTAAATTCAAGATACACGTTTCATTTTCCATGAAAATATCTTAAAACATGTGGTATTTTAATCAAAAACATTAGCCATTTTTGAGAAAATCAAAATTTAAAAAACAAACGTTCCATCTAAAGGGTAGTTGGGGTTTGGAGATTTTCTTGAAAATCTTCGTATCGCATCCTTGGAGGATACTGAACCCAAATACAAAGTTTAGTATTTATCCGACTTTTCGTTTCAGAGTTATGCTGTTCGCAGAAGGATATGTTTACAAAAGAGCACCTCAAAACATTATTTCCGGTAAAATCTCGGTATCGAATTTTTGGGTGGAATATAATACATCCCCTACTTACTATACGTAGTAGAGAAAGTAAAAAAAACAGTGGTTGTAATGCGATAGGATAAATTTATTTTGTACAACAGAACAATAATGGATTTGTGCATAACGTTAGAAGTGTTTAGTATTTATAAGTAGTCTATTGTTAGGCGACGTAGTCAATCTTAAAGAAATGCCCACTACGTATTAAAGTGAACATGAAATACCTATGCTAAATATAAACAGTTAATACTGCCAGTACTACAAATACCGTTCTGCTAGCTTTAGTTGCCAGTTATGCCAATTTCTGTTGCCACCATAAGTAAAAGTTGCTCTCTCCGCTACATAGAACTCTGAGGCAGTAATTTTAACACTTAAATGATTTCAGTCAAATTATATAACATATAAATTTAATAATCGCCCGCCTTAAAGCAATATGTGTATGTAAGAATATATAAAAGTGTATGTAACAGTCATTGTATATGTTTAGATTATTGTATACATGTTCAATAATCTTATGTGAATGTATTATGTAATTTAATAATGTAGGAGCTGTGAGAATAATAGGTTAAAAGTTGCTAACAATGAGGTAACAATGAGGTAACCTTGAGGCAATAATGCATTGGAAAGTTTAACACTACTACCTGTAATTCTTGGAAGCAATGTAAATTTTGAGACAGTTTATAAAATAGACAATCAACAACCAGAGAAAGCTTTAGTTAAATAAAGGTATTCTATTGGATTAGGAATAGCCAATCAGAGACTTGAAATACAGAAATTTACAAATTTAGGCAGTAGAAATCCAGTCAGTTGCTTGTAGACAGTGCTCATAACTGGACGCGTTGCTTAAAGACAGTGTTCCTTACGCGAGATGTGCCCTCGAGAAATTTAACACGCATTTTGTGTGAGAAAATAGTTTACCTGTTTAAAAGTGTAATTAATTAATTAAATAATCTCACAGCTCTCTATATCAGTGAAGTGTTGTTTAATCGTGTCAATAATTAATAAAATAAAGAAGTGAATTAAAAATTATAATCTGTGTAAGCCTACATTCTTCAGCCGCATCACGCCCTGTTAAGAGAAACGTGTCTCTAACAATAATACTGACGCAGCCGAGGAAAACATAAATATATAGTATTTAAAGAAACAGTCAAATTACAAAGTTAATATTTTTAAACTTGGGGCAAAGGCCACCGGAAAGTACATGGGGCGAAGGCTACCGGAAACTTTTTACCATACGTGCGATTGCAACTACTTCAAGTTCGGCTCCCCAACAGTCGAAATATAATACAACTCCTATACAACAAATTGACGCCCAAAACGTGGGGCAAATAAAAAATACAACAAAACATCTTCTTCAAATTTCTTGCTGCCTTTTGTTACCATATTTTCGGCAAAAAGAATCATACTACGCTAAGATGTTCTGTTTGCCCTCCATTTCCTTTCTACCAACTGATTCCAATGCCCGTTGCAATAATAGGCCAACGATAAAGAAACGAAGTCAGAATGACAACAATGTATTGTGACGTAAGATATGTAGATATGATGAATTTTGTGGCAGTAATTTATATCACAACAATGTAAATGCCAGAGTAATTGTAGTGTAAATTTGCATTATTGTATGACATTGATTTGAGATGTTTGTTAATTATAAGCATTGTTAGGAAATAAGTTTACATGGCCTCAATGAAACTGACAATAATAGCGGTAACAATGAGCGAGGGGGTGAGTTGTTTATCAATTATTAGAGACAAGCAAATGACGTCAGATTGGCGCGCTTTTCTTAGAAATGGCGGGAATATTTTCCCTAGAGCATATGTGTTCGTAATTTTGATTGGATATAAAAATAGACGCTAATGTTGGCGCGTTTTATTAACCAATAGCAGATCGATTATAATCTTTAGGCATATTAGGGTGTGGGAGTATAAAAAGCTAAAGCTAGAGGCAAGTATTGCCCAGTCCAACAAAATCATTCAGAAGTTAAACGTCGCTTAGTTCATCAGAAGCGTTCGCGAGTTACACGTCGCAATTCTACAGAATCTCTCGCGTCGTAAAGTTAGTTATAAATGTGAAACACGCGAATTAATAATGTGCAGCAAATAAGTGATTATAGTGATATTAGAAAATATAACAGTTTCAGTCTGGCATGTATCAAGAGTCAATATGTGAACTTAATTAATTGTGACGGTAATAAAAGTGTAAAAACAAATTATTTTATCAGTGTTACCTTTCAGTAACAAATCCTTTCCGTTTACACACCCTGTTTAAGAGATTTGCTCGACCGACAAATAATAGCTAGCCGGAGGACAATGAACCCAACATTCAAAGTAGTAAAACAATAACAGGCGCTCAGAAATAAGATAACACGAAGTGACCGCGACAAATTGACTCCCATATGTGGTGCAGATAAACATGAAGCATCTTCCAACTACTAACAAATATTCCACTTCAAATTGCCGCACAAACGTGGGGCTAACAAATTATACTTCAATTTGAATGCAATTACCGGCGGACTACGGAAGATTTTGCACTCGAATCTAACGCGCCATTGAATCTAATGTGCACCACAGTTTTGAATACTGCATTTGAAAAGCTGTTCTCCGTGGTGTAGTCGTTACCATGCTAGCATTTAGTTCCCGAGGTCGCGGGTTCAAACCCGATGGAGCGCGATGGATTTCTTTTGCAGGCGTAAAAATCCTTAGAGTGGCTTCCTTCGGAAGGGAAGTAACTCCGGTGGTCCTGTATCGTAGATTTACGGCACGTAAAAGAACCTCAAGCCTGATAAAGAGGCCTCTAAGTAAAATTTCCGGTGTTTCACGCCCAATATAGAATGGCACGCTAAGGACCATAGATAAAGCTCAATTTAATTTTATCAAGTTTTGAGGCAGAGGTACCCGGCATTAGTTAATAGAAACAGAGCTATCTTGCAGCAGGACAATGCAACATCAATGGACAAAATTCAGGAATTGGAAGGAATCGAACTTCTGTTACATCCAGCATATAGCCCTGACATTGCGTCATCGGAATACCATCTGTTTAGATCCATGGCACATTTTCTACATGGAAAAAGGTTTAAAAACGTTGAAGCAGTTGAAATGGGTATCAACGAATTCTTCGCGTCAAAAACCAGCAACTGGTACCGTTGTGGGCTAGCAACCTCGCTGAAAGGTGGCTCAGGATGGTAGAATCTGATGATTCTTTCTTTGAAGACTAGGACCATTTCTTGTAACAACACATTTGAAATAAAGTTTTGCATAGAAACCGACCTAACTTTTGAGACATCATCTATAATACAATCACGGAAGAATGGAATTAATTGCTTGTAGCAGCCTTTCACGGCTGTCCTTTTTCCGTGAGGAAACTTAGGAAACATCTGAATACGATAAACTTTGGATAATAAAAGAAGTAGGTTAGTTATTGTTGAATTGTTGCTACGTATTCAAAGTCAGTTTGAAGATGTTGTATTGTTACATTATTTGCACCACGCTTTGGGCGTCAATATAGAAAGGATAGTTTCAGAAGGAGTTGTATCATATTTCAACTGTTGGGGAGCCAAACTTAAAATTCGTTGCAATGCACGTATAGCAAACAGTTTCCGGTAGTCTTCGCCCCAAATGTACTTTTAGATAGCCTTTGCCCCAAGTTTAAAAAAAAATATTAACTTTGTAATTTAACTGTTTCTTTAAATATTATATATTTATGTTTGCCTCGGCTGCGTCAGTTATATTGTTAGAGACATGGAAGTCTTGGCAGGGCGTGATACGGCAAGAATGTAGGCTTACACAAATTTTAAGTTTTAATTCACTCCTTTTTATTAATTCTTGACACAAATTAAATAGCACTTCACTGATATCGAGCGCTGTGAAATTCTTTTATTTAATCCTTGCACTTTTTAACAAGCAACACATATGGTTATGAGCACTGTTTGAAGGCAACTGAATTGATTTCAACCATCTAAACTTGTACATTTCTGTATTTCAAGTCGCTGATTGGCTAATCCTAGTCCAATAGAATACCTTCATTTAACTAAAGCTTTTTCTATTTTTTTATAAACTGTCACTAAAATTGCATTATTGTTACTCCAAGAATCACAAGTAGTACTGTTAAACTTTCTTACTCATTATTGACTCAATGTTACCTCATTGTTACCTTATTGTTAGCAACTTTTAACTTATTATTCTCACAGGTCCTACATTATTAAATTATTGAACATGTTTACAATAATATAAGCATATGCAATGACTGTCGCATACATTTTACAAATTATTACATACACATATTGCTTCAAGGCGGGCTATTATTGAATTTACATATTATATAATTGGATGAAATCACTTAAATGTTAAAAATACTTCCTCATAAATCATAAAGGTTACTTAGATATATATTTGAAATTTTATATGCCTACTTTGAATACTAGTGGTAAACGTATTTGCTATTATGACTGCATAGGTAATTAGTGAAAGAAAATGGTAAGGAAGTTAATGATTTCAAAGCTTATTTGTTCATTTTATTAAGATTGTGGATTATTGTTCATTGTATTGTTATTGTTTGCGTACTTATTCTTTGTAATATTATTTTGTATGTTTAACTTTGACCCGGCTAATACCCATTTACAGTAAATAAGAGTGAAGCAGAGTGTGAAATGCTGCAATGATGGTGCGACAATTTGAAGCAGGAATATACTTGCCATCTTTCCTCGTTATCTCCAATATCTGCTGCCGGCTGCTCCAGCGGTAGAGCTATAAGTATTTTCCCTCAGAGTATGCGTGGATGTATTGTGAAGGACAACACCAGTTTAAATTGACTGAGAAATTTATTGTGAAGTAATGTTTATGTTATAGATTGAGTTGCGGAAATAGACTGATTATTAATTGTAGCACTCGAAACCTAAAATAATTTAATTATTTGATCTGTTAATTTTTACAGTATCAAAGTTACGATTGGAAATGACTTTTCCGCAATAAAAGAATTTAGAAGCGCAATCTGCCGTGAGTCGCTAAAATGCTTATCGGCAAGATCCCTCGCGATAGCCGCTACTCACATAAGCGCATTACTGGTACTTAAAATATCACACGATCAAGTACCGCTGGCGGTTCCACAGAGAGTAACTGTGTGATTTAGATGCCCGCCTTATTACTTAAGCCACGCCTACATTAAAATCATTCCCACCATCATTTTACACACGCAACCAATGCTTAAATCCTACATGTACCTCTTACCTTTGTTACCATGCTGACCTGGCTAACAGTCTCAGAATGTGAATGCCTTTCTCTTTTCCAGGATTGGCCTACGTAACTCTCTATAAGCGTACCGAGCTTACAACCTAAATGAGTTATCAGAATGTTTAAGCTAATGCGAACGCGTTCGACTGGTACTATTGACTTCACTAACCTGACTTCCTAATTACCGTATCTTTCCGGACAAACATTTCAACTCAAACATGTTGCATTATATACTGATTTAATATATAAATTACTTATTACAGTTATTTGTCTGTCTTACACTTATTTCTTTAATTCTTTACACCTGCCCGTCAATAGTTGCAGTATCAACAGAAACAGTTTCGTTATACATTTTGATTAAAAGTGAGTAGATATATTCTGGCCTTGAAATTCCATACTCCTTCCATGACTTCGCGAGAAAAAACTGAATACCGACTGCATTTTTAGAAATACAAAAGGATTGAAAAATTTAAAAGAATGATAACGAATATCTTTGAAATTGCTAATACCCAACAAATTAATAGAAATAATTATTATCTATATCTTTTATTTAGTAAGATTTTATCTATCAGTTTACAATTATAGAAAAGCGGTTCTAATGAAGAGCACTTCAGAGGCTATTCTCAGAAGGTTAAAGATATACATTTTATTTACGAAGAAAATATATTAAATATATAGTGTGTTAATGAAAATGTTTAGGAGCATAATAGATATCGAGTTTTTTTTCAAGTGAAGGGTAGCTCGGCATGGAGGGATTTTCTTGAAAACCTTCGGGTCGCATACCTGGAGATACTGAACTTAAATATCAAGTTTGGTATTTAACCGAGGTTTTGCTTTTCAATTACGTTGTTCATAGTACTCAAGGGGCGTTAAACCGTGTATTTCAACTGAAATTTAGTAACATTTTTGGGGTAGAACGCAATATTTTCTCATACTATAGATAGAAAGTAGGGAAAGTAAACACTCATGGAATTATTTTGCTTGTATTTCCGTCCAGAAATGTGCTTACATTATCTCGAGCGCGTGAGGCTGGAAGCCCCTCCCCCGTGAGACTATTACAGCCACACAGGCAGTCCCTTAGCCACCGAACGAGCTTCCCTATACAGCACAAGGGCTGTGTGGTTACCAGGAACACTCGATACTGTGCCCGCCTTCATTTATGCTGACAAAGTTCATGCAGTTAACTTAAGGCATTATCTTAGAGGGAAGGTAGCGAGCGTCTTGTGGTTGAAGTCTTGGTGTAGCTCTCATGTCGAATTAGGGGCATTCACGTAAAATACACGCACATTATACAACTAGATGCTCAGGTAGAGGAGCTATTGCATACCACCCAATAATTCGATATCGAGGTTTCGCAAAAATAAACGAGAAAATGCTGATAGGTTACATTCACTTGACATTATCTATCCTCTATCGTTTATTAGTAAAGCTTATTTTCTGTCTACTTCATTTTAATCCAAATAAACCTTTGTAGAAATAGCTATAGATACAAAGAGAACAGCGATAGTCAAATGTTTAACAACTGGGCGCTATATGCTGGCCTTAAAATTCCGTACTGTTTCCATGACATCGCGAGAAACAACTGAATGTTGAAAGGACTTTAAAAAAAATGACCATGTAACAATTCGAACCATTAATAACGGATATCTTGGAAATGGCTGATGACACAAAAAAGTTGTTTGAAGTAAACTGTGTATTTTAAAGAGATCTACATTTCTTGTGTAGTACATATATTCTATATTCTTATTTATTAATTGAAACCAATAGATAAGATTTATTACTTTATTAAATCCGTTCAAATAAGAGGCATATTACGAGTAATTCTAATCAGTTTCGATATACATTTAATTATTGTAAATATATTTAATATATTGTGGTGTATTAGTAGCTATTTTCATGCCAGACACATTATTGCGTCTCATTGGCAACAGCATTGTTGGGCATTGCGTTTGAAGTTCCGTCTGGCGTGACAACACGCCACCGCTGGCTGGTGAACTTAGCCATAGTGTGGGGAGAGGGGGGGAATAGTTACATTTTTTGTGTGCGCGAGCGTCAATGGAGTCTGTGAGTTTGTGTGAAAGAGTGTAGATGTAGGTCGTGTGAGAAGCATCTTGCTTCAATTCTTTATTCCTTTGTGTATGGTGTAGGGACACCATTTACTTTATTAAATAAACCACAGGTAATGTGAATGATGTGAAATTTGTGTAATTTGTTACAAAACCCACGCCTTCAGCTGAATGTGAACACCAAGATTCTGGTCCTCTCGCAGTACCTGTAGCTAAGCTTCCCCATGTGCATGTTGGGGTGATTAAAGTTTAATACTTTCGCTGGAAACCTATTGGCTCAGTAATGTATCTATATAGTAGTTTAATGAAAATCCTTATAGCCATTTATAGAAAATCGAAAATTTGGAAAACTTTCTGCATAAAGCATAATTTCGGTTTGGCAATTTTCGTATCGTATCTTTGTAAGGCACTGGACCTAAATAATAAGTATGGTATTTATTCGACTTTTGTTTTTCAGTTATGTGTTAACATTGAGGCAGTATTTTTAACACATCAATAATTTCAGTCTAATTATATAATATATAAATTCAAGAAAGCAATATGCCTTAAAGCAATATGTGTATGTACCAATATATAAAAAGTGTATATTACAGTCATTGTATATGTTTATATTATTGTATACATGTGTAATACTGTTATGTGAATGTATTACGTAATTTAATAAAGAATGAGCTGTGAGAATAATATGTTAAAAGTTTCTAACAATGAGGTAACAATGAGGTTACCTTGAGGCAATAATAAATTTGAGTGTTTAATAATGCTACTTGTGATTCTTGAAGCAATAATGTAATTTTTGTAACAGTTTATAAAATAACAAATCAACAACCAGAAAAAAGCTTTAGTTAAATGAGGGTATTCTATTGGACTAGAATTAGCCAATCAGAAACTAAAATGAAGGAAAATTTACAAATTCAGAAGACAATTGCTTGTAGACAGTGTTCCTAACCGGACGCGAGATGTGTCCTCGAGAAACTTAATACGTATTTTGTGTGAGACAAAAACAGTTAACGTGTTAAAAAATGCAAGTATTTAATAAAAAAAATCTCACAGCTCTCTATATCAGTGAAGTATTATTTAAATCGTGTCAAGCATTAATAAAAGGAGTGAAGTAAAATTACAATCTATGTAGTCTACATTCTTCAATCGCACCACCCCTTGCTAAGACATTAATGTCTCTAATAAAATATAAATACTGACGCAGCCGAGGCAAACCTAAATATATAATATTTAAAGAAATAGTCAAAATTACAAAGTTAATATTTTTTAAACATTTTGGGGCAAAGGCTACCGGAAAGTACATTCGGGGCAAAGGCCACCGGAAACTTTTTACCATACGTACGGTTGCAACTACTTCAAGTACGGCTACCCAACAGTTGAAATAAAATACAACTCCTTCAATACAACAACTTCTTCAAATTGGCTCCCAAAGCGTGGGGTAAAAATAACAATACAACAAAATAGCTTCTTCAGCACACACACATACACTCATACACATAGGGACTTTTTCTAAAAATAATGAATTTTGTGTTTAAGGGGCTACAAAACATGTATTTCCAATGAAATCTCAGTACCGAATTTTTGGGTGGAATGCAATACTTTCTCTACGTGCTGTACGTGATAGAGAAAGTAAAAAGAAACACTTTTAGAAATTGGTTCGCGCGCGCGCGCGCGTGTGTGTGTGTGTTGTGTCTATCTGTGAATAACATTAACTCAAAAATTAAAGGTCAATTAAACACCAAATCGGTATTTAAGTTCAGATTCTTCCAAGCATGTAATAACATTTTCAAGAAACTCTTACCACCCCAAAACTATTCCTTAAATGAAAAAAATTCTGTTTATTTTCTCAAAAGTAATTACTACATAACTTTCAATTAAAGTTGGGTATGGAAGATTTTCAACTACTAATTTGTAGAGAAAGATATATGAATGTAACGCAAGAGTTTCTTGAAGTTATGGAGGGGCAGTTAAGGGTATATGATGCAACTCAAACTTGTGAAAGTGGTCTTGTTAATATTTCTGTTAACGCGACCGTTTCTCTATTCCTCGAGTCGTGTTTGCAATGTAAATGTATATTTTGATTGAAACACGCGAGGAACGCCTCGCGCTGTGCAGAGATTATTTAGATACCAAATATACCAATACCGAAATCGATAACAGTCGCTACACAAGTTCGCAATGCGGGAAGAAGTTGGGTTATGCTTGACAGTTCCCCAACTTGAGCAAAGGTTACGATGGAATGTAGAGAGGGAGGGAGAGGGCATGCTTGTGTTGTGGGAGACGAAAACTAAGTTATGCACTAGAGAGGTAAATACAGCAGGCATCTCCGTGTTTCGCCACCTTCTTGGCTTCTTCCATACATTTACTGAGCAAATCAGTTACCTACCTGTTTACATTTAATACTATAACAGCGGAATGTCTGATGCGTTACACTTGCATAACTTTCTCCACCCTCTACTTATTAGTGTGTACACAAACTATTCTTACTCAAGTTTATTTTTCAATCTACTACATTTTAATCTGATAAACCTTAGTAGAAACAGCTACATTATACATTTCGATATAGATACAAAGAGAACAGCGATAGTCCAACTTTAAAGTACCGGACGCTATATGCTGGCCTTAAAATTCATACTTTTCCATGACCCCACGAGAAACAGCAGAAAATCGACAGGATTCGAAAGGAATTTTGTGTAATCTTGTATAACTGGTAAACGTTAAGCGATAGACGAAAACGCAGTACAGAAAGATGTAGATCTCTTTAAAACACACTATTTATTCCTAATGACTTTTTGTGGCATAAGCCGTTTTGGAGATATCCGTTTTTAATGGTTTTCATTGTTCAATAATATTCGTTTAAAATCCTTAATCCTTTCTATCACTTAAATAAGATCAGTCTAATTATATAATATAAAATATCAATACAGCCTGCCTTAAAGCAATATGTGTATGTAATAATATATAAAATGTATGTAACAGTCATTGTATTATGTTTGAATTATTATGTACATGTATAATAATGTTATGTGAATGTCTTACGTAGGAGCTGTGAGAATAAAAGCCGAAAGTTGCTAACAATGAGGTAACAAAAATAAATTAGAAAGTTTAGTAATGCTACTAATAATTCTTGAAACAATAATGTAATATTTAAAACAGTTTAAAAATAGCCAATCAAAAGCTAGAAAATTTTTAAGTGAAATAAACGTATTCCATTGGAGTAGGATTAGCCAATCAGAGACTTGAAATAGAGTAAATGTACGAATTTAGGCGATAGACGCTAGACGCTATAAGGCAGCGTTCCCGAGCAGTTTCCTCGATATGTATTCAATGTGAGACATAACAAAATTCATTACGGCGTGAATAATATAAAGTTTACGTGTTTAAAAGTACAAGTAACAATAATCTCACATTGAGCTGTGAGATTATTGTTACTTGTACTTTTAAACACGTAACACGTAGGATACATCAATGACGTGTTATTTAATCGTGTGAAACATTAATAAAACGAAGTTAAATACCATTATAATTTGTTTAAGCATTATTCTTTAGCCGTACTATCTCTGCTAAGAGATACGTGTTCTAAAAAATTACTACTGACGCAGCCGAGGCATACATATATAATATTTAAATAAACATTAAAATACAAAGTTGAATTTTTAAACGTAGGGGCGAAGGCCACCGTAACGTTTGTACCAGCTCAGCTTATAGAGTGCAGCTCCTAAACGTTTTATTTCGCCTCACCCTTTGCATTTACTACGAAATGTGTAACATATACATACGGACCGTTTTCTAAATTTTTTTTCTGTCTTTGTTGGAGTTAAGGGGCTTCAAAACATTATTTCCAGTAAAATCTCAGTATGGATTCTTTTGATGGATTGCAATATTTTCCCTACTGAAGTTGGCGGTCTGTTTCGGTAGTTGGTGTGGCTGGAATGGCAAAAGATGCGCAGTGGGTTTAATGTGCCTGGCTTCCTCGCAGTCCTTCGTCTTCTGCGACGTCGCCTGTTGTCCTCTGGTATCGGTAGCGCTATGAGAGTGTTTAAGATTTCTCAATGGTACAGAAATGAATACGGATATGCTTTTACCAGCTTTATTTTGTTTGTGTATAAGTAAATTTACATGTATTTACAGACTACATGAAATCGAACTCGCCATCTCGTCTAAATGTTTAATACAAGTTTTTGGTTTATCCCCGTATCTCAGTAGTAACATTCAATTCGAGCTGATATGACATAGGACAAACCTACTCGTGTACGCACGTTTTGTATGCCACTCCAGGAATTCAATTCAGAAGTGTTCCCTGAAGAGTCAAAATCGAGAGTGCTGCAGACAGTGCATTCAAAATGGCAGGTGTGCTTAACGCGTCCACGACTTACGAGCAACGAAGTGTGATCCGTTTTCTATGGAGTAAGGGACGAACGCCCATCGAGATCCACAGGGAAATGCAGCCATCATATGGGGAAGGGTGTCTTGCTTTGAGAAGTGTGAGATGGTGGTGTTCTGAGTTCGAAACTGGCCGTGCAAATCTGTATGACAATGAGCGTGCGGGGAGACCGCGTGTATCGGTGACTGATGAAAATATTGCCCGCGTGGATGCGATGGTGAAAGCAGAGCGGCGCGTGCATATCAAAGACATTGCTCAGGAGCTCGAACATTTCTTTTGGGAATGCTTTCGACATCATTCACGAGCGCTAAGGGTACAGGAAGGTTTCATGTCAGTGGGTTCCTAAACAGTTGGATGACGTGATGAAAGGCAAGCAAATGATTGCTTCTTTGAATCATCTGCAATGATGAGGGTGACAATTTCCTGGACCGCATTGTTACTGGCGATGAAATGTGGGTACTGCATACACGCCGGAATAAAACAGCAGAGTATGATGTGGAAACATCCGCAGTTCTCCTGAAATTCCGTACTGCGCCATCTGTTCACAAAGTGGTGTTAAGGGCTTTCTGGGATTTACGTGGACCGCTCGTGCTGGATTTCATGCCGCGAGGTGCCACCATTAATGCCGACAGATATTGTTCCACACTGTCACTTCTGCGGGCTGCGATCAGAAAGAAGCGCCGAGGGATTCTCGATGTTGACAACGTGATCATCCTCCACGGCAATGCGAGAGTATTCACCATACAGCCCGGATCTTGCCCCTAGTGATTTCAATCTTTTCAGTCCGCTGAAGACGTTCGTGGCAGGACAGGGATTCACTTGCGACGACGAAGTCAACACAACACTGCGACAGTGGTTCCGTAGTCAGACGGCCGACTTCTACCGCAGCGGCATCGCAAAATTAGTGCTGCAATGGGACAAATGTCTGAACTGGACTATGTGGAAAAATAGTGAAAGGTACAAGGAATAATATCTACATGTTTAGTTGGCTGCATGTATCTTATGTTACCAGTAAAGAATAGGGGCAAATACCTTTTGATTCGCTCTCGTAGACTGTTTCTTAATGGTATCGTCGGTTTCTCTACTGAAACATTTATTATGTATCTAATTTTCAATTTAATTCATTTCGTACTGAATTTACGGTTATACTACCTACCAAGTTGGTGGCAGCGAAAGTAAAAATCACTAATTTATTTTGAGAAGACCTTAAAATGCGTCTTTTCCGGCGAATGCACCAAGGGCTGTAATGTGATATGATGGAGTGCTTATCAGTGTCCAGTAAATCCCCTATAAGCCTGCCTGACCTCTATCTGCAGCTGACACAACAAAGATATGTAAATGAAGGAATCTTTCTCCGGCAGACAGAGTTTCCCCTCATCAACAAGAAATGCTGCAACTCTTCATACGTGACGTTTGGCCAGGAATGAGGAAGAGGAAACAAAAGGGAGAGAAGAGGGAGTAGAAACGCAAAATGTCAACACGGAATTCTCAGTGGCACATCGGCCAAAAACCGTTGCCTGAGCTGAATTGTTTGCATTTCTGCTTAAGGACGTGCTTATTATGTATTCTCCGTGGCGTGTCTTCGTCTCTAATATTATAATGGGGTTCATTCCGTCGCAACAGGGTGTGCAGCGAGCTTCATACCTATTTATACACTTTGCACGGCGAGAAAAAGTGTGCGCTGCTTTGGGAGGTAACGGGAGACGTCCAAAATCCGAAGTCAATTCACTCAACAAGTAGATGAGTGAAGAATGCTGTAGGCTAGCGATAGCTAAACTTTGAAAGAGCGGATCACTATGTGATGGCCATGCAAAAGCAACGAATAGTGACTTCCCACTTGAAAAATGTATAAGTTCTAAAAATTCAAAAACAAAAACGAATATTTTGGAAATGGTTAATTACACAGAAAAATCTTACATAAATTGTGTGCTTTAACAAGACCTATGTCTTTTATGTAGTAATATTTTCTCAATGTCTTACGATTTACTAGTAGTAGTATTGGTATTTATTAAGTATTTAGTATTACATTAATTGCATAACACAGTCACATGGGTCATAAGACCGTACATGCTCTCTAGAAAAATACCTGGTCTGTATACGTGACTTGCAGTATCAACCAGAAAACAATTATTTTTTTTTATAATCACCGCACTATATACATACATATAAAAATGAAAAAAAAACTCTGAATCACACGCTCAAACACACACACACACACACACACACACACACACACACACACACACACACACACACGGTCGCGCACAAGTATTCAAGCACCAAATATGTTTAAAGAAAAATTACATAAACACTTTATCTCTTAGTACACGTACTTCCATTTAGTATGTGCCCAAGCTTGGCCAGTTTTGGCTGTTTAGAATCATGTCCCAGCATGCTGTCCAAAAATACTTCCGGTAATAGTTTTTTCCTAATACCCTCCGTCTGCACGCATGCTGCCAAAATATGCGTCCAGTCTTCTTGTTCCCCGCATAATGGGCAAATCCTCCTGCCATCGTCATCAACAATCTTGCGAGCTTTCCACCCTCCCAACCTAAGCCATGCTATTCCAGTCCTCTGTTTTATACCTAATTTCAAAATATATGTTTCCTTACCCCACCTAGTTTTTATTTCATTTTGTAGCTCCAATGTTGATCTTTGTCTACATTCAGATTCTATTTTCTGCCTGTTTATATCCCATAGTCGTCTTTTGACTTTTCTTATGGCACTGTGTGTATTTTAATTACCCCTTTGCCAGATATCATTTAGGCCAATTTTTGATAATTCGCGTTGCAACCCCGCCGCCCACCATTTTGGATGCTCTATGTTGTTCATTTGATGACGATAACATATTGCTCTCAGAGTTGTTTGATCACCTTTAATTATTCGCAGCCAGTACCTAACTACGTTTAGTTTAGCAAATACAGCATCTTCCTAGCATCCTACCTCACGAAGAACTCCGTAGTTTGAAGTACGTCTCCCCAACCCTAGAATGCGCTTCCAGAAATTGCATTGTATTTTATTTACATTATCCGCCCTCTCCCATCCCCACACTTCACTGCCGTATAGTAATGAGGACCTAACCATTGCTTCATACATGGTCTGTAATGTTTTTACTGGCATATCTGGTACCCGGGTCAATATTCTTAATACTAGTTATACGGAGACTTCAAACTTATTCGACCGTTGCAACCAGTCGAATGTTTGCGCATGACGTCAGTATTTGTGAGGTTATTACCATTGCCTCTCACAGAGAACTAGCGAAAGATAAGTGGAAGAGGGGATGTCAGCAGTTTCGGGGTCACTTAGTGAGATGCAACTTATATCGTACCTTTCCAGCAGTTACATTTGGAACTTCTTTCGCTTGCATCTCGTAAACTCAAATACTATTTTTTGTAGCGTAATGGCACAACTTTTTCATTACAAAAATGCTTGTTCATACCGTTTACATGATGTTTTTCTCGATACTTGATGAAATTCTGTGCAAGAATAGAGAGAATCATTCACACAGCGGCCAATCTCTGTCTGTATCCTTCGGTAGCACCAGTCAACCATATAAATTTTGTGATTGTTGGTCACTTCTATCTCACGTGCAAAGAACGCTCGAATGTTATATGAAGAGCAGTTCTGCACCGCCACAGTACATCAACTTGTTTTAGAAGTTGGAAAGGCATGCATTCCGAGGTTTAATTCTACTCTTCGCCTTTGAGACAAGGGGCTCAACTCGCTGAACAAATAATGACGCCATTCGTTTAAACAGACTGGCATTACTATGGGAAAGTAATGAAGCAACATACAATACTATCCACGGACATACTAATACAATAAATCAGTAATTTAATAAGATATCTAATTCACAGGTTCTCAACATCAACACATTAATAATTTCTTTCTTTAATATTTTCTTCTAAGTTTCACGTCTTATTTATTTTCTTCTATTATTGTATGTATAATAATTAAGAGGATGTTAAAAATACATATATTCATAATGTACACATGTAAGAGAACAGGTCTATAACGTTATAACATATAAAATATAATATAAGAGGGAAAAAGCTTTGTTAGCCATATAACCAGTGATATAAAATTACGAGAAATGCAGTAATATCTACGTAACCATGCAACGAACCTTGGATCCATAATTAAGACAATGGAAGTCTATAAAATGTTATTGGATGTTATTGGATAGTAGCACCAATTAAGTACCTTAATACATGCTTAAAAGCAGTGAAGTACTGGCTGAGGCTGATGCAGGGGGATAACTCCACACTACGCTCCAAATGTTATAAATACCAGCGAGAAAACCTGTCTCCTAAGTTTTGGCAGCAGATTTAGAAAGGGGTTGAAGGAGAATAGGAATGGGGTCAGTTGGTGAGGAGCTGAAAGAAATGATAAAAGCATATAGAAAGGTGTCAAAAGAAGACTAAGAGGAAATACAATCAGACTGTAAAATTAAAAATTCTCTAAGTCAAGCAAATTAAATAAAATTGAATTGGGGTAAAGAGACATATATACTTAATTTAGGAAGAAAGGAAATATCAGGAATGCCGTGGTTTAGACTGGGGGGCTGGAGAGCACAGAAAATGGCTGACGATTGGCAGGTGAATCTGCCCATTCTGTGATTTGGATGAGGACTGGGTACATATTTTGGCGGAATGTGCACAGTGGGAGAACCAGCGAACAATTAAACTCAAAGAAAAATTCTTAAGTCCCTCAAGAATGAGATTGGCATGTTGGGAGCTACTGGTTGACCAGACGAACAGGTAAAACATGGGCAATTTATTGGCTAAAGTGCGCGAAGCTAGGTCAAATGTGTTCAGTTAGTCAACGGTAATGCATCTCTATTTTCCTTTTTCTTTTGTCTTCTTTTTATGTTGTTTATTTTGTCACCATACTTTGTATCTTAAATATGCATGTACAGTTAATGACCCATGCACTAAATACTTGTGTAATAACTTCAATAATTTGAAAACAATAAAGATACCTTAATCCATTCCTCCCTCCCTCGCTTCCTCCATAATTCAAACACGCACGTTAACAAGAACGGTTGAAGGGAACGCCAACAGAAGCTTGTCAGTGTTCGAGTAGGAAGGTAGTATATAACTCGTCTCTAAAATGGACGCCAAAACTACGTATTTAAGGTCTACCAGTTATACATATTTTAACATGAGAAAGGTGATAGTGAATTGTGAATATCATACGTGGTTTATCTAAAATACAAGTGAAATAATTAACAGAATACGTGTGTGTAAAATATTTTAACATTCTCCATACCTAACCCTGACAAGACACAAGTGCTCTCCGACACAAATACAGCAGTCGTGACACAATTATAAAATAGTAATTACAACACATTAACACACACAAGAATACAGATATATGATCATCAGACTCCAGTCTACGAGAACGTCATGATACGTCACGAGAGTACGGGCATCAAGACGACCTACAGGTACGTAATACAGCATCCATCACGTAGTGGGGTCCTACCAAGGAGGAACCGCTACAGTAATAGAGAAAGTAAAAATGATAGCGGTAAAACAATTGAAAGTGTCATAATTTCAAAATCGTTGTATTAGCCACGCCCACGAGGAGACGAATTAGTCCGAGGCAGACGATAAATGATGTAACGTTCAGCACCAACCATGGCGTCTATTGTTATATGCTGTTCATACACAGAGACCATAATACCCTTTGTATCGCAAATCCAAACCTGAATTCTGCCAACTACTAAGAAAATACACGAAGATTCAGTCAGAATGGGCGATAAACGAAACTTGAAGCCGTACTTTCCCGAATGCGAGGCGAAATTTTCTCTAGCCAGAAAGAAGGTTGAAGCACGAACTTCGGAACGTATTGCTCAGCTGGACGTATAATATACTGTAGCTGTATGGAATATACAACAATCTATTCTGGTTTCTGTTTTGGGGGTGCAGGTTTTATCAGGCGATACCTTGCGCACGAAGCGGGTTTTAGCGTAAAAGCTTTTCGATATAAATAGATTAAAATACTGATGGGGAAACAAAATATTCTGAGTGGAACACACTGATGAGAGTGCTTCAAAACCCCTCACTCAAAATGATTTACGAAACAATGTTTTTGGGACACTCGGTGGAGGATTTTTATATATCCAAATAACAATAATAATATTCTTTACCATTTTTTACTTTCTCTACTACGTATAGCAAGTTGGGGAAGTATTGCATTCCACCCAAACATTCCATACGGAGATTTCACCGGAAATATATGTTTTGAGGCCCCCTGAATCCAAAAAAAAGCATTTTTGGAAACATGTCCTTGTGTGTGTCTGTGAACAGCATAACTCAGAAACGAACAGTCGGATAAACTCCAAACTTGGTATTTAGGTAAAGTAACTTCCAGAGATGCGACACGAAGGTTTTCAGGAAAATTCCCCACCCCAGATTACCGCTTACGTGGTACATTTTTCGAAGATTTTAATTTTCTCAAAAATGGCTGTAACGATTTTGATTAAAATATCATATGTTTAAGATACTTTTATAACAAATGAAATGTATATCTTGAATTTTCTGGGAATGTCACCAAAAGTATTCTTCATTGTGAACGACTTATGCATAACTAGTAAACCGTAAGAGATAGACAAAATTTTACTATAAAGAAAATGTAGATCGCGTTAAAATGCACAATTTATATCATATACATTTTTTGTTGTTGAGTGAACCATTTTCGAGATATTGCTTGTTATTCCCTTAAATTTTCCAATACTTATACTTTTTCTCAAATATAAATTCCTTATTCATTTTTTTTGTCCTGGACATACAAAGAGAATGGAATACTCCACATAGCAACCTGCTCTTAAAATATTTGACTATCGCTTAAAGGCTATCAATGCCCCTTGCACCTACAAGAAAATTAGCAATAAGATTAACATCTCGATTAACATGAAGTATGTGGAAATTAAGCGTTTGTAAAAGTAGATTGTACAAGAGTAGAGAAAGTCACGCGAGTGTAACACATCAGATTTTTCAAACTACTTGCTGTAAATCAAATAAATGCTTCCACCATGTCTATAGCAAGCTGAGACAAGTCAGCTGTTCAAAAAGTACTTAAACATGTGCAAGAGCTGTGAGAGAAGAAATATGATGTAATGCATTCCAATGACTTTCACATGCAAAAATGGTTTCCCAACACATTTTGTTTAAAGGGTAATGTTAAGTGCCCATCAAAGTTAAATCTGCTAAAAGCATGGCCCATTCATTATCTTAGAACCATTTTACATATCAGACTGAAATTTTTACAGATGTAGACGAATGCCTTCATAGTTCACTGATTTAAAGGTAAAGTACGAACGAACGGAGGCAAATAGGCCGCAATGACCATTTTTGCTTCTACCGTGACCATTGAGGCAGAGGGACGAGGAGAGATATGAAGGATGACCAAATCCGGATGATAGGATTCCTAACATTTCCAGATAGAACGCATCCGACGCAGCAAACCAGCAATCCACCTGAACCTCTGGTGGTTCTCCCGGGGCGGGGCCCATTTGGAGGTAGACCTAACTGAGCTGTCCCGCAATGACACCACGGAAGATACCTCTACAGACATCAACAGCAACCCGCCGAACACCGTCGCCTGGTCCTACAACCCCGTAAATGACAAGGAAGATGATGTTAGAAGATGAACACTCGCATTTGCCTGCCGACCCCGGGAAACCACGAAAAATCCATTGGTCAGAGTGAGGCGGTCCCCGAGGATCGAAACCGGGACATTCCAAATACAAGTCACACACTTCGATTGGGTTCACTGATTTACTTTTATACAATAGGCTTGTTTATTAAGGAAGCTAGGTTTTTTTTTCTAAATTATACCATACTTTGATTAAAATTGATCAGCAATTATATTTTTAACACCAGAATATATCCACAACAGCACTTAAACGTTGTTTTATTATTCTAAAATTTAATTTAGCTATCTCCAACTGTTTCTGAGGAAACGAGTCATCTATACCAGAAAATGTCATCATCCTGTAGGAGGAAGGGATGATGTGAATGAACCACACACAAGGCTACAGGTCGTAGACACACAGGCCACAGAGACGCTAACATTTCCAAACTCGCAGACCCGTCTCACTGCTGCAGCCGCCGAGAGAAAGCGATGAACGACACCAGTCAAGCAGCCCTCTGGTGTCCACAAGTAGTGTTATTTCCAGTGAGCACGCGTCCTGCCACCTGTCCGGCACCGCCCTACACAACGAGACCTAGAAGTTCACCTGGAAGATGACAAGGAAACTGAAATCGTGGCAGAGAAGAAACGACTTCAACATTCGCCTTCGACCCCGGGAAACCACGAACTCATGGGTCAGAGTGGGCTGTGACCGGTGATCTCCCGAATGCGGATCACAGACATTGTCAACTGGGTCTTCCCGCTCGGTTAAAAAGATAATTTAATAACAAACGTACCTCTTTTTGTATTTGTTTTGGGGTTAAACCCTTCAAAACGAAGTAGGGAAAAGGTCCCTAATTTGAACCGCTCCGATATTGTCCAAAGTGTTCGACAGATGGCACCATAATCCTAGCAGAAGCGTGGCGTGTACAGTTATGAATGCTTGGAGTTGTTGACCTTGCATTCTGAGCGGTGGCTGCAGTTGTATGAAGTGTTGTGTGTTTTTGGTGCTTTAGAAGTAATATTTGACTCATCTAGCTAAGTTTATACGACCAATCATAATTTTGATATGCTCTATATATATTACATGCTATGAAGTGTTTATTTAGCAACAATATTCATGCACACGTTTTTTCAAGCAGCGTCTCTCCTTGTCACATAGATGCTAAAGCTTCCAAAATGGTGTGGCTCGTAAATTGAACCACTGTTTGAACCCTATATTTAACTGGTCCAATTTAGGAAACCTATTGAAGTTCTAGGATTGCTCAACTGTGAATTGTATATCGTGTGAATAAATATCCATATAATATGCTAAATTGAAAAAAAAAATCATTTTAAAAACAGTGGATGACATGAATCGAAGCGGCGTCTGGGCGGGTTTTCTCCGGGTTCTCCGGTTTCCCCCGCCATTCATTCCACCAACTGATCCATCATCACCTTTCCTTTCATCCATTTCACCAACATTTCGCTTCATTTACTTCCTTCATCCCATACCAGGCATCGGGCTGATCACCCATCCTGGATGCTCTGTCTGATCCACGAGTGTCTGCTCCTCGACGGGCCTCTGACCCCAGGCACCCGCTTGTAAGTCCTGGGGGGTGTAAGTCTACATAAGAGGAGGGTAAACAGATAATGAATGAATGGATGACATGAATATGTGTATTGTCTGAAATGATGGACATGATCCAGTGTATGAGTTGTGGGATATGGCTTCACCAAAAGTGTACAAATGTTAGTGCCAAGAAGAAAGTGGTTTATTGTGAAGGGTGTATATAATTGGACTCTTCTGTATGAGAGTAAAAATTAGTAAAATCTCTATTTTTGCAAATAATACCATAGTCCAAAAACCAAGTTACTCTCATTATACAAAAATTCAAAACGTTCAAGGAAATTGCTATTCTTATCACAGTTTTGGGTTCTACTTTTGTTGCTGATAGCATATTTGTTTTGAATGTACAATAAAATATGCGTGTTTTGTATTAATAAAAATAGTTTTAAACTTAAAGGATGTGGTTCAATTTAAGGATCACGTTCCTAAATTGAACCGATTTACACCATCTCACTTTTTAAATGTTATTTACTTGACAACTCTGTTAATTTTAAATTGTGTTGAGGATATTTATAGCGCAAGGATTTGTCACTTTAGCGCTTGTGTTTCTGAAAATTTTGATTTGAAAATGTAATTATTATTTATCAATTTGGCTCAAGTGGTTCAATATAGGGACCTTTCTCCTAATTTGTCACAGCTCGTGTTTCTGCTTTATGTAGAAGATGCTAACACAAGTTCGTTTACACGATCGTCACAAACAAGTAACTACACTTACGCGTCTGAGACCTTACAGTGCGCCATCTAAAGGAGGTCACTTAATGACCGTCATAGTAACTTAGCCATTTCCACGACATCTCTCGGTCAGGCCGAGGCAATTATTTTAAAGAAACAATAATAAGAAACATTTACCATGTAAAGAGTAGTTTGGGGTGGGAGAATTTTCTTGAAAATCTTTGCTTAGCTTCCTTCAAAGAGCTTGGCTGAATACCAGCTTTAATATTTATGTGACCCTTTGTTTTAGAATTACTGCATGTTTTAAAGGGATTAATAGTTTTGTGAAGTAGGTTCTCCAGATATACAAAAGTAGCTTGCTTACCCCACGTCGCACAGTTAGCTATTTAAACGCGAATGACGAAGTAATTCATTACATTTACCTCCCGTCGTTACTTATAAATTTATTATCCAGGGCGACTTATGAAGAACGGACACATTTATTTCTTTAATTATTTCAAAGCGAGTTATACTAGCGACAACTTATACTTGAAATGCAGAAGAAGCTATGGAGTTATTTAGCTCTATAGCAAATGCTTAAAATGTCCTCCATCCTCCATAAGGCACAACTCGACACGTCGTTCCAAGTTACTGGCCACTCGTTGGAGGACTCTGTTGTCAATAGCTTGAATTTCCTCTGTAATGTTGTGCTTCAGATCGTCCAATGTCTGGGGACGTGTGGCATAAACCCTGTCTTTTAAGTAACCCCATAGAAAGAAGACCGGCGATGTGAAATCCGGAGATCTCAGTGGCCACAGGTTCTTGGAAATTATCCGGTCGTCAAAGAAACTTGCAATTAGTGCCATGGATTCATTTGATGTATGGCATGTAGCGCCGTCCTGCTGAAGATATCCTTGACTCAGCTCTACATCGTCTAGTTGCTCAGTAAACTCCATGAAAATCCGTCGGTACTCTGCATGTTCACATTGTTTTCAAACAAAATTGTTCCCATTATTCTCTGTGCGGATATTGTGCACCAAACTCCGATTTTAACCGGGTGCATAGGTGCTTCATGAATAACATGTGGATTTTCGCTGGCCCAATAGCGTGAGTTATTTGAGTTCACATAACCGGATAAATGGAACCATGCTTCATCTGTGAACCATGTGATGGACAATGTGGCAGGATTTTACACAATGAATCCCTGAAACCAACGGCAATAATACAGTCGTCTATCCTTATCTGGTTCCTGTAACTGATGGACAACCGTAATCCTACACGGCTTTAGGCCTGCACTTTTCACAGCTCTGACACATTGAGTAGCTGTACCCTGTCTCCTGCGACAAACGTGTTAATGATTTTTGGTGACTGATCCAGTCGTGCTCTTACGTCATTAACATCCGTGGGAAGCCTAGATGAACGAGTGTTGCTTTTTTCACTCACCAGGAATCCAGTTGTTTCCAATTTGTGTTTGTTTGGGGAGGATTCCGAAAACCAAATTCTCTGTGGTATGCCCTTTGAGTAGCTGTAATTGAATTCGTAATCCAGTATTGCTTTACAAGGAAGAGTCGTTCATTTAATGTGTGCTGCATTTTCATGTTGACTAGAACAAAATCTCAAAAACAGTTGCCGATAATAAAGCTAACAATTACGAATAAAACATGAACATCTGCGCATCTAGTCACAATCAAAGTCCGGAACATTCTGCTTAATTTGGTGCTAAAATTGGGGCATTGAGTGAATTTCGAACAGAATAATTAAAGAAAGAAATGTGTCAGTTCTTTATAAATCACCCTGTAGAGAGATGTAGAAGATTGTTACTTTCTTACTGCGTATAGTAAGTAGGGGAAGTATTGCATTGCATCCGATACCGGAATTTCATCGGAAATACATGTTTTGGGGTGCACTGAATGAATATAAAGCATTTTTGGAAACAAAACAAAAAATGAATAACGAATTCCCATTTGAGAAGACGTATTGGAAAATTTAAGGAAATAACAAGCAATATCTCGAAAATGGTTCACTCAACAAATATATGTGGCATAAATTGTGTATTTTAACGCGATCTACACTTTTTGTGTAGTAAAATTTTGTCTATCTCTTATGGTTTACCAGTTATGCAAAAGTCGTTCACAATGAAGAATATTTTTGGAGACATTCCCAGAAAATTCGAGATATACATGTCATTTGTCATGAAAATATCTTAAACATATGATATTTTAGTCAAAATCGTTAGAACTATTTTTGAGAAAATAATAATTTTAGAAAATGTTCCATTTAAAGGGTAATCTGGGGTGGGGGGATTTTCTTGAAAACCTTCGTGTCGCATCTCTGGAAGATACTGAACCTAAATACCAAGTTTGGTGTTTATCCGACTGTTCGTTTCTGAGTTATGCTGTTCGCAGACAGACTCACAGACTCACACACACACACACACACACACACACACACACACACACGGATATGTTTCCAAAAATGCTTTTTTTTATTCAGGGTTTCTCAAAACATGTATTTCCGGTGAAATCTCGGTATCAAACTTTTGGGTGGAATACAATACTTCCCCTACTTACTACACGTAGTAGAGAAAGTAAAAATTTAGCGGTTTTTGTAAGGTATCATTTCGAGCAACATTTCTCCGATATACGGCAACCTACGCTTCGTATTCCTAATTATTATTCTAGAAATAATTTAATTCTTTAGTTCAACAGTAGGCGACTCTTTTCAAACAGAATATGTGAGTCAACATTAAAATGTGTATCTAAATAAACTGGTGTTATCCTTTCAGACTACACGCATGCATACCCTGAGACAAAGAACTCGTAGCTATACCACCGTAGCTGCTGGCGATACAGACAACGCAGAACGAGCTAGGAGATGGCATCGAGAACTCAACAAAGCAGGTAAGATTAAACGTTTTTCTAAATGATGCAACTTCGAGATAGCAAAATCAATACTTACAGCGAAGGGTACAATTTCAAAAGTGTCGAACCACGAACGGCTTCAACGTATACCTATCTTAATGAGTTTAGTAGTGCTAACATAAATAAGTGCAAAAAATAATGGCAATTGTTATAGCATTATAAAAGTAAGACATCGAGCTACTTAACCTGGTCAATACATTTAATAGCATTTTAACGCGAATAGTATGAGAGTTAATTTGTAACGAAAAACTTTCACATTTATAGCAGTGAACATGAACAGGCATCTTGGAAATTAATTGGTATCCAACACAACTCAAGCAAACTAAAAAGTGCTTAATAATTGAAGCACTACAAAAGAAATAGAAACTTAGCATTTCAAATCGGTCGAAGGAGAAGGTGAGGCAGTATTTTTAACACTTAAGTGATTTTAGTCAAATTATATAACAAAAAATATAATAACAGCCCGCCTTAAAGCAATATGTATATGTAACAATACATAAAAAGTGTATATTACAGTCATTATATATGTTTATATTATTGTATACATGCAATAATGTTATCTGAATGTATTATATAATTTAATAATGTAGGAGCTGTGAGAATAATAGGTTAAAAGTTGCTAACAATGAGGTAACCTTGAGGCAATAATGAGTAAGAAAGTGAAATAATGCTACTAGTAATTATTGGAGCAACAATAATGTAATTTTTGTGAGTTTAAAAAATAGCCAATCAACAACCAGAAAGAAGCTTAAGTTAAATAAAAGTATTATATTGGAGTAGGATTAGCCAATCAGAAAATGAAATATAGAAAAATTTAGAAATCTAGAGGTCAGTTGCTTGTAGACTGCGCTCATAAATGCACGCCTTGGTTGTAGACAGTGTTAGTAATCAGACGCGAGATGTGTCCGCAAGAAATTTAATACGTATTCATGTGAGACGAAAAATAGTTTACGTGTTAAAAAGTGCAAGTAATTAATAAAATAATCTCACAGCTATTTATATCAGTGAAGTGTTGTTTAAGTCGTATCAAGCATTAATAAAAGGAGTGAAGTAAAATTTATAATCTGTGTAAGCCTACATTCTTCAGTCGCACCACTCCCTGCTAAGTCATTCATGTCTCTAAAAATATAAATACTGACGCAGCCAAGGCAAACATAAATATATAATATTTAAAGAAACAGTCAAATTACATTGTTAATATTTTTAAATTTGGGACAAAAGCTACCGGGTACCATACGTGCGGTTGCAACTTCTTCAAGTTCGGCTCCCCAACAGTCGAAATATAATACATCTTCTTCAAACTGACTTTCATACGTAGCAGCAACAAAATTTCTTCAAAGGAAAAATCGACCTTGCATTTTTTAAAGGAAACAAAAGTTTTGTATTTGGAGACAAACCTGATAGAGTGCTTTATGCAAAATTGCTAATATTAATATTATCAAATTTATGATCAAATTTATCCCATCTTCCTGAAATTTCCAAATTCAATCTGTTATAACTCGAAAATCTTTGAATCTATTTATTTAAAACCAGCTTTATTTTGATTCCCTAAGTTTTAACTTCATACTGATAAGAAAAGATGCTCTTCTTATTTTTATTTCAGTGAAGAGAATTCTGTTTTTTCAAATGTTGGCGTTAACGGATAGGGAAAACGATTGTATTGGTGGTGGAGGTGGAGTTAAGGGCCCGTCGACAGCTAGGTCATATGGCCCCACGATTGTATTATATGCGATAAGATTGCGTAATTTAAACACACTCAAACATATAGTTTACTGTGATGGTGACTGATAAAGATTCGTCCAAAATAAAGTTGTTGTTGTTGTTCACCAATGGCACTGGGGATTAATTAGTGTACATCATTTTCCCTCTGGCTTCCCAATACAAAGTCTGTAAGTTATCACTTTTAAGGTCTTTGCATTTGCCAAGATGACATCATCTTCACAGAGAGTGCACTTGGATGTAGGTAGGCATCCTATCTTGTAGAGATGTTCTGCGAGGCAATCGTGGCCAGTTGCCATCCTAAATAAGGCCACTGCAGTCTTCCTTGGCATTTTTTGTATATCAACTCTATCTTTAATATTCTTATAATCTTTATCTTACAATTTATCTTCTTTAGCAAGTCTCTGCTGTCTTTTGAAATACTGTTTAATGTTATTTAATTGTTTATTTATTTCTATTTGTCCTACAGGTTTTATTTGTTGTATTGCACCTGTCTTTGCTAATTGATCCGCATGTTCATTGCCCAAAAGTCTGACATGAGCTGGTATCCATTGTAGAGAGATATGATTTATTGTTTCAACTGCTTTAATTAGGCTTCTTATTTCTTTAATATTTCTTGTTATTTTATTATTGTAATTTATTATTCCATCTATGGTTGATTTTGAGTCTAATAAGATGACTATTTCTTGTTTTATGAATGGTCTATATAAAATGTTCTGCAATTCTGTTTTATAGCTGTTAATTCTTACACTACAAAACGTCCAAAATAAAGCAGTAAATTACTTTATACGCGGGAGTAGTAAATCACGTGCTCATGGTCGCTCTCTTACATTTTTTTTTAACTGAAGGCCAAGCAAGCTGCTGTGCATGGTTAAACCATGAGAACGCTTAGTAAGCAGTATAAAGTTCTGAGTATTTCCTCACAGATTCATAGAGCGCATGGTGATTTTCGTCCATCAACCACGTATATCGCTGCGTTTATTCACCTTCTGTGTTATAATTACAAACACCCTTCCAACATTGCAGGCTTTTCTTAATGACGCTATGGATTACTCTCAATAAAATATTTTAGTTTTATAAAATTCCAAAGAAGCTTAAAATAAGCAAAACTGTGTACAGATTTTTGTGAATGTTATAAAAATAACTAGTAGGGTAAAGGTCCCTAATTTGAACCGCTTCTTAAATTGAACCCTCCGATATTTTCCAAACTGTTCGACAGATGGCACCATAATCCTAGCAGAAGTGTAGCGTGCACAGCTATGAATGCTTGAGGTTGTTCACTTTGAATTCTGAGCTGTGGTTTCAGTTGTATGAAGTGTTGTGTGTTTTTGGTGCTCGTCTAGCTAAGCTTATACGACCAATTAGGCAAGTTTGAGATGATCTATATATATTACAGTTATGAAGTGTTTATTTAGCAACAATATTCATGCATACGTTTTTCAAGCAGCGTCTCTCCTTGTCACATAGATGCTAAAGGTTTCAAAATGGCGTGACTCCTAAATTAAACCACTGTTTGAACCCTATATTGAACTGGTGCAATTTAAGAAACCTATTGAAGTTCTAGGATTGTTCAACTACAAATAATATATCGTGTGAATATATATCCATATAATATGCTAAGTTAAAAAAAAATTATGTTAAAACAGTGGATGACATGAATATGTGAATTGTCTAAAATGGATATGATCCAGTGTGTGAGTTGTAGGATATGGCTTCACCTAAAGTGTGCAAAGGTTAGTGCCAAGAAGAAAGTGTTTTATTGTGAAGACTGTGTATAATTGGTCTCTTCTGTATGAGAACAAAACTAGTAAAACCTCCATATTTGCAAATAATACCTATTCCGAAAACCAAGCGATTATCATTATATAAAAATTCAAAATGCTTAAGGAAATTGCTATTCTTATCACAATTTTGTACTCTAACTTTGTTGCTGATAGCATAATTGTCTTGAATGTACAATAAAATAAGTTTATTTTGTGTTAATAAAAATAACTTTAAACTTAAAAGTATGTGGTTCATTTTAAGACACGGGTGGTTCAATTTAAGGAATTTGAACCTTATACACCATCTCACTTTTTAAATGTTATTTAATTGATACTTGTATTGAATTAAATTTGTCACTTTAACGCTTGTGTTTCTGAAAATTTTGATTTGAAATTGTTATTTATTATTTAGGCTCAAGTGGTTCAATATAGGGACCTTTCCCCTATATGTTGTAATGAAATGGGAATTTTGGCACAACATTCATAAATAAAGGGTTTCGGAGCTATGCGCATTTAAGATGCAAAAAATGAATTAATACTATATATTTATCGTTCAATAACGTAACAATAATTAGTTTTAGATTATATTTGATGAATATGCGTTCCTTAGCACGGCTTATTAATAGGAAAAACTACAATTGAGACAAAAGATGCTTTTTTTTGTTCGATTTCACATGGAATGTTCCCATGCTGTCAGAAACCCGTCTCTAGCTGATATCTGTGGCAGTAATTTGAATCACAATAATGTAACTGCCAGAGTGATTGTAGTGTTAATAAGCATTATTGTATGACATTGATTTGAGATGTTTGTTAATTATTGCATTGTTAGGAAATAAGATTACACGGCCTCACTGAAACTGACAATAAGAGCGGGTAACAATGAGCGAGGGGGTGAGTTGTTTATCAATTATTAGAGACAAGCAAATGACGTCAGATTAGCGCGCTTTTCTTAGAAATGGCGGGAATTTCTTCCCTAGAGCATATGTTTTCGTAATTTTGATTGGATATAAATATAGACGCTAATGTTGGCGCGTTTTATTAACCAATAGCAGCTCGGTTATAATCTTTAGGCATATCGGGTGAGGGTGTATAAAAAGCTAAAGCCGAGAAGTGGGTAGCACACAGTCCAGAAGAAGCATTCGCGGTAATACGTCGTTCAGTTCAACATAAGTATTCGTGGGTTATACGTCACAAAGTTTAAGAGAATCGTCGCGCAATTCTACAAAATCTCTCGCGTCGTAAAGTTAGTTATAAATGTGAAATACGCGAATTAATAAAGTGCGGCAAATAAGTGATTATAACAACATTAGAAAACATAACAGTTTCAGTCTGGCGTGTATCAAGAATCAATATGTGAAATTGCATAATGTGTGACGACAATAAAAGTGTAAAAACAAATTCTTTTATCAGTGTTATCTTTCAGTAACAAATCCTTTCCGTTTACACACCCTGTTCAAGAGATTTGCTTGACCGAGAAATAATAGTTAGCCGGAGGACAATGAACCCAACATTCAAAGTAGTAAAACAATAACAGGCGCTCAGAAATAAGATAACACGAAGTGACCGCGACAAATTGGCTCTCATACGTGGTGCAGATAAACATGAAGCATCTTCCAACTACCAACACAAATATACCATTTCATATCACTGCTGTGCACGGAACAAGCCTGCTCGCTCTAGCACAAAATCAAGCCTGCTCTATACAAAGCAACATAAACGTTAGAATCATTTTCGAGATTGTCAAATAACTGGGGTCTCAAAACGCGTATTTCGAGTGACGTTTCAGTATAGAATATTTGGGTCGTATGCAACATTTCCCCTTACCTTAGGAGAACCTCAGAGAAGGCTATCACATGCCAAATTCAACTCCTTTACACCGAAATGCATGACAAATCTATAACCAAACTCTCGGCACATGAAAATTCTCAGAAACTTGGTCTCAAGTTTTCCGTTAAGAACCTCAACACTTGTTCCTGACTTTGAGACAAGGAAGGCGACGTTCTTTTTTTTCGACACATCTTCAGCAGCTGAGACTTTTAACAGCTGCAAGTTCCGCTGAAAGTATCGAAGAGACGATCAAGGTAGGAAGCAGAAATATGAAAAAGGGAACACATCAGAAAGTACTTTGACAAAAAGCTGAGGCGGTGAAATTGCTAGGGATGTATGACGCTGTGATCCCCGGGGGATATTCTCTCCTACCAGATCCATCACTCTGACGTAATAACACGTATTTTATTTCTGAATCCACTTTTCGCAGCACCTTATTTTCAAGACAAGGGAATCTTCTGTCTTTACGTCGCAAAGTTGGTAGTACCAGTGTATGGATTCCTAAGTTGGCAAACCGTTCTTGGTGTTCTAAATTTGGTTTCTATTCTCATATGTATGACTGACTCTTTAAACGTGATAGTAAATCAACACATTACTTGGAATCTCTTCTGAAGGAAGATTCTGTACAAACTAGCTAAAATAATTTCTGCTACATTCACATAACTTTTTTTCCTCTGTCGCTTAGTAGTGGGTATACAAATTATTCTTACGAAAGTTTATTTTCCTATCTACTTTTTATACTCTTATTTTATTTTACGTCGCTTTAACTCCTTGGTCATATCGTGACGGATCGGTTGGTGGATATCTCTTAGAACGATATGTGATGGACAGTTAGCCTTCTAGGTCTCATCCCTGTAACCACAAGCTCCGTCACGTGTCACAGACCGAATCTTCTGCTTCGTGCCGTGTATACGGCATTAGGGTGCCGTTCAGTCCAACCGCCGCTCCCATATAAAGACAGACAGTTAGCCTTCTATGTCTCATCCCCGTAACCACCTGCTTCATGCCGTGCAGATTGTGTTAGGTTGCCGTCCAGTCTAACCGCCGCCCTCACACAGAAAGGCGGGCAGTTGGCCTTCTAGGTCTCATCCCTGGAAAATGCCATCTTACTTCGTCACGTGCCCACAGAGACCTCCAGCGCATGTCAGCCGGATCTTCTGCTTTGTGCCGTGTAGATGGCGTTAGGGTGCCGTCCAGTCTAGCTGCTTACAATGTCTGCGGATAGATGGCATAGCATTCGCCATTACCACTTATTTATAATTTTACTATTGTTTTAGACTTAAGGTGGAACTTTGGGCCCTGGTATTAAATATAGAACCCGGTATTTACCTTGGCAACTGAGGAAAACCACGAAAAAAGCTCAGACAGATTGGCCGTCCATGGGATTTGAACCTGGGGCCTCCCAAATGCGAGCCAGAGACTTTACCAGCTATCTACTTCATTTTAATCGAGATAGACCATAAAATTCCATATTCTTTCCATGACATTGCGAGAAGCAAATGAAAATTGACAGGACTTTAAAATAATATTGAGCAGTTCAAACCATTAATAAGGTATATCTCGAAAATGGCTGATACCAAGACAAAAGTTATTTGGAATAAACTGTATATTTTAAAGATATGTACATTGTATGTGCAGCATAACTTCGTCTCTCACTTAACGTTTACCAAATGCAAGATTATATAGATTCTTTACAAATAAAAGGGACTTCAACAGCTATCCTCAGAAAATTCAAGATATACATTTTATTTGTCATGAAACTAAATTTAAAATATGGTATTATAATCAACATCGTTAGAGGCATTTTTTCAGAAAAAGAAGTTCGAAAAATGTTCCATCTAAAGGCGAGTTTGGGATGCTGGAATTTTCTTGAAAATCTTTGTGTCATATCTTTGTAAGGTACTGAATACCAAGTTTGGTATTTATTAGAAATTTCGTTGATGGCGGATTTTTTTCTATAATATTTATTTTCTTTTTTAATTCAGGGCTCTCAAAACGTGTATTTTCAGTGAAATCTTGATGTCGAATTTTTGGATGGATTAAATACTTACGTAAGGACGTATACTATCGTCGTCTCGACACATTTGATTAATAATATCGCCTGACAATTCTCAAAGAACATGAAAATATACTGACTCGTATATCTTTTTTAAATATAGACCGTAAAATTTCTACTTTTAGGAGTTAATTTATACCCTCGATGGAAGTTGTAAATAAAATAAGTGATGCGACAAAAAAGTGCACAACGTCTCGACGTTTCCCTCTTGTGGCGTTCTCTGAAACTTCATTTGCTGCTCTCGCTCGGTTCCAGAAATAAAATGATAATATTCCACCACCACCAGCAGCGCCACTTTACCCAAGTTCGGATCAAGAGCACCTTCTTTTGTTTCTTTTAGTTCTCTAATCCCATGCGACAGTGCAAAGGAACGGAAAGGATTTCATACACCAGCCACAAATTCTGAAAAGCGATGTGAAGGAGGGAAGGTCTAAAAACTGTGGGACAGAAATGCACTACTGAAGACTTCTGAAACTGTTCCCTGTAAAATGCACCTATGCTGACTATATTAGACACCACCGAGGTGGTGCCGTGTGTGCGACTCGCAATTGGGAGGTCCCGGGTTTGATACCCGGCGACCGTCCACTCTGAACCTTAGGGTTTTCGTGGTTTACCTGGAGTCGGCAGGCAAATGCTGGGATGGTTTCTTCTCTACCAATATTTCCTTTCCATCATTTTTATTTCATTCCATTTCCGTAACATCTTTCAGGTTTCGTGGCGTATGGCGGTGCCGGATAGATGGCGCGTATGCATGCTCAATGGAAAGAGTATTTCCCTTGAATACCAGAGGGCTGCTTGATTGGTGGGTTGTTGATCGCCCTCTCTCTGGCTGCTCCAGCAATAGGACGATTCTGCGAGCTTGGAAATTTTAGCTACTTCCGCGCGTTTCTTGGACCAGTAGCCACCTGTGTTTCCTTCACCTCACCCCTTCCTCCTGGACTTTGCAATAGATCTGTGCACGTCGCAGCGCGCGAAGTGCCCCCCTCCGTTGATTCACCTATACCTACACACTGGTAGATACAAATATATCTGTCTACTGTGTTCGTCCGCGTAAATAGATACTTGTATCTCGTGTGAATCACTTTTACTTTCTCAATTTAATATTCATTGATGTCTTTTGAATCCAAAACAATTACAAGAACGTCCCTGTGAATTTTAATACCATAATTCAAGAACGAAATGTCAGATAAATACCAAAACTGGTATTTAAGTCCAGATGCTTCCAAAGATATGACACGAAGACTTTTAAGAAAATCCTCCACCTTAAACTGCCCCTTGAAGGAAATGTTTTCATTATTTTTGATTTTTAAAAAATTGTCTCAAACATTTTGTTAAAACTGCCAAACATTTATGGCATTTCCATGGTCAATAAACAACTAGTAAACCGAGCCAGAGAAAAACTTAGTTATTCGTTTAAATTATTAAACCTTTAAACAGCGTAGAAGTGCTAAATCACCATTCTTTTATTTATCTTGGAAAGAGTCGGTTTGCCGTCTTTAAAGCATACATAGAAACCTACGTATTAAACATTTGATTGCGGTCCTGTATTGAAACTATTTCTGTAAACCTTTACCTCCATTAACTTAAAATAGATATAAAATGAGATTTTGTAAGAATGGTTTGTAGATGCTGTATAAAGGAAACGATAATGGGTTTAGAGATCCACGTGAATATAACACATACGATTTATTCTGTAGTAAGCTACTGTTTAATAAAATGTTCAATGTAAACTGGAAAATGCGTTTAATTGGTAACAAGAATGTATCAAATGCATTGAATTTTACTCAAAATTGAGCAGTCTTTAATAGAAAACGCAGAGTAACGAAATGTTACATCTCAAGAGCTATATGGAATGAACAATTTTCTTTAAAATCTTCCCTTGGCTAGCATAAAAGTTATTTCATTCAAGTATGAATTTTATATTTATTAGAGGACATTTCGTGTTTGAGTTATTCCAGTGAAACTCAACCTTATTTCTTATGAGCTAATGACGTCATATTGTCCCGTTACCGCACCTCTTTCGTTTTGTCTTATGAAGTATTTCCCCTTCACTCACACGGCTGGTTGCAATGGCATGTTACGAGGTAATCTAGCGTTGGAGTTTCGACAACCCATGACCATATGAATACCACATAGCTCCGCGAACAATGCGTGGGGGTAAATCCGTCCTTGCCTGTTTCGCTTAAGTTTGAGCATCACTGAGTTATTCTGTTCACACACAGAACGAGCGAGAGAAACACAAATGTCAGGGCTTTTTAAAAAATTCTGTTTTTTTTCGGTGGGGAGTTTCAGTGTGTATTATAATGTTCTAAATTATGTAATTCTGTGAGGAAAACTATAACATTTTTCTATAAATATATCATTCTGTTTTAAAACTATAATCAATATAGTACGTCTCTTGTATCTCGTTTTTACTTTCTCTACTACTTAGCCTTGAATTACAAAGAAGGGGAAAGTATTGCATTCCAAACAAATCTTCGATAAGGAGATTTTATGGCAAATACATGTTTTGAGACCCCTGAATTAAGAGAAGCATTTTTACAAGGCATGTTTTAAACTAAGTACCGACAATGTTTACTTTCTCTACTACGTATAGTAAGTAGGGGAAGTATTGCATTCCACCCAAAAATTCGATACCGAGATTTCACCGGAAAAATATCCGTGTGTGTGTCCTTGTATGTCTGTCTGTGAACAGCATAACTCAAAAACGAAAAGTTTGATAAATACCAAACTTGGTATTCGGGTTTAGTGTCTTCTATGGATCTGACACTAAGATTTTCAAGAAAATCCCCCACACCAGACTACCCTTTTCATAGAACATTTTTAGAAAATTTTGATTTTCTCAAAAATGTCTATAACGATTTTCTTTAAAATACTGTATGATTAACATATGTTTACGGCAAATAAAATGTATATGTTGAATTTTCTGGGAATATCCCCAAAAGCGCTCTTCATTCAGAATGATTTTCGCATAACTGGTAAACTATAAGAGATAGACAAATACGTACAACATTAAAAGTGTAGATGTCTTTAAAACACAATTAATTTCAAATAAGTCTTTTTGGCATACCGTTTACAAGATATCCCTTATTAGTGATTCGAATTTTTCAATACTTCGTCGCTGTCGCTATTCAGTTGTCTCTTGTGTTGGAAAGAAATGTACCGCGTTTAAACACCTGACTATCGACTCAATTACCTGTATAGTTCCATACGTGGTATATTAAACCTTTGCAGTGTTTGTTGAATGTTTAAACATACGAATGTTATGAATTACGGTGAAGGTTTAATCAGGAAAGCTTTTGTGCAAGAGTTTCGTTTTAATGGCACTTTATAAATTACACACCAAAGTTTCAAGCGAAACAACTGCTGCGTTTCTAAGTCTTAATTTAAACTATGAATTTTCCATTGCAACAATAAGAGAGGCAGGAACTGTATTTAGAGCACAAAGGTAAAACGTTGACTTGTGTTGAAGTTGTCGGGTTATTAACTCGACCGCTCGGGGGGAGGGGTGGCGCAGGTGGGAAAATTGTCACATGACTTCGCCTCCTTGAGCATAAATAAGACAGGTACCTACAAATATAGCACGAGTTGCAGAGAAAGCTCCAGAACGCTGATGTGACAGTTCTACCTATTACAACTGCACATAACCTCTAAAGCAAACTTGCCAACTTCCTGAAATTCGAACTGGTAAAACTTTTAAATTGTCCAGCAAAGCGATGAAGGAAATTTAAGTACGCAAAATCTTGAGTGCAGTATATGTACAAAAATTAATGTAAATTAAACAAAAATTCCGTCTTTAAGAATCCTTGAAGACCTGATAGTACTATTACTTTCTGTTATACATACTGAAATTCTTCCTGGCACCACAATAAACACGCATTAAAGCAAATAAATCACGTCTTCCTAGGCTATACACAGATTTCTAGTCCATATATTACATTCATGACATCAACTATACAAGCTATCACAAAAATGAAGAAATTATGTCCTGCAATCCTAGAACGCGAATAACATAAATAATTTACCTGAAGGAATTGCCTTTACAACTTATGCCGTCCATTACTAAATGTTCGCGCCCAGGTTACTATGCATTTTGTTGTAGGCCAGTGAAGGTGGACCATGATCGTGATGAAGGATAGACACACAGATAAACTCTGGTCTATCATAGCACTGTATACCATTTACTAGAGGTCACTAGTGGTGCTAGGGATTTTGTTGAAGGGGGACTATGATCATGATGAAGGATAGACACATATAAGCTCTGGTCTATCATAGCACTGGATGCCATTTATTAGAGGTCACTAGTAGTGCTATGCATTTTGTTGCAGCTCAGGGAAAGGGGACCATGATCATGATGGATAGGCACATATAACTCTGGTCTATCATTGCACTGTATGCCATTTACTAGAGGTTACTAATGGTGCCAGGAATTTTGTTGAAGGGGACCATGATCGTGATGAAAGATAGATACACATAAGCTCTGGTCTATCATACCACTGTATGCCATTTATTAGAGGTCACTAGTGGTGCTAGGGATTTGGTTGAAGGGGGACCATGATCATGATCAAAGATAGACACAGATAAGCTCTGGTCTATCATATCACTGTATGCCATTTATTAGAGGGCACTAGTGGTGCTAGTCATTTTGTTGAAGGGGAAACATGATCGTGATGAAGGATAGACACACATATAAGCTCTGATGTATCATAGCACTGTATGCCATTTATTAGAGGTCACTGGTGGTGCTAGGCATTTTGTTGAAGGGGACCATGATCGTGATGAAAGATAGATACACATAAGCTCTGGTCTATCATACCACTGTATGCCATTTATTAGAGGTCACTAGTGGTGCTAGGGATTTTGTTGAAGGGGGGCCATGATCATAATGAAAGATAGACACATACGCTCTGATCCGTCATAGCACTGCGTGCCATAGAGGTCACTAACGGTGCTAGGGATTTGGTTGAAGGGGGACCATGATCATGATCAAAGATAGACACAGATAAGCTCTGGTCTATCATATCACTGTATGCCATTTATTAGAGGGCACTAGTGGTGCTAGTCATTTTGTTGAAGGGGAAACATGATCGTGATGAAGGATAGACACACATATAAGCTCTGATGTATCATAGCACTGTATGCCATTTATTAGAGGTCACTGGTGGTGCTAGGCATTTTGTTGAAGGGGAAACATGATCGTGATGAAGGATAGACACACATATAAGCTCTGGTCTATCATAGCACTGTATGCCATTTATTAGAGGTCACTGGTGGTGCTAGGCATTTTTTTGAAGGGGAAACATGATCGTGATGAAGGATAGACACACATATAAGCTCTGGTCTATCATAGCACTGTATGCCATTTATTAGAGGTCACTGGTGGTGCTAGGCATTTTGTTGAAGGAGAAACATGATCGTGATGAAGGATAGACACACATATAAGCTGTGGTCTATCATAGCACTGTATGCCATTTATTAGAGGTCACTGGTGGTGCTAGGCATTTTGTTGAAGGGGGCCATGATCATAATGAAAGATAAGATACATATAAGCTCTGATCCATCATAGCACTGTGTGCCATAGAGGTCACTAACGGTGTTAGGAATTTGTTTGAAGGGGGACCATGATCATGATGAAGGATACACATATAAGCTCTGGTCTATCATAGCACTGTATGCCATTTATTAGAGGTCACTGGTGGTGCTATACATTTTGTTGCAGCCCAATGAAAGGAGACCATGATCACGATGAAGGATAGACACCCAGATAGACACGACTATGATAGCACTGTGTAACGTTTATAAATATCATTAGTGGTGCTATACATTTTGTTGCAGCCCAGAGAAGGGTGACCATGATTATACAGATAAGTTCTGAACTATCATAACACTGTATACCATTTACTAGAGATCACTAGTGGTGCTATGGTTTTTATTACAGCCCAGTGAAAGGGGACGATATTCGTGATGAAACAGATAAGCTGTGGCCTATCAAAATACTGTACGCCATTCAGTGTGTAATCTAAGTTACAATGTAATGCAATAGAATTTTTTTTTCATGTCTGTGATGAAAATTTGTAGCACTTTAAATCTGTACTAAAAAACCGTGAATACGCCCTCTTTGCCATAAAGGTGTAAAAAGGCCGCTCTCGTACATTTTACGGGCAAACCTTAAAATTTCGTAAGTACGCATTGTCAGTAATTAGATAAAACGTGGTTTTACAATCCATAAATGTTAACTATTAAATATGTTTGCATGTTCAGTACTACGGAAAACAAGATGATGTAAAATGCTTTATAAATATTCAAGTCACAGTTAAATTTAGGAAAATTTAAGCTTATAATAACTAATATTTCGAAAACAGCTAATGCCACAGAACAAGTTATCTGATATATCTATATTGCTTTTGTGTATCTTTTATGGTTTAACAATTATACAAAACACAGGGTGATTTATGAAGAACTGATACATTCCCTTCTTTAATTATTCTTTTCAATATTCACTCAATACCCCAATTTTAGCACCAAATTAATCAAAATGCTCTGGAGCTCCGATGGCCTGTCACTAGATGCGCAGATATTCGTATTTTATTCATAATTGTTACTTTTATTTTCGGCAACTGTTTTTGAGATTTTGTCCTAATCAACGTGAAAATGGAGTACACATTAAATGAACGACTCTTACTTGTAAAGCAATACTGGATTATGAATTCAATTACAGTCTCTCAAAGGGCATACCAGCGAGAATTTGGTGTTCGGAATTCTCCCCAAAGAAACACAATACTGGGACTGGTAAACAAACCGGAAACAACTGGATTTCTGGTGCGTGAAAAGGCAAAACTCGTTCATCTAGGGATCCCGCGGTTGTTGTTGACGTAAGAGCACGACTGGATCAGTCACCCAAAGAATCATTAAGACGTTTACCGCAGGAGATGGGGTACAGTTACTCAATGTGTCAGAGAACTGTGAAAAGTGCAGGCCTAAAGCCGTATTGGATCACGGTTGTTCATCAGTTACAGGAACTAGATAAGGATAGACGACTGAAATATTGTCGTTGGTTTCAGGCGTTCATTGTGCAAAATCCTGCCATATTGTCCATCACATGGTTCACAGATGAAGCATGGTTCACAGATGAAGCATGGTTCCATTTATCCGGCTAAGTGAACTCATCGGCTATAGTGCAGTGACCTCTGTACTTTTCCGATGCGCAGCTAGCGGCACATTGCGCATGCAAAGTTATCTTTATCAGTCGCTGCTTTGTTTTCGTGCTTTAAAGAGAGTTGCGCATCTCAACGGTGAAAGTTTATTCAAGACATCTGCGTTGTGTGTGATTTGCTTAAGAGTGTCAATGTCTTGTTGTTAGTCCAGTGTCTACCGACAAATTCACACTTGAGCAACGAACTTTTATGTACGATACATGGAGTCATGGAATCTTGTAGACAGGTGTGTAGACAATTTACTGGAGTTCCAGTTCCAGGTAGAGAAACTGTTTGACGTCTGGTTAATGAGTTTAGGGCAACGGGATCGCTAAACACTAAATCTAAGAAGCGAATACAAAATGTTCTAATGGAGGAAACATTGACGAAATTGGTGCATCTATTTGAGATATTTCAGGGGAATCCTAACAAATAAAGTTATACAAGGGCAGCCCCAGAAGTACCCAACAGGATGTATTTATAGCGGTTGTTATTTCAAATAAATGACTGTGGTGAAAGGTATAGAGCTTAAGTTTGAAGTTTGACGATGCTACGTTTTTTGGTAATTGTTTGGCAGCCATCAACAGTGAACTCTCTCAGCAAACTTGTAAACATGGATAAAACTGGCCATCGTTATGTGATACAACACTTTCATTTTAAATGTCTTAGTCCAACTAATATTAAAGCTGAGCTAGATTCTACTCTGGGGGAGTCTGCTCCTTCGTTTACAACAGAAAAATATTGAGTGGCAGAGTTTAAGTGAGGCCGTACGAGCTGCCAAGACTAACATAGCTGTGGTCGACCAAATGAGGTGACCACGCCAGAAATTGTGAAGAAAATCCACAAAATGGTATTGGATGACAGTCGACTCAAAGTGCGTGAGCTAGCAGACATCGTAGGCATTTCAAAAAGTGCTGTAAATCGCACACTGGCTGAAAATTTAGACATGAGAAAGCTCTGTGCAAGCTGGGTGACGCGTTTATTCACAATGGAACAAAAGCAGCGTCGTGAGGATGCTTCAGTCCAGTGTTTGGCGATGTTTCGCTGCAATAAAGCCGAATTTTTTAGTCGATTCATAACCATGGATGAAACATGGGTCCATCACTTCACACCAGAGACGAAGGAACAGTCAAAACAGTGGATTGAAAGGGGAGAATCGGCTCCAAAGAAGGCGAAGGCGGTTATGGCGTCAGTTTTTTTGGGATGCGCGTGGGATAATTTTCGTTGATTATCATCAAAAAGGAAAAGCAATCAATGGCGAGTATTATGGAAACTTATTGCAGTGTTTGAATGGTTAAATCAAGCAAAGACGGCCGTATTTAGCGAAAAAGAAAGTTCTGTTTCATCAAGATGATGCACCAGTTCACTCATCCAATTTAAGTTCCAATTGCTTCCTCATGCACCCTATTCGCTAGACAGCCCCCTCTGATTAATTTCTGTTTCCAAAGTTGAAGAAATGGCTCGGTGATAAAAGACTTGCCAGCAATGAAGAGGTGAAGTTTGCATTTGATGGCTATTTTGCAGAACTCGACTGTTCTCACTATAAACAGGGTATCGAAGCTATTGAACAGAGGTTGGGAAAAATGTATCGAACTGAAAGGAGACTGTGTTGATAAATAAAGTTGTTTGTGTTTTCCTTGTTACGTCCGGTACTTCTGGAACAGCCCTCGTAGGAACAACCCCACACCACAGAAGGGCAATATAAAAACAGAAATTATGAACATTACGCAAAAAATTTCATTCCAGGAATGTCTTCACACAGTTGGACACCACTTATAACAAGGTTAGTACATGTTACTATCACTAGTGAGTAAGCTACGAAAGAAAAAAGCCTCAGTGTAATAGAGAGTGTGCGGAGCACGCATTCGTGCAATCCGTGGCCTCATCATAAAACGATCGCACTGTATCTAGATGGATAACGAACGTTTATCTCGATTAACAAACAGTAATAGAAGAATAAAATTTGTAAGGTGTTTAGAAATATACATAGGTTTCAATTATAAACAGGTAACTGCTGTCTCAACTTCCTGTATATAACAAAACGAGAAAATATTAGATCAAACCGAGAATGGCAGAATTTAATTCTCCTACAGATACATTAGTTTATTTCAACGAGTCTATAAGTAATTTAGAGTGACGAGTGTTAGGTTTCTAATCTTGGTGTCAACTGATACAAAAACGAGTGGCGGGGACTCAACTTGCCCCGGCATTAACACATACAAGTGGGGGGAGGTGCTCTAAACCCCCACGTTTGTATAAATATAATGTTTCCTGGGGGGTGGTTATTACTTTAAGTGCACACGCACTCACGCACGCACGGTTAGCAAACTTCACCGGAATGGAATTTTCTAGCCCTCATGTTTATATGTGCGCAAGTTGATGCTCATTTTCCTACAACCCTCTCTTTTTTTTAACAACAAAAGCTAGCCAGGCTGGGGGAGGATTTTTTTAAAACAAAAGGATTAGCATGGTTTAGTAACGAAGAGGGATTTCACCCGCGCAACCCTTCTCGACCTAAAAACAGTCAGCCTGCCACAGTTACGTAGCGTTTTATTCTGTTTCTATCTACACCAAGGATTACAATCAGTGGTGGCCAGTGCAAAACAATCGATACTGACGCGACTAAGGAACAGTGTGTGTGTTGCTATGGTAACTGACACGATACGGAGTGTATTTGTTTCCTGTGGAGGAACGTGTAAGTGCATGAGAATAACAAGCTTTTTAATTCATTTCAGAACGTTGTTAAGTACCATAGTAAAAAAAGAAAACTGACATTCTCTACCCTATATCGTTTATTAGTGAATATACAAATTGATCTTACGAAAGTTTACTTTTCTATCTACTATTTCAATACAATTAAACTTTTACACCTACGGCTACATTACACATTGCGTTATAGATACAAAGGGAACAGCGATAGTCAAATGTTTAACAACTGGACGCTATATGCTGCCTTAAAATTCCATACTGTTTCCATGACATCGCGAGAAACAACTGAATGTTGACAGGACATCAAAATAATGACAAAGTATTGCTCAATTCGAACCATTAATGACGGATATGTCGGAAGTTCCTTCAGAATGAAGAGGACTTCACAGGCTGTTCTCAGAAAGTTCAAGATATACATGCATATCTTTAATATATAGAATTTGAATCAAAACCTTTAGAGGTGTTTGAAGAAACTTATATGTAAAGGGTAGTTTGGGTGGGAGAATTTTCTTGAAAATCATTGTGTCCCATCTTTAGAAGGCACTGAACCCAAATACCAAGTTTAATATTTACTAACCTTTCGTTTTTGAGTTATGCTGTTCACAGACACAAACACACACACATACTGGACCTTTTTCTATAAATCTGATGTGTTACACTCACATGACTTTCTCTACTCTTGTGCAAACTATTTTTACAAACGCCAATTATCCACATGCTTCATGTTAATCGAGATGTTAATCTTATTGCTAATTTTCTTGTAGGTGCAAGGGGAATGGGTAGGCTTTAAGCGACAGTCAAATGTTTTAAGAGCTGGTTGCTATGCGCATGTCCAGGATATAAAAACCTGAGAAAAAGTACAGATAATGAAACATTCAAGCAAATAACAAGGAATATCTGGAAATGCTTTACTCCAAAAAACAAAATATATCTGACATAAATTATGTGCTTTAATAAGCTCTACATTTTTTTTTGTGTAGTAAAATTTTGTCTATCCCTTACGCTTTACCAGTTATGCGAAATCCATTCCGAAAGAAGAGGACCTTTAGGGACATTCCCAGAAAATTCAAGATATACATTATATTCATCACGTAAGTATATTTTATGTATGGTATCTTAATAAATATATTTAGAGTCATTTTTTTATAAAATCAGAAGTTTAGAAAAACGTTACATGTAAAGGTTAGTTTTGGGTGGGGGAGTTTTCTTGAAAATCTTAGTGTCGCATCTTTGGTAGGTACTGAACATGAATACCAAGTTTGGTATTTATCTGAGTTTTTGTTTTCTGGTTATGCTGTTCATATACACATAGACTTTTTCTAAAGCTGTCTTTATTGGATTCAGAACGTCTCAAAAGATGTATGTCCGGTAAATCCAAGTATCGACTTTTTTGGTAGAATGCAATATCTTCTCTACCTATTATGTACGTGGTAGCAAAAGTAAAAAAGAATAGCGATTTGTGGTTGAGAAAGGTATAAAGCATGTGAAAATTCAAACTAATAACAAAGAATATCGCGGAAATTTTTAACGCCACAAAAATTTCATTTGTGATAAATTGTGTGCTTTGAGGAGATGTTAATTTTTTGTATTGTAAGATTTTGTCTTATGTCTCACCCAATTTAAAGAAAGTGGTTCAGGGGCTCTTCCTAGGGAATTTAATGTATGAGTTTTATTTATAATGGAAATACGTTAAACATAAGATATTTTAACCAAAATCATGTGACTCATTTCTGAGAAAACAAAGAGTATCCTGGAGTGGGGTTATTTTCTTGGAAATATTCGTGTAGCATCCTTAGAAGATACTGAACTTTAATATAACATTTTTGGTATAGAATACAGTACTTTCGCTGCTTACTACAGGTAGATAGGAGAAATGTAAACCTTTTAAACATCTAACTCTGAAAGAAGCAACTAATCTGACCACAAAATTATATTCCTAACTTCTTTAAAACGTAAAAGAGTCGTATTCTAGCTTCTAGAGTAACATGAACATGACACGACAAGTTTGCATGTGTGTAAAATTGGCTTTACCACACGGTACTATCGAGTTTTAGTTTTGAGGATTCAAACAGGGTACTCGTGAAAGTTTCCCCCAGTATGTTTTATCGACGAGACGCGAAACGATGTGCAGATGTTTCTCGAGTGGACGCTGAAAGCTTTGGACCATAATTCCTGATGCGGGAACGGCAGTAACAATGACCGGTCTTCAATACGCCAGCTGTTTACGTACGCGGAGTATTTTTCTTATGGGTTTGCTATTTCTTGCAGTTAACGCTAATGGATGGTCTTGGACACAAAAGGCTGTAGACAATAACGTCATCCTCTCATCACAGTGACGTATTAGCTGAGGAGCCTTCATTAAAATGAATGTCATGCTGGTAAACTTTACATACTCTTCGTGTGCATAGAACTCTAGTGAGGTAAGCAAACGTTAGGGTAAAATACTTTTTACGACGATGGTGTTTTTTATTAACTTCCTGCTCATGCTATTGTGTGTGGGGAGTTGAAAATTCCTGCACTCAGTGTGGTTTTTTTTCTCCCTCAGACGTTAATAATAATGTATTTAGTTCTCCAATGACTAAGAAAAAAAATAGTCCTTGAAAATAAAATAACAGAACAGGTTAATACATTGAGTTATCTAGGATATACACTAACATTCACAAAGAATAATGATCTAGAAGTAAAAAAAAACATATATAGATACTTCTGTGACACAACAGTACGTGCGTTGAAAACAGTATTAGAAAAGAAACTGTAATTAAGTAATATAAAACAATGGTTTTGCCCACCTTGCTTTAGTGAAGTAATGCTGGACGTTAACCAAAGATCAGGTGAGAAGAATAGAGTCAACAGAACCATAGCTGGATGCACACTTCTGGACCACATTAGAAGTGAAAAAATTAGGAGGGAATTCAAAGTTTTAAGTATAAATAAAATTATTAAATAATACTGAGAGAAATGTAAAAATAATATATTAAGAATATCCGAGGGAAGAATAACCAGAATAATTTCTAACTATAAACCAAAAGGGAGAAGGAACGTGGAAAGACCACCAAAGAGATGGGATGAGAAATTTCTAGAAGCCGAACAGATTGAAAAGTATAATTCTTGTAGTTGATGATAATGATAACTCTCCAACTATTGATAAGTGTATTTTATTGTTGGAGGAATGCAATATAAGCATATTTGATAGTTGAAGCTTAATATTCAAATCTTTATGTCTTTACTGCCCTTTATTTGTTAATATTTACTTAGCATTTAATTAATACAACATTTATGCATAACTCTTTCGGAGTAAGCAGCCATATCAACTTCAGTTGTTGACTTAGTCAATCACCAAATCGCAGAGTTTAGCTCGGTTGACTTTAATACTGCTGACAGTAATTAATTTTACTTTCGTGTAAGCATTTCTATTATCCAGCAGTGGAAGAGCAGTACATAATACACGTGCGTTAAGTGTTTTACAGAAACTTGAGGATGTAAAAATATTTGACTTCGTCTCGTATTTACAAACGTCTTTCCGTCCATGCTGTCATTGTAGAAAGTTGAATTCCTGCATTCAGTGCTGGCAGCCTAACACGAGTGCTCGAAATTGTTCTTCCGAGAAGGTTGGAAAGGTAGAATCAGACGACTGAAAAATTCAATGCCATAGTTAGTGTTAGTGCCATAGATTGTTAGTGAGTTGGAGATTAGAGCGAGTGGACGGAAACCGGAAGATCCGTGGTTCAATTATCAGCTATAGCATTGAATTTATTAGTCGTCTGATTCTACCTTTCCAACTTGAGAAGGGAGTATTTTAGAAGCAGTTGTATCGTACTTCAGCTGTTAGGGAGCCCAACTTGTAGTGGTTGCAACCACAAGTATTTTAAACAGTTTCCGGTAGCCTTTGCCCCAAATGTACTTTCAGGTGGCCTTTGCCCCAAGTTTAACAAAAATATTAGCTTTGCAATTTGACTTTTCTTTAAGTATTAAATATTTATGTTTGCCTCAGCTGCGTCAGTGTTATTGTTAGAGACACGTTTCTCTTAGCAGGGTTGTGGTGCCACTTAACAATGCAGGCTTACACAGATTATAATTTTACTTCACTCCTTTTATTAATGCTTGACACGATTTAAATAACACTTCACTGATATAGGGAGCTGTGAGCTTCTTTTTATTAATTACTTGCACTTTTTAACACGTAAACTATTTTCGTCTCACACGAATACGTATTAAATCTCTTGAGGACACTTTTTGCGTCTGGTTAGTAACGCTGTCTGCAAGCAACTGAACTGATTTCAACGGCCTAAACTTGTAAATTTCTGTATTTCAAGTGTCTGGTTGGCTATTCCTAATCCAATAGAATAGCTTCATTTAACTAAAGCTTTTTGTGGTTGTTGATTGGCTATTTTTATAAATTGTCACTAAAATTACATTATTGCTTCCAAGAATCACAAGTAAAATTTAAACTTTCTAATTTATTATTGCCTTAAGGTTACCTCATTGTTAGCAACTTTTAACCTAATATTCTCACAGCTCCTACATTATTAATTACGCAATATTTCACATAACTTTATTACACATGGATACAATAATACAAACATATGCAATGAGTTATATACACTTTTTATATATTGGTAATACACATATTGCTTTAAGGCGGGCTGTATTTGAATTTATATATTATATAATTAGACTGAAATTATTTAAGTGTTAAAAATACTGCCTCAAACTAGTGTTGTGTTTCTTTTTCTGCACATATGTGCATGAACTCTATTAACTCCTCTAACCTTTGACATATTTATTATTACAGATATAGAATATAATCATACTTGATAGTTAAATTTCACCATTTAAATCTTACCTGAGTGTTTACTTCGTCTATATTTACGTTAGGATTTGATTAATGTAGCAGCTAAGTATGAACCGTAAGCTATCTTTTAAGGTTAACAGCCTGACGTTGATATCGATCCCCATTTTGGTGACGTTATTTAGTGGAACCAACATGTTCAACAGCTCCTAGTAGTTAGTTTTATTTTCGTGCAAGTACTGACTTTATTACTCACTATCGTAGAAAAAAACAATAAGCAATACACGCACATTAAGTGTATATTGGAGAATCTCGACTTCGTCTTGTATTTTCAAACTCTTCCTCGTTCCCTAATGGTACACTTACCTCACTTGTATCACAATACACTGTTTCTATGTTCCAACACACTTATATGTACTCCACTCGTAGCTCAATCTGGTACATCGTTCTCTACGGCCTACACATGTAGAAGAAATAAAGGGTAATTAAATTATATTCGAACCCACTCGAGGCCTCTCTCTACTGCGCGTGACAGCCGACAGTCGCTGCGATATATTTATGCTTTATGTCTTGGACAATATGAATAAGGGTGACAGACAAAGAAACTGCACTTTAGATGGCGCTGGTACAATCATGTTAACATATCAGGATATGTTTTCGTTCCTATGCTAAATTTGAGTACAAAAATTTCCAGTTTATAAATCTTTTTTGAGTGAAAATAAATTCCATGCAGATGTAAAATAAAATACCTCACAGTAGTCATTAATTCTCATGTCACAACACATTTGCCTCTTAGAATATACGAAACATCCTATCCTAATTTTAATTCAAGCTATTGCACCTTAATTCGTGAATATAAAATCAATTTATTTAAATACCTCACTTAGGATGAATTAATATTTAACATCTCAATTGATACAAATTGTTTAAAAATATATCATTAACATAAACCACCCTTAATATTTTTCTGGCTATGCTAACGTTCCAGAACTTCGATATGGACAATCATTGGAGACACACATTGAGGCAATGAAAAATCGGATGAATACCTAACTTCTGAGGTATGTGCACTACGTGATCAAAAGTATCCGGACACTTGACTGAAAATGACGTACAGGTTCGTGGCGCCCTCCATCGGTAATGCTGGAAGTCAGTATGGTATTGGCCTACCCTTAGCCTTGATGACCGCCTTCACTCTAGCAGGCATACTTTCAATCAGGTGCTGGAAGGTTTCTTGGGAAATGGCAGCCCATTCTTCACGGAGTGCGGAACTGAGGAGAGGTATCGATGTAGGTCGGTGAGGCCTGGCTCGAAGTCGGCGTTCCAAAACATCCCAAAGGTGTTCTATAGGATTCAAGTCAGGATTCTGTGCAGGCCAGTCCATTACAGGAATGTTATTGTCGAGTAACCACTTCGTCACAGCCCGTGCAGTATGAACAGGTGCTCGATCGTGTTAAAAGATGTAATCGCCATCCCCGAATTGCTCTTCAACAGTGGGAAGAAGAAGGTGTCTAAAATATCAATGTAGGTCTGCGCTGTGATCGTGCCACGCAAAACAACAAGGAGTGCAAGCCCTCTCCAGGAAAAACACGACCACACCATAACACCACCACCTCCGAATTTCACTGTTGGCACTACACACGCTGGCAGATGACGTTCACCGGGCATTCGCCATACCCACACCCTGCCATCGGATCGCCACATTGTGTACCGTGATTCGTTACTCCACACAACCTTTTGCCTGTGTTCAATCGTGTAATGTTGACGCTCTTTACACCAAGCGAGGCGTTGTTTGGCATTTTCCTTCGTGATGTGTGGCTTATGAGGAGCCGCACGACCATGGAATCCAAGGTTTTTCACCTCACGCATAGCTGTCATGTAATGGTTTGGATAGATGTCTGCCTATTACTCTTTACGACCCTCTTCAAATGTCGGCGGTCTCTGTCAGTCAACAGACGAAGTCGGCCTGTACGCTTTTGTGCTGTACATGTCCCTTCACGTTTCCACTTCACTATCACATCAGAAACAGTTGACCTTGGGATGTTTAGGAGTGTGGAAATCTGGCGTACAGACTTCTGACACAAGTGACACCCAATTACCTGACCACATTCGAAGCCCGTGAGTTCCACGGAGCGTCCCATTCTGCCGTTTCACGATGTCTAATGACTACTACCAGGCAGTAGGTGGCAGCACAATTCACTAAGATGAAAAACGTATGTTTGTGGGGCTGTCCGGATACTTTTGATCACATAGTGTATATGACTAATAGCACATATATCTTGAATATTCTGTGAACAGCATCTGAAAGCATCTTCATTCGAAATTAATTGTACGACAATTTGTATCACTGGTAAATCGTAGAAGATAACAAAAAACTCACTAAAACAATGTAGATCACATTTAAATACACAATTTATGTTACGTGATTTTCTTGAAAAATTAACCTGGTTTAATATCAAGTTATATCAGGTTGAATTGTTATACAGCATTTAATGCTATTATTATTTTTCACTGTCTACAAACTATTGTTACAAAAGTTTACTTTTCTATCTACTTCATGTTAATCCTGATAAACATTTTATACCTTCTCTACCATGTACATAATAGGTAGGCATTGCATTTCACCCAGGAATTCGTTATCGAGATTTCATCGGAAATACATGTTTTGAGGCCCCTCAATACAAAAAAATGTTTACTCTCTCTACCACGTACATAGTAGGTACAGAACGTCTTCTATTCCACCCAAAAATTCGATATCGAGATTAACCGGAAATACATGTTTTGAGAACCCCAGAAGGCAAAATAGCATTTTTACTTTCTCTATCACGAACATAGTAGGTACAGAAAGTATTGCATTCCACCCAAAAGTTCAGTATCCAGGTTTCACCGTAAATGCATGTTTTGAGGTCCTCAGAATAATAAAAAAATTAATACATATTAGGTAGATACGTGGTGGAGAAATTATTGTATTCCACTCAAAAATCCTATACCAAGATTTCACCAAAATTGCATGTTTTGAGGGGTCCTGAATATAAAAAAAAATGTGTGATACACTACGTGACTTTCTCTAGTCTATCGTTGATTAGTGTGTATACAAATTATTCTTACTAAAGTTTAGTTTATATGTAATATAGTGTTATTCAAGAAGAAGAAACAGACTTAAACATTTTATTTCTAATGAACGACAACAGATAGCGACAAATACGACACATCATTGAATAGAGGAAAGTTCAAAGTTTTAAGTCCCGCCTATTAGTTCCAATCAGGGCCTACAGAGTCGCTGTGTTTGTTTACGAGAATATGGCGACGCTACTGGATAAGTCCTTTTGTGTGATGCATTATGCAAAGAGGGAATCCATTGTTTCATTGCAGCGTGCATTTCGTTGTAAGTTCAACAACAAGCCGCTTCGTCATAAAAAATGTAGTTGATACAATAAATTCGTAGAAGATGGTTGCGTGTGCAAACAGAAAAGCACTGGTGGTTCTCGCATAACAAATGCTGCTCATTTTGAACTTCTCTTTATTCACTGATGTATCGCATGTGTCGCCATCTATTGACGTTCATTAGAAATAAATATTTAAAGTCTGTTCCTTCTTTTTAATAACCCTATACATTTTAATCCAAATAAACCTTTGCATAAATAACTACATTACACATTTCGTTACAAAGGGGGCAGCGATAGTCAAAATTGCATACTGTTTCCATGACATCGCGAGAAACAACCGAATGTTGACAGGAATTTATAAAAGAATGGCCAAGAAATGAACAATTCAAAGCTTTAATAACGAATATCTCGGAATTGGCTTATGCCACAAAGAACTTCGTGATCGTAATTTGTGTGCTTTAAAAAGGTCTATGTTTTTGTATAGCACGTTTTCGTTTATAGCTCAACGTTTACCATAACATGATTAGATTACATAACATTTCTCCTACATGAAGGATATGCTTAGAGAATTCAAGATATACATTTTATTTGTCTGGAAAATATTTTTAATATATTGTATTTTAATCCAAATCGTTATGTGTAAATTTTTAGAAAATAAAAAATGTTCGAGACAGGGTAGTTTGTATGTGGGAGGAGTCTTTTTGTTGAAAATCTTCGTGTCATATGTATCGATCTTAAATACCAAGTTTGGTACTTATTTGAGTTATGCTTTCACAGACAGACACGCATACGGACCGTTTCTTAAAAATGTTTTTTGGGTACAAGGAACCTCAAAATATGTATTTACGGTGAAATATCTGTATCAAATTGTTGGATGGAATGCAATGCTTTCTCTGCCTATATACGTGGTAGACAAAGAAGACGGAAACATACGACACAAATGTATTTTAAATAACTGTTTTGTGGCAAAACATTTCCATGACATTTGTTATTGTTTTGAACTCTTCAATGCCTCGTAATTTTTACTTTCTCTACTACGTACAGTAAGTAGGGGAAGTATTGTATTCCACGAAAAAATTCGATACCGAGATTTCACCGGAAATATATGTTTTGAGAGCCCCTGAATCCAAAAAAAGCATTTTTGGAAACATGTCCGTGTGTGTGACTGTGAACAGCATAACTCAAAAACGAACAGACGGATAAACACCAAACTTGGTATTTAGGTTCAGTATCTTCCAGAGATGCGACACGAAGGTTTTCAAGAAAATCCCCCAACCCAGATTACAGTTTACATGGAACATTTTTGGAAAATTTTAATTTTCTCAAAATTTTGATTAAAATTTCATACGTTTAACATATTTTCATGACAAATAAAATGTATATATTGATTTTTCTGGAAATGTCTCCAAAAGTATTCTACATTGTGAACGACTTTTGCATAACTGGTAAACCATAATGGATAGACAAAATTTTACTACAAAAAATGTAGATCGCGTTAAAATACACAATTTATGTCATATACATTTTTTTTGTTGAGTGAATCAATTTCGAGATATTGCTTGTTATTCCCTTAAATTTTCCAATACTTATACTTTTTCTCAAACTCGTTATTCATTTTCTTTGTCCTGGTAATGCAAAAAGAATGGAATACTCCACATAGCAACCAGCTGTTAAAACATTTGACTATCGCTTAAAGCTAGCATATTACCCTTGCATATACAAGAAAATTAGCAATAAGATTAACATTTCGATTAACATAAAGTATATAGGAAAATAAATTTTTGCTGCAATAGTTTTTAGAAGTGATACGAAGTGTCGTATTTATCAAAGACATTTGTTGTAGTATCAACTATGATACTGAATGCAAACCAGAGACAAAGGTTCAAACAGACAGTGTTTGCAATTCCAATGCCTGGTAACGCATTAAATGAATTCCATGCAATATCGCAGATAGTAAATTACACTTATCTGATTTATAATTCTGTTTGATCCGGCTGGGTACGAGATTAACCCTCGCTACAAGTAGCGGAGATTTTAATAATTACCATCCTTTGCCCCCCCTACCTTGGCAATTTGCGAATCAAGTTGAGATTAGAATCTGCCGCGGTATCCTTTCGAGAAATGCTCCAACCGAGGCGGGCGAGATACTGCATTTCTAATGATTCTAGTTTCATGGGAACTTTGTCGTCGGAATACGTGAATGTTCCTGGAGTAATTATAGCAGCAGTAAAAATAATAATAGCAATTAATATATCCGTTGGTAAATTTTTACTTTCTTTATGTACTATGTATACTGGCGTGTATAAAATGTAGCCCATAATGGAACGGTGCGGTTTATGTTACTACGGACAAAATCTAGCCCCACCCTCTACCATCGTGACCATCTCTGTTTTTCGAACATAATTCTAGCCACTGAATTGGTAGGGTACTTCACCTCCCGCAAAGTGTGGCCGAACTGTCGAAGGGTAATACAGGTTTATTTCCAAAAGTAAAGAGCAGCTTTCACAAATTTATTTCTCGCGAACCACAGCTAAATGGAAGCACAATTCCAACACAACTGGAATAGACCGCCTAGAAGTTCCATGAGTTGTCGCAGGGGCGCTCGGAAAATGGCCCCGACACTAAAGGAACGAGCGTTTTGTGCCCTGCAATTTGCGAAATGTGAGTCCATTGTGCAGGTGCAACGTACAATCCTACGTCACATCCGAAAGCAGCCACCACGTCTTAAGAAATTGTATTAGTGACATCGCAAATTCGTAGAGGATGGGTTCATATACACACGGCAACGCACGGGTAGTCCCCGCACACACAGCATTCGAGCAACGTTCGAACGAAGCCCTAGGATGTCCACAACACGTACAAGCCATGAACTGGGCATTCCTCAACCGAAGGCATGGCTTTTCTGAGACACCGTCTGCATTTGAAGCTCTAAAGCTGCAGTTATTGCAGGCATTGTAACACGAGGAGTATAACAAAAGGTTAAACTTTTGCACTGCATTGTTAGAGGGCATGGAACAGTACGGTTTTGCTGACCGACTGTTTTTCTTGGATGAAGCAACGTTACATCTTTCTTGAAATTTGAATCACCATAATGTCAGCATATGGGTCGCAGAAGTTCCTAAGGTCGCCGTTGAACAGAACGCGAATCGCCGAAGCTCAATGTCGTCTGTGCAATTTCTGTCCGCAATTTTAATTGGCCATTATATTTCATCGAGCGCACAGTTACAGGAACGATTTACCTCAACATTCTCGAAAACTGGCTGCTTCCTCACCTGCATGATGATTCGCATGACTTCATCTTCATGCAAAACTGCTCCCCACGCATTTCCACGCAGGTCCGAAGGTACCTCAACAACACCCTTCCAGGACGCTGAATTGGCAGTGGTGGACAACAAGACCAAGTTCTTCTTCCGTGGCCACCTAGGTTACCGGATCTTGCCCCTTGTGATTTCTGTCTGTAGGGTAGGTGAAAGACCGTGTGTATGTCCCACCACTGCCTGCTTTTCTTCAGGAACTGCGTCAGCGAATTGTTGGGGCGATGAACTCCATAACCAGGGATCTCTGATTCGTGTGTGGCAAGAACTGAGCTACCGTTGTGACACTGGTCATGCCACTCATAGTGCTATATCAATCTGCGTCAATCTTTGAAACGTTCTGAGTCCAACTGTGTTGGAATTGTGTTTCTATCTTGTGTGGTTCGTGAGAAATAAATTTGTGGAATCTTACCTTTACTTTTGAATAGCGCTGTATTTCAAGCTGAAGCAGTAACACCAGCGCGATTGTCTCAGGTAGCAATAACAAGATGCCACGATGATGGTGCGACAATTTGAAGCAGGAATATAGTTGCTAGCTGTTCTCTTGTCTCCAATATCTGCTGTTGATTCTGCTGCCGGCTGCACCATGGTAGAGCTATGCGTATTTTCCCTCAGAGTGTACGTATATGTATTGCGAACAACAACGCCAGTTTAAATTGACTGTAACATATATCGTGAACTAATATTTGAGTTCTTGAATTGAGTTGCCGGCCGTTTGAAATGAAGAAATATATTGACAGAATTGTTGCACTGGAAACTATAATAGTTGAATTATCATACCTGCTAACTTCTCCAGTATCATGGTTACGTTTGGAAATAACTGTTTCCGTGATAAAGGAAACTAGAAGCGCAAGTCACCGTGAACCGCTAAAATGTTGACCGGCAGGAACCCTCTCGCTCGCCGTTACTCACACAAGCACCTCATTGGATGCTTGAAGTATCACAGGAGCAAGTACCGCTGGTGGTATCAGCGAATAACTCCCTGATTTAATTGTACGTCTTCTTATTACTTGAGCCATACCTACGTTAGAATTACTCCCACCACCATCCTATCTTATACGCTGCCAAATCTCAGAACTCATTGTTACTAGGCGATGGGTGGTATTTCTTAGAATCTCCTCTCTAATTTTCACAATTGGCCTACTTGCCTGTGTAGCGTACTAGACTTAACTCTAAACTGCCTTCCCAGAAATCCTTAAGCTAACGTGTTCGCTCCTTCTCGGCACACTAAGGACTTTTGTTAACCTGACTCCTGATTATCCTCATCCTTCAGGACAAACATTTCAAATTAAACTTATTGCATTATACGTTGATTTAGTAAAATGAAAATTATTTGTTGCAACTATTTCTTTATCTTACTACCCTTTCTTTATTTAATGATTTACATACTCCCATAAATGAATACGGTATAAAAGTTAAAGCTTATATTTTCATGCTGCACTACATCTTTCTTATTGCCGTTTAGTAGCAGCAAGAACTTAACCTTAGTCTCCATGTCGCTGAGTAAAGCTCTCATATATGTAAATGTGTAGCTGTCGTTCAGTTTAACCACACATGTAAATAATTTTTCGCCCCTTCCTGTAGAAGGTAAATTATATTACAATTTGTTTAGGCTTTGCTTGTGTACCAGTCATAACAAAACTGTTTCATAGAGGTGGTATTCAAACCATCCCTTTGAGGCAGTATTTTTAACATTTAAATGATTTCAGTCTAACTATATAATATAAAATATAATAACAGGCCGCCTTAAAGCAATATGTGTATGTAACAATATATAAAAAGTGTATATTGCAGCCATTGTATATGTTTATATTATTGTATACATGTAATAATGATATGTGAACGCATTACGTAATTTCATAATGTAGGAGCTGTGAGAATAATAGGTTAGAAGTTGCTAACAATGAGATAACCTTGAGGCAATAATGAGTAAGAATGCTTAATAATGCTACTAGTAACGCAATAACGTAATTTTTGTGACAGTTTATAAAATAACCAATCAACAACAAGAAAAAAGTTAAATAAAAGCATTCTATTGCACTAGAATTAGCCAATCAGAGACTTCGAATACAGAAATTTACAAATTTAGGCGGCGGAAATGAAGTCAGTTGCTTGTAGAGAGTGCTCATAACTGGACGCGAAATGTATCCTCGAGAAATTTAATACGTATTTTGTGTGAGAAAATAGCTTACGTGTTAAAAAGTGCAAGTAATTAACAAAAGAATCGCACAGCTCTCTATATCAGTGAAGTGTTATTTAAATCGTGTAAAGCATTAATAAAATGAGTGAAGTAAAACTTAAAATCTGTGTAAGCCTACATTCTTCAGTCGCATAACTCCCTGCTAAGATATTCATGTCTCTAAAAATATATAAATACTGACAGCCGAGGCAAACATAAATATCTAATATTTAAAGACACAGTAAAATAGCAAAGTTAATATTTTTAAACATTTTTACTTGCTCTACTACGTAGAGTAAGTAGGGGAAGTATTGTATTCCACGAAAAAATTCGATACCGAGATTTCACCGTAAATACATGTTTTGAAACCCCCTGAATCCAAAAAAGGCATTTTTGGAAACATCTCCGTGTGTGTCTGTGTCTGTCTGTGTGTGTGTGTGTGTGTGTGTGTGTGTGTGTGTGTGTGTGTGTGTGTGTGTGTGTGTGTGTGTCTGTCTGTGAACAGCATAACTCAGAAACGAACAGTCGGATAAACACCAAACTTGGTATTTAGATTCAGTATCTTCTAAGGATGCGACACGAAGGTTTTCAAGAAAATCCCCCTACCCCAGATTACCGTTTACATGGAAGATTTTTCGAAAATTTTAATTTTCTCAAGAACGGCTCTAACGATTTTGATTAAAATATCATATGTTTAAGATATTTTCATGAGAAATAAGATGTATATCTTGAATTTACGGGGAATGTCTCCAAAAGTATTCTTTATTGTGAACGACTTTTGCATAACTCGTAAACCATAAGAGATAGACAAACTTTTACTGCATAAAAATGTAAATCGCGTTAAAATACACAATTTATGTCATATACATCTTTTTGTTGAGTGAACCATTTTCGAGATATTACTTGTTATTCCCTTGAATTTTTCAATACTTATTTTCTCAAATGGGAATTGGCTATTCATTTTTTTTTGTCTTGTATATGCAAAGAGTATTAATCTGTGGCAAAGGGAATGGTGATGCACCTAGCAACCAGCTATTAAGAGATATGTATGTGCTTAAAGGCTACTGTATTTCTATATTGCCCTTGAAAATATACTTTCCCCTTACATCTACAAGAAAATTAGCAATAAGACAGAGTCTGCAAATGTTTATCTCGATTAACATGAAGCATATGGAAAATAAGCGTTTGTAAAAATAGTTTGTACAAGAGTAGAGAAATTCATGTGAGTGTAACACATCAGATTTTTTTTTTGGCAAAGGCTACCGGAAACTTGTTACCATACGAAACAACAACAAACCTTCTTCAAATTGGCTCCCAAAGCGTGGGGCAAATAACAACCTTCTTCACCTTCATTCCACATAGATTATAAATATCGTTCATTGGTTAGTTTGTAAGTCCCTGTATTGTTTTCAGGCCAGTCACATAGAGAACTGAACCAGCTGGCAGGAGCCAAAAGTTGGTCATTGGAAGGTGGAATACGTACAGACGAATCGGCCTCATTTTACAATAGCATACATAGTACGTAGAGAAGATATTGCATTCCATCCAAAAATTCGATATCGAGATTCCAATGGAAATACATGTTTTGAGCCACCCTGAACAACAACAAAAAGCAATATTAGAAAATGGTCCATACGTCTGTATGAACATCATAACTCAAAAACGAAAATTTAAATAAATAAAAACTAAATATTTAAATTCAGTATGTTCAAAATACGCGACACGAAGATTTTGAACACCCTAAACTATACTTTACAAAAAACATATTTCGTTTTTTTACTTTCTTTATTACGTATAATAAGTAGGGGATGTATAGCATTCCTACCACAAATTCTATTCGAGAGTTTCCTGTAAATATGTTTTGAAGTGCCCTAAATCCAAATAAAGCATTTTGGAAACATGTCCGTGTGTATGTGTCTGTTTGTATGTCAGTCTGATAACATCATAAGACAGAAACAAAAAGTTGGATAAATACCAAACTTGATATCTAGGTTCAATATCTTTCAAAGATGCTACAAGAAGATTTTCAACAGAATTACCCCACCCAAACTACCCTTTACATTAAACATTTTTTCGAAAATGTTGATTTTCTAAAAAATGGCTCTAAGGATTTTGATTAAAATATCATATGTTTAAGTCATGGCAAATGAAATGTATATCTTAAATTTTCTGAGAATGTCCCCAAAAGTCCTTTTGATTCTGAATGACTTTCGCATAACTGGCAAACTGCAAGAAATATACAAAAGCTTCACTACACAATAAAACACACAATTTAAGTCCTACATCTTTTATTGTGGAGTGAACCATTTCCGAGATATTCCTTGTTATGTCCTGGTAATGCAAAGAGAATGAAATGCTTCATATAGCAACCAGCTGTTAAAAGATCTTACTATATCCTACCAATTCCCCTTGCACCTCCAAGAAAATAGCAATAAGATTAACATCTCGATTAACATGAAGCATATGGAGAATAAACGTTTATAAAAACAGTTTGCACAAGAGTAGAGAAAGTCATGTGAGTGCAACACGTCATTTTTTATTTTCTCTAAAATGGCTTTAACGATTTAATTTAAATACCACAATTCTAAGATATTTGCATTACAAATAAAATGTACATCTTGAATTTTCTGGGAGTATCTGTGAACTACCCTAATTCGGGAGGAATTTTCGTTAAGCGTCAGACGAAAACTTACTACACAAATAACTTTTTTGTGACATTAACCACTTCCGAAATATGCATTATTAAAGGTTCAATTTGTTCAATACTGTGCCATTCTTTTAAAGCCCGTCGACATTCAGTGGTTTCCTACGGTTGCATGAAAAGAATATAGAATTTTAAGGATAGTATACAGGATGTTATCAAACACTGTCCACTTTGTTCGAATAGGCTAAGTTACTGTTACTTTCCTTGTAGATGCAAGGGGAATATGGTGGGCTTTAAGCGATAGTCAAATGTTTTAAGAACTGTTTGCTATGTGGCGTATTCCATTCTCTTTTTATATCCAGGACAAAAAAGAATAACGAATTCCCATTTGAGAAAAAGTATAAGTATTGGAAAATTCAAATACCAACAAATATTCGAAAATGGTTCATTCTGAAAAAAAAGTATGTCTGTAGTAAGATTTTTGTCTATCTCTTGCGGTTTACCGGTAAGGCAGGAGTCATTCAGAATGAAGAGGACTTTTGGGGACATTCCCACAAAACTGAAGATATAGATTTTTACTTTCCATTAAAATATTTTAAAACTTGTGATATTTTACTCAGAATCGTAAGAGCCATTTTTGAGAAAATCAAGATTTTAGAAAAATGATCCATGTAAAGGGTAGTTTGCGGTTGGGGATTTTCTCGAAAATCTTCGTGTCGCATCCTTGGAAACAGTAAACGCAAGTACCAAGTTTGGTATTTATCTGAGTTTTCGTTTTCGGCTAATGATGTTATTAGACTGACACACACACACAGACAGACACACACAAACACGGATATGCTTCCAAAAATGCTTTATTTGTATTCAGGGTACCTCCAAACATGAATTTCCGGTGAAACCTCGATATCAAATTTTTGGGTAGAATGCAATGCTTCCCCAACTTACTATACATATAATTATGTAACGGTTCTAGATGCACTTGCGTTATTTAGACAGGACTAACAGATAACACTTGGCGGAACGGGACGTAATTCCATCTTGGAGAGCAGAGCAGATGGTGGAGAGAATGTGAACTATCTCACGAGTATGACGGATTGTACAAAACTGAAGCACACTTCCGAGACGATGAGCAAATCAACGACTGCGTTAACAAGAAGGGAGAGAGGAAGGAGGGGGAATTGTTAGAATTGGAGAGAGTACCAAACTTGGTAGTTCGCATAGTTAAGAAATTTCTCTCTCTCCTATTGGACGAAACGTCACGATACGGAATTTCCACTAAGAGCCTGTGTTTGTCGATCTGACAGTCGGAAAGCAATTGACTTCTGGTCCCTGGAGGGCTAAAACTTTTCATGTTGTCCCTTCAGGACAAATCGTCCTCCTTTGCAAGTTTATTCTCCATAAAATATACGAGTGGTTACACCTCTCCATCTCCGTTGTTCAGTGCGGTAGGTCGCAGGTTCGATTCCATTACTATAATATAATAAACCCAATGTTTACTTTGTCTACATAGTAGGTAGAGAAAGGTATTGCATTTCGCTCAAAAATTCGATATCGATATTTCGCCGGAAATGCATGTTTTGAGGCACCCGAGTCAAAAAAAGGCATTCTTACCAAAATGTCCTTGCATGTGAGAACAGCATAACTCAAAACCAAAAAAGCCAGACGAATACCAAACTTGGTATTTAAGTTCAGCATCTTTCAAACATGCGACAAGAAAATCCCCTATCCCAAACTCGCCTTTACAATGAAGATTTTTGGAAATTTGCTACTTTCTAAAAAATTGATAGAATGATTTTAATTAAAAATACTGTGTATAGATATATCAAATACATATACATAACAAAAGCGTGTAAAACTGTCTGGGAATAATTTATAAGGTCCAGTTCCTTCGGAAAATTTTTTGTATAATCTTATATAACTGGTAAAAATTGAGCAATAGACAAAGATGTACTACACAAAAACTTTAGTAGATCTCTTTAAACCACACAGTTTATTCTAGTTAACTTTTTCTATGACATTAGCTATTGCCGAGATATCCGTTATTAATGGTTCGAATTTTTCAATAATTTGCTTCTGTTGAAGTCCTATAAGCATTCAGTTGTTTCTCACGATGTCATGGAAACAGTATTGAATTTTAAGGAAGCATATAGCGTCCAGTTGTTAAACATTTGACTATCGCTATTCCCTTTGTATCTATAGCAAAATGTGTAATGTAGCTGTTTCTGTAAACGTTTATTTGGATTAAAATTTAGTAGATACAAAAGTTGTATTTGATAAGAATAACAACGAATACTTGATAGCGGATAGAGAAAGACATGTGAATGTATCACATAAGATTTTGCAAAGGTTTGCAAAGATAACAGAATTTCAAAGTCATTAGATAGCAACGCGCTCTTAAAGATTTGACTATCGCTTAAGGCTACACCACTGCCCTATTTGCATGTACCTACAACAAACATGTAATAAAACCATTTCTAAAATGTTTATCTCGATTAACAAAAAAGTGAATGGAAAATATTTGAAGAATGGGTAGACAATTTTATGTGAATGTAACGCCGGTAAGAGAGCCGGTTTTTGGACTCAGAGGGCACGACACAAACCCCCTTCATTGAAAGAACTAAGAGAAAAGACTAGGCAAGAAATTCACTTGAATATTCAACTCTCGAGTGTGAATGAAAACTTCCTGAGAAGATGTCAGAAACGCCTGGAGAAGAACAACGTTTCCAGCATCTCTTGTGCTAAGGTATGTGCTTATTATCATTGTATTTGTAACTATGAGAACGTGAGGCGGTTGCGGGGATATTATGAACGTTTCAGACCGAGCGGGATAGCTCAGGCGTTTGCGAGCGTGCCCGCATTCGTGAGGTCCCGGTGATCGCCCACGCTGGCCCATGGGTTTTTCGTGGTTTTCCCGGGTCGCCAGGCGAATGCTCGTGTGCTCCTTCCACTACCCCAACTCTACCTGTTTCAGGGCTGTAGGACCAGGCGACGATGTTCGGATGGGCTGCACAGTGTCTTGCGCTCTGTAAAGGTCTCTTCCCTGGCGTCACTGTGGCACCCCTCAGTTAGATCTCTCTTCAACGTGGGGCTCCGCTCCGGGGGAACCTGGAGGTTGGTAGCTTGTGGGCAGGGACCGTGCGGCGTCTGATGTCTTCCTTCTTGGAAACGTTAGGGACCCCGTTCACTTCCAGACTTGGTCGCCCTTCGGGTCTTCCCCCTCATCCTTCCCTCCCAGCGGTCACGTTGGAAGCACAGTGGGCCGACTGGCCTGCGGGTGCTTCTCCGTGATCCGTACTTTATAACTGTTGCGGCGGAAGTCCAAGCAGCGGCGGCCGGCACGCGAGTAAACGTGCGGGCCACTGTGTGAAGGAAAAGCATTGTACCTAGTATTTAAATTAAAATCCTTAGAGTGGCTTTTCCGAGGAAATAAAACCTAAGAAGTAGATGCTATTGAATAGGTTGTGAGAGTTTTCCTGAAAATCGCCTGCATGCCAACACTGCATAACATTTTGTATTTAACTGATTTTTAGAGTCTAGAGAGAACATTAATGGACGTTTTTCTAAAAGGGTACATGGACCTCAAAGTATGCGTTTGCAGTGAAATGTATATATCGAAATTCTGAGTGGGATACATTACTTCCTCTGGTATATCACTCATGCATTTCCAGGACTACTTTACTGAGCATGCGCACTACAAACACAGCGTTATCATTACTTACGTTGTGTCTCCAGACCACCTTGTAGGCCCAAGGGTTGGCATGAATGTTGCACTCGAAGTAAACGTCATCCCCTTCCTCGATATCGTCGGGGTTAAGCTTCGAACCCAGATCCAGATTCAGAATCGGCACAACTGAAAGAAAGTTATAGCGGTTACTTCAAATAATTAGCTTTAAAAACAAGCAACATATCATTATATTCTAAATGTTTTACACTTCTGTTGTTTCCAAAAAGCTGCTTGCACCAGCAAATATTTTGTCCTGATATTCAGCGGTGATTACTTAGAGACATAAAGTAAAGAGTTACATCCAGGCTTTGAAACACTATGCAATTCTCCAGGGATACATCAGCACAAGCGAGATGCAATGCAATGTTTGAATCATTGCTAACGGACGGCATTTAAACTTGTGTATGCGGTGTGTTATGTTCTTGTGTTTACCATGGTTAATGTACAATGAAGAGTTTGTACTACGTCTGAAGAATGGTCCCGATAGCTTGGTAGTACCTTACTGTTAAATTCTATACAGGTAACTTATAGCAACAGCAACGACACGAGACGAACGGAAGCAATGAATTTCGAGGTAGCATCGCGGCTTCAGTCTATAGTCCACATTACCCAATCCGAGATAGAATAACTGGAGAAATATGAACAATTTAGGGCTAGACAGCCTTGGCTATGGCGCCCATGTTACTTTTATGGATTTATGATACACTTTGTTAAATTAATATTAGAGCTATATTTCTGAAACTTGTAAAAGCTTCTTTTCAAGCTTTCACTTATAATAATATGAATAATTTTTATAAAAAAGCTCTTACGTTTTCACGTGGATTGTTTTAAAAAAGTTACTTTTTTGAAAACATTCAATATGTTTTTTAAATCAACTCTTTAGAAGTAATGTGAATCTAGTCCAGTTTTCACTGGGCTTCACTAATGTGAATCTAGTTCAGCTTTTATTGTTGCTTCACTAAGGTGATCTTTCAGTTTTCACTGTCAGTTCACTAATGTGATCTTTCAGTTTTCACTGTCAGTTCACTGATGTGAATCTAGTCCAGTTATCACTGACAGTTCACTAATGTGAATCTAGTTCAGTTGTCACTGCGCTTCACTAATGTGAATCTAGTTCAGCTTTTATTGTTGCTTCACTAAGGTGAACTTTCAGTTTTCACTGTCAGTTCACTGATGTGATTCTAGTTCAGTTTTCACTGTCAGTTCACTAATGTGAATCTAGTTCAGTTGTCACTGCGCTTCACTAATGTGAATCTAGTTCAGCTTTTATTGTTGCTTCACTAAGGTGAACTTTCAGATTTCATTGTCAGTTCACTGATGTGAATCTAGTCCAGTTTTCACTGCGATTCACTAATGTGAATCTAGTTCAGCTTTTATTGTTGCTTCACTAAGGTGATCTTTCAGTTTTCACTGTCAGTTCACTAATGTGATCTTTCAGTTTTCACTGTCAGTTCACAAATGTGAATCTAGTTCAGTTTTCACTGCGCTTCACTAATGTGAATCTAGTTCAGCTTTTATTGTTGCTTCACTAAGGTGATCTTTCAGTTTTCACTGTCAGTTCACTAATGTGATCTTTCAGTTTTCACTGTCAGCTCACTAATGTGAATCTAGTCCAGTTTTCACTGCGCTTCACTAATGTGAATCTAGTTCAGCTTTTATTGTTGCTTCACTAAGGTGATCTTTCAGTTTTCACTGTCAGTTCACTAATGTGATCCTTCAGTTTTAACTGTCAGTTCACTAATGTGATCTTTCGGTTTTCACTGTCAGTTCACTAATGTGAATCTAGTTCAGTTTTCACTGCGATTCACTAATGTGAATCTAGTTCAGCTTTATTGTTGCTTCACTAAGGTGATTTTTCAGTTTTCACTGTCAGTTCACTAATGTGAATCTAGTTCAGTTTTCACTGCGATTCACTAATGTGAATCTAGTTCAGCTTTTATTGTTGCTTCACTAAGGTGATCTTTCAGTTTTCACTGTCAGTTCACTAATGTGATCTTTCAGTTTTCACTGTCAGTTCACTAATGTGAATCTAGTTCAGTTTTTATTGTTGCTTCACTAATGTGATCTTACGGTTTTCACTGTCAGTTCACTAATGTGAATCTAGTTCAGCTTTTATTGTTGCTTCACTAAGGTGATCTTTCAGTTTTCGCTGTCAGTTCACTAATGTGATCTTTCAGTTTTCACTGTCAGTACACTAATGTGATCTTTCAGTTTTCACTGTCAGTTCACTAATGTGATCTTTCAGTTTTCACTGTCAGTTCACTAATATGAATCTAGTCCAGTTTTCACTGCGATTCACTAATGTGAATCTAGTTCAGTTTTTATTGTTGCTTCACTAAGGTGATCTTTCAGTTTTCACTGTCAGTTCACTAATGTGATCTTTCAGTTTTCACTGTCAGTTCACTAATGTGATCTTTCAGTTTTCACTGTCAGTTCACTAATGTGAATCTAGTCCAGTTTTCACTGCGATTCACTAATGTGAATCTAGTTCAGTTTTTATTGTTGCTTCACTAAGGTGATCTATCGGTTTTCTCTGTCAGTTCACTAATGTGATCTTTCAGTTTTCACTGTCAGTTCACTAATGTGATCTTTCAGTTTTCACTGTCAGTTCACTAATGTGATCTTTCAGTTTCACTGTCAGTTCACTAATGTGAATCTAGTCCAGTTTTCACTGCAATTCACTAATGTGAATCTAGTTCAGCTTTTATTGTTGCTTCACTAAGGTGATCTATCGGTTTTCTCTGTCAGTTCACTAATGTGATCTTTCAGTTTTCACTGTCAGTTCACTAATGTGATCTTTCAGTTTTCACTGTCAGTTCACTAATGTGATCTTTCAGTTTCACTGTCAGTTCACTAATGTGAATCTAGTCCAGTTTTCACTGCAATTCACTAATGTGAATCTAGTTCAGCTTTTATTGTTGCTTCACTAATGTGATCTTTCAGTAATCACTGTCAGTTCACTAATGTGAATCTAGTTCAGCTTTTATTGTTGCTTCACTAAAGTGTTCTTTCAGTTTTCACTGTCAGTTCACTAATGTGAATCTAGTTCAGCTTTTATTGTTGCTTCACTAAGGTGAAGTTTCAGTTTTCACTGTCAGTTCACTAATGTGAATCTAGTTCAGTTGTCACTGCGCTTTTCACTAATGTGAATCTAGTTCAGCTTTTATTGTTGCTTCACTAAGGTGAACTTTCAGTTTTCACTGTCAATTCACTAATGTGAATCTAGTTCAGTTTTCACTGCGCTTCACTAATGTGAATCTAGTTCAGTTTTCAATACGCTTCACTAATGTGAATCTAGTTCTGTTTTCAATACGCTTCACTAATGTGAATCTAGTTCAGTTTTCAATACGCTTCACTAATGTGAATCTAGTTCTGTTTTCAATACGCTTCACTAATGTGAATCTAGTTGAGTTTTCACTGCGCTTCACTAATGTGAATCTAGTTCAGCTTTTATTGTTGCTTCACTAAGGTGATCTTTCAGTTTTCGCCGTCAATTCACTAACGTGAATCTAGTTCAGTTTTCACTGCCACTTCGCTAAGGTGAGTCTAGTTCAGTTTTCACTGCCACTTCACTAAGGTGAGTCTAGTTCAGTTTTCACTGCCACTTCATTAAGGTGAATCTAATTCAGTTTTCACTGTCAGTTCACTAAGGTGAGTCTAGTTCAGTTTTCACTGTCAGTTCACTAAGGTGAGTCTAGTTCAGTTTTCACTGTCAGTTCACTAAGGTGAGTCTAGTTCAGTTTTCACTGCCACTTCACTAAGGTGAGTCTAGTTCAGTTTTCACTGCCACTTCACTAAGGTGAGTCTAGTTCAGTTTTCACTGTCAGTTCACTAAGGTGAGTCTAGTTCAGTTTTCACTGTCAGTTCACTAAGGTGAGTCTAGTTCAGTTTTCACTGCCACTTCACTAATGTGAATCTAGTTCAGCTTTTATTGTTGCTTCACTAAGGTGATCTTTCAGTTTTCGCCGTCAATTCACTAACGTGAATCTAGTTCAGTTTTCACTGCCACTTCACTAAGGTGAGTCTAGTTCAGTTTTCACTGCCACTTCACTAAGGTGAGTCTAGTTCAGTTTTCACTGCCACTTCATTAAGGTGAATCTAATTCAGTTTTCACTGTCAGTTCACTAATGTGAATCTAGTTCAGTTTTCACTGCCACTTCACTAAGGTGAGTCTAATTCAGTTTTCACTGCCACTTCACTAAGGTGAGTCTAGTTCAGTTTTCACTGCCACTTCACTAAGGTGAGTCTAGTTCAGTTTTCACTGCCACTTCACTAAGGTGAGTCTAGTTCAGTTTTCACTGCCACTTCATTAAGGTGAATCTAATTCAGTTTTCACTGTCACTTCACTAAGGTGAATCTAATTCAGTTTTCACTGTCAGTTCACTAATGTGAATCTAATTCAGTTTTCACTGTCAGTTCACTAATGTGAATCTAATTCAGTTTTCACTGTCACTTCACTAAGGTGAATCTAATTCAGTTTTCACTGTCACTTCACTAAGGTGAGTCTAGTTCAGTTTTCACTGTCACTTCACTAAGGTGAATCTAATTCAGTTTTCACTGTCAGTTCACTAATGTGAATCTAATTCAGTTTTCACTGTCACTTCACTAAGGTGAATCTAATTCAGTTTTCACTGTCACTTCACTAAGGTGAGTCTAGTTCAGTTTTCACTGTCACTTCACTAATGTGAATCTAATTCAGTTTTCACTGTCAGTTCACTAATGTGAATCTAATTCAGTTTTCACTGTCACTTCACTAAGGTGAATCTAATTCAGTTTTCACTGTCAGTTCACTAATGTGAATCTAGTTCAGGTTTCACTGCCACTTCACTAAGGTGAATCTAATTCAGTTTTCACTGCCACTTCACTAATGTGAATCTAGTTCAGTTTTCACTGTCACTTCACTAATGTGAATCTAGTTCAGTTTTCACTGCCACTTCACTAATGTGAATCTAGTTCAGTTTTCACTGCCACTTCACTAATGTGAATCTAGTTCAGTTTTCACTGCCACTTCACTAATGTGAATCTAGTTCAGTTTTCACTGCCACTTCACTAATGTGAATCTAGTTCAGTTTTCACTGCCACTTCACTAATGTGAATCTAGTTCAGTTTTCACTGCCACTTCACTAATGTGAATCTAGTTCAGTTTTCACTGTCACTTCACTAATGTGAATCTAGTTCAGTTTTCACTGTCACTTCACTAATGTGAATCTAGTTCAGGTTTCACTGCCACTTCACTAATGTGAATCTAGTTCAGTTTTCACTGCCACTTCACTAATGTGAATCTAGTTCAGTTTTCACTGCCACTTCACTAATGTGAATCTAGTTCAGTTTTCACTGTCACTTCACTAATGTGAATCTAGTTCAGTTTTCACTGTCACTTCACTAATGTGAATCTAGTTCAGTTTTCACTGCCACTTCACTAATGTGAATCTAGTTCAGTTTTCACTGTCACTTCACTAATGTGAATCTAGTTCAGTTTTCACTGCCACTTCACTAATGTGAATCTTGTTCAGTTTTCACTGTCACTTCACTAATGTGAATCTAGTTCAGTTTTCACTGCCACTTCACTAATGTGAATCTAGTTCAGTTTTCACTGCCACTTCACTAATGTGAATCTAGTTCAGTTTTCACTGCCACTTCACTAATGTGAATCTAGTTCAGGTTTCACTGCCACTTCACTAAGGTGAATCTAATTCAGTTTTCACTGTCAGTTCACTAATGTGAATCTAGTTCAGTTTTCACTGCCAGTTCACTAATGTGAATCTAGTTCAGGTTTCACCGCCACTTCACTAAGGTGAATCTAATTCAGTTTTCACTGTCAGTTCACTAATGTGAATCTAGTTCAGTTTTCACTGCCACTTCACTAATGTGAATCTAATTCAGTTTTCACTGTCAGTTCACTAATGTGAATCTAGTTCAGTTTTCACTGTCACTTCACTAATGTGAATCTAGTTCAGTTTTCACTGTCACTTCACTAATGTGAATCTAGTTCAGTTTTCACTGTCACTTCACTAATGTGAATCTAATTCAGTTTTCACTGCCACTTCACTAATGTGAATCTAATTCAGTTTTCACTGTCAGTTCACTAATGTGAATCTAGTTCAGTTTTCACTGTCACTTCACTAATGTGAATCTAGTTCAGTTTTCACTGCCACTTCACTAAGGTGAGTCTAGTTCAGTTTTCACTGCCACTTCACTAAGGTGAATCTAATTCAGTTTTCACTGTCACTTCACTAATGTGAATCTAATTCAGTTTTCACTGTCAGTTCACTAATGTGAATCTAGTTCAGTTTTCACTGCCACTTCACTAAGGTGAATCTAATTCAGTTTTCACTGTCAGTTCACTAATGTGAATCTAGTTCAGTTTTCACTGCCACTTCATTAAGGTGAATCTAATTCAGTTTTCACCGTCAGCTCACTAATGTGAATCTAGTTCACTTTTTCACTGTCACTTCAATAATGTGAATCTAATTCAGTTTTCAGTGTCAGTTCACTAATACAAATCTAGTTCAGTTTTTACTACCACTTCACTAATGTGAATTTTGTTCAGTTTTCACTACCACTTCACTAATGTGAATCTGGTTCAGTTTTCACTGTCATTTCACTAATGTGAATCTAGTTCACTTTTTACTGTCATTTCACTAATGAGAATACTAGTTCAGTTTTCACTACCACTTCACTAATGTGATTCTAGTTCACTTTTCACTGTTCACTTTTCTAGTTCATTTTTCACTACCACTTCACTAATGTGAATCTAATTCAGTTTTCACTGCCATTTCACTAAGGTGAATCTAATTCAGTTTTCACTGTCACTTCACCAAGGTGATGTAGTTCAGTTTTCACTGTCAGTTCACTAATGTGAATCTATTTTAGTTTTCGTGTCACTTCACTAATATGAATCTAGTTCAGTTTTCACTACCACTTCACTAATGTGAATCTAGTTCAGTTTTCACTGTCACTACACTAATATGAATCTAGTTCAGTTTTCACTACCACTTCACTAATGTGAATCTAGTTCAGTTTTCACTGTCACTTCACTAATATGAATCTAGTTCAGTTTTCACTACCACTTCACTAATGTGAATCTAGTTCAGTTTTCACTGCCATTTCACTAATATAAATCTAGTTAAGTTTTCACTACCACTTCACTAATGTGAATCTAGTTCAGTTTTCACTGTCACTACACTAATATGAATCTAGTTCAGTTTTCACTGCCACCTCACTAACGTGAATCTAGTTCACTTTTCACTCTCATTTCACAAATGAGAATTTTAGTTAAGTTTTCGTATCACTTCACTAATATGAATCTCGTTCAGTTTTCACTGTCACTCCATTCCCATGAATCTAGGTAGAATCAGACGACTGAAAAATGCAATGTCATAGCCGGGAGCTGAACCACGGTTCTCCCAGGGTCCGGTTGCTCTAACCACTGTGCTACTATGGCTACTATTAGGTCAATTAACCACTGTAACTCAGTGATCAAGCAACGGACGGAGACTGGGTGATCTGTGGTTCAAATCCCGGCTATGAAATTGAATTTTTCAGTCGTCTGATTTTACCTTTCTAACCTTGTCCAACACACGGCTTGTGTGGAAGAAAAATTAATATGAATCTAGTTCAGTTCTCATTGTTGTCTTGTGGTTCTTATTCAGGTGACATTTATCTTTTGTAGTTTAGGAAATATAGACTAGTAAAAGCGAATATATACAAGAATGGGAGGGGGGACTCCCACCTAGACATGACTTGCATTAATATGCAAATTTATTATCTTATATACTTAAAACTAGCATTCTAACTACACAGCCTTGTTATCTATTCATAGAAGCCAAAAATAATAACATTTTATTTTTTGTATTTTTGATAGGCTGTCTTATCTAAGACAACTACGAAGCCGAGAAAAAGAGAAGCAGTCAACTTTGAGACAACATCGTGAACCTCAGTAGCACATAGCTACAGTTGACATCACCTGTCACCGCTGCATATTGGCGTGGGAGCTTCGGGCTGCCATTCAAAAGATACCCCTAATGCTTCCGTATTTTAACATCGAGGAAAATAGTTCCGAATTAACTAGTGAAGCTCACATTCAGAGGATCTGGTTCGATTTCCGTTGAGCCGGTCACCCTGATCTTGTTTTTTCGTGGTTTCCTCAGGTCGGTAGGCGAATGCCGCGAATTTCCTGTCCCCATCATTCATCTGTTTCATCTCATGTGTTTCAGGGTACTAGGACCAGCCGCCAGCGACTGGAGTTCGGGTTGAAAATGGCTAAGGTGGGACTGTGTAAGCGTCAGGATTGGTCTTATTCTGGAATCGTTAGGGACCCCGACCTTGCTAGCGCACATTCCTTCCTCCTAGGAGTATTTTGGAAGCACAAAGGGGGTACTATGACCTACGTGCGGTGTTATAATAGTGTTATAATTTTTCATTTTCCTCTCCTACATTCCAACCTGCCGGCTTCCTTATTACTAAATGCCCTTGCATCACGAAACAGCACAATAAACTGTGTACTTACAAAATACGTTCAGCTTCCACTCGTCCTCCTCGACGGCTGCGTCAATGAGCTCGTTCACGGCTCGACACGTGAGGGTCTTGCCGTTGTCATACTGGGTCGGCGTGAATGTTAACGTGGAGTACGTGATGTTGCCGTCAGAGGACACCTGCAACACACAAACATGTCACTTGTTCATAATTACCTCGTTAGGGAAGTGGCTGTTTTAAAACACAGGCAGCATGCGGTTACAACTACGTGTTTGAGAGACCAAATCATACCTTGTTTTGCTCTTAGTAACTTAACCGCGAGTGTTGTCCAAAATTCTGACAAATATAGGATTTAGGCATTAATAAATGATAATGGCGTGCACAGCAAGGTAAATTTAAATCTCTAATTCACTTCTCTAACCTTTAGAAGCAATTTCTTTATTAATTTTATACTTTCTCTATCACTTACATTCTATTCAAAATTCGATACCGAGGTTTTACTGGTATTACCAAAGATAATTTTTCTAACTGCTACATTTAATCGAGATAAACCTTTGCATAAACAGCTACATTACACATTTCGTTATAGATACAAAGAACACAGCGATAGTCAAATGTTTAACAACTGGACGCTATATGCTGGCCTTAAAATTTCATACCGTTTCCATGACATGACCGTTTCGTGAGAAACAACTGAATGTTGACACGACTTTAAAAGAATGGCTATGTATTAAACAATTCCAAAAATAAATAACGGATATCTCGGAAACGGCTGATAATACAAAATGTTAGTTGAAATAAGCTGTGTTTTAAAGAGCCTACAGTTTTAAAGAGTCATATTTTTTGTGCAGTACGTTTTCGCTTATCACTTAACGTTTATTAGTCACAGGCTGTTACCAGAAAATTCATAATACATGTTTTGTTTATCATGCAAATATCTTTAAGATATGCTATTTTAATCAAAATCGTTACAGCCATTGCTTAGAAAATAAAAAAAATCGAAAAATATTTCATGGAAGGGTTAGTTTGTGATGACGGGATTTTCTTGAACATTTTCGTGTCGCATCTTTGGAAGGTACTGAACTGAAATACCAAGTTTGCTGTTAATAAGACTTTTTATTTTTGAGTTATGCTGTTTACAGGCACACAGACCCACACACAGACATTTTTCTAGAAATGATTTGGGGGGTCAGGAGGCATCAAAGCATGTATTGCCAGTGAAATCTCGCAATCGAATTTTTGGGTGGAATGCAATGTATTCTCTACTACTATGTACGTTTAGAGAAAGTAAAAATGCCTTTTTTGTATTCAGAGGGCCTCAAAACATGTATTTCCTATGAAATAGCGGTATGGAATTTTTGGGTGGAATGCAATGCTTTTTTCTACCTGCTACGTGCGTGGTAGAGATGGTAAAACGCATTTTTTTGTATTCAGAGGGTCTCAAAACGTGTATTTCCTGTGAAATCTTGGTATCCAGTTTTTGAGTGGACTGTAATACATTCTCTACCCATGTACGTAGTAGAGAAAGTAAAACTGCTTTTTTGTATTTACGGGCCTCAAACGTGTATTTCCTATTGAGATATCATTATCGATTTTTTGGGTGGAATCGATACCTTCTATACTTACTGCGTGTTGTTTTCTAATGTGCTGCATTTGACACCAGTCATTAGCAGTCTTGTTCTCGAGTGTTTTTCTGTCCTGCACTCTGCACTTTCTGTACATACTACTAAGTACATGGTATGGAAAGTAAAAATATACACTTAGAAAAATTTTCACGTGTGTGTATCTGTCTGTTAACAGCGTAACTCAAAAACAAAAACTAGATTTAATTTCAAACTGATAGGGTTTTCAAGAGAACCCACCCACACCAATCTGCCCTTTACAAGGAACAGTATTCGATTTTTTTGATTTTCTCAAAAATATTTTTAAACTTTTTTTATTAAGTTACCATATAAGTAAGGTATTTCTATGATAATTAAAATGTATATGTTGAATTCTCTGGGGGATAGCACCTGAATTTTCTACAATTACTGCTAAACCGTAAAAGTTAGAGAAAAACTTACTACGCAAAAATTTAGAGCTCATTAGAGAGCACACAATTTATGTAATTTATAAGTTTTTTGGGGAATTAAGCTCTTTCCGAGATATTTCGTGTTCTTACTTTGAATTTTCAAATACGCTTCTCAAATGTGTGACCATTATTCGTTTTTTCTCATGATCACAAGTAGAGCAGAAATTTCAAAGCCAAAACATAGCGAGACTCTGTTTAAAAATCTGGATATCGCTTTACCTAATGTATCATATGAGGCAGTATTTTTAACACTTAAATAATTTCAGTCAAATTATATAACATGTAAATTCAATAACAGCCCGCCTTGAAGCAATATGTGTGTAACAATTTGTAAAATGTATGTAACAGTCATTGCATATGTTTATAATATTGTATCCATGTGTAATAATGTTATATGAATATATTACGTAATTTAATAATGTAGGAGCTGTGAGAATAATAAGTTAAAGTTGCTAACAATGAGGTAACCTTGAGTCAATAATGAGTAAGATAGGTTAACAGTACTACTTGTTATTCTTGGAGTAACAATAATGTAAATTAGAGACAGTTTATAAAATAGTCAATCAAAAAGCTTTAATTAAATGAAGGTATTCTATTGGAGTAGGATTAGCCAATCAGAAACATGAAATACAGAAATTTACAAGTTTAAACGATTGAAATCTATTCAGTTGCCTGCAGACAGTGATTGTAACCGGATGCGTGGTGCGTCCTTGAGATATTTTATACGTATTTTGAATGAGAAAAATAGATTACGTGTTAAAAGTTTAAGTATTTAATTAAACATCTCACAGCACTCTCCTTATATCAGTGAAGTGTTATTTAAATCGTATCAAGTATTAATAAAAGGATTGAAGTAAAATAATAGTCTGTGTAAGTCTACATTCTTGTCGCACCACGCCCTGCTAAGATAAACGTGTCTCTAAAATAAATACTGACGCAGCCGAGGCAAACATAAATATATTTAAAGCAACAGTTTAATTACAAAGTTAATATTTTTTTAAACTTGGGGCAAAGGCCACATGAAAGTGCATTTGGGGCGAAGGCTATCAGAAACTATTTATACGTGCGGTTGCAACTACTACAAGTTCGGCTCCCCAACATACGAACTATAATACCACTCCTTCAATACAAACTACTACAAATTGACGCCCAAAGCTTGGTGCAAACCACGTAAAGACAATATCTACTTCACATACAATATCTAAATGTGAATTGAATGTTGATTTGGATCAACAAAAAGCAGATAAAAGAATAAAATTGAAGAGCGAGTAGAGAAAGTCACGTGAATGCAACACATCAGATATGATTTGTCCTACTTTCTCTACCCCGTACATAGTAGTTAGGGAAGGTATTGCATTCCATAAAAAATAGATACCAAGATTTCGCCGGAAAAACATGTTTTGAGGGCCCTAGAAAAATGCATTTTTAGAAAAAAGATACGTGCGTGTTTCTGTGAACAGCATAAGTTAAAACGAAAAGCCGGATAAACCCAAAATTGGTATTTAGCATCAGAACCTTCTAAAAATGCCTAAGGGAAGATTTTTAAAAATTTATTTTATAAAAAAATTATTCTAAAAATATATTCATTATACTTATACAGAATTAAAATGTATACTTTGAATTTTCTGAAAATAGCCTCTGAAGACCTCTTTATTGGAAAACAACTTTGTACATTCTTGTATAACTGGTAAACGTTAAGCGATAGACGAAAAAGTACTACGCGAGAAATATATATCTCTTTATAAGACACAATGTATTTTAAATAACGTTTTTTATGTCACCTGTCATTTCCGAGGTATCCGTCATTAATGGTTCAATACTTTTGTCATTCTTTTCAAGTCCAGTCGATTTTCAGTTGTTTCTCGCAATGTCATGGAAACAGTATGGAATTTTAAGGCCAGCATATAGCGTCCAGCTGTTAAACATTTGACTATCGCTGTTCTCTTTGTATCTACAATGCGAGCCAAAAAACTACGAACCGACTGCGCGGTGTTTTACCTGTCCGCTCCCTCGGCGCTCGCTATCATAGAAAGGCACGGAATTAAACCTTACAACATTTTTAAAACTAGTTTTAAAGGCTTTACTTACCAATTTTATGAAAGGAGATGCTGAAATTTCCTAAAGAGGTACCAAAAATCTATGGACAACGACGGTGGCCAGTTTCAGCGTCTCCTTTCATAAATTTGGCAAGTAAAGCCTTTAAAAGTAGTTTTAAAAATGTTGTATGGTTTCATCCGCGTCTTTCTATGATAGCGCCAGACGGCAACGAGCGCCGAGGACGCGCAGAGGAAAAACATCGTGCAGGCGGTTCGTAGTTTTTTAGCTCTCCCTGCATAACGAAATGTGTACCGTAGTTATATCTGCAGAGATTAATCTCGATTAAAATGAAGTACATAAAAAGATTTACTTTCGTAAGAATAAATTGTACACCCACTAATAAACGATAGGGGTAGAGAAACATTATGATTTTTTTCTAATGTTATAAGCAGCTGTTGGTACATGTAAGGGAATCCAAGCACAGATATGTCGTAACCTGGTATATTACAAAACGCTGGAATATCACCAAACGACTGCGGCCGGGGACAAATCAAATGAAATGGGGGATATCTGGGTAACGTGACCATCACACAAGCGTATCAACAGGTTCCTTGATCCGGTCACAATCAGGTTACCGGACGAGGGACCGCCAAGAACTTGTAATGTGAACACGTGATTGCCAATTTTCCGGTTCGTGGTTTCATAACGTTTGCTAAACGCAGGCAGAAATCTAATGTTGTGGAATATGGACGCGGTCATGATGATAGGTTTTTCCACAGCTAGATGTCCTTGCGTGTCTCACATCAATTTCACCCTGTCATCTACACCTGGATCGTTTACTTGGATGTGGTCACGAACCTCTCGGGCCTCATATGTAGCAAGGAAAAACCACGATCCTGCCTACCTGAAAACTGTCCACGGAATATCCTTGAAACCTCCACTGTGTAATATAAATACTAAGCTATTAAAATGAACTACAGTGCCCAGAAAAAAGCTATGGCTTTAGGCCTCTTAGACAAACTTTTCTTATAAAACCGCGTTATCTTGACTTCATTAGTATGTATTTCATTTCACCCAAAATTCAATACCGGTATTTCGTCGAAAATGCACGTTTTGAGCTGCTCTGAATTAAAAAGCTGATGTGTTACACTCACATGACTTTCTGTACTCTTGTACAAACTATTTTTACAAACGATTATTCTCCATATGCTTCATGTTAATCGAGATGTAAATCTTATTGCTAATTTTCTGGTAGATGAAAGGGGAATATGGTAGGCTTTAAGCGATAGTCAAATGTTTTAAGAACTGGTTGCTATGTGGAGTATTCCATTCTCTTTGCATGTCCAGGACATAAAAAAAGTAAATAACGAATTCGAGAAAAAGTATAAGTATTGGAAAATTTAAGGGAATAACAAGCAACAGCTCGAAAATGGTTCACTCAACAACAAAAATGTATATACATAAATTGTGTATTTTAACGCGATCTACATTTTTTGTGCAGTAATATTTTGTCTATCTCTTATGGTTTACCAGTTATGCAAAAGTCGTACACAATAAAGAATACTTTTGGAGACATTCCCAGGAAATTCAAGATATACATTTTATTTGCCATAAAAATATCTTAAACATATCATATTTTAATCAAAATCGTTAGAGTCATTTTTGAGAAAATTAAAATTTTCGAAAAATCTTCCATGTAAAGGGTACTTTGGGGTAGGGGGATTTTCTTGAAAACCTTCGTGTCGCATCCTTGGAAGATACTGAACCTAAATACCAAGTTTGGTGTTTATCCGACTGTTCGTTTCTGAGTTATGCTGTTCACAGACACAGACAGACACACACACAGACACACACACACGGACATGTTTCTAAAAATGCTTTTTTGGATTCAAGGGGTCTCAAAACATGTATTTCCGGTGAAATCTCGGTATCGAATTTTTGGGTGGAATACAATACTTCCCCTACTTACTATACGTAGTAGAGAAAGTAAAAAAGAGTCGTATACCTATGCATGTGTCTTCCTACAACTCAAAAACGAAGCCAGATAAATACTAAACATGCTTATTATGTTCAGTATTTTTAAAAAATGTCACATGAAATATTTTTACTTTCTCCACCACGTATCTAATAGTTACAGAACGTACAGCATTTCATCCTTAAATTCCATACCGAGATTTTTCCGAAAATACAGGTTTTGAGGATCAAAATAAAGCATTTTTAGAAAAAGTTTCTTGTGTCTGTAAAGAGCATAACTCAAAAACGAAACATCCGAAAAACACCAAACATATAATATTTAAGTTTAGTACTTTCCAAAGATGCGACACGAAGATTTTCGGCACAAATTCTCTCCTAACTACGCTTTACATATAAAATGTTTTTCAAAATTTGAAAGATATTGTACCGTGTATGTGTGTGCATTGTGGCGTCGTACACATTATTGCTTCGTAGCATGACATTGTTGGGCATAATTATTTCGTTTGGGAGTTTGAATTTCGTACGGCGCGGCATCTCTCGCACCACCTAGCCAAGAGATGGAGAAAGGAAAGGGGGTGAGAGCAAGCAGAGGGTCTAGTTTCTTTGTCTGGCGGAGTCAGTCTAGCAGCGTGGGTCAGTGGTGTGTGCGTCTTCAGGGCGAGTGGTTGTGTGTATGAATGCATGATTCCGTGTGAGTGTGGAGCATCTCCCTCCAATGTTTGTCCTGTAATCTGTTGTGAACGATGTAGCGGTAATTATATAATAAACCACAGTAAATGTGAAATTAAGTGTATTTTGTTGTGAATATCCCATGCCTGCTACAAATTTCTGCAGCAAGATCCTGTTCCTCTTGTTTTTGTTTTCCTCTGCAGCTACGCTCCCCAATGTTTATGCCGGGGTAACTAAATTTAATATCTAGCTGCAAAACTTTTTGGCCTCACCCTGGTATATAACAATATTTACATGTAGATCTTTTTAAAACACACAATTTACTTCAAATAAGTATATGTGGTAAAAGGCGTTTCTGAGGTATCCGTTATTAAAGGTTCGAATTCTTCATTTGCTGGTGATTCTCTTAAAGTCGTGTCAACATTCAGTTGTTTCTCGCGATGTCATGGAAACAGTATGAAATTTTAAGCCAGCATATAGCGTCCAGTTGTTAAACATTTGACTATCACTGTTCTCTTTGTATCTATGTATAACGAAATATGTTCTGCGAAGGTTTATTTGGATTGAATTGTTATGGATGGAAAAGTAAGCTGTGATAGGAATACATTGTATAAGCACTAGTAAACATAGAGGGTAGAGAAAGTCATATGAATGTATCACATCGGAACGCTTTGAATTTTTTAAAAGTGGCTCTGATGATTTTGATTAAAGTGCCGTATATTAAAAATATTTGTATGACAAAATATATAGGCAACTTTGAGGCAGTATTTTTAACACTTAAATGATTTCAGTCAAATTATATAATATAAAATATAATAACAGCCCGCCTTAAAGCAATATGTGTGTAAATAACATAAAATATATGCAACAGTCATTATATTAATGTTTATATTATTATGTAAATGTTCAATAAGGTTATGTGAATGTATTACGTAATTTAATAATGTAGAAGCTGTGAAAATAATAGGTCAAAGGTTGCTAACAATGAAGCAACAATGAGGTAACCTTGGGGCAATAATCAGTAAGAAAGCTTAATAATGCTACTAGTCATTATTGGAGCAACAATAATGGAAATTTTGAGACAGTTTATATATAGCCAATCAACAACCAGAAAGAAAGCTTAAGTTAAATGAAAGTATTCTCTTGGAGTAGGATTAGCCAAACAGAAAATTAAGTAGGGCAAATTGTACAAATTCAGAAGTTAGTTGCTAGCAGACAGTGTTACTAACCGGACGCGAGACACGTCCTCGAGAAGTTGAATACGTATCCAGTGTGAGAAAAGAATAGCTTACGTGTTAAAAAATCTGATGTGTTACACTAGCATGACTTTCTCTACTCTAGTACAAACTATTTTTACAAACGCTTATTCTCCATCTACTTCATGTTAACCGAGATAAACATTTGCAGACTCTATCTTATTGCTAAATTTCTTGTATATGTAAGGGGAATATATATTTACAAGGGCAAAATAGAAATACAGCAGCCTTTAAGCATATACATATCTCTTAATAGCTGGTTGCTAAGTGCAGCACCATTCTCTTTGCCACAGATTAATACTCTTTGCATATCCAAGACAAAAACATGAATAACGAATTCCCATTTGAGAAAATAAGTATTGAAAAATTTAAGGGAATAACAAGCAATATCTCGAAAATGGTTCACTCAAAAAAAAAAATATCTGACATAAATTGTGTATTTTACGCGATCTACATTTTTTGTGTAGTAAAATTTTGTCTATCTCTTATAGTTTACCAGTTATACAAAAGTCGTTCACAATGAAGAATACTTTTGGAGACATTCCCAGAAAATTCAAGATATACATTTTATTTGTCATAAAATATCTTAAACATATAATATTTTAATCAAATCGTTAGAGCCATTTTTGAAAAAATTAAAAATTTCGAAAAATCTTCCATGTAAAGTGTAGTCTGGGGTGGGTGGATTTTCTTGAAAACATTCGTGTCGCATCTCTGGAAGATACTGAACCTAAATACCAAGTTTGGTGTTTATCCAACTGTTAGTTTCTGAGTTGTGCTGTTCACAGACAGAGACATACACGGACATGTTTCCAAAAATGGTCTTTTGGAATCAGGGGGTCTCAAAACATATATTTACGGTGAAATCTCGGTTTCAAATTTTTGGGTGAAATACAATACTTCCCCTACTTACTATACGTATTAGAGAAAGTAAAAATGCTAGTGATTAATAAATAATCTCACATCTCTCTCTATATATCAGCGAAGTGTTATTTTAATCGTTTAAAGAATTAATAAATGGAGTGAAGTACAAAGTATAATCTGTGTAAGCCTACATTCTTAGCCGCACTACTCCCTGCTAAGAAATCCATATCTCTAACAATAATACTGACGCAGCCGAGGCAAACAAAGATACATAATATTTAAAGAAACAGTCAAATTACAAAGTTAATATCTTTAAACTTGGGGCGAAGGCTACCGGGTACCATACGTGCGGTTGCAAATACTTCAAGTGTTCGGTTCCCCAACAGTTGAAATACAATACAACACCACCATAAAATTAAAATACTTTAATTTGAATAGCCTATGAAGTCCTCTTCAGTCTGAATGAATTTTGTATAATTTTATATGAAAAACTTTAAGCGATAAATGAAAGCGTACTCCACAAAAATGTAATATCTTTAAAACACACAATATAATTGTTTTTCTCCTACTTCTTACAAGACTTCAATCTGTTACGTTCCCTGTTAAACATATTGCTGTATCTTATTTTTCGTCTACTATTTGGTAATATCCTCTGTATTTATAATTTAATAAAATTTTCTGTATTGGTTTCCCTACCATGCTTAATACTTGTTAGTAGAAATTATATTTATGTTTGTGATAATATACAGATTATAAGAATATTAAAGATAGAGTTGATATACACAAAATACCAAGGAAAACTGCAGTGGCCTTATTTAGGATGGCAACTGGCCACGATTGCCTCGCAGAACACCTCTACAAGATAGGATGCCTACCTACACCCAAGTGCACTCTGTGTGAAGAAGATGTCATCTCGCCAAATGCAAAGGCCTTAAAAGTGATAACTTACAGACTTTGTATTGGGAAGCCAGAGGGAAAATTATGTAGATTAATTAATCCCCAGTGCCATTTGGTGAACAACAACAATATTTACCTTTATTTTCATTAATTTTTACTTTCTCTACTACGTATAGTAAGTATGGGAAGTATTGCATTCCACCCATAAATTCGATACCGAGATTTCACTCATATATTTTGAGCCCCCCTGAATCCCAAAAAAAGCATTTTTGGAAACATGTCCGTGTGTGTATCTGTGTGTGTGTCAGAGTGTGTCTGTGGATAAACACCAAATTCGGTACTTAGGATCAGTATCTTCCAGAAATGCGACACAAAGGTTTTCAAGAAAATCCCCCCACCCCAGATTACCCTTTACATGAAACATTTTTCGAAAATTTTAATTTTCTCAAAAATGGCTCTAACAATTTTGTTTAAAATATCATATGTTTAAGATATTTTTATGACAAATGAAATGTATGTGTCAAATTTCTGGGAATGTCTTCAAAAGTATTCTTCACTGTGAACGACTCTTGCATAACTGGTAAACCATAAGAGATAGACAAAAGTTTACTACACAAAAATGTAGATCGCGTTTAAATACACAATTTATGTCATATACATTTTTTTTTGTTGAGTGAACCATTTTCGATATATTGCTTGTTATTGCCTTAAATTTTCCAACACTTATACTTTTTCTCAAATGGGAATTCGTTATTCATTTTGTTTAGTCCTGGTAATGCAAAGAGAATGGAATACTCCACATAGCAACCACCTCTTAAAATATTTGACTATCGGTTAAAGCCTACCAATTCCCCTTGCATCTACAAGAAAATTAGCAATAAGATTAACATCTCGATTAACATGAAGCATATGGAGAATAAGCGTTTGTAAAAATAGTTTGTACAGGAGTAGAGAAAGGCATGTGAGTATAACACATCAGAGTTTTTTCATTTAGATTATATAATTAACGGATTTTGGATTTCTTCATTTCTTTGTTTATCCAGAAAGGTATATCCAGCTACTGCTCTTAGGATTTTTATATCTGGTGTATCTGTTTTATATGTACAACACAAAAACTAATTTAAAATAGCTTTTTCTCTGGCATAACCCATTTACAAGATATCCGTTATTAATGGTTTGAATTGTTCAGCACTTAGCCATTCTTTTAAACTCCCTTCAGCATTCAGTTGTTTCTCGCGATTTCATGGAAACAGTATGGAATTTTAAGGCCAGCATATAGCGATCAGTTGTTAAACATTTGACTATTGCTGTTCTCTTTGTATCTATAATGAAAATAGTTAGCTATTTCTGATAAGCTTTCGTAAAAATAGTACAACCACTACTAAATGACAGAGGAAAGAGAAAGTCATGTGTACGTAACAATCAGAATATGTTTTATCTACTTCTTGTTAATTGGATAAACCTTTGTAGAGATGGTTCCATTGGACATTTCGTTGTATATGCAAGAGAAATGCAGGAAACTGAAGCGATAGGAAAACCTTTGAAAAGTGGCCTTCAAATTAGATGTTGTTTCCCCGACATCGCGAGAAACAACTGAATGGTGATATCACTTCAAAGAAACGATAAAGGTTTCAAAAACTTAAACCACTAACAACGGACATCGGAAATTCGGAAATGGAGGATGGCATAAAATGTTATTTGAAAGTAATTGTGTTAAATATGTACAAATCATTTGTGCTGTTTTAGAAAATAAAAAGTAACGAAAAAATGTCTATGTAAGGATTGGGATTGGGAACATGAACATCTTTGAAGATGCCGAACTTAAATAATAAGTTTTGATTCATTCAAAACTTCGGTTTTGGTTATACCATTCGCACATACACACATGACATTTTCATATTTTTTTATTGAAGGAACAAGAAAACGTTTATTTCCTATGAAATTTTGGATCGAATACAATGATTAGGTAAGTAATGAAGAAAGTTACGATTATAAAATTAATAGAGTGCAAATTCTTTAAAATAAAATACCAAAACATGTAAACCCGAATTTTCTATGAGTTAATTTGGCTGGTAGAATTGTTTATAGAGGAGATGAACACATTTTGAAAGCAGTGTACGCTTGAGAATTCGGGTGAGGTAGTGAAAGGTTTTGGGATTCTATATTGTGCCTTTCGCTTCATGGCTTAAACGATATCTGGCAAAGGGGTAATGAAAATACACACAGTGCCGTGAAAAAAGTTAAAAGACGACTGTGTGATATAAACAGACAGAAAATAGAGTCTGAATGTAGACAAAGATCAACATTGAAGCTACAAAATGAAATAAAGCCTAGGTGGGGTAAGAAAACATATATTTTGGAATTAGGTATAAAACAGAGGACGGGGATACCATGGCTTAGGTTGGGAGGGTGGAAAGCTTGCAAGATTGTTGACGATGCTGGCAGGAGGATTTGCTCATTATGCGGGGAACAAGAAGACTGGACGCATATTTTGGCTGCATGTGTGCAGACGGAGTGTATTAGGAAAAAAGTTATTACCGGATGTATGTTTGGCTTCCAACAGACGGAGGACAGCATGCTGGGACTTGATTTTAAACAGCCAAAACTGGCCAAGCTTGGGCACATACTTAATGGAAGTACGTGTACTAAGAGATAAGGTGCTTATGTAAATATATGTGGTGCTTGAGCACTTGTGTGTGTTTATCAATTTTATATGTATGTATATAGTGTGGTGATTATAAACATAGTTGTTTCTGGTCGATTCTGCAAGTCACGTATACAGACCAAGTATTTTCCTAGAGAGCATGTTCGGTCTTATGACCCATGCGACTGTGTTATGTAATTAACGTAATACTAAGTACTTAATAAATACCACCACCACTACAACTACTACAAGGCGTGTCCTTCTGCGCTAGTCGGTGCATCATTGGTTGGAAAAAGAAAGGAGAAGGCGCTCCCGGTTCAGCAAACATCTGGAAGAATGGCGAAATACGGAGACGGAACTTTCCTCGGCGTCATAGAAAGCTCGAAATTCTTGCGGATATAAAGAAGTGCGTATTCATCACAGCAGGGGGTTGTAGCTGATATGAGTTACAGTAGGCGTCCTCGACACTCCGCTGAGTGACCGGAAGAGAGAGAAGGAGTCCTGTGTTCGACATTCCGCTGAGTAACCGGAAGAGAGAGAAGGAGTCCTATGTTCGACATTCCGCTGAGTGACCGGAAGAGATAGGAGTCCTGTGTTCGACATTCTGCTGAGTGACCGAAAGAGAGGGAAGGAGTCCTGTGTTCGACACTCCGCTGAGTGACCGAAAAAGAGAGAAGGAGTCCTGTGTTCGACATTCCGCTGAGTAACCGGAAGAGAGAGAAGGAGTCCTGTGTTCGACATTCCGCTGAGTGGCCGGAAGAGAGAGAAGGAGTCCTGTGTTGATACTCCAGTAGGCAACCGAAGAGAAAAGAGGAGTCCTGTGTTCGACATTCCAATGTGTGATCGGAAGAGAGAGAAGCAGTCCTGTGTTGATACTCCAGTAGGCAACCCAAGAGAAAAGAGGAGTCCTGCGTTCGACATTCCATTGTGTGATCGGAAGAGAGAAAAGAAGTCCGGTGTTCGACACTCCATAAGGAGACTGGAAGAGAGAGAAGGAGTCCTGTGTTTTGCATTCCAGTGAGCGACCAGAAGAAAGAGGAGGAGTACTGCGCTCGACAATGAACTGAGCCATCGCGGAGAACGAAAGAGGAGTCCTATGTTCGACACTACTGCGTGACCGGAAGAGAGAAGAGGAGTCCTGTGCTGGAGACTGAAGCGAGCGACTCGCAGAATGAAAAAGTGGCTGAGAGAAGAGGCTGCTTCGCGCGTGATTTATTGCGACGCTACGCGCAAGGAGATGATGAAGACTGGCTGGGAAAAGCTGGACAAATTCAAAATATGCAATAAGAAGAGCTGGTGTCAAAATTTTCAACTGAGGATAACAATGGTAAGAAAAGTTTTAACAGAAAAAGAAGCATCTTCTGTGTTAGACTAAGAAACAACTAAGGAGTTAGTGAACTGTGGCATTGTATAGTGCAGAAACTGGAGCATTGCGACGAAGTGAAATGACAATCGGAAAACTTTAAAATGAGAAGGAAAAACAAGTGAAGAGGACGAAAAAAAGAATCAATGCTAAAACTCGTCTAAAATAGAAGGAGAAATTCGCTCGGACAAAGATTAATGGGAAAAAAATGTTTAGAGTAAAAGGAATACTGGTTGATACATAACATTAAGGCGAGACTAAATATAGAAAACTGCAAAACTGGAATTTACTCTTTAATTAGATATGTATTTTATCCTTCACAGAATCTAATAGTCGGTAACCACTACATGTGACATTTTGTACTCTTATTTCTAACATCACTTCGCATAAAAAAAGAACTCTCACTCACTTTGGAGTAGAGATGTAAAATATGGCCATCTTTTAAACGTTTCACTCTACAAATTTGTACCATTTTTAAGTATGACAGTCGCCATATTATTTATTTTTTTGCAAATATATTGCATATTTTTGTTTTCGATATTTCTAGTATAAATATCCCGTTTTATCAGAAACTTTTAAAGATAACTGGATTAAAGTTTAGTATAATAAAAGAAATTCTAACTGCTGTTGTGGATTATCATTGGTGCTGAGGATATAGTTGATAATTGTTTCTTGAAATAAAATATTGGTGATACCTTTTTATTAAAATATGGTATAATTAAGAAAATAGTCATATCTTACTTTTATTGTATAGAAGTAGAACAGCGAATTTGACAAGCATATAGATTCTGAAAAAATTCAGTCTGATATCTTAATTATTTTCTGAGACAATGGGTCATGAATTTGGCAGATTTAACATCAGTGGCATAGGACTATTGGTCTCCCCGTTAAGTTATATGGTTGATAAGTGCAGGCAAAGGAAAACCTTTTGAATGGTAGAGCCGGGTCGCAGTGATGGAAGAGAAAACTGACGAAGTAATATATGGACAAGCATCTTAACGATTTTGGCCATTATTATCTAAAATATCAAATGTAAGAGAATCTACTAATGCTAGTGCAAGAAACGAATGTTTCTGATACAGGGCATGTGACGGAATTGAACAGACAAATTTTCCAGGGGTTACAGAAGAGTGTTAGATCACTTTGATATAGGACACTTCTGGTCTTTAAGTTCAGGGTTGTTTGCAATAGATCAAAATCAGTAACGAGCCAGTACGCCACTGAGTTGTTGCGAATTTAAGGTAACTGTAGTCATTATATGTGAACACCTCCTTAATATCTACTTGTTTGTATGGGGCCTGAAACCAGAATCACAGCCGAACACACAAATAACTGCGCTATTAACACAGCAAACTTTGTTCGTCTCTCTAATACATATGATTCTCCGTGGAAAGAGAAAATGTGACTGGTCCTTACGTACTAATGACTGCGGTATCACTACAGCTGTTGTTTGTCTTTCGGATACGTATAATTCTGCATGTGAAAGTGGAAATATCACTGGCCCTTGCAAACTAACGATTGCACTATTTCTGTTGTTTATCTCTCTGATGCGTATGATTCTCCATCTGAAAGTGGAGTTATCACTGCTCCTTGCACATTAATGACTGCGCTACTACTACAACTAACTCTTGTTTGTCTCGCTCAGACGTATGATTCTCCATGTGAAAGTGGAGTTAGCAGGTCCTTGTACACAAAGACTGCGCTATTACTACAGCTAAATGTTGTTTGTTCCCCTTAGACGTATGATACTCCATGTGAAAGTGGAGTAGGCAGGTCCTTGCACACTAATAACTGCGCTATTACTACAACTAACTGTTGTTTGTCTCTCTCAGACGTATGATACTCCATGTAAAAGTGGAGTTAGCAGGTCCTTGCACACTAATGACTGCGCTATTACTACAACTAACTGTTGTTTGTTCCCCTGATACGTACGATTCTCCATGTGAAAGTGTAGGTATCTTTGGCCCTTGCACACTAATGACTGCGCTATTACTACAACTAACTGTAGTTTGTCTCTCTGATATGTATGATTCTCCATGTGAAAGTGGAAGTATCACTGGTCGTTGTGCACTAATGACTGCGCTATTACTACAGATAACTGTTCTTAGTATTTCTGAAATGTATGATTCTCCATGTGAAAGTGGAGGTATCACTGGACCTTGTACACTAATGACTGTGCTATTACTAGAGCTAACTGTTGTTTCTCTCCCTGATATAATTCTACAATTGAAAGTGGAGGTATCACTGGCCTTTGTACACTAATGACTGCGCTATTACTACAACTAACTGCTGTTTCTCTCCGTGATATAATTCTACATTTGAAAGTGGAGGTATCACTGGCCCTTGTACACTAATTACTGCGCTATTACTAGAGCTAACTGCTGTTTCTCTCCCTGATATAATTCTACAATTGAAAGTGGAGGTATCACTGGCCTTTGTACACTAATGACTGCGCTATTACTACAACTAACTGCTGTTTCTCTCCCTGATATAATTCTACATTTGAAAGTGGAGGTATCACTGGCCCTTGTACACTAATGACTGCGCTATTACTAGAGCTAACTGCTGTTTCTCTCCCTGATATAATTCTACAATTGAAAGTGGAGGTATCACTGGCCCTTGTACACTAATGACTGCGCTATTACTAGAGCTAACTGCTGTTTCTCTCCCTGATATAATTCTACAATTGAAAGTGGAGGTATCACTGGCCTTTGTACACTAATGACTGTGCCACTACTAGAGCTAACTGCTGTTTCTCTCACTGATATAATTCTACAATTGAAAGTGGAGGTATCACTGGCATTTGTACACTAATGACTGCGCTATTACTAGAGCTAACTGCTGTTTCTCTCCCTCATATAATTCTACATTTGAAAGTGGAGGTATCACTGGCACTTGTACACTAATAACTGCGCTATTACTTGTGCTAACTGTTGTCTAGCGCTCTGATCCATATAGTTCTACATTTTAAACTAGGGATATCACTGGCCCTTGCTAACGGAATATTTTTTCCAGAAAAAGGAAACCTCATGACGTTAAAAATACCGCAATGATAGCTATTTTCGCGCTTATGGAAGAGAAACTGTTTTAGAGTGGAAATCAGTACAGTATTCTTATTACGCCTTTATTTATTTGTTTTTTCAGTATGAATATTCGATTAAAAATTATTACGTAACTTCCAAGTTTATCTTCACATACCATAGGTGTCCTATATCAATGTGTTTCTATATCAGGCCTCTGTAACCGCTGAAAGTTTTCCCTTGAATTTTGTAACACCCTAACGTTTTACATGGAGTTACAGTAGTACATAAATAACGTTCTATAATGAAAGAGTTTCTTCTGCAGGTAAGTAATGGTTCCCTAATGATATTTTCGTTTCAGTAATAACTCTACAGGGGAAGAGGAAGAAATCTAAAAGACAAATAAAAAATGGACGCGCATTAACGTCTGCGACAATTCATGAGCGGAAGAAACAAAGTACACAGTAGGTGAGGTGGAGAAGGGAGAGACGGAGGGAGAGGGAGAACAAGGAGTGTGAAAAACATGTTGTGTCACTGGCTGACGAAGACAAATCTCAACTTCTTTCTTTTGTTTAAAAAAAAATATACCAACAAAGCTCCGCGCCGCCCGCGCACGAAGTGTTGTCTATACGTTAAGGGGGAAACAAGGCCAGTATTAGCTTCGGTCCGTTTTGTTTTTTTGTGTCTAACAGAAAATCCTCAAGTCTGTGATCTAGATTTGCTGCGAAGGCTGTCAAGAAGAGATTTGGTGCTGCAATTTACAGCGGGCGCAGTTCGTAACCCACCCACACCCTTCTGTGCTTAGGTATGAGTAGATTTTCCTCTAACATGCTTTAACAAGCCTTAAACAAACGATGCGTTCGTAAACATCGCCGCAGAAATGCGCTACACAAAACAAATTGTGTCTGATACAAGTCCTAAGGATATTACTTCTGGTGTTAATAATTTAGCTAATGTTTTTATAACAGAACTGCTCAACGTAATGTTTCTATTTATCCAAATTTCAAATAAAATATTAAAAATTTGATGTTTTAAATTCATATGAGGAAATGTTAAATTCAACTGCCGTATATTTGGTTTTAATTTGGGGAACAACGTAGTCCGATTCCACGTGGTCTGTCGTCCTCCGTGGACTTGTGGTACATTGGTAGCTTCTAGTTCCCAAGGTCGCGGGTTCAAACCCGGCGGAGGGCGAAGGATGTTTTGGGCGTAAGAATCCTTAGCATGGCTTCCTTCGTAAGGAAAGTAAAGACGGTGGTCCCATGTCGTAAAAGAACCTCAGGCCTGATAAAGAGGCCTCTGAGTAAAATTACCGGTCTTTCACACTCAATATAGAATGGAACGTTAAGAACCATAGTAGTTAAAGAGCGTCCATAAATAAAACTCAATTTAATTTAATTTCCACGTGGTGTGTCCTGGGTAACGCTAAATGGACTACAAAACAGGCATGCTTTCCAAGCCAATTTTCCGTAGTATCTAACATAAGATGAAACGTCAAAACACTATAATGCAGAATTAACAGCTATAAAAGCAGCATTACAGAACGTTCTATATAGACCATACATAAAGCAAAATATAGTCATATTATCGGACTCAAAATCAGCCATGGATAGTAAATTACAATAATAAAACAACAAGAAATATTAAAGAAATAAGAGGCCTAATTAAAGCAGTTGATACTACAAATCATGTCACTCTACAATGGATCCAGCTCATATGGGACTTTTGGGCAATGAATATGTGGGTCAATTAGCAAAGAAAGGTGCAATACAACAGATAAAACCTGTAGGACAAATAGAAATAACTTTGAAATTTCACGTCCTTGGTGTGCCCACCAGAAGAAATTAATAGCGCCTTTCCTTTTGACAGAAACATAAGTAATTGTAAAGTCAAACCAATAACAAGGAATATCTCGAAAATGGTTAACCCCCCCCTAAAAAAGACAAATTGTGTGCCTTAACAAGATTTACATTACCGAGTGGGATGGCTCTGGCTGTAAAGTCTGTGGCCCGCATTCGGGAGGTCCGGGTTCAAATCCCGTGGGTCGACCAAACTGTCTGAGGTTTTTTCATGGTTTTCCTCAGTCGCCAAGGTAAATACCAGATTGGATGTTTAATACCACGACCCAAAGTTCCACCTTAAGTCTAAAACTATAGTAAAATGAAAAATAAGTGGTAATAGAGAATGCTATGCCATCTATGTACAGAGAATGTAAGCAGTTAGACTGGATGGCACCCTAACGCCATCGAAGCCCCATGAAGCAGAAGATCTGGCTTCCAGGCGCTGGTGGTCGCTTACGCAACGAGGCCAGCCGAGTGGAACACCAGGCTCCCTGCAGGCGCTGCTGTGCCTACGGGCACAACGAGACGTCCTGCGCAGCACAACCGAGGTGCCACTACTGTGGTTCCTCCTGCACCACCTCATCGTGCACACAGCACGACCTTCGCCGCCGACGCCGCTACTGTGCGACCTGTGGAGGGTCATCTCACTACACCGGCCAGGCGCTCTGCCCCCTGCATCCCCGCAGGAAGGCATCACCGCCGCCGCCAGCACCTATGCCGCAGTCAGTGACATCTCCACCAGCGCCGACACCAGCACCTTCACTCACGCCGATCAATGAGGAAGTCCAGGGCCTACGTGACGCCGATCAGGATCTCCAGGAAACTTCAAACCACATCGGCTGCTCAACAGGTTTTCCTGGCTGGGCAGTTCGACAGCACTTCATCCAGACTAACAGCCATCACCGAAGCCATCCGGGTCTCTTCACTTGGTCCCAGGCTGAAGAGCAACCCGAAGTGAGTCGCGAACTTCTTGCAGCAATGCAAGGAGTTCAACCAGCAACAGGAGCATCATCGTCAGCACATTCCTAAAACCTAACTTCTATTCTCTTCCTAAACCCTCGCCATTCCCACTAGTGTTGCAGTCAGGTTTCATGGCTGCAACCTAATAACTACCTTTACCCGCTCCCGGCCACAGGGCGGCAGCCAACAGCCTATATTTACTAACACAAAGCCACGCCATTCCACTTTTCCTTCTTCCTTTTTCCATCCGGTGGAGGAGTTTTTAGTGGGTATGCCGACTATTGGTGAGTTCTGCACTCTCAGTCACGACTCCCATCGGGGCTGGGGTCAGTGATTAAATCATTTTCTTCTCCACTCGAAAAAAAATCTGTGGGCACGTGATGAAGCAAGATGGCATTTCCAGGGATGAGACCTAGAAGGCTAGTCGCTTTCTATGTGCGGGCGGCGGTTAGACTGGACGGCACCCTAACACCATCTGCACGGCATGAAGCAGGTGGATACAGGGATGACACCTAGAAGACTAACTGTCCATCACATATCGTTTTAAGAGTTATCCACTCCGTCGCTATATGGACAAGGAGTTAAAGCAACGAAAAATAAAATTTTAAAAATTCTACATTTTTACTTTCTCTACTACGTATAGTAAGTAGGAGAGGTATTGTATTCCACCCAAAAATCCGACACCGAGATTTCACCGGAAATATATGTTTTGAGGTCCCTGAATCTAAAAAAAAAACATTTTTGGAAACATATCCGTGTCTGTGTGTGTGTCTGTGAACAGAATAACTCAGAAACGAACAGTCGGATAAACACCAAACTTGGTACTTAGTTTCAGTATCTTTCAGAGATGCGACACGAAGGTTATCAAGAAAACCCCCACCCCAGATTACCCTTTACATGGAACATTTTTCGAAAATTTTAGTTTTTTGAAAAATGACTAACGATTTATATTAAAATTTCATATGTTTAGGATATTTTCATGCCAAATGAAATGTATATCTTGAATTTTCTGGGAATGTCTCCAAAAGTATTCTTCATTGTGAACGACCTTTGCATAACTGGTAAACCATAAGAGATAGACAAATTTTACTACACAACACATGTAGATCTCGAAAATACACAATTTATGTCATATACATTTTTTTTGTTGAGTGAAGCATTTTCGAGATATTGCTTGTTATTCCCTTAAATTTTTCAATACTTATTTTCTCAAATCGGAATTCGTTATTCATTTATTTGTCTTGGATAAACAAAGAGTATTAATCTGTGGCAAAGGGAATGGTGCTGCAATTACCAACCAGCTATTAAGAGATATGTATGTGCTTAAAGGCTACTGTATTTCTATATTGCCCTTGCAAATACAAAACAAGGGGAACATAGTACGCCTTAAGCGTTAGTCAAATATTTCTAGAACTGGTGCTATGTGTAAAATGTAATTCTCTTTGCATGTCAAAATATCGTTTATCTCGATTAATATGAAATAGATGGAAAATAAGAGTTTGTACAAGAGTAGAGAAAGTGATGTGAGTGTAACACATCAGATTTTTTGGTCTATGTCTTATGGTTTACTAGTTATTCAGAATGAAGAGAACTTCACAAGTTATTCCCAAGAAATTCAAGATATAAATTATATTTTTCATGTAAATACTTTAAACATGACATTTTAATCAAAATCGTTAGACATTCTTCAGAAGATCAAGAAGAACAAAAACTTTCCTATGTAAATGTTAGTTTGTGTTTTATGGAGATTTCTTATAAATCTTCGTGTTCCATTCTTGAAATAAGCTAATTGAATTGGATCGTGAACCTAAGGGAATTCGGTACCGATCCAGGAACCACGACATTGTACCTACGCCGCCGAGAGGGAGGAAGGAGGTGAGAGTAGATACCGGGAGGCCGGAACCAGAAGTGACGGCAGAACAGTCCCTACAGAATCCAGATTGAAACACCCAGGCAAATAGGGGCGGTCCTTGTACCCCGGCAACCAGCCGAAGGCCGAGAGATGGAGAATGTTCACAGAGAGCATCTTTTTCCCTGCCATGCTTCACCGAAACACCATCGACGACACTTACAACACTGAAACGAGGTAAAGGATGACCGAAATGATTAGTGGAACGTAATGAAGGGACAGGAATTTTGCGAATGAAGGAAACGACTCCAGCATTCACCTGACGATGACCCAGGAAGCCCCCGAAAATGGCCCTTGGGTCAGGTTGAGAAGTCACCGGGAATGGAATATGATCCACAGACGTTATCGCCTAAGCCATCCCTCGGTTGCAATATGCTTCGTATTTTAACCGTGATTTCCTTTAACAATTATGCTGTTCACAGAGACATACACGCCAACGTGAAACAAAACTTCGAAAATCCTTGGCTGGAATCTAAAATTCATCTAATGAAAATAAATTTAAGTTCTTGTTATAAGTTTTTTTAGTGAAATTCCGTTTAAGTTTTCAAAAAATAAATTGTTTTTTTAATAAAATAATTATAAACAAGTTCATACGTTGTATTACTGGTTTCCATAATTATGTCACATTAAAACATACCTGAGCGTCTGCTTTCCGCACTCTGTTTGTGAGTTTTACATTAATTCAGGTGCTAAAGGATGCTACTATTTTCAAGCTTGGAACCTGAGCAATTATTTCAAAGGCAAAGCCGCCGATATGACCGGCATATAAATGAAAAAGAAAAACATTAAAATCTACTTATTCATGTGCCCACTAGAGGAGTATCGTTACCGCGACCTTCGTTGAATTTTGAAGCAAAGATTTAATATAATTTAATGGAAATATAGAACAAAATACGAAAGTTTGTATCTTCTTTTTATAAAACTAAATATCGATTTTTACTTTCTCTACTACGTATAGTAAGTAGGGGAAGTATTGTATTCCATCCAAAAATTTAATACCGAGATTTCACCGGAAATATATGTTTTGAGACCCCCTGAATCCAAAAAAAGCATTTTTGGAAACATGTCCATGTGTGTGTGAACAGCATAACTCAGAAACGAACACCGGATAAACACCAAACTTGGTATTTAGGTTTAGTATCTTCCAGAGATGCGACACGAAGGTTTTCAACAAAATCCCCCCTCCCCCGATTACCATTTACATGGAAAATTTTTCGAAAATTTTAATTTTCTCAAAAATGGTTCTAACGATTTTTATTAAAATATCATATGTTTAAGATATTTTCATGAAAAATGAAATGTATATCTTGAATCTTCTGGGAATGTCTCCAAAACCATTCTTCATTGTGAACGACTTTTGCATAACTGGTAAACCATAAGAGATAAACAAAATTTTACTACACAAAAAATGTACATCGCGTTAAAATACACAATTTATGTCATATACATTTTTGTTGTTGAGTGAACTATTTTCGAAATATTGCTTGTTATTCCCTTAAATTTTCCAATACTTTTTCTCAAATGGAAATTCGTTATTAATTTTTTTATGTCCTGGACAAAGAGAATGGAATACTCCAAATAGCAACCAGCTCTTAAAATATTTGACTATCACTTAAAGCCTACCAATTCCCCTTGCATCTACAAGAAAATTAGCAATAAGATTAACATGAAGCATATGGAGAATAAGGTTTGTAAATATATTTTGTACAGGATTAGAGAAAGTCATGTGAGTGTAACACATCAGATGTTTTTATTCCAGCTGGATGACGGCAACAATTTTAAGCATAGTCAACATGTGGATATGAAAGCTCTCGTATTGATGTCGTAGCTTCTGTCCAGATTAACAAAATGTGCAAATGTTTCTTCAACCCTTCCTCTAGAAGACCGAACTATATTGGTTTAGTATCAATCGCAATCATAGAGGCGGTATCCGAACCACCCCTTCATTTCACATCGATTGTAACGTAGCTCTATGGTTCGTTTTTGTGCCACTGAATTCCTGAAAAATGGCAGCCACACAGAGAACTGATACCGACTGGGTGGAGTCAAAGGTTGTGTACCTGAAGGTGGAAATCTTAGTGGGAGGTAAACTCGATTGCGATCCAGGGGAATGGGCCACTTTTTATGCTCGTCAGTGCACGTTATGAAGTAAAAATATTAATAATTTAGGCTGTGACATTCATAACACCCTAGTGGGGTAACTAAGGCAGAACAGGTGGGTGTGTTGGGTTGGCAACACTGAATGCAGGAGAACCGTGTTACCCAACTTAAAAACTGAATGTAAAAGCTACAAAAACGAGCGCTATCATTCAACAAAATATCAAGCGTAAAAATGCATGGAGATTTAGTTTTCAAGCGGAAAGAGATTTTGATAGCAAATGTATCATAACGATAACTATTGTTAATTAATTTATAAGCCACTCTTTTGGTTTAGTTTTCAATTTCAGCCGCACGTAATATTGAACCACTAGCTATGAAATTAAATATAGCATGAATACGTGAAACAAAACAAGCCAATGCGAGATTAAAATAATTCGTGCATAAAAAATAATGAAAAAAGAGGATACATTCATAAGCGCATCGACTGCAGATTTATTAAAATATATTTTGTGATGTAATTACAATACCCGGGCTGTTGCTTTTAATAACACATCTGCTGCGAGACGCGTGCATATTTAAAGCAACATAGAAGAATCGATCGCCAAGAGCGGTGCTGTACTTTCAAGGTCGTAAATTATTTATTTAAAAGCTACCACTATTCCTGTTACGCAAAGTTTCTATTTAAATAATTAATTAATGAATAGTACAAAAAAGTGAATTAGACCTCCCATCAGCTCCAAATGTGGGAGGCATTATTTATTACAGGATTTGTTTCGAATTCCCTGCTAAAATATCTTAAACCAGTTTCAGTTTCATTGTAGTAATTTAATTTTTACATGATTCAACACAGACACTCTATGAAGTACGCGTCTACATAAAAAAAGCATTCTAGCAGCCAAATTAATGGACAGAAAGTTTTTATGTTTGCTTTATCTACTGCTTATGTAGTAGATTTACCATTTAAAAAATAGTATATATATTTGAAAATTCAAACTAATAATATAGAATACCCCGAAAGTGGTTAACACCACAAAAATTGTGAACTTTAATGAAATCTACATTTTTATGCAGTAATATTTATGGTTCACCAGTGCTATGAAAGTCATTCAGAATGACTTTGTCATGAAAGCATGTAGTGTTTTAATTAAACTCTATAGTCGTTTTTAAGAAAATAAAAATTATGCAAAATTCCCCCATGTAGAGGATAATTTGGGGTTGGGATTTTTGTTAAAAATCTACATGTCAAATTTTTCTAAGATATTGAACTTAAATATTAATTTTGGTATTTATCCAACTTTTCATTCACATACACACACGGATATTTTTCTAATTTTTGTTTTATTCAGGGTCCTCAAAACAATACTTCCTTTACTTACTAGGCAGTTGTAGAGAAAATAAAAAACTGTTGATGGTTCCCTACTTTACAATTTTACTTCCTTCAGATTAAACCTCATTTTAGAAGCAATTTTACGTATTATTCATTGCACTTTGCGGAGCGCGAACCCGGAACGAATGCATCTTTTACACCGTATCTTATAACTTTTCCAAATATTTAGCCCAGATTAGTCAGATAAACAGGTGTAACATTCGGCAAGATCTTTTGTAAGAAGCTGTACAGGTAGACTGTTTCTCGCAGGTCGTGAAAAAGCAAGACAAACGGCTATCAACACGCTATATTAGGACTGTTTCGTCCTGCGCATGAAAACGTCTGTGGGAAAGAACGGGTGAATCCTTACGCGATTCCCAGAATCTGTACAAGACGCACCCCTCGACATGGATGTGTCTGTCTCCAAACAAAGCGACCGGAAGAGCTCTACATTAAATATTGAGACTACTTCTCCGGGAACAGCTGTAGTTTTCCAGCGTTCCATTGTGCTGCTGCCGCCAGAAATATGCGAAAACTTGTGCTTCAGAGATGGCCATGACAACGCTACATTTGTGTTTAAAGACGCCATATTTTATGCATTTTGTTGCACGAATACCAACATATTAAGGTAAAAAAGAATAAAATATATGTTATGCTGCTACGTTTTCCTTCGGGTAAACAGGGCGTTTTATTTGTAAGATAGGATGTAGGATGTGTTTATCGTGTTCTGCGATCGTCTTGATCTATTGTAGCTACACACCCAAGGGTCAGGGATGAAGGGAAGGAGCCGTAAGAGGTCCCAAATCCGCAGACAGACAGGCCAACAGAGACCTGCAGAAATCTCTAACTTTACCAGTTTGGACACCTGTGCACCAGTGGCAAGGAATCCCGAGAGGGCAACGCAAAGACGGGACAGTTCGGTCTGGCGCTCACGAGGAGAAAATTTCCAATGCGCATACATCCCTGCCGTGGGGGAAAACAGAAATCGAGGTAGAAAACACCACCCTGTCATTCGCCTTGACGACCAGGGGAAAACCACGAGAAACCCCATGGGTGGCCAACGGGAATCGAACCAGGACTTCCCGAATTAGAGCCTCACACGTAGCAAGTAGGTAGAGGAGGTGACCGAAAGTCGACCAGACTCGGGCAAATATCTGCGTAAACATGGACGGGTTCTCTAACGTTCCAGATAGAACGAATACTATATTTTAATCCAAATAAACCTTTACAGAAACAGCTACATTACATATCTCGTTATAGATACAAAGGGAACAGCGATAGTCAAATGTTTAACAACTGGACGCTATATGCTGGCCTTAAAATTCCATACTGTTTCCATGACATCGCGAGAAACAACTGAATGTTGATAGGACTTTAAGAATTAGCCAAATTATTGAAGAAGTCGAATCATTAATAACGGGTTTCTTGGAAGCGGTTGAGGTCATAAAAATGTATTTGAAATAAAGTGTGTATTTTAGAGAGCTCTATATTTCTTGTGTGGTATGTTTTGGTCTGTCGCTTAACGCTTACCAGTTATACAAGATCATACGAAGTTCCTTCCGAATGAAGAGGTCCTCAAAGGCTATTACCAGAAAATTCAATTTATACATTTTATTTTTCGTGCAAATGTCTTTAATATATGGCATTTTAATCACAATCGTTAGAGCCATCTTTTTAGAAATTTGTTCCGGATTTAGTTGAAAATCTGCTTTTCGTGTATTTGAAGGATATTATAACTTGGTATTGAGGCAGTATTTTTAACACTTAAATGATTTCAGTCAAATTATATAATATATAAATTCAATAACAGCCCGCCTTAAAGTAACATGTGTATGTAACATATAAAAAGTGTATATTACAGTCATTATATATGTTTATATTATTGTATACATGTGTAATAATGTTATTTGAATGTATTACATAATTTAATAATGTAGGAGCTGTGAGAATAATAGGATAAAAGTTGCTAACAATGAGGTAACAATGAGGTAACCTTGAGGCAATAATGAATTTTAAAGTTTAACAATACTACTAGTCATTATTGGAGCAACAATAATGCAAATTTTGAGACAGTTTATTAAATAGCCAATCAACAACCAGAAAAAAGCTTAAGTTAAATAAAAGTATGCTATTGGATTAGGAATAGCCAATCAGAGATTTGAAGTACACAAATTTACATATTTAGGTGGTAGAAATCAAGTCAGTTGTTTGTAGACAGTGTTTCTAACTGGACGCGAGATTGTCCTCGAGAAATTTAATACATATTCGTGTGAGACGAAAATAGTTTTACGTGTTAAAAAGTGCAAGTAATTAATAAACAAAATTTCACAGTTCTCTCTATATCAGTGAAGTCTTATTTAAATTCTGTCAAGGATTAATAAATGTAGTGAAGTAAAATTATAATCTGTGTAAGCCTACATTCTTAAAACTCGCACCACAACCCTACAAAGAGAAACATGTCTCTAGAAATAATACTTACGCAGCCGAGGCAAACATAAATATATAATACTTAAAGAAACAGTGAAATTACAAAGTTAATATTTTAAAACATTTTTGGGGCAAAGGCCACCCGAAACCGGGTACTTTACAACGAACTTCAAGTTTGGCTCCCCAACAGTGGAACTATAATACAACTCCTTCGATACAATCTACTTCAAATTGGCGCCCAAAACGTGGTGCAAATAACGTAAAGACAATATCTACTTCAGTATGTATCTGACTATTCGTTTATTGAGTTATGTTATTCACGGACGGACGCCTTTTTTTGGAATCAGGAATCCTGAAAACATTATTTCCAGTGAAATCTTAGTATTGAATTTTTGGATGGAATACAATACTATCTACCATAGAGAAAGGAACAAGCTATTCTAAGAAAAGTTTGTATAAAGGAATTCTATTCTTTTCCTTTACAAGAAAGAACTCGTACTTCTGATAAACGTCTGTTTCTACATGTTGTATGTAACAGAGGACTTTAAATCACACATACAGAATAATACACCGTGAATGAAAGAGCCACTCTTTATATGCATAATATTGTATATATATAAGGCATGTAGCAGAGGTTATGAAAATGTTTCTTTTTTGGGCAAAGGCAGGCTAGTACATGGTACATGCCTGTGAAACAGATAGTGCTGTGTCTAGGCTCCGCCGCGCATGCGCCGTTCCCATGCCACAGGTATGTGTTCCTCTATCGAGTAACATAATCAGATGCGTGTTTGAAAATCACGGCTTTGTGTCAGCTGTTGTTTCTGAATCAGATAATAACATTTTGTTTGTCGCGCCGCCCGGGGAAGAATGGGATATTTTCTGGGGAGATTCCCATGGCAAAATGAAATTAATAAACAGGCTGTGACAACATACAACTGAAAAAGCGATGCCATGTGCTCTTTTCAATCAAATTTCCAAACAAAACACGTAATTAGTTCACACGTGAATTTATGAAATACTAATTTCCAATTAATGATGAAACCTAAAATTAATGGAAATGGTAATTATGTCGGTGTGTAAACTCTCACGGTCACAAGTGAAGAAATTTCATTAACTAACGTACAAGGGATTTTCTATGCAGATGCTTCATTTGTGTGTTAAATGGATTTTTGGCAAGAATCAAATGACAATTATGTGTTTACAAATTTAATTTAATGATTGTTACAATTCCCTTTGAGAGAGGATGTCGACTGTTTGCGTTTTTAGAATTTATGTGAGCGGTTTTCGTGGCATTTGCGTGCTTTGATATTGTCCTTTATAAAACAGGTGCAATTCAGAAACCTGTCACGTTTATACTATGCACATTTTATGATTCCCTGAATAAAAAATCTGATGTGTTACACTGACATGACTTTGTCTACTCTTGTACAAACTATTTTTACAAACGCTTATTCTCCATATGCTTCATGTTAATCGAGAGGTTAAGCTTATTGCTAATTTTCTTGTAGATGCAAGGGGAATTGCTAGGCTTTAAGCGATAGTCAAATATTTTAAGTGCTGGTTGCTATGTGGAGTATTACATTCTCTTTGTATATCCAGGACATTAAAAATGAAAAACGAATACCCATTTGAGAAAAAGTATTCGAAAATTTAAGGGAATAACAAGAAATATCTCGAAAATGGTTCCCTCAACGAAATAATTGTGTATGACATAAATTGTATATTTTAACGCGATCTACTTTTTTGTGTAGTAAAATTTTGTCTATCTCTTACGGTTTACCAGTTATACAAAAGTCGTTCACAATGAAGAATACTTTTGGAGACACTCCCAGAAAATTCGAGATATACATTTCATTTGTTATGAAAATATCTTAAATATATGATATTTTAATCAAACTCGTTAGAGCCATTTTTGAGAAAGTTAAAATTTTCGAAAAATGTTCCATGTGAGGGGTAATCTGGGGTGGGACGATTTTCTTGAAAACCTTCGTGTCGCATCTCTGGAAGATACTGAACCTAAATACCAAGTTTGGTGTTTATCCAACTGTTCGTTTCTGAGTTATGCTGCTGACAGACACAGACAGACACACAGACATGTTTCCAAAAATACTTTTTTTGGATTCAGGAGGCCTCAAAACATGTATTTCCGGTGAAATCTAGGTATCGAATTTTTGGGTGGAATGCAATGCTTCCCCTACTTAATATACGTAGTAGAGAAAGTAATAAATTATGGTACCAAGGCAGAGAAAGTTATGTGAATATAATACATCACAATCTACGTATGGTTATCAATTCTGTTTCCTTTATCTTTCTTTTGCTGTACATAAAATGTGTAGTGAAAGTATATTTATATCAATTAACATAAAATAGATAGAGTAATAAGCTTAAGTAAGAAAATATGAGATTCTGTATGTGGTATAGGCCGATAGAGTGGTCTTGACAAAATCACTTTAAATATCATAAATGGTGAGCGAATGTGGCAAGTTAAGTAATTACTGCACACACTAGAGTTGTAAAAACAAAGCCTCTTTGGTGCAGTAAGGGTGCGTTAACGAGGTTGGCTGGGCTTACCTTTTCCACATGGTTGGTTAGAGCTTTCGTGTCCATCCACCATGTAATCTTGGCCGCAGGTCTGGAGCCCACGGACTGGCACTCGATGTTATACTTCCTATCTGCCGAGAGGGGCTGATTGCTGCTGAGGATGGTGGCGCTCAGCGGCTTAACTGCAAACAAAAACAACTTTACTGCATCTACTAGAAGTAGTCTATTTACAGTAGAGAAAACAAACTGATGTATTATTGAGGCAGTATTTTTAACACTTAAATGATATCAGTTTAATTTTATAATTATAAAATATAACAACAGCCCGCCTTAAAGCAATATGTGTATAATATAATATATAAAGTGTATGTAACAGTCTTTGTGTTATGTCTATATTAATATGTACATGTATAAGAATGTTATGTGAATGTATTACGTAATTTAGCAATGGAGCTGTGAGAATAGAAGCCGAAAGTTGCTAACAATGAGGTAACCTTGCAATAACAATAATTAGAAAGTTTTATACTGCTACTAATAATTCTTGAAACAATAATGAGATATTTAAAGCAGTTTATATATAGCCAATTAAAAACTAGAAAATCTGAAAGTTAAATAAAAGTATTCTATTGGGGTAGGATTAGACAATCAGAAACTTGAAATTGAGGAAATGTACGAATTTAGGCGGTAGATGCCAGACGCTACAAGGCAGCGTTCCCGAGCAGTTCGATTGTATACGTATTCAATGTGAGACATAAAAATAATAATATAAAGTTTACGTGTTAAAAGGTGTAATTAACAAAATTCGTACAGCTCTACAGTAGGATATATCAGTGAAGTGTTATTTAATCGTGTGAAGGATCAATAAGCAAATACAATACAATTATAATTTGTGGAAGCCTCATTCTTTAGCCGTACCAGCCCTGCTAAGAGATACGTGTTCTGTAAAATTACTACTGAGCAGCCGAGGCATACATATATAATATATAAATAAATATTTAAAATAAAAAATTGATTTCGTGAACGTGGGGGTGAAGGCCATCGTAAAGTTTGTATCGTACGTGAGGCGAACATATCTCCCACAATACGTGGTGCAAACACAGCAATATAAACATCAAATTTTGCACCCAACAGTGGGGCTACAAAACAACTCTCTCATTATTTACACGTCACATTACACGTTTGCACATGTGAAGCTATAAGAAGAATGCAATAGGTTTGAACGAGTCAGTTTTTTAATGTAACGACTTTGAAATTCTACTCTGTTTGTGTGACCAATGAGAACACTAATTATGACTTAACGCTTCAAAAAGTGTGAATATTTGAAAATTCAAACGCATAATAAAGAATATCTCGGAAATGGTTTAAACTTTTAAGTGACAAATTGCATCAACATACTTTTATTTCTCTGCCGCCTACACAGTAGGTAGAGCAGCTATTGAAATCCACCTAAAAATTAGGAAATACATGTCCTGAGGTCACCTCAACACAAAACAATTTTAGAAAAAGGTTCGTATGTGTGTCTGTGAACAGCAAAGCTCAAAATTGAAAAGTTGGATAAATACCAAACTTTGTATTTAAATTCATTGTCTAGCAAAGTTGTGACAAGAAGATTTTCAAGAACATCTCCTACCCGAAGCTACACCTTACAGGAACATTTTTTCGAAATTGTTTATTTTCTCAAAAATGACTAATGATTTTGATACAAGTACTATAAATTAAATATATTTAGATGACAAATAAAGTATACATCTTGAATTTTCTGGGAATGGCCCGTGAAACCCTCTTTATTCGGAAGGAATATTTTATAAACTTTTATAATTGCAAACGTTCAGCGAAAGACGAAAACGCCCTGCATAAAAATGTATATCTCTTTAAAACACACGATTTATTTAGAATAACTTTTTTGTAGCATATGCCATTCCCGAGATATCCTTTATTAGAGGTTCCAAATGTTCAAGACTTTGAAAGTCCTGTCAACTTTCAGTTGTTTCCCTTATATTAGTAATCTGGGTACTGATATACCAGTGGCCAGAACGTAGTTTAGGTTGGTACCGAATATTTTGTTACATTTATCACTAATTATTTACTAGAAATTGGGAGTAGATGTATACCAGTTACTTTATGTTGTTTCAGTTACGCTACAATAATAGTAATTAAATATATTTTTTGATTTAAATATCAATTATAATTAGATTTTGGATTTTTATTTTATTACTGTCTCTACTACGTATCGTAAGCAGGGGGAGTATTACATTCTACCCAAAAATGCGATGCCGAGATTTCACCTGAAATACATCATAAAGTCGGATAAGTACCAAACTTGATATTCCAATTTAGAATGCGACACGAATATCCTCAAGAAAATCCCCACACCCCAGATTACCCCTTGCATAGAACATTTTTGGAACATTCTGATTTTCCTAAAAATGGTTCTAACGATTTTGATTAAAATATTCTACGTTTAAGATATTTTGATGGTAAATGAAACGTATGTCTTGAATTTTCTGGGAATGTCCCCAAAAGTCCTATTCATTCTGAAAGAGTTTTGCATATCTGGTAAACCGTAAGAGATAGATAAAATTTGTCTACACAAGAAATGTAGATTTTGTTATAACACAATTTATGTCATATTTTTTTCTCGAGTGAACCATTATTTTATTCACTTTATCTAATTTATTTTTATTTACTAGATTATAAGTAAAAATCTCCACAATAATAATGTATAAAATGAAACAAGTGTTAATAAATCACTAATTTGGAATACACGTCCTGGTGTAGGAGATAAGGCACCAGGATGACATATAGCAGATTTTATTTTGTTTTGTTTTATTTTATTCTTATTTTTTATATTTATCGCGATGTCATGGAAACAGTATGGAATTTTAAGGATGGCATATAGCGTCCAGTTGTTAAACATTTGACTATCGCTGTTCTCTTTGTATCTATAACGAAATGTGTAATGTAGCTGTTTCTGCAAAGGTTTATTTGGATTAAAATGTAGTAGACAGAAAAATAAGCTATAGTAAAAACCCACTGTAACGTTCTTTCAAGGTCGATTTAGAAGTAGTCGATGCATAGAAGTCACAATTACATAAAAAGGCACTATAAAAGTAATATGCCTGGTCCATTATAGAATGCATTGGAAATAAAGCCTTCCCCCGAGTAATAATTGTTTTGTACTACCAAAACTTAAAGGTATTGAACAAGGCTTTAAAACAGCTTTAAATAAAAGTAACAATCCATACAGTCGCAAAGGTACTGAATATATTAACACTCAAATGTAGAAACAGAAATGTTACAATTGAAGCAGGTTGCATTTGAATTTGTCCTTCTCACACAACATTTGCCATTTTGAAATGAAATTTAACACGTGATGATATGATATAAACTCGCTTCCATGAGATATTAAATGCCACTCTACACACTACAAGAATTTATAATTTTACTTAAGCCAAAAGTACATAATATAAATAATTTAGACAAGACCGAAAAGTGTGGAGACGGCCGCTCCCAGACACCATAGTCCACCATAGTCGAAAACTAACTGCTACACTTTTTTTTTTCTCTTGATGCATCGCTCGGGGTACGCACTGGGAAGGTCAGGTGATGATGACGTGGAGTCAACGTAAGCGCTACCTATACTGGCGGAGAGGACACAACTTGGCGAGTGCTGTAGAAACCTTGTGCAGCCGACTTCTGGTGTAAGGCAGGCTGCCGGCGTAATAACAAGCAGGAGCCGAAAATTGTAGTTCACGATTGCAAGTGCATAAAAGAACCACGGCCATCTCTGCAAAACGGCCACGGTGAAAGAAGAGCCACTATTGGCTTGCCACCAATAAACGAAAGAGGTTAGAGGAAGTTCATGTCACTGTATCATATAAGATTTTTTCTCGTAGTGATGCAAAAATATGAAATTTCAAAATTGTCACTTAGCGACACGCTTTTTAAAAGTCTGACTATCACTTTAGCTACTGTACACTTCTTCCATCTTCAACGAAATGTGTAATGAAAGCTTATCTGCATTAACAATAAGTAGATACTTGCAGAAAAGACTTAGTTTGTAGAAAAGTGAACAGAGAAAGTCATGTGAATGTAACACATAAGATTTTTTAGTTTGAGTTCCATTCAGGCTTCACAAGCGAGATACTCCCAGAGATACATTGATCCGTTTTATACAACATGAAATAATCACTGCGCACGTTGTATAGGTACTTGACTGTTTATTTGCTAAGTGCAGTAAATAAATCACATGTTTCATTTAATTAAAAACGGAGTATGGTACTAATTAACGAAATGCTAACGAAGGGGATACATTAAATGGGTGATCTGCAGAGCTGACTGTCCGCCTCCAGGCCTGCCAACATGTGAAAAGCGAGAAAGGGGAGCCAGATATTACGTGCTAATCAAACGGCCGAGTTGTGTGAGCAGACGCACCATCTTCCAAAACTGTGTGGTAATTAAAGCGCACAGGTGCGACTTCCTCCGGCAGAAAAAGTAATTCATGCGCGAAATATTCTAAAGCAGACATTCCAGTCTGACTGCAAGAAACAAAAGGTAACAATGAAGTACAGCTAAAGGCAATATTTGGGGCTCTAGCTAGCTGCTTTTATTTATTTAACTACGACAAACAGAACATTTAGTTTTTCAAATTAAATTGATAAATATGACTTTAAAATATGATTTGTAACAACCTCACTATTTTATCCTCTTTCATTTACCCCTTTTCAATCGTTTCTACCACTTATCTACAGCTTATCTGCACAAAAATACATTAAGATTTCGCCAGAAATACATGTTTTGAGAACCTTCGAATCTAACACATCTTCTTCCTTCCCAGGCTTGGTTTGAGTCCCGTTCCGAGCTAAAGGTTAAAATTGGTCAGGTCATGTCTTTCTTAGCCGTCCTAAATCTCGTCATCCAACAGGAGTATAATAAAAGCTAGTCGATCAGAAGGCATCCTTTTGATACGGTTGTGCCACTGTTCTTGATGCTTCATTTTATCTTCTATCATTGTAGCTTTTATTTTTAATTGTTTTTGGATATCTTCAATGTTTAACTTGTCTCTCATGATGACACCCATCAGTGCCTCTCCAACCCCATATCTGATACCTCAGGAATATAATCCTGAAAGAAAATCCGGTACACCAGAGTGGGAGTTATTCTCCCATGGGATTCGAAAATCACTGCCCCGCCGAGTCCAACACAATCCGAACACTCCCTCGCGGGTAGGGCTCGGACTACCAAACTTGGTACAGTAAAACCACGCTTAAATGAAAGCCAGCTTAACCGAAAATGCGGATGAAAGAACATTGTAGCGTTATAAGAAGTGTTAACTGTTTGCACACAGAGGCACACTGTTGTTTTACTGTTGGTGTTAGTCAGTGTGGTTTATTTGTGCTTGAGATGTCAGTAAAAAGAAAGCGTGTTGTAATAAGCATTGAACAGAACCTCGAAGGCGACAGCAGAAGAGGGATTAAAAGCATTAGAGGTAAGAAACACTGCAAATTTGTAATCAAATCTTAACAGGTAATACTGAATTACGTCACTATCAATAACAAAAAGGTTAGGTTATCTTAGGGTTTATAAAATAAAGTAGTTAATCAACATCATCAGATGTAATGCTTATCAAATAGTGACGTGATATACGTGCTCGCAGGTTTAGAAGCAATTACTCATTTTATGGAATAGCCTTTGTAAATATTCTAATGTATATTTTAATATTGTGTACAGTAGTATTTTTTACTTCCTTAACCACGTATCCAGTGGGTAGAGAAGGTATTGCATTCCACCTAAAAATTCTATACCGAATTTTTACCGGAAATGCATGTTTTGAGGCCTCCCAAAAAGGTTTTAGAAAAACGTCAGTGTGTGTCTGTGAACAGCATAACTCATAAACGAAAAGTGTGTAAATGTCATACTTAGGATTTTACTTCAGTACCTTCCAAAGACGCGACACACACATTTTCAAAAAACGTCCCCACCCCAAACTACCCCTTATATGGAACATTTTTCGAAATGTGTTGTTTTCTAAAAATGGCTGTAACAATTTTGATTAAAATACCACATATTAAAGATAATTACATGGCACATAAAATTCCATCATTGGAACTCTTTAAAACACACAATTTATTTCAAACAAGTATTTTGTGGCATAAACCAACTCTGAGATATTCGTTATTAATTATACGAATTGTTTATTTCTTGGTCATTCTCTTTAAGTCCGCAACATTCAGTTGTTTCGCGCGATGTCCTGGAAACAGTATGGAATTTTAAGGCCAGCATATAGCGTCCAGTTGTTAAACATTTGACTATCGCTGTTCTCTTTGTATCTATAACAAAATGTGTAATGTAGCTGTTTCTGTAAAGATTTATTGGGATTAAAATGTAGAATAGTTTGTATACCAAGTAATAAACGATAGAGGGTACAGAAAGTTATATAAATGTTTCACATAAGATTGTTTTTAATAAACATTTACTTGCATTTGGAATACAAGTATTTTCTTCCTTTCTCTGCTTAAACCAATTATCCGAAACGGCACAGCCTAGTTCGATTCAGGGGAGTGGTACTGTGTTTAAGTTAGATAAGATGTGAAACAAGATTTAAGAGAAAACTCTTCCATACCAAATTGCCATTTGCAATGTGTCGTTATTTTTTTATTTACTCAAAAAAGTAATCATTTCTATTAAAATATCATATATAAGATTTTTACATGACAAAATCTATGTATTGGATTTTGTGGGAAAGTCTGTGAATTTAGTTCTATTCATTCTGAATAAATTGTATATATATATCTTGACAAATGTAAGAGATAGCTATACACAAAGAATGTAGATTTCAAAAGACTTTGTGGCGTTAACAATTTTTTACATATTTTTTGTTATTGGTTTGAATTGTTAAATACTGTGTACTCGTTAAGCGGGTGAGGTGGCGCAGGCGGTAGCGCGTGTGACTGGCACTTTGGAACTCGCGGTTCGATTCCCACGACCAATATTCGACTCATGTGTTTTTTCGGGTGTTTTCCCGGGTCACTAGGCGAATGCGGGGAAGGTTAATTACATGCCCTGAATTTCCTATCACTCAATTTCACTTCTCTTCTCATTTCACTTCATTTGTTGCAAGTGTCTCGATTGCATGGTAGGGTAAAAGGATGCTCTCTGTAAAAACTTCGTCCCCCGGAATGGGGGAAGTCTCTGAATCCCGGCCCCCCAGTAGGAGCTGCCCCGAGGAGTTTTAACCCGGAAAATTTAGGGACCTTGGCCTCTGCTCTGTCGTGCCTCCTGATACGGTCGCACTCTGTCTCCTCTCACCTCAACCCTCCCGCCCGGGGTGCCCCGTTAGGGTTCTAGGCATAAAAGATTTTATACGAGGCGCTAAGTTCCCCTCCGCTTCTGGTCATACGTCATACTTGTTTAAAAGATTGTACTATTGCTACTTAGATGCAACGAAATCTGTAATGAAACATTTCTATATTTCCGATTTTAGAATTTTTAGAATTATGGGGACCGCAAAATATACTTGTGCGATAGAACTTTTGTGGGAGGTATACAATACCTCGTCTACCTATTGTAGAGGGTCGTAGGGAAATGAAAAATCCCTAGAGCCTATTTAGCAGGTACTCGACTGTTCACCATATGAGGTGCGTACAGAGGCAGCAACTTTTAGTTGTCAAAGCGTATTAGCTCCGCTTTCAATTGACATTTGACAGGATTCCTTCTGTTGCATCACGGTATTGTCACAATCAAAAGGATGATGCCATATAACTGCAAGCGTGTGTATTTTTGAGATAACGAGACAATGAGGGTATTAACGGAGTTTGCTGATGTGGCTTCTTGAAACAGAACTTTTCTAAATGAATACTTTACTGTCAAATTATGAAAACACTACATATTCCTGTTAACGTACCCAACGAACTGAAAACTACGATGTTTTATAGTATTATTTATAAGTTCCTTACTGATATTTTACCTGAAATACATGGTTGTCTGTGAGCAGCATACAACGAAATCTCGGATAAATACCAAACTTGGCATTTAAGTTCATTACCTTCCAAAGATGCGACACTAAGATTTTCAAGAAAATCCCCTACCCCAAACTACCCTTAACCTAGAAACATTTTCGATACTTTTAATTTTCTCAAAACTGCATATCAGATTATGATAAAAATATCATATGTTTAAGATATTTTCATGACAAATGAAATGTATATCTTGAATACTCTGGGAATGTCTTCAAAAGTATTCTTCATTGTGAACGACTTTTGCATAACTGGTAAAGCTTAAGAGATGGACAAAGGTTTACTACACAAAAAATGTAGATCGCGTTAAAATACACAATTTATGTGATATACATTTATTTGTTGAGTGAACAATTTCAAGATATTGATTGCTATTCCCTTAAATTTTCCAATACTTTTTTTCAAATGGGAATTCGTTATTCATTTTTTTTTGTCTTGGATATGCAAAGAGAATGGTGCTGCACCTAGCAACCAGCTATTAAGAGATATGTCTAAGCTTAAAGGCTACTGTATTTCTATATTGCCCTTGCAAATACAAAACAAGGGGAACATAGTACGCCTTAAGCGATAATCAAATATTTTTAGAACTGGTCGCTATGTGTAAAATGTAATTCTCTTTGCATGTCAAAAGATCGTTTCTCCAAATGTTTATCTCGATTAATATGAAATAGATGGAGAATAAGAGTTTGTAAAAATAGTTTGTACCAGAGTGGAGGTAGTCATGTGAGTGTAACACATCAGATTTTTTTTCTATCTGCTTCATATTAATCAAAATAAAGTTTCCAGAAGTAGTTTTATTACACGTTTTGCTGTAATCACAAATGTATAAAGAAAACTAAAACGATAGTCAATTCTATAGAAGGCGGGTCAAAAACTATAACTGTTGATAGAAATGAACGTCACAGTTGTCGTCAATTCCAAAAAAAAAAAATATTCATGCTGGCAGTCTTTAAACCTCGTTCTTACTAGATAAGGCACCACAGGCGGTGAATATTAATGATAATTTAGAAATGAAATTTAGTAATTATATTATACTTTAGACATTTATGTGTTACAGCTTGTTCTATTACATTTTGGTAATACTACATGTTAATGTTTTCTTCTTTGCATGGGTATTTTACAAGAATAATACTTTTTACCTCCAATGTTACTGTATATAGCTAGTATAATTTTACAAGGTTTTTAAATCATTAGAATTATTTTTGTTAACAAGTATATTAAACTGTTTTTCATATATTTTAATTAAATCTTTTAATTCAGATGGCCGCATTCTATTTGCTTTTGTTCTATAGTCTGTTTGTTGTCTTAGCACTCACACACAGGGCCATCAGTTATTTTAAATCTATGAAAGTAGACATTTATTTTTCCGTGACCAGTTAAAAATGTTGGTAAGTACCTGTTTCAGGATAAGTTTAGAATGCCTCCCCGGTATTTACCAGTTATGAGTACTGAGAAAACCCTGGAAAAAACAGAATGTGAACCACATACCTCCCGTTCACGAGTCCGTACATTAACGACCTCGGCTACACGGGTCTGTATGAAACATATAATGGACATAGATTATGTTTTTGAAAATCTAATTTTTGTTTAATTCATTCAAAATGAAAATGACTTCACATGTTATTCTCAGAAAATACTTCATATGCATTTTATTTTTATTAGTCTTCTTCTTCTTCTTCTTCTTCTTCTTCTTCTTCTTCTTCTTCTTCTTCTTCTACTTAGGTTAATCCTGTTTGTCTGGAGGCAGAGTCTGATGGCGACGGAAAACAACCTTGTAGTTATGTTACAACATATCAAGTTCCTGCTGGTCTTTGTCCTCGTGCAATTTTAATCAATCTTGTTGCCTCTTCTCCGCCAACAGGTTCATTCCAATGTTTCTCTCTTTCTCTCTTTTACAAGTTTTATGATATCTGTTATATCACATTCCTATTTCCTCTTTCTTTATTCTGTCCAGCTGTTATTCTGAGTAACTGTTTAGTTTTACTTGTTGCTGTCCCATACAGCTCTTATTACAGTTTTATACGTTTCTATAATTTTCTCTACCACATACCTAAAGGTAGGGAAGGTACTACATTCCACCCAAAAATTAATATCTAGATTACACCTACCTTCTAAACATGCGACATAACGATTTTCAAGAATATCTGCCAAAACTGCCCCTTACTTGGAACATTTTTCAAAATTTATTATTTTCTAAGAACTGCTTTAACGATTTTGATTAAAATATCAGATAATAAAGATACTTATATGACAAATAAAAATGTATATTTTGTATACTCTGGGAATAGCCTCTTAAGCTCTCTTCATTTGGAATGAATTTTGCTTGAGTAACAAACGTTAATCGATAGACGAAAATGTATTATACAAAAACTGTAAAAAAAAAAAAAAATTAAAGAAAAATTTAAAAAAAGTTAAATTGACCCTAAATGACCATCACAACGTCCTCCAAATAAAACAAGGCTAATGGCATTTACTTTCCCCCATAATATCAAGCAACGTTAATTAGAGACATTTCTTTCTACAACGCTTAGTTTTGGAGATAGTGTACAGTTTCAACTTAAATGGTCCACCATGTATATATGTATTTATTTATTATTATAACACTTCCCTCATTTAAGGGCTGCCATATAGACAAAGTATACCTATACAATTAAAAAATTTAATTTAAATTAACAATAATAATGATGATTTATAGTTAACATATCAAAATATTGAAAATCAACTTAAAATCGAAATACAAATGAATTTAAATCGGGACAGAAAGGTATATAAATACATAATAATTTCAATGATTTGTGAAGTGTGTATCGATATTATATAGAATACAAATAATTTCTGAGAGAACGCGTGTGAGTGAGAGTGTGAGGTTATCTTAAAATCCGCTCAAGTGATTTCTATAATTCTTTTATCTTTGAAAAGCCCAAGTCCTTCATATGGGGCTATAAAACACCTTCTAATTTTATTTCATAAACTACAGAAACATTAAGAAGTATTTACAAAACCCCTGTACTTGAATACAAACACATTGGGGTTATAAAAGGACATACTTGCGAAGTCTGTCGGGGGAAAGGTTAAGGAAGTCAAACGTTCCGCTTGACGTGTTCGTACATTATTAGGAATAACCAGTCTGTAAGAAATTACAACTACAAGGATAAAGAAGGGGATTAACCATAAAATCCTCTAGATGACTCTACATTTCATAAAGAATGCTGGGAGGTATATGAAATTAATTAAAACGTCATGTTTAAAAATCTACCTGTGAAGTATCGGGTAAGTCAGCCAGTGTCTTATAAAAGCAAGCTTAAATATTTTGTCTTTGATCAATGTTTGGAAATAATTTTGTTCTCTCCCTTAGGTTAGGCTTTCTCCTGTTATATTATTTCCCCGTCGCCGTCCGATAAATATAATTCTGCCATGTGTAGAGGTTCGGGTGATGGTAGATAGTTTGGCGAGGGAAATGATTAGTATAAACAAGTTGACTGACCTGTTCTCCTTCGCTTTGCCCTTTATGCGTTAGATTCACACGAACATAATGAACACTTATGGCCTTATGACTTCCCTTCACACAAGACCTTATATCTGAATCCACCTATAATTTTTGCATGCTATTACTACCTTCCCTTCCTGAATTTTGCTTTTCCATAATGAACATTATTACTACACAATTTAACACTGAAATTTACTCTAACATTTCTGACACGTGTGACGTAACCTTCCTATACAAATGATCGACACTAAGTATCGAAGCTACCCCTGTCTGAAACCGTGCTCCGCTCATACAAAAATTTCTATTTCACACCCATATTCCATTTGAGAACAGTCCTTTGTTCTAGGCACGTTCTTATTTGCACTTTCGATTACTTTCTCTTTTCTCTTATTGCCTTTAAAATGTCGTATGATCGCTTTGTCTAGTGACATAAATTGTGCATTATTACTGCTTCGTTGCCTTTTATTTTCGCATGTGGATTTTCCCCTACTACCTGCCCTCAAGACAACATGCGACTTGCCCTCGCGCCTGATGTCGCAGCTGGCTAACTTTTCCCGTTTTCTGAACCCAGCTCACCTTGCAGATTTACCTTCGTCTACCTGTTTTACAATTTATTTAATTTTCTTCGTATTAGTTCCATTATTTCTTAAGTTCTATTCTCTTTCTTATTTCCCATTGTTTTATTTTATCGTCCCCTTCTCTCCGTTTAATTAATATTTATATTTTTACGTTAGTATTTCATTTGTTAACTATTTATCTTTTAGTTCTTTATCCTGTGATAAATATTCTAATGTTTATTCCCTATAAGCAAAAGCACCAACTCAACAAGAGTACTACTGTAAGTGATAAGAATTGTCAGTCCTAACCTGAAAATGTATCGGTTACTTCAAGTAGCCGAAAACTTATCGCCAAAGGTGTCTTCCGAAATGCTAACCGGAGATTGTAGAACGACAATCGCAAAGAAGTCCGGTAAATAGCTTTATCGGCAGATAATAAGCAGTCATTCTCCAGTATAGTGCTTACCATGCTAGCCTCTAGTTCCCGAGGTCGCGGATTCAACCCCAGCGAGAGCGATGGATTTTTTCGGGCGTAAAAGTCCTTAGCATGGCTTCATTCGGAAGAGAAGTAAAGCCCGTGGTCCCGTGTACTATATTTACGGTACGTGAAAGAACCTCAAGCCTGATAAAGAGGCCTATGTGAAAAATTATTTCACGCCCAATATAGAATGGGACACTAAGGACCACAGCAGTTACAGAGCGTCCATAAATAAAACTCAATTTCAATTTCGGCCCTAAATAAAATTGGACTGAGAAAATCACCTTTTCTTATGCTCTTCACTGAATTTTCCATGTGTACTGAGCCGATTCTGGCTCCTTCTTTCTTCGAGAGACACAGGAGGGCCGCAGCTCTTCTTGTATCCGCAGTCATAAGATACAATGCTGGTCCCTGCTTCTTATGCTGACAGCCTGCCCTACACTAGGAGTCCCTACACATCAGATTTTGTTTCTTGGTTGTGACCTTCTTGCATCGACTATCCGTGAATCGGCTTTGCAGGAACGTTACGGTACCTATTTAGTTTTTGTGTTCAAATTTATAAATCTTATTCACTCCATTATCGTCTTAAGTACCGCCTTTTGATTCATAATTATTTTATTACTCATGGTATTTTAATTAAAATACTTAAATGCATTTTTGATAAAATAAGGGAAAAAAAACAAATTACTAGTAAAGGGTGGTTGGGGCGTCGGAAGTTTCTTTAAATCTTTCGTATGATCATTGAATATACAGAACGTATATATGAATTTCGGCGTTTCTTGTGCACTGGAGCCCTCAAAACCTGCATTACATTATCGAAACATATATACATGGTATAAAAAGTAAAAGTGATGCCTTTATGGCTATTTCTGGACTTGACAGTTACTTTAAAATCCCCATCTTCATGACGGTATGAAAAGTGAAACTGTTTCTCAGTGTAATTTGCAAACGTTTAAAGGTTAGAGTGGACGCGGTGCATGGCCAACTTTAAGGTTGGAATCTATATTACACCAGAATGTTCCCTGCTACTGTTTTCCTGAATGTCCAATATCTGGTTGTGAGCGCAGTTAGCGGCTAGGAGAGGGGGGGTGTGCTTTACCTACAAAATCACGGTACAGTCTAGTACAAGTCGCAGTAAAGGCACTTTCGTACAGCCTCCAGTCGCAGCTTCAACAAACTAACGTTTCTTTCTCCATTACTTACGTGTGCAAGTAGAAAAAGTATTGCATTCCATAAACAAACTCGATATCGAGGTTTAACTGGAATACATACTTGAACACCTCTGAATAAAAAAGAGTGTTTTAGAATAAGATCCATGTTGAGGCAGTATTTGTAAAACTTATATGATTTCAGTCAAATTATATAATATGTAAATTCAATAACAACCCGTCCTGAAGCAATATGTGTATGTAATAATTTGTAAAATGCATGTAACAGTCATTGTATATGTTTATATTATTGTATACATGTTCAATAATGTTATGTGAATGTATTACGTAATTTAGTAATGTAGGATCTGTGAGAATAATAGGTTAAAAGTTGCTAACAATGAGGTAACCTTGAGGCAATAATGAATTTGAAAGTTTAACAATACTACTAGCCATTATTGGAGCAACAATAATGTAAATTTTGGGACAGTTTAAAACTAGTCAATCAACAACCAGAAAAAGCTTTAGTTAAATAAGGTATTCTATTAGCCAATCAGAAACTGAAAACGAGAAAATTCTACAAATTTAGAGTTCAGTTGGTTGCAGACAGCGTTACTAACCAGACGCAAAAAGTGTCCTCAAGAGATTTAATACGTATTCGGGTGAGATGAAAATAGTTTACGTGTTAAAAAGTGCAAATAATTAATAAAAGAATCTCACAGCTCTCCATCAGTAAAGTGTTATTTAAATCGTGTCAAGTATTAATAAAAGAAGTGAAGTAAACTTATAATCTGTGTAAGCCCACATTCTTGTCGCACCACAACCCTGCCAAGAGATACATGTATCTAACAATAATACTACACAGCCGAAGCAAACATAAATATATAATATTTAAAGAAATAGTCAAATTACAATGTTAATCTTTTTTAAGGTTGGGGCAATGGCCACCTGAAAGTACATTTGGGGTGAAGGCTACCGGAAACTGTTTACTATACGTGCGGTTGCAACTACTACAAGTTCGGCTCCCCAACAATTGAAATATAATACAACTCCTTCAACACAAACTACCTCAAATTGACTCCCAAAGCGTGGTGCATATAACGTAACAAACCATCTTCTCAAATTGGCGTCCATACGTGGAGCGTAATAACTATTATCTTTCTCAGTGTGTCTACTACATAAATCAAAACGAAGGTTTGATGAAGTTGGTGGTATGAAGCTGTCCCAGAAGTACCCGACTCAACAAAGAAAACAAAAATGTTGGGAAAAAACTTCTTTATTTCTCTACATAGCCTCCTTTCAGCTCGATACACTTTTCCCAGCGATGTTCAATAGCTCCGACACCCTGTTTATATTGAGAACCGTCGAGTTCTGCAAAATAGCCATCAACAGCAAACTTCACCTCTACATTGTTGGAAAATTTGTTACCACCAGTCGTTTATTCATCTTTAGAAACAGGAAATAATATGTAAGGGCTAAGCCTGGCAAACAGAGTACATAAGGAAGAAATTCGAACTTTAACTAATTGATTCTGGCCATGGCGATAATGGATGTGTGCATTGCCTTGATGAAACAGAACTTTCTTTCGCTAAATGCGGCCGTTTTTGCTTCATTTCAACATTCAAACGCTGCAATAAGTTTGCGTAATACTCGCCATTGATTTCTTATCCTTTTTGAAGATAATCAATGAAAATTCCCACGCTCATCCCCCAAAAAACTGACGCTATGACCTTGCCTCCAGATGGACCTGTCTTCGCCTTCTTTGGAGCTGATTCTCCCGTTTCAATCCACTTTTTTGACTGCTCCTTCGCCTCATGTGTGAAGTGACGGACCCATGTTTCATCCATGGTTATGAATCGACGCACAAACTCGGCTTTATTGCAGCAAAGAATCGCCAAACACTCGACTGAGACATCCTCACAACGCTTTATTTGCTCCATTGTGAGTAAACGCGGCACCCGTCTCGCGCACAGCTTTCTCATGCCTAAATTTTCAATTAGTATGCGATGTACAGGACTTTTTGAAATGCCTACGATGCCTGCTAACTCGCGCACTTTGAGCCGACGGTCATCCAATACCATTTTGTGGATTTTCCTCACAATTTATGGTGTGGTCACCTCATTTGGTTGACCACTGCGATGTTCGTCTTGGCAGCTCGTACGGCCTCGCTTAAACTCTGCCACCCAATATTTTACTGTTGTAAACGAAGGAGCAGACTCTCCCAGAGTAGAATATGACTTAGCTTTAATATTAGGTGGACTAAGACCTTTCAAATGAAAGTATTGTATCACATAACGATGACCAGTTTTAAGCATGCTTACAAATTCACTGAGAGAGTTCACTATTGATGGCTGCCAAACAATTACTAAACAATGTGGCATTATAAAACTTTAAACTTAAGCTTTATAAGGTTGGTACTTTTTACCAGTAATGTGTTTGAAACAACAACCACTATCTATACGTCAAGTAGGGTACTTCTGGAACCACCCTCGTACTTTTGAGATTTTCAATAGTGGCTTACACACTTTGATCAAAATAGTTATACGTTTAAGATATTTACATGTTTCTTGGAATAGTCTTTAGGATGTAGGATGGGTTTATCGGAGGGCGACACCTCGTGCAATCGAACAGCTTGGTCTATTGTAGCTACACCCCCGGGAGAAGGTATGAGACGAAGGAGCCAAAGAAGGTCCCAGGTGTGCAGGCAGACAGGCCTACAAAGACGCGCAGCATCCCTGATATTTACAGTTTGAACACTCGCGCACTAGTGAATGTACACGGGGAGAAATATTTCCAATGCGCATGCATCCACGCCATCTGCCTGGCATCGCAAGACCAGAAATCCCACCTGAAACGGAGATGAGATGAGAGGAAATGGGGGAGAGGAGAGATAGTGGTAGAATACACTAACTTAATGTTCACCTTGTCGACCAGGGGAGACCTCTCAAATGCAGGCTACAGACGTTGCCACCTAACAGCCTGTAAAACCATCTTCATTCGGAAGGAATTTTGTTTGACTGGTAAACTTTAGGAGATAGACAAATGCTTACTACATAAAAACTATACCTGGATATCTTTAAAATACGCATTTCATTCCCTTTTTTGGGCATTTGCTGCCATTTCCGAGATATCCGTTACAATTACTTTCAATTTACAATACTTTTGGCATTTGTTAAAGTGCTTTCGCTTTTCTCGTGATGTGACAACCACCGACAGCGACTGCTCTTAAACATCTTACCACTGATTCCTATCCCTCTATCATTCTTTGCGCCAACATAGAGGGAAATATAAAACTAAACATTTTGCTAATGTTTGTTGCGATTAAAATGAAGTAGCTAGAACAATAAGCTTTCGTAACTATTCCATGTTTGGGGTGGAGGGACTTTCTTGAGAATCTTTGTGTCGGATCATTTGAAACGTAGTGAACCTGAATACCAAGTTTGGTACTTATTCGACTATTCATTTTCGGATTATGTTTTTCAATCACACTCGCTCACTCAAGACACACACCCACTCACACTGACTCACAGAGAAAGACTCTCACGGAAACACACACTCACTCACAGACACACACTCACTCACAGACACACACACACTCGCAGACACACACTCACTCGCATACACACTCACTAACACAGACAGACACACTCACTCATATAGACACACTCACTCACTCACACACAGACACACAGACACACACTCACTCACACACTCACACACAGACACACACTCACTCACACACAGACACACACTCACTCATATAGACACACACTCACTCACACACTCACACACAGACACACACTCACTCATATAGACACACACTCACTCACACACTCACACACAGACACACACTCACTCACAGACACACACACACAGACACACACTCACTCGCACAGGCACACACTCACTCGCACAGACACACACACACTCGCACAGACACACACTCACTCGCACAGACACACACTAACTCGCATACACACTCACTAACACAGACAGACACACTCACTCACACAGACACACACTCACTCACACAGACACACTCACTCACACAGGCACACACTCACTCACACAGGCACACACTCACTCACACAGGCACACACTCACTCACACAGACACACTCACTCACACAGGCACACACTCACTCACACAGGCACACACTCACTCACACAGACACACACTCACTCACACAGACACGCACTCACTCACACAGACACACTCACTCACACAGGCACACACACTCGCACAGACACACACACTCACTCGCAGACACACCCATTGACACAGACAGACACACTCACTCATACAGACACACACACACACTCGCAGACACACACACTCACTCGCAGACACACTCATTGACACAGACACACTCACTCACACAGACACACTCACTCACACAGACACACTCACTCACACAGACACACACTCACTCACACAGACACACTCACTCACACAGGCACACACACTCGCACAGACACACACACTCACTCGCATACACACTCACTAACACAGACAGACACACTCACTCATACAGACACACACACACTCGCAGACACACACACTCACTCACACAGACACACACACTCGCACAGACACACACACTCACTCGCATACACACTCACTAACACAGACAGACACACTCACTCATACAGACACACACACACACTCGCAGACACACTCATTGACACAGACAGACGCACTTACTCAGACACACACATAATCTTTTTTTATAAAAATGCTATTTTTTAAATCAGGGGCCTCAAAACACACATTTCCAGTTAAATATCGCCATCGATCTTTTAGGTGAATTGAATACCTTCTCTATCTACTAGGAGAAAATAAACGATATTGGGTAAAGAAAACGTCGTGAATGTGACACATAAGAGTTTTTTTATTAGTTTCATTAATTTTTATAGGTACATTAATTGTCTAGTTCGTCGTGAAGAACGCTTATATCAGGCATTATGTATCACGTATTTGCTTCTATTTGGGTCAGAATATTACAAATCCGTTTGCTTTGAATTAAAGCAAGCCTGTTTCCTCTTTTTTTTTGAAGTCAGTCGTGGAACATTTCGACAAGTTGATAAGAGCTCTCAGAAACGTAACAAGCTCAACAGAATGTTAACTGTAGTCCCATCGGTTTGTTAAATATACATTTAAAGGATTAGTATGCATGCATTAGTTTTTGTTGTACTTATTACACAGCGCTTCTGAATGGCAAAGTTGGAAGAATAGCTATTTTAACTAACGCGGATTAAATGTCCGGCTGTTTAACAGCTGAAATATTTCACTGTATGTAGATTGCGCCTTTGTTGTTATTATTTCGCCATTAACGTTCATAATGGTTTGTTTAAATTATGCAATATTCATAGCTAGGGACAGCTTATATAACCTGAAACTAAAATAAAGTAAATAGTACTCGTATAAATTATGTAGGAATTAGGTACCCATTAACACCATCTTCGTAATACATTCCTTTGATTTTTAAACTAGTAAAAAATACTATAAATATTATGAATATCTAATTCAGAAAACAAAATATAATGCTATTAAGTTATTCGATAATTTTAACGTTATCAGATGTATAAAAAAATTATTTTCTGTTAATTCTAAGCGTTTCTTTCTAACATATTTTGAGAAAAGTATGCTCTCTTGCTGACCTTCTCATTCTCACTCTCCCTCCCTCTCTCTCTATCTCTCCCTCCCTCTCTGTGTCTCTCCCTGCCTATTGTGTTTTACCATCTCTCTGTGGAACGAACAAGTAATGTGTCGTTTTGAGAATCGATAATAAAGCTATAACCTCTTAAATAGCAAACTGTTGCACTCACTGACTTTCTCTACTCACTCTTCTAAAACTATTTTTACACAATCTTATTCCTGTGTCTGCTACCTTTTAATCAGATAAACGTTCTTTACACATTTATAGATTTCAATGGATATGCTAATGTCCAATGAATTAAACTTCTCTTTACAGGACTTACACCCCCAGGGACTTACAAGCCAATCCGTGTCGAGGAGCAAGCAAACTGTGGATCATAGCATATCCAGAATGTGTGATCGGTCCAATGTCTTGTGTCAGTAGTCTGTCGAGGAACAAGCAAACTCTGGATCATAGCATATCCAGGATGGTTGATCAGCCTAATGTTTCGTGTCTGTAGTCTGTTGAGGAGCAGGCAAACTCTGGATCATAGCATATCCAGGATGTGTGATCGGTCCAATGTCTTGTGTCAGTAGTCTGTCGAGGAACAAGCAAACTCTGGAACATAGCATATCCAGGATCTGTGATCGGTCCAATGTCTTGTGTCAGTAGCCTGTCGAGGAACAAGCAAACTCTGGATCATAGCATATCCAGGATGTGTGATCGGTCCAATGTCTTGTGTCAGTAGCCTGTCGAGGAACAATCAAACTCTGTATCATAGCATATCCAGAATGTGTGATCGGTCCAATGTCTTGTGTCAGTAGTCTGTCGAGGAACAAGCAAACTCTGGATCATAGCATATCCAGGATGTGTGATCGGTCCAATGTCTTGTGTCAGTAGTCTGTCGAGGAACAAGCAAACTCTGTATCATAGCATATCCAGGATGGTCGATCAGCCTAATGTTTCGTGTCTGTAGGCTGTTGAGGAGCAAGCAAAATCTGGATCATAGCATATCCAGGATGGTTGATCAGCCTAATGTTTCGTGTCTGTAGTCTGTTGAGGAGCAAGCAAACGCTGGATCATAGCATATCCAGGATGGTTGATCAGCCTAATGTTTCGTGTCTGTAGTCTGTTGAGGAGCAAGCAAACTCTGGATCATAGCATATCCAGGATGGTTGATCAGCCTAATGTTTCGTGTCTGTAGGCTGTTGAGGAGCAAGCAAAATCTGGATCATAGCATATCCAGGATGGTTGATCAGCCTAATGTTTCGTGTCTGTAGTCTGTTGAGGAGCAAGCAAACGCTGGATCATAGCATATCCAGGAAGGTTGATCAGCCTAATGTTTCGTGTCTGTAGTCTGTTGAGGAGCAAGCAAACTCTGGATCATAGCATATCCAGGATGGTTGATCAGCCTAATGTTTCGTGTCTGTAGGCTGTTGAGGAGCAAGCAAAATCTGGATCATAACATATCCAGGATGGTTGATCAGCCTAATGTTTCGTGTCTGTAGTCTGTGGAGGAGCAAGCAAACGCTGGATCATAGCATATCCAGGATGCTTGATAAGCCTAATATTTCGTGTCTGTAGTCTGTTGAGGAGCAAGCAAACTCTGGATCATAGCATATCCAGGATGGTTGATCAGCCTAATGTTTCGTGTCAGTTGTCTGTTGAGGAGCAAGCAAACTCTGTATCATAGCATATCCAGGAAGGTTGATCAGCCTAATGTTTCGTGTCTGTAGTCTGTTGAGGAGCAAGCAAAATCTGGATCATAGCATATCCAGGATGGTTGATCAGCCTAATGTTTCCTGTCTGTAGTCTGTTGAGGAGCAAGCAAACTCTGGATCATAGCATATCCAGGATGTGTGATCAGCTCAATGTCTCGTGTCAGTAGTCTGTCGAGGAGCAAGCAAACTCTGGATCATAGCATATCCAGGATGGGAGATCAGTCCAATGGCGGTGAAAAAGAAGGGAATGAAATGTGGTGATGCAAGGGATTTTAGTGAAATTCACGAATGAAATTATGGAACCGAGCATTCGCCTAGCGAGCGAAGAAAACCAATAAAATACATTCGGTCAGATTGGTCTGCCCAGAGGTTTTGAATTCGGGACCTCTGGGATTTAAGTCGCACTCCACCGCGGCGGCATCTCGCTAGGTAAGCGATGTTTAAAAAGCGGATCGCTACGCAATGGCTTTGAAATTCTGTGTTGCGTATTTAAAACTTCAAGCCAATAATAAAGAGTATATCGGAAAAGTTCAGCGCCTCTAAACAAATTATTTGACAAATCGTGTGCTACAACAAGATCTACATTTTTTCATAACTTACATTTACCAGTTATACAAGAGTTATTAGGAATGAAGAAGACTTCACATGATATTCCCAGAAGATTTAAGGCAAATATTTTATTTGTCATGTAAGTGTCTTAAACATACTGTACTTTAATCAAAATTATTATTACGAATATCGGAAATAACACAACCTTTGCCATGTTAAAGAGTAATTGGAGATTGGGGGAAATTTGATGAAAAATCCTCTTTGCAAGATGCTTAATTTAAATAACAAGTTTGGTATTTTACCAAATTTTTGTTTTTGAAATTTCTGTTTACAGACGCGCGCGCTATCCATTTACAGAAAGTAGTTTTACTTTCTCTACTGCACATAGTAAATAGGGGAAGCATTGTATTCCACCAAAAAATTCAATACCGATGTTTCACCGGAAATATATGTTTTGAGACCCCCTGAATCCAAAAAGAAAGCGTTTTTGGAAACATGTCCGTCTGTGTGTGTCTGTGAACAGCATAACACAGAAACAAACAGTCGGATAAACACCAAACTTGGTATTTAGGTTCAGTATCCTCCAGAGATTTGACACGAAGGTATTCAAGACATTTTCTCAAAAATGGCTTTAACGATTTTGATTGAAATGTCATATGTTTAAGATATTTTCATGACAAATAAAATGTATATCTTGAATTTTCTGGGAATGTCTCCAAAAGTATTCTTCATTGTGAACGACTTTTAGTAAACTGGTAAACCATAAAAGATAGACAAAATTTTACTACACAAAGGATGTAGATTGCGTTAAAATACACAATTTATGTCATATACATTTTTGTTGTTGAGTGAACCATTTTCGAGATATTGCTTGTTATTCCCTTAAATTTTTCAATACTTATTTTCTCAAATGGGAATTCGTTATTCATCTTTTTTGTCTTGGATATGTAAAGAGCATTAATCTGTAACAAAGAGAATGGTGCTGCACCTAGCAACCAGCTATTAAGAGATATGTATGTGCTTCAAGGCTACTGTATTTCTATATTTGCAAGGGCAAATACAAAGCAAGGGGAACATAGTTCGCCTTAAGCGATAGTCAAATATTTTTAGAACTGGTCGCTATGTGTAAAATTTAATTGTCTTTGCATGTCAAAAATCGTTTCTGCAAATGTTTATCTCGATTAATATGAAATAGATGGAGAATAGGTTTTTGTAAAAATAGTTTGTACAAGAGTAGAGAATAGCTCAGGTGGCATAGTTTCTGGCTTTAATTTGGGAGGTCGTGATTTCAATTTTCTGTGGCCGCCTTTCCTGACATATGTTTTTTTTCGGGGTTTCCCCGGGTCACTAGGCGAATGCCGGGAGATTCATTGCATCCCCTGAACTTCTTGTTTCTCCATTCACTTTCACTTCATCTTTCATCTCCTTGGGTGTTTCAGGGTTATAAGTGTGTCACCGTTGCATGGCGGGAGAAAGAGATGTTCTATGTAACACTTCGTTCTCCCGAATGGGGGCTTTCTCTGTTGTCCGTGGACTAGTGGTACCGTGCTAGCCTCTAGTTCCAAAGGTCGCGGGTTCTGGATGTTTTCGGGCGTAAAAATCCTTAGCATGGCTTCCTTCAGAAGGGAAGTAAAGCCGGTGGTCCCGTGTCGTAGATTTACGGCACCTAAAAGAACCTCAAGCCTGTTAAAGAGGCCTGTGAGCAAAATTACCGCTCTTTCACCCCAATATAAAATGGGACGCTAAGGATTATAGTAGTTAAAGAGCGTCCATAAATAAAACTCAATTTAATTTCTGAGTCCCAGGCCCCTCAGTGAGATGTACAGGCCTGCAGGGGAGAGTGCAGCCTGTTGTACTAGTGTCCATGCGGGAGCTCCAACCTGGAAAAAGGTAGAGACTCCACCATCGGCCCTGAAGTGTCTTCTGGTTCGGCCGTCCTCTTTCTTCCCAGGGGTGCCCCGTTTAGGAGCCTAGGCAGAAAAGATCTCCATACATCCAGGTGCTGACCCCCCCTCCTAGTTCTAGGGACCTCTGAATATGTATTTTCGGTGTAACAAGAGAGAATGTCGACTAACTTCAACACACTTTACACTTTGCTTCTGCTGCGTAATCATTTATGTTTGTAATTAGTTAAATTCCAGGAAAGTTGTTTTATACATAGCGTTCATGGAATGATTAAGAAAATACTTGATAACACGTTTTTCTGCTTTTGGTAACACTTACGAGGCATGTATAGCTTTAAGTATATACATTAATCCACTAACAATTAAATGTAAATGTTAACTTGTCAGTGTGTTATATTCACATGACTTTTCCAACCACTATTCTTTTTATTGTTCATTTATACCATCATATCGCAGCATGTATCACGTGAAGAAGGTTTGTTGCTGCTACGTATGGAAACCCAATTTAAGATGTATTATATTTCGACTGATGGGGAGCCGAACTTGAAGTAGTTGCAACCTCACGTATGGTAAAACGTTTTTGGTAGCCTTCGCCCCAAATGTACTTTCAGGTGGCCTTTGCCACTAATGGTTAAAAAATATTAACTTTGTAATTTTTTACTCTTTCTTTAAATATTACATATTTATGTTTGCCTCGGCTGCGTCAGTATTTTTAATTTTTTTAGAGACATGAATGTCTTAGCAGAGAGTGGTGTGACTGAAGAATGTAGGCTTACACAGATTATAATTTTACTTCACTCCTTTTATTAATGCTTGACACGATTTAAATAACACTTTACTCATATACAGAAAGTGCTGTGAGATTTTTTTATTAACACGTAAACTATTTTTGTCTCACACAAAATACGTATTAAACTTCTGGAGGACGCGTCTCGCGTCCGGTTAGGAACACTGTCTACTAGCAACTGACTTCTGAATTTGTAAATTTTGCTCCATTTTAGTTTCCGATTGGCTAATCCTAGTCCAATAGATTACCTTCATTTAACTAAAGATTTTTCTGGTTGTTGATTGGCTATTTTATAAACTGTCTCAAAAATTACATTATTGTTGCTTCAAGAATCACAAGTAGCATTATTACTTTCTAATTCATTATTGCCTCACGGTTAACTCATTGTTAGCAACTTTTGATCTATTTCTCACAGCTCCCACATTATTAAATTACGTAATACATTCACATAACATTATTAAACATGTATGAAATAATATAAACATATATAATGACTGTAATACACACTTTTTATATCTTGTTACATACACATATTGCTTTAAGGCGGGCTGTTATTGAATTTACATATTATATAATTAGACTGAAATCATTTAAGCGTTAAAAAATACTGCCTCACACGAAAGAGCCCCCGGAACCGCGCACAGCACCGCACGCGGTCAGTTGGCATTTATGTTTCTTTTATAACCTTTGGGAAGGAGGGATGTGGGCAGAGACCCGAAGGGTGACCAGGTCCGGATCCTGACGGGGTCCCTAACGTTTACAAATGTAACCCATCCGACGCCCACAAGTCACCAAACTCCAGGATCACCCGGAGCGGAGGCACACGCTGAGGAGAGATCTAACTGAGCGGTACCGCAGTGACGCCAGGGAAGAAACCCTTATAGAGCGCAAGGTACCTCCCAGCCGCAACACGCCGAACACAGTCGCCTGGTCCTATAACTCTGAAACGTATGACAAGAAGGATGAAGTGTACAGGAAATGAGAGGAAGCAGAGTCGTGGTAGAAGCTAAACCACTCCAGCATTCGCCTGACGACGCGGGGAAACCACAAAAAACCCATGGGCCAGAGTGGGCGGTCACCGGGAATCGATCCCGGTCCACAGACGTAACCGCTTGAGCCATCCCCCTCGGTGGTAATGGTATTAAGTCATATGCAGTTGTCTTTAGATTTCTTTCTTTTGCGTTTTATAATTAGATCACACATAGATATTTATACTCTCATTCATACTTCCAGACTTTTGGGAGGATAGGTAATTATCTTGGTTAGAGAGAAATCACCACCCGCTAGCCGAGAATCGAACCCGGGACTCCTGCACGGCACTGATTATTAATTTCATGACACCATAAGTAACAAAACAAAAGTTACTTAATGTTTAAGAAATGTAAAATAAGGCATTTGAAAACACAAATATCTCGGAAATGCTTAATGACACAAAAAACATGTTACATTCATATGACTTTCTCTACTCTTACTGGCTCTGCCTCTCAGACCTACTCTAAGCGATATGCTTCAAACAGGTGTGAATAGCTCTGTAACGATGCGTCGGAGGATGGTGGTAGGTTGACAGAAAATGTTTTCTCTGCGAGATCTCTGGTACCTCAGAATTGCTCGCAGAGGTACTGAAACATTCATATGTGCATAATCTAGAATTGTGCATGCAAAACAGGACGCTACTACATGTGCCAAAAGATAGATACACACATCTCGTACTTGCTATAGATACATACTCCACCTGTGAAGGCCAGTAGGATGCCTCCCAAAGCTACAGGGACGGCATAACTGGAAGTGACTGTACATATACAGACCCTCCTTTTTCTGCTCCTCTGTGGCTATTTTAGTATTTGAAGATTATCACTTGAATTGTTTGATTACTTTAATGTTGAAAAAGTATTTTATCAGCTCCACGTATGGACGCCAATTTGAAGAAGGTGGTTTGTTACGTTATTTGCATCACGTTTTGGGCGTCAATTTGAAGTAGGTTGCATTGAAGGAGTTGTGTTATATTTCAACTGTTATGGACCCGAGCACTTGAAGTAGTTGCAACCGCACGTATAGTACCTGCTTTCCGGTAGCCTTCGCCCCAAATGTACTTTCAGGTGGCCTTTGCCCCAAGTTTAAAAAAAAATATTAACTTTGCAATTTGACTGTTTCTTGGCTGCGTCAGTATTTTTGTTAGAGACATGGATGTCTTTGCAAGGCGTGGTGCGACAGGAATGTAGGCTTACACAGTTTATAATTTTACTTGACTCCTTTTATTAATGCTTGACACGATTTAAATAACACTTCACCGATATAGAACTGTGAGATTCTTTTTATTAATTAATTACACTTTTTAACCCCTAAACTATCTTTTTGTCTAACACGAATACATATTAAATCTCTTGAGGACACTTTTTGCGTCTGGTTAGTAACGCTGTCTGCAGGCAACTGAACTCTTAATTTGTAATTTTTTTTTCATTTTTAGTTTCTGATTGGCTAATCCTGCTCCAATAGAATACCTTCATTTAACTAAAGCCTTTTCTGGTTTTTGATTGGCTACTTTATAAACTGTCACTAAAATTATATTATTGTTGTTCCAATAATGAATAGTAGCATTATTAAACATTCTTACTCATTATTGATTCAAGGTTACCTCATTGTTGGCAACGTTTAACTTATTATTCTCACAACTCCTACATTATTAAATTACGTAATACATTCACATAACATTATTACACATGGATACAATAATATAAGCATATGCAATGACTGTTAGATGCATTTTACAAATTATTACATACACATATTGCTTTAAGGCGGGCTGTTGTTGAATTTAGACATTATATAATTTGACTGAAATCATTTTAGTGTTAAAAATACTGCCTTAAAGTTGGCAAACCTTGTCGTTTTACCACAAACTTATACGAAGCTGGATTTACAGGCACACATTTAAATCGCTATATTCGTGTTTTGAAATGTTGTACAGCCATAAAGGCTAACTAGAACTAAAGTAAAAGGCGTATAGCGTTTGATAAACAGTAAAATACATGTTTAGGTCTTAAAAGCTGCAGTGACCTCGAAAAGGTAAGAACCCAGGTATCGCGTGTGAGGCAGATGAAGTACAAATCTCTTTCGGAGATGTTTCTTGTTAACGCCCGTTAGAGCGCGAACCGCAAACACTGAAACAGAACAAACAGCGATACAGCTCTCCTAATATCACTCATTGAAATGCATTACAAAATGTAAATGGACACCAAATACATTTGCCTAATAGCCTTGGGTGGTGTAAATGCATTTTCACCACACGGGCGTGTTTATCTCAAGTTTCAAATCGACGAATATGAAACAAATCACATATTTTAACTCAGTAGCAGGAAATTACATCCCCGAGTTTCCGGTTGTAAACGTTTTCACATCTAGCCACGTTTTGTGGGGTGGGGGGGGGACAAACATCGTGAACCGAGGTATTCTTATCGGAAACCGACAGCAAATAATTTTAATTAATTTAGGAGGCTAAAACAACGCTGTGGTGATGCAATTTAAACTTCAAGAATCTGTGCAAGAGGGGTATCTATTAATTAATTTCCGCAAGTGAACGAAAATGATAAATAGCAGGGGCAGAGACCAAAATCCAAATTATAATCTGACTAGGAAATTAGTGTTTCTCGCTGGGGACCTGCGTAAGGTACGTGTTATATTGACTTAAAGCCTGCCAGTCTATTGGATTTAAACTGCCATGCTGCATTCGAAATTAAAATGCTAATGAAGCACGGAAACTCTAAAAGACCTTTACTTTCTAATGCTTACTTATGCTATTGTATTCCAGCAAAAATGTGAAATTGCGATTTCACCGCAAAAATACGTCTTGAGCTTCAATGAACCCAGGAAGCTTTAGAAAAATATTCAGGTTTGTGGGTCTATGTACCACTAGGACCAAGACTAAAAATCAAATGTGTTGTATTCAAATTACACTCTCTGCCCTCTACTATTTATTAGTAGCTATACAAACTATTCTTAACAAACTTATTACTTTCTCTACTACGTATAGTAAGTAGGGGAAGTATTGTATTCCAACCAAAAATTCGATACCGAGATTTCACCGTAAATACATGTTTTGAGACATATGTTGTGTGTCTGTCTGTGAACAGCATAACTCAGAAACGAACAGTCGGATAAACACCAAACTTGGTATTTGTGTTCAGTATCTTCCAGAGATGCGACACGAAGGATTTCATGAAAATCCCCCACCCCAGATTACCCTTAACATGGAACATTTTTCGAAAATTTTAATTTTCTTAGAAATGGCTCTAACTATTTTGATTAAAATATTATATGTTTAAGATATTTTCATGACATATGAAATGTATATCTCAAATTTTCTGGGAATGTCACCAAAAGTATTCTTCATTGTGAACGACTTTTGCATACCTGGTAAACCATAAGAAATAGTCAAAATTTCGTTAAAATACACAATTTATGTCATATACATTTTTTTGTTGAGAGAACCATTTTCGAGATATTGCTTGTTATTCCCTTAAATTTTCCAACACTTTTTTTCAAATGGGAATTCGTTATTCATCTTTTTTATGTCCTGCTAATACAAAGAGAATGGAGTACTTCACATAGCAACCAACTCTTAAAATATTTGGCTATCGCTTAAAACCTACCAATTCCTCTTGCACCTACAAGAAAATTAGCAATAAGATTAACATCTCGAATAACATGAAGCATATGGAGAATAAGCGTTGGTAGAAATAGTTTGTACAAGAGTAGAGAAGGTCATGTGAGTGTAACACATCAGACTTTTATTTATCTTCTTCATTATAATCGTGAGAAACCTTTGCAGAAATAAACACATTTTTACTTTCTCTACTACGTATAATAAGTAGGGGAAGTATTGCATTCCACCCAAAAATTCTATATCGAGATTTCACCGGAAATACATGTTTTGAGACCTCCTGAATCCAAAAAAAGCATTTTTGGAAACATGTCCGTGTGTGTGTCTGTGTGTGTGTGTGTGTGTGTCTGTGTGTGTGTGTCTGTGTGTGTGTGTGTGTCTGTGTGTGTGTCTGTGAACAGCATAACTCAAAAACGAACAGTTGGATAAGCACCAAACTTGGTATTTAGGTTCAGTATCTTCCAGAGATGCGACACGAAGATTTTCAAGAAAATCCCCTCACCCCAGACTACGCTTTACATGGAAGATTTTTCGAAAATTTTAATTTTCTCAAAAATGGCTCTAACGATTTTCATGAAAATATCATATGTTTAAGATAATGTCATGTGAAATGAAATGTATATCTCGAATTTTCTGGGAATGTCTCCAAAAGTATTCTTCATTATGAACGACTTTTGCATAACTGGTAAACCATAAGAGATAGACAAAATTTTACTACACAAAAAATGTAGATCGCGTTAAAATACACAACTTATGTCATACACATTTCTTTTGTTGAGTGAACCGTTTTCGAGATATTGCTTGTTATTTCCTTAAATTTTACAATACTTATACTTTTTCTCATATTCGTTATTCATTTTTTTTTATGTCCTGGACATGCAAAGAGAATGGAATGCGCCACATAGCAACCAGCGTTAAAATATTTGACTATCGCTTAAAAGCTACCATATTTCCCTTGCATCTACAAGAAAATTACCAATAAGATTGATATCTCGATATCTCGATTAACATGAACCATATGGAGAATAAGCGTTTGTAAAATTAGATTGTACAAGAGTAGAGAAAGTCATGTGAGTGTAACACATCAGATTTTTATACATACAAAGATAACAGCGATAGTCAAATGTTTAACAACTGGACACTATATGCTGGCCTTAAAATTCCATACTGTTTCCATGACATCGCGAGAAACAACTGAATGTTGACAAGACTTTAAAAGAATGACAAAGTATTGAACATTTATAACAATTAACAATAGATATTTTGTAAATGGCTGATGCTACAAAAACGTTATTTGAAGTAAATTGCGTGTTTTAAAAAGATCTACATTCCTTGTGTAGTACGTTTTCGTCTATCGCTTAACGTTTACCATTTATACAAGATTATACAAAATTTCTTCCAAATGAAGAAGAGTTCATATCCTATTCTCAGAAAAATAAAGATAGACATTTTACTTATCAGGCAAATATCTTTAATATATACGGTGTTTTAACCAAAATCATAGAGCCAGTTGTACTAACTAAATTTCGAAAAATCTTTCTTCTATAGCGTAGTTTGGGGCAGTGAGATTTTCTTTAAAATCATCGTGTGACATCTTTAGAAGATACTGAACCTAAATTCTAAGTTTAATATTTATGTAGTTTTCGTTTTTGAGTTATACTGTTCACACACACACACACACACACACACACACACACACACACACACACACACACAAACGGGCCCGTTTATAAAATGTTTAATTCTGTTATGGAATGTAATGCCTTCGCTACCAACTAGGCCAGTGGTATAAAAAGTAAAAACTGGCAATTGCTTTTGGTATACTTTTAAATTGCTCAAGATATTGCTACATTTCACGGTCACCTCACAAGTTCTCACTGTCACTTCACTTGATTTTCAATCTCCCTTCGCTTTCTTCGGGACGTAGCGGCGTAGTGAAATACACATGACGTAGCCTCTTCTTCCGGACACTTCACCCACTGGGGAGTTGAACACATGACCTCTCTAATCTCTTACAGTAGCAGCACTCACTGCACCTCACAGCAGTCGTCTTAAATTCGCTCGGAGAACAGCACTGCAGAACAGAGTTCCATAATGTTCCAGAAGTTTCCGGTTATCTCTGGATTACGGTTCTGGAGTTTACGCTGGGCTAGAGCGCTAACGCGTCTACTTATCTCTATGTATCTGTCCAATTGTCCGGCGTCAGACTCCCAATAAGCTTGTGCCATAGCTGATACGTCATAACATAACATAACTGTTATAAACTGTTACAAAAACTATATTTAGAGAGTTCAATCTTGTATTCTGAAACAACCAGTAGAGTGATAAAAGATCTAAAAGCCAGTTATGTGTATCAGTATTTAAATACTGTGGTATTCTGATTTATTTTCAAAACTTTGTATCATATACATCTGATTAATTAGTATAATAAAAGTAAAGTTTGTTTTTCTCCATAAATATAAATTGTAGCGGGAACACTGGTGTATCAATGTAAATATTTGCATTGATATAAATAATATTATACAAGTGTAAGTATGTTATATGGTAAACGTAACGGTAGCTAGCTAGCCGTGCCAAAGCCAAGCAGTACCAGGCGAGAATACCTTTAGGTTGGCTCGAAGTACAGGGTATCAGCCGAGTATGAGCAGCAGAGACGCTTGAGTAAGAAGAGGCAGCGAGAGGCCAGGACAGAAACGGAAAGTGCGAATTCGTCATAATGTAACATAGAGAGTAAACGTTCTCATACGACGCTAATGTGACCAGCCAATCAGTTTATTTCTTTGAAACAGTCGTAGGGGGCTGTATAAATAACGCAGAGTCCCAGCATTTGCACGAATTTATACAAACTCCTCGGAAGGAGCGGGTTATCTTCATGCCACTCAGATAGCTGAGCTATGAAGAAGCTGTTAGCAATCTAGAAAAGCAGAATAGACTGGAGGTACACCTTGATAGATATGCCCCATAACCCAGTAAAATAATTGTGGAATAGAATTTACCGCTAGCTACGAAAAAATGTGCAAATAAATTACAGTTAAAGTGAACTTAAACCACAGAAGTGTTTTAGAGCATTCTCTTACAGTAATTCAACACCCTCACCGGGAAAGAAGACAAGCAGCCAGAGAGAGGAGGTAAGTCGTAAAATGTATCCGCATTAAATTTAAAATATAATTATGGCAAAGCAGCATGTGACAAAATTTTGAAAATCTTTAAATAAAAATTGCAAGATTTAGAATGCATACTTACATCTGCATGCAACAAAATCTTCCAGAGAGATGAACATAAAGTGAATAGCGTTTAAACTGGTCTCCCAAGCTGGAAGTTATGTTACGTGAGTCTAGCTGTATACATTTACACCCCGTGCGTGTATCTTCACTTCAGTTTTCGCTCTCTCTTGTGCAGAAACAGAATCCTTCTGACCTCTCAACGAATTCTTGTCATGTGAGTGTAGTGGTGAAAGTTTCTGGCCAGTTGTAAAAGGAGCCCGGGCGTCTCAATTTCCTCTTAACTTTACTTCATTTCTGTGGCACCATTCCATCCGAGGACGGCGAGAAATCCTCTGTCTGCAGATACTGTAATATCGTGTAACTGCAGATACACTCCTGTTTACTACCTCTGCCATTTCTTTATAATAGGTAGACGAAGAACCGAGATTTCATGCTTTGAAACCCACAGAATAAAAACAACTGATGTGTTACATTCACATTACTTTCTCCGCTCTATCGTTTATTAGTGGCTATAAAAATTATTCATGCGAAAGTTTATTTTCCTATCTACTTCAATTTAATAGAGGTAAACCTTTTCGGAAATAACTGCATTACACATTTCGTTATAGATACAAAGAGAACAGCGATAGTCAAATGTTTAACAACTGGACGCTATATGCTGCCTTAAAATTCCATACTGTTTCCATGACATTGCCAGAAACAACTGAACAGGACAGCACTTTAAAAAGAATGACAAAGTATTGAACAAATCGAGCAATTAACGACAATATCTCGGAAATGTCTTATGCCACAAAAATGTTTTTTTTAAATAAATTGTGTGTTTTAAAGAGAACTATATTTTTGTACAGTATTCGTACGTTTTTGTTTATCCCTTAACGTTTAACAATTATTCAATTTTATATAAAATTACTTTCCAGAAAATTTAAGGTATACATTTTATTCATCATGAAAATATCCATAATATATGTTAGTCTAACCAAAATCAGTAGCCATTTTTACAAAATCAAGACTTTCGAAAAAAATTTGCATGTAAAGTGTACTTTTGAGGGTGGGAATTTTCTCGAAAATCGTCGTGTCGCATCTTTGGAAGGTATTGAATTTAAATGCTAAGTTTGGTTTTAAACCGTACTTTCCATTTAGTTATGCTTTTCAAACATACCCGCATATAGACCTTTTTCTAAACATACTTTTTTGGATTCCGTGTGTTACATAACATGTATTTCCAGTAAAATGTCGATATTGAAACTTTGGTTAAAATGCTATGCTTTCCCTACCTACTATGTACTATCGACTGCATGGAACCAAGTCATATAATACACACTGGTTTATGTTAGCAAGGAAATACAAAACCGTCTTTACCATGCCCCTTACCTGGCTCTAGCACTTCACTTATTGTAATGCTTTACCACTCCCTTTTCCTTCGCCCCTGAGCCTGAAATCGACTTGTGTTCTTAGGTAAATGTGGGGAACTAGAATTTTGACATCAAACCATTACGACACAGACCCATCCATGACTGGTGTATGAAGCATGCCTTCCAGCCACTCAGGTGCAATTTTTCCTACTTCTTCCCTTTTACCGCTCACCTAGGCCTGGTTTTTACTTTCTCTACTACGTATAGTAAGTAGGGGAAGTATTGTATTCCACTCAAAAATTCGATACCGAGATTTCTCCGGAAATACATGTTTTGAGATCCCCTGAATCCAAAAAAAGCATTTTTGGAAACATGTCCGTGTGCGTGTTAGTGTGTCTGTGTGTCTGTCTGTCTGTGAACAGCATAACTCAGAAATGAACAGTCGGATAAACACCAAACTTGGTATTTAGGTTCAATATCTTCCAGAGATGCGACACGAATGTTTTCAAGAAAATCCACCCACCCCAGACTACACTTTACATGGAACATTTTTCGAAAATGTTAATTTTTTCAAAAATGGCTATAACGATTTTCATTAAAATATCATATGTTTAAGATATTTTATGACAAATAAAATGTATATCTTGAATTTTCTGGGAATGTCTCCAAAAGTATTCTTCATTGTGAACGACTTTTGGTAAACTGGTAAACCATAAGAGATAGACAAAATGTTACTACACAAAAAATGTAGATCGCGTTAAAATACACAATTTATATCATATACATTTTTTTGTTGAGTGAACCATTTTCGAGATATTGCTTGTTATTCCCTTAATTTTTTCAATACTTATTTTCTAAAATGGGAATTCGTTATTCATTTTTATGTCTTGGATATGCAAAGAGTTATAATCTGTGGCAAAGGGAATGGTGCTGCACCTACCAACCAGCTATTAAGAGATATGTATATGCTTAAAGGCTACTGTTTTTCTATATTGCCCTTGTAAATATATTTTCCCCTTACATCTACAAGAAAATTAGTAATAAGATAAACTCTGCAAATGTTTATCTCGATTAACATGAATTAGATGGAGAATAAACGTTTGTAAAAATAGTTTGTACAAGATTTGAGAAAGTTAATGTGAGTGTAACACATCAGATTCTTTTTATTCATAGGTGTGGGTGTCGGACTTGAATTCAAACCAATAAGGGCTTGCGTGGAACACAGATGATATATAAAGAAAAACACTACAGGAAACGAGAAGCATTGGCACACTTCCGTGCATTCGACTCTACATGATAGAAATAGTTAAAAGGTGAATAGGCATTATTATGAATATTATGCATAAAATTTGTCATTAAAATTGGGCACCTTTAAACTACATTGAAAAATGCATACTGGAAAAATCTCTGATGAGTACATTCACATGACTTTCTGTACCCTCCATCGATTAGTGAGTATAGAAATTTTTCTTACTGAAGCTTATTTTCCTATCTACTTCATTTTAATCCAAATAAACCTTTGCAGAAATAGCTACATTACACATTTCGTTATAGATACAAAGAGAACAGCGATAGTCAAATGTTTAACAACTGGACGCTATATGCTGGCCATAAAAGTTCATACTGTTTCCATGACATCGCGAGAAACAACTGAATGTTGACAGGGCTTTAAAAGAATGGCAAAGTATTGAACAAATCGAACAATTAATGACGGATATCTCGGAAACGGCTTATGATACAAAAACTTTTTTGGAATAAATCGTGTGTTTTAAATGGACCTACGAAGAGGATTTCACAGGATCTTCCCAGTAATGTCAATGCATACATTTTATTTGCCATGTAAATAGTTTTAATATATGTCATAATTTAATGAAAATCATTAAAGCCATTATTCAGAAATTCAGAAATTTCGAAACATTTTCCGTGTAAAATGTAGTTTGCGGTGGGGGGATTTTCTTGAAGATACTGTAAGATGTTACATTTTTGTAAGATACTGAACTTAAATGCCAATTTGGTAATTATTACCTAATAAAGTAATTTAATACACCTATAAAATGATAGGTGCAAGTAAACTATAGTGCTATATTTATATGTAAATGCATAGAATTTGAAGCTGCCTTTGCGGCCGAAATCTCAGCCCCAGGGTGCTTTAAGAGGATTTATATTTTTTAAACAGTATAATAATCATCTTAAATTTACAGCTTTCTCCAACTCTTTAGTTTGATAACGCGTCTATATATATGCAAGCGTATATCAAAGCCGAAGGGTTGCTATGAACGATTTTAAATAATACATCAGTCGGGAAACTCTGCGAGGAAGCGTTATGCATGGACAAGATTAAACTAACCATTACAGGGGGCCTTTACATTAAATAATCATATCTTTAGCGTTCACCGATTCCCTGGAGGAGCACCTTCTAGACAAAGCTTTGCTTGTGATGGGAAGAAGCAGTACGGGCCTCAGGTCTCAGGTCTGATAAGTGTCCATGTTCAGAACTGCTGTAAAGCATTTCATGTTCCTTGATTAACATGTTCCTCGAATGGTCAATGACAACTGCTTATAATACGGCTACATGAGCGATATTTTTATTCTCCTACGCTAATTTCTTTTATTCCCATTAGCATTAGATGTAGTTTGAACCTCAAACGTGCAGTTGTTTTTAATGCAGCTACACTTCAGATATCCTAAAGCTTCTGTTAAGAAAAATCATTCACATGACTTTCTGCACTCACTCTCCCTCTACTACGTATAGTAAGTTGGGGAAGTATTGTATTCCACCCAAAAATTCGATACCGAGATTTCACCGGAAATATATGTTTTGAGACCCCCTGAATCCTAAAAGAACATTTTTGGAAACATGTGCGTGTGTGTCTGTCTGTGAACAGCAAACTCAGAAACGAACAGTCAGATAAACACCAAACTTGGTATTTAGGTTCTGTATCTTCCAAGGATGCGACACGAACGTTTTCAAGAAAATCCCTCCACCCCAGATTACCCTTTACATGGAACATTTTTCAAAAATTTAAATTTTCTTAAAAATGGCTCTAACGATTTTGAATAAAATAGCAAAAGTTTGAGAAATTTTTATGGCAAATGAGTTTTATATCTCGAATTTTCTGGGAATGTCTCCAAAAGTATTCTTCATTGTGGACGACATTTGTATAACTGGTAAACCAAAAGAGATAGACAAAAGTTTACTACACAAAAACGTAGATCGCGTTAAAGTAAACAATTTAAGTCATATACGTTTTTGTTATTGAGTGAAGCATTTTCCGTATATTGCTTGTTGTTCCCTTAAATTATCCAATAGTTATACTTTTTCTCAAATGGGAATTCGTTATTCATTTTTTTTGTCCTAGTAATGCAAAGAGAATGGAATACTCCGCATAGCAACCGGGTTTTAAAACATTTGACTATCGCTTAAAGCCTACCAATTCCCCTTGCATCTACAAGAAAATTAGCAATAAGATTAACATCTCGATTAACATGAAGCATATGGAGAATAAGCGTTTGTAAAAATAATTTGTACAAGAGTGGAGAAAGTCATGTGAGTGTAACACATCAGAGTTATTTTGTCACTACTTCTTATAATTAATATAAACACACAAATAATTTAATTACATATTTCGGTGAAGCTACAAGAGGGATGCAGGAGAGTGAAATACTTCATTGCGAGCGGCAATACAAGGTCACATTGATGCCTCATTGACTAATAATCAAACTTATTCAATAGTTTTTAAACATGGTGCTCAAAAACTAGATTTCACCGGAAATCATATTTTGACATCCCTGAATGAAAAAAGGTCTATTGCGTTAGTCTCACATGACTTCCTCTAATCTTCTACAAACTATATTTACAAACACTTATTCTGCATCTACTTCGAGTGTATCGAGATAAACATTTTTATAAACTATCTTATTGCTAATTTTCTTGTAGGTGCAAGGGGAATTGGTAGGCTTTAAGCGATAGTCAAATGTTTTAAGAGCTGGTTGCTATGTGGAGCATTCCATTCTCTTTGTATGTCCAGGACATAAAATAGCGAATAAGGAATTCCCATTTTGGAAAAAGTATAAGTATTGGAAAATTCTAACAAATAACCAGGAATATCTCGGCAATGGTTCACCCAAGAAAAAATGTATAGGATATAAATTGTGTGTTTTAAGAGATATACAGTTTTGTGTAGTGAAATTTTGTCTATCTCTTACGGTTTAGTACTTATACAAAATTCATTCAGAATGAAGCGGACCTTAGGAGAAATTCCCAGAAGATTCATAATATACATTTATTTTTCCATGAAAGTACTTTAAACATATGGCATTTTAATCAAAATCGTTAGAGCCATATTTGAGAAAATAATAATTTTCAAAACATTTTCCATGTAAAGGGTAGGTTAGAGCAGGGGATATTCTTCAAAATGCTTGTATCGCATCTTTGAAAGATACTGAACCTAAATACCAAGTTTGGTATTTATCCGACTTTTCGTTTTTGAGTTACGCTGCTCACAGACACGGACCTTTTTCTTAAAATATTATTTTAATTCAGGGGACCTCAAAACGTGTATTTTCGGTGAAATCTCGATATCGAATTTATGGAATGCAATACTTCCCTTGCATACTATACGTAGTAGATAGCGTAAAAAACATTTTTAGCAAATGAATCGTGTGTGCGCGCGCAAACTTGGTATCAGTTCAGTATCATCCGAAGATACAACACGGGTATTTTAAGAAACCCTCCGAACCGCCCCTAGGTACAGTTTACATGGAGAAATTTTCTGTATTTATGATTTTTTAAAAGTACCTTTAAGAGTTTTAATAAAACATTGTATTATTCATTAAATATACATAAAAAATGTACACCTTGAATTCTCTGGGAATACTCTGTGAAATCCTTTAACTCTGAAGACATTTTGAATAATTTTATATAATGAGTAAAGCATAAGGTATAATTAAAGCTCACTACACGTAAAACGAGGCCTCTTTAATTCAAATAACTTGTTTGCAGCATCAATCATGTCCGAGAAATTAGCTATTATTTCGAATTTTGAAATACTTTATACTTTACTAAATGCGAAGTCACCATTCTTTTGTTTCTCGTAATGAATCAGGATGTAATTTAAAATCCATGATATAACGACTTAATTTTTAAATAAGATAGTAACAAAATTACAATGCGAGAACGAATGGATTTGAAAATGCATGAGTCGAGTCGAGTCGAGTCGAGTCAAAGCAGAGATTATCGGAATAAAATTTAATTTAAGAGAAAAGCTATGTTATTAGCTTTTAACCATCACTCTATAAAATCCCCATTAAGTCGATTCTAATTGGTGAATAAGATATCAGTGACGCTGTCATATGGCTAAAGGCGTTCTCACGTGTTTTTATCACTTAGGTTCCTCCTATTTCCCTCTTGTACGAGGGGCACTATTTATATTTTGAGCCTAATAATTAAAACAAAGTAATATCTGATTGACAAATTGTTTTTCAAAATATTCACCTTTATGATCAATACACCATTGCATCCGTTTGAACCATTTGTCAAAGCATTTATTCCACTCTTCTTGAGACACCCCCAAAACATGGTTTTTGAAGGCATCAACGGCTTCTTCCGCCAACGAAAATTGTTGTCCACGATTTATTCTTGATGTTCGGGAACAAAAAGAAGTCATTAGGTGCCAAATCAGGACTGTATGGCGGATGACCCATCAATTCGATTTTTTGAGGCTTCAAATACTCTGTTGTTAGACGAGATGTGCATGCGCTCGCATTGTATTGATGAAGAACGATCCTACGGTTCTTGTTGGTTTTCCTTACTTACAAATGGTTGTGCACCATTCGGCATTGACCGTTTTACGTTCCTCTAAAGGCACTGTTGCCACATGGCCAGTTTTGCTGAAAAAACAGGCGACCATTTTCTTCGAAGTGCTTCGAGTGCGAACAACTTTTGTTGTATTTGCTTCATCTTGAAACACCCATACATTCGACTGCTGTTTACGTTCCGGCTCATACGCATAGATCCATGATTCGTCACCTGTTAGAATCTTTTATGCGTCTTTTGAAGCACCGCCATTGTATTTCTTGAGCATTTTTGTACACGAATCTACACGAGTATCTTTTTGAGATTACGGCAAATTATGTGGGATCCAACGAGAGCAAACCTTTTTCACGGCTAAATAATCATTCAATATTTTATATATGTTGGTGGAACTAATGCCTGGGGTTGCCTCAATCTCACAATATGTCGCATGACGATCTTTCATTATTACTTTTTGCACAGAATCAACTGATTTTGGACGACCTTCACGAACTTCATCATTGAGCGAACGGCGGTCACTATTAAATTCGTTATACCAGTGTTTCACATTGGCAAAGGATGGAGGTTCGTCGCCTAATGTGGAATTTAGTTCTTCGATGCACTCTTTTCTTGATAATCCACGTCGAAAGTCGTAGTAAATCATTGCACGAACATTTTCACGAGTTAATTTCCTGTTTTTGTTGACACACAATTTTCAAGGTAGTGTGTACAAACAAATGACGCTCTATTGACAAAATGTTTGAAGTATATTATTGTCAAAAATGTCAAACTTTCCATTGGAAACGTCAGATAGCATCCACAAAATTCAGGGTTGCCTAGGCTCAAAATATAAATAGTGACCCCGTATTACGGCGGATCGAAAATTAAGGCACAATATTTTTTTTCTACCTTGGTATTGCAGCTGGAGTGTTGCAATTTCACACAGATATAGGTTGAAGTTTGTACTACAGGGGGTATTTTTTATGCAGCTCTAGCGAGAGAAGCGTGAACTACGCAACAAAGATGGCACGCATGTTACTATCGTCCACGTGTGAAGAGCAGGGAGCTGTGGTTCGCTATTTGTAGGCCAAAGGGCGTAAACCGAGTGATATCCACAGGTACATGCGTGGCGTGTATGGGGATGATTGTATGGACCTTAGCAATGTCTCCAGGTGGTGTGCATTCATCCTAAAGGGCCGTGTGAACCTTGGTGATTCGCCACGCTCCCGGAGGCCGGTAACAGCTGCAACCCTGCAGAAAGTCGGAAGCATTTAGGCGGCAATTTTCACCGACCGGCTCGTGCTACTGCGAACCTTATCGCAACAGTTCAACATTTTCTATGATGCAGTGTACCATATTGTTCATGACATGTTGACATTTTTTAAAACTAGTGCTCGCTGGGTGCCTAAGAACCTGACAGACAACCACAAGGGGCCAGGGAATGATGACGAGCTTGGATCATCTAACGCGGTACACTGCAGAAGGACATACCTTTCTGAAAGAAATCGTCACTGGTGATGAGTCGTGGGTATACCACTACACGCCCGAAACCAAGCAGGCAAGTATGGAGTGGAAACCTGCTGGTTCCCCAGTGAAGAAAGAATTCAAAGTGACTCAATCTGCTATGAAAGTGCTTGTGACGGTGTTCTGGGATATGCATGGTGTTTGCATTGGTGGACTTTGCTGAACACGGGACCACTGTGAATGCTGCAAGCTACATGAAAACTTTGAAGTTGCATCGTGCCCTTCGTGACAATCGCCACAACATGAATGCTGACTATGTAAAAATTCTTCATGACAATGCTCGTCCCCATGTTGCTGATGCTGTTCGTCAGAAAAACACCAAAATTGGTTGGGAGGTGCTCCAGCATCCACCATACAATCCGGACCTTGCACCGTCGGACTTTCTTCTGTTTGGTCCTGAGAAAAAGTTCCTGGCCGGCCAAAGCTTTGCGACAGATGCGGAAGTGTAATAAGCAGTCCGCATATGGCTATACTCCAAGGAAGCGATAGAGGGCATATTGAAACTGGTATCACGAGGGGAGAAATGTGTTGAGAATCTTGGTGACTATGTTGAAAACTAGGTAAAAGGTGTAAGTACATTTGTGACTTTTTTTGTTGTTTCAAATATTAATTTTTTTTGCAAAAAATTATTGTGCGTTACTTTTCGATCGGCCATCGTATCTCTAACGAAATGTGTAATGAAAACATGTCTGCAAAGATTAATCTCGTTTAACATGAAGTAGATAGAAAAATATTCCTTTGTGCGAATAGCTTGCACTAAATATGAAACAAAAACATCTAATGTGTTACACTCGCATGACTTTCCCTACTCTTGTACAAACTATGTTAATAAACGCTTTTTCTCCATATGCTTCATGTTAATCGAGATGTCAATTTTATTGCTAATTTTCTTGTAGATGCAAGGGGAATATGGTAGGTTTGAATCCTGCCTTGATCTGGCAGGACAAGGGGACGAGGGATGTAATACAACAGCAGCGATAGTCATATATTTTAAGAGCTGGTTGCTATGTGGAGTATTGTATTCTCTTGGCATTACTAGGACAAAAAAATGAATAATGAATTTGAGAAAAAGTATAAGTATTGGAAAATTTGAAGAAATAACAAGCAATATCTCGAAAATGGTTCACTCAACAAAACAAATGTATATGACATAAATTGTGTATTTTAGCGCAATCTACATTTTTTGTATAGTACAATTTTGTCTATCTCTTATGGTTTACCTGTTATGCAAAAGTCGTTCACAATGAAGAATACTTTTGGAGACATTCAGAGAAAATTTGAGATACACATTTCATTTGTCTTGAAAATATCTTAAACATATGATGTTTTAATCAAAATCGTTACAGCCATTTTGAGAAAATTAATTTTTCGAAAAATGTGCCATGTAAAGGGTAGTCTGGGTTGGGGGGATTTTCTTGAAAACCTTCGTGTCGCATCTCTGGAAGATACTGAACCTAAATACCAAGTTTGGTATTTATCCGACTGTTCGTTTCTGAGTTATGCTGTTCACAGACACACACACACACACACATACACACACGGACATGTTTCCAAAAATGCTTTTTTGGTTTCAGGGGGTCTCAAAACATATATTTCCGGTGAAATCTCGGTATCGAATTTTTGGGTGGAAACAATACTTTCTCTACTTACTATACGTAGTAGAGAAAGTAAAAAATAGAGTGGGTATATTAAAACATGTTGGACATCAAATTTCTTGGTCCTTACTTTACAGCGTGTTATGCCTTGATTTTAGCCGAGCTTTCCATGGGCTTGTTTTCTGAATCCAGAATCGCTTGGAAAGTCCTTTGCCAACTGGAGGCAGAACGCGAGTCTATCTCGGAGCTCGTCAGCAAACAGCTAACTAAAGTTGACGGATCGCTACAACGAACTGATGAGATTCTGGCAGGACAAGGGGACGAGGGATGTAATACAACAGCAGCAGCTGTACGCTTTTGGAAGTGACAGTCTTGTATTTTTGAGCATTCGTTGACATCTGCAGCAATGGATTGGAAACAAAGACGCGTTTTTACAAGCGTATTCATTTCAAGTCGCGCATTCTTATGTTGCATTTGTCTTGATATTCATAGCACTTTTAAGTAATTTCATCCTAGTATTTTTAATTATCATTAAAAGTTAGAAAACTGAATATCTGAATGATGTTTGATTTCATATTTTTGGACATTGCAATAAAAATGTATACAAAACACACATACATTGAGGCAGTATTTTTAACACTTAAATGATTTTAATCAAATTATATAATACATATAATTCAATAACAGCCCGCATTAAAGCAATATATGTATGTAACAATGCATAAAAAGTGTATATTACAGTCATTGTATATGTTTATATTACTGTATACATGTAATAATGCTATCTGAATATATTACGTTATTTAATAATGTAGGAGCTGTGAGAATAATAGGTTAAAAGTTGCTAACAATGAGGTAACCTTGAGGCAATAATGATCAAGAATGTTTAACAATACTACTTGTAATTCTTGGAAGCAATAATGTAATTTTTGTGACAGTTTATAAAATAGCCAATCAACAAGCAGAAAAAGCTTTAGTTAAATGAAGGTGTTCTACTGGACTAGGATTAGCCAATCAGAGACTTGAAATACAGAAATTTTCAAATTTAGGCGGTAGAAATCAAGTCAGTTGCTTGTGGACAGCGCTCATAACTGGACGCGTTGTTTGCAGACAGTGTTCCTAATCGGACGCGAGATGTGTCCTCGAGAAATTTAATACGTATTTTGTGTGAGAAAACAGTTTACGTGTTTAAAAAGTGCAAGTATTTAGTAAAAGAATCTTACAGCTCTCTATATTAGTGAAGTGTTGTTAAAATCGTGTCAAGGAGTAATAAAAAGAGTGAATTAAAAACTATAATCTGTGTAAGCCTACATTTTTCAGCCGCATCACGCCTTGCAAAGAGAAACATGTCTCTAACAATAAATACTGACACAGCCGAGGCAAACTAATATGTATAATATTTAAAGAAACAGCCAAATTACAAAGTTAATATTTTTTAAATTTTTTGACGAAGGCTACCAGGTACCATACGTGCAGTTGCAATTACTTCAAGTTCGGCTCCCCAACAGTCGAAATACAATACAACTAATACAACAAAATAACTTCTTCAACCTGCACGTGTGCGGATCGACGTTTCTAACAGTCGACGTTAGCTGTATACTCTTTCGGATATAAATCCTCTGGAAGCATATCTACGATCTATTTTGTTTTATTATATAATCTTAAGGAGAAATTTTTCACAAAATAAAATATGACAAGCCTTTTTTTAAAAAAAAGTCAGTTTGATGCGAGGAGAATTTAATAAACACCTTTGCATTGTATCTTTGAAAGATGCGGAACTTGAATACTAAATTTGGTATTTTTCCAAAGTTCTTTTTTGTTCATATATATTATGTTCGCAATCAAATACACACAAACGAGGTTGCCCATTGTTTTAACCACTTATTTCTTAATTCTGGTTAATTTAAAACGTGTATTTCCAGCAAAAGTATACCGAAATTGCGTGTGGACTACATAAATCCTGTATGTAATATAATTAGTGTTAAAGAAAGCAATACAAATACAGTGTTATTAAAAAAAAAGGAACAGAATTTAAATATTTATTTCTAATGAACAACAATAGATGGCGACACATGCAATACATCACTGAACAGAGAAAAGTTCAAAATTTTATTTCTTGTGTTCAAAATGAGCACTATTTGTTATGCGAGGACGACCAGTGCTTTTCCGTTTGCATACGCAACCATCTTCTACGAATTTATTGTATCAATTGTAAATATTTTATGACGAGGCGGCTCGTTGTTGAACTTACAACGAAATGCACGCTGCAATGAAACAATGGATTCCCTCTTTGCAAAATGCAGCACACAAAACGACTTTTCCTGTGAGTGTCGTCATTTTCTCGTAAACAAACACAGCGCCGCTGTAGGCACTGAATGGAACTAATAGGTGGGGTTTAAAACTTTGAACTTTCCTCTATTCAATGATATGTCGCATGTGTCGCTATCTAATGTCGTTCATTAAAATGAATATTTAAAATACGCGCACGCACGCGCACACACACACACACACACACACACACAAGGTGATCTACATAAAGTGTTACAGGTGAATATCTCTTAAATGAATAAAAAAACCAAATGTCAAGAATCTTAAATCTTATAGGAGTAACGGGCCTTCCAAATTGTGATATGGAAAATATTTCAATGGATAACACGGGGCCCAATCTCGGAATTCGGATGGTCTCTTGCTCCTATAAGATTTGGAATTCTTGGAATTTGGCTCTTTATACTCATTTAATTGATACTCACCTGTAACACTTATATAGGCCACCATGTATATCTGATGTGTACTTTCATATGATTTTCTCTGCCCTCTATTATTTATTACTCTCTCCTCTCGCGGTTTACCCTCCTCGTTTTGGAGGACTGCCTGGTGACGCCAGTCGGGGAGCAGACATACTTCTGGATCGGACAGAAGAAGCAGGCTGGTGAACAACCGACAGCCTGGTAGAAGAACGAGGAAGGAGATGATATGAAATGACGGCGAAATGGCTGAAGGGAAAGGTGATGGAGAAGTTGGTGAATTGAATGGCGAGGGGAACCGGAGAACCCGGGGGAAACCCGCCCAGACGCGCTTCGTGCATCTCAAATCCCAGATACCGTTCCCTGGGACCAAACCCGGGCCAACTTGGTAGGAGGCGAACCACATTTTAATTTTAATTTCATTTTAATTCAAATAAACCTTTACAGAAATACCTACATTACACATTTCTTTATAGATACAAAGAGAACAGCGATAGTCAAATGTTTAACAACTGCCTGCTGTATGCTGGCCTTAAAATTCCATTGTTTCCATAACATCAGGAGAAACAACTGAAAATCAACAGGATTTAAAAGAATGACAATGTATTGAGCAAATCGAACCATTAATAATACATCTCAAAGTTACTTATGCTACAAAACATTAGATCTCAACGCACAATGTATTTCCAATACCAATTTTTATACAAATACAATTAGAGGAAATGAAACATAACAAAAATTGTTTCGTGTTAAGTGCAACTTGAGACTCGTCGGTGTCTGAAATATGAAATATAGCATTTATCTGACTTTTCATTTTTGACTTATGCTATTTAAAGATATAATAGCTCTTTTGTCGTTCAGGGAGCTCAAAACATGCATTTTCGGTGAATTTTGTGGTGGAATACTTCTGGCTGCTATGATAGGGGTAATGTAATTTGTGACCCAGCTCGCTATCGACATTAGCGATTCATAGCTGAGATACATAGAGGTAACTATAACGAAAACAGCTGATGGAGCGCGGCGCCATTTGCAGGGATGAAATAAAACGCTGTTTCACCAACTCTCTCAGCAACAGGCTCGCTCGCTCGATATTCTGCAAGCTGCGTTTCTCTTTTCCCGTATTGTAAACGTAAACCCAGTCTTTTGTGAACAGAAAACGGGCCATGTTCTTTGTTTTCCTAAAGGAACGCTGAGAATTCGTCACAATGACCAAGTCTCAGGCTCCGCTAACTCCTTTACTTTAGTTACCGGACGCCTAAGCGTCCCTTCAACAATTATTCACGTAGAGACACGTATTTACCTTCTCTACCTCCTAGGTAGAGGAAGTACTGTGTTACGCCCCCAAAAAGTTCTGATCTGATACATTTACATGACTCTCTACCGTCTATCGTTTATTAGTGGGTATACAAACTAGACTTATTAAAGCTTATTTTTATCTCGTACATTTTAATCCAAATAAACCTTTACAGAAATAGCTACATTACACATTTGGTTATAGATACAAAGGGAACAGCGATAATCAAATGTTTAACAACTGGACGCTATATGCCGGCCTTAAAATTCCATACTGTTTCCATGACATCGCGAGAAACAACTGAATGTTGACAAGCCTTGAGAAATGTTAATGTTTCACGTATGGAAAAGCCGAATTGAAGTAGGAGTTGTGTTGTATTTCAACTGTTGGGGAGCCGAACTTGTAGTGGTTGCAACCGCACGTATAGTGCCCGCTTTCCGGTAGCCTTTGCCCAAAATGTACTTTCAGGTGCCTTTGCCCCAAGTTTAAAAAAATATTAACTCTGTAATTTGAGTGTTTCTTTAAATATGATATATTTATGTTTGCCTCGGCTGCGTCAGTATTATTGTTAGAGACACGTTTCTCTTAGCAGGGTTGTGGTGCGACAAGAATGTAGGCTTACACATACTATTAGTTTACTTCACTCCTTTTATTAATACTTGATACGATTTCAAATAACACTTCACTGATACAGAGAGCTGTGAGATTTTTTTTATTAATTACACCTTTTTAACACGTAAACTTATTTTTCGTCTCACACGAATACATTTATATTTCTTGAGGACTCTTTTTGCGTCTGGTTAGTAACGCTGTCCGCATGAAACTGAACTCTAAATTTGTAAAATTTTCTCCTTTTCAGTTTCTGATTGGCTAATCCTACTCCAATAGAATATCTTCATTTAACTAAGGCTTTTGCTGGTTGTTGATTGGCTATTTTATAAACTGTCACTAAAATTACATTATTGCTTCCAAGAATCAGAAGTACCATTGTTAAAATTTCAAACTCATCATTGCCTCAAGGTTACCTTATTGTTACCTCATTGTTAGCAACGTTTAACCTATTTCTCACAGCTCCTACGTCATTAAATTACGTAATACATTCACATAACATTATTGAACATGTATACAATAGTATAAACATATACAATGTCTGTAATATACACTTTTTATATATTGTTAAATACACATTTTGCTACAAGGCAGTCTGTTATTGAATTTACATATTATATAATTAGACTGAAACTATTTAAGTGTTAAAAATACTGCCTCAGCCTTTAAGAGAATGACCAAGAAATGAACATTTTGAACCATTAAAACGCGTATCTTGGAAATGCCTGATGCCACAATAAAGTTGTTTGAAATAAATTGTGTGTTTTAAGGTGGTCTGAACACGGAAATTACACCTTAAGTGTGTTAAATCACCACTGCTCTTAAAGTTTTGAATGGATTTTCCTGCAATTTTTATGAATTATTCTATAAATCATGACAATTATTTAAAAGTTGTTGTTTGCATTGATAGCTTATGTAGGTGAATCCGCAACAATTATTTAATTTGGCAGAAAAATAATAAAATTTACTCTTAAAACATGTCAATCCATGCACCTTCTTCTCTTATACTACTTGCAATACAGAATGCGGCGGTATTACTTATAATGTTTGTGTATTTGTGTTTACTCCACGTGGTGAAGCCATTTTGTGACGTGATTCTTTGTTAGGTTTGTTAGCTCCATCTGGTGTTAGCAATTTTCGGCAGTATTAGTGTTTGTTTGAAAGAATGTTACTGTTATTTTATTTAATTTTGGTTCTCTGTCCTCCGGCTAGCTATGATCTTTTTGGTCGAGCACTTCTCTTTATACGGGTTGTGTAAACGGAAAGGAATCTTTTATCCAAATATAACACTGATGAGAGAATTTGTTTTACACTTTTTATTGTTGAACACATTCACTATCACATTTACATATTGATCTTGACACTCGCCAAACTGAAACTGTTACAATAACTTCATTACTGATCATTCTTAATTCGCGTACTTCAGCTTTTTGTATCATTAACTTTACAACACTTTAGATTTTTCATAACTCTGCTACGCGTAACTTGCAAATCGATAGCCGACGTGTACTGTACAAATATTTCTGCTGGACTGAAGGCGACGTGTAGCGTACAAATGTTTTCGACGAAGTGACGGACTGAAGGCGACGTGTAGCATACAAATATTTTCGGTGAACTGACGGACTGAAGGACTTTACGTCTAACCTAGCCCTTTTTATACTCCTACACCCCGATATGCCTAAAGATTATAACTGAGTTGCTATTGGCTAATAAAACGCGCCAACATTAGCGTCCATTTTTATATCCAATGAAAATTATGAATACATATGCTCTAGGAAAAATGTTCCAGCAAATTCTAAAGAAAAACGCGCCAACATTACGTAACTTCCTCGTTTCCAATAATGATAAACAGCTCACCCCCTCGCTGCATTATTGCACGCTATTATTGTCAGTTTCAGTAAGGCCGTGTAAACTTACTTCTCAACAATAATTACAATCAACAAACATCTCAAATCAATGTCACATAAAAATATATATTCATACTGTAATCACTTTCTACATTTAAATAATTTATGATACAAATTACTGCATCAAGAATCACATCTTTGCATGCTTGTTCTTAGTATAATCAGTTACCTTAAACGTCGATTATTTAGTTACGTATATCAGTTCACTATAAATTAAAAAAAAAAATTAGTTGCAAAGTCAAAAATGTAAAAATGTGGAAAATTTGCAATGTTGTTGCTTTCTTAATATCACTAATATTTATTATAAAATTGTAATTGTGGTTGCGAAAGTTTAAGTATGTATTGTATACACGTACTGAAAATATCAGCTCTTTACCTCTCATACTTTCTGTGAAAAGGGTACATAAGTATCGAAAAATGTTGTTTTGAGAAAACTGAATTTAAAGTTTGAACACATTTCAATACATTACAGGGTCATAATCATGTGCACCTTCATTCCTGGATTGCTTCAGCTTTTCTGATTGCCATCTCGTGGTCCTGGCCTCTTTTGTTAACAGCTGAACTGCTCGCTGGGCATGATATAGTCGTATGTTGTTGAAAGATACAACAATTTTCTACAAATGGGCGTTGCACGACAGCTTTAAAGGACTAGCATTTAAATAGTATTTAAATATCTTAAAAACCTCTTAGCCCCCAAAAAGTATATATTTTCTGAAACTGAAAATACTAGAGGTTTTATTACTGCCCAAAAACAAAAAAATGCCATTTTTGAGGCAGTATTTTTAACACTTAAATGATTTAAGTCAAATTATATAATATGTAAATTCAATAACAGCGCGCTTTGAAGCAATGTGTGTATGTAATAATTTGTAAAATGTATGTAACAGTTATTGTATATGCTTATGTTATTGTAAAAGGTTCAATGTTATGTGAATGTATTACGTAATTTAATAATGTAGGAGCTGTGAGAATAATAAGTTAAAAGTTGCTAACAATCAGGTAACAATGGAGTAACCTTGAGGCAATAATGAATTTGAAAGTTTAAATGCTATTAGTCATTATTGGAGCAACAATAATGTAAATTTTGAGACAGTTTATAAAAATAGCCAATCAACAACCAGAGAAAGGTTTAGTTAAATGAAGGTATTCTATTGGAGTAGGATTAGCCAATCAGAAACTGAAAAGGAGAAACATTTAAAAATTTAGAAGTCAGTTCGTTGCAGACAGCGTTACTAACCAGACGCAAAAAGTGTCCTCGAGAGATATAATACGTATTCGTGTGAGACGAAAAATAATTTGCGTATTAAAAAGTGCAAGTATTTAATAAAAAAAACTCTCACAGCTCTCTCTCTATATCAGTGAAGTGTTAATTAAACCATGTCAAGCATTAATAAAAGAAGTGAAGTAAAATTATAATCTTTGTAAGCCTACGCTCTGTAGCACCACAACCCTGCTAAGAGAAATCTGTCTCTAACAATAATACTGACGCAGCCGAGGCAAACATAAGTACTTAATACTTAAAGAAACAGTAAAGTTACAAAGTTAATATTTTTTAAACTTGGGGCTAAGGCCACCTGAAAGTGCATTTGGGGCGAAGGCTACCGGAAACTGTTTACTATACGTGCGGTTGCAACTACTACAAGGTCGGCTCCCCAACTTCAATAAAAACTACTTCAGTTTTGACTATTTCAGAGTACCTTGTCCCCTTAAAGAGATCTACATATTTGTGTAGTACGTTTTCGTCTATCGCTTAACGTTTACCAGTTATACAAGATTATACAATTTCTTTTTTTTCGAATGAAGTAGTCTTCACAGGCCACTCCCAGAAAATTTAAGATGATATACATTTCGTTTGTAATGAAAATATCTTCAATATATAGTATTTCAATCCAACGCGTATGGTATTTATCCGTCATTTCACTTTTTGAGTTATGCTGTTCACAGACACACACACGCATAGACATGTGAACTTTTCTAGAAGTGTTTTCTGCTATTCAGGGTGGTCTTAGAACTGGTATTGCTGGTGAAATCACGCTATTAAAGTTGTGGCTGGAATGTAAAGCTGTTGTTGATCTAATGTGCAGGATTTTGATCCAAAAATGTTTCCCTTGTTAGCCAATATAGATTGTGCATCTTCCCATCTGGTTCAGCTTTCCTCAGTTATTGACATTCTAGTAGGTGTTCTCCATTTAAAATCTTGTCAGCATTGAAAACCTTGCATACTTTGCCATTCATAAAACCAAATCTATGTAGATGTTCCGCTATGTCATGTCTAGTGGCTAATCTGAAATGAGTAACGGCTTCTTTCCTTGGGACATTCGTTTATTTTTTGCACTATTTCTTTTATGTTGGAGTAATTTTTGTTAGTACTTTCCTTTTGAGTATTATGTTGATATTTTTGTTCTATACTAATTTTAATTTTTTTTAATTTTATATCTAGTCCACAAGACTTTATAGGTTTTGAGGATATCACTGCATCCTTTTTGGCCAGAAAGTCTGCAGTCTCGTTACCATTCACTCCCACATGTGCTGGTATCCACAGTAATATTATATGTTGAAATTTTGTTTCGAGTAATCTATAATAAGATCTCACATCCTTAATATTATAAGATTCATCTGGACTATCATATCTTTCTATTGCTTGAATGGCAGAAACTGATTCTGTGAGAACAACTGCTTTATTTTCTTTTATATCAGTCCTGTAGTATATCTGTTCTAATGCTCGTGGCTTTGCAACAACTTCACCATCAAAATTTGTGAGCATAATACTTTATCTACTTACTATTAGAAAAAGTAAAAATAGATAGGTTAGGTATCTTTATTGGTTTCAAATTATTGAAGTTATTACACAAGTATTTAATGCATGGGTCATTGACCATACATGTATATTTAAGATACAATTAGGGTGACAAAATAAACAACAGAAAAAGAAAACTAAACAGGAAGAACAAGAAAAAGAAAAATACAGATAAATTACCTTAGAATAAATAAAAAAAATTGACCTAGCTTCGCGCACTTTAGCCAAAAAGTTGCCCATGTTTTGCCAATAGCTCCCAACATGCCAATCTCTTTCTTGAGGGGCTTAAGAATTTTTTCTTTGAGTTTAATCGTTCGTTGGTTCTCTCACTGTGCACATTCCGCCAAAATACAGGGTTATTCTAAATTAGTTACCTGAAAGTATGAATGAATTATTTCGAAACTGTTGACGGAAATTTATTCCGATGTTCATCAAACCTTATGTCATATCATCAGGTTTTAAACATGATCACCAGACTTCGCTACATGCCCTTGCTCGCTCGTCTGGCGGGAAAATGTGAAGCACTCGCAACACCTGGAGCCTAGTTAGCAGTCGCGATGGAGTCTTACAGCGGTGCGGAGCGCGCGCAGTGTTGTCTGTGGTTTCATGAAACTAAATCGCAAATTACCACACAAAGACGTTTTCGTACAAAGTATCAAAAAATTCCCCCGCAGGAGAAAACTATCAAAACATGGTGTGATCGATTCGTAGAAACAGGTTGTGTGGGACACCGAGAGAAAGGACAGGGACGCCCTCCTGTAACAGGCCACGTTTTGGAAGTCCTGAGAACTTATGTACGAAGTCCAAAGAAGTCTACAACTACAGCAAGTTTGGAGCTGACCATTCCACAACCTCTGCCGAGTGACAAAGGAAGTCACATTGAACATTTGTAAACATTGCAAATAAAACTTAATGTTAATGTCAATGTATGTAATGGAAATGGAAGTAAACTACGTAAGATAACTATGTATAATTTAGCTTTATTATCGGGTAACTAATTTAGAATAACCCTGTATATACCCAATCATAGAATGGGCAGATTCTTCTGCCAGAATCGTCAGTCATTTTCTGTGCCCCCCAGTCTAAACCATGCCAATCCTGATCTTTCCTTTCTTCCTAAGTTAAGTATATATGCCTCTTTACCCTAGTTCAATTTTATTTGCTAGACTAAGAGAAGGTTTAATTTTACAATCCGATTCTATTTCCTGTTGGTTGATGTCTCTTAGTCTTCTTTTGACACCTTTCCATATGTTTTTGTCATTTGTTTCACCTCTTCGCCATACTGACCCCATTCCTATTCTCCAAATCAGCTGCCCAAAACTTAGGAGACAGGGTTTCTCGCTGGTATTTATAACATTTGGATCGTAGTGTGTAGTTATCCCCCTGCATCAGCCTCAGCCAGTACTCCAGTGGCCTTATTTTACAGTGTATTGTCTGCATAACACCCCACCTTCCTATATACCCCCGAATTTGATGTACCTTGTGAAACTCCAAGAACTGTTTTCCAAAATGCTACCTGTGTTTTATTTACATGCTCTGCACTTTCCCATCCCCAGATTTCACTTCCGTATAACAAAATCGGCCTTATCATAGAGTTATGCATCTTTTTTAATGTATCTACAAGTACATCCGGTATCAGCGAGAGGTTTCGTAATAATGCATTTAACAGCCCTCGTGTTTTATAATTAGTTACTGATAGATTTTGTTCCATTTTCCTCTTGTATTAAACATTAATCCTAAATAGGAGAAAAGTTTAACGTATTTAGTTCCAGCCCCTTGTAATACCATACAATATTTTGTGGACCATAAAGAAAATCATCTGAATTTTCGAAAAAATTTTCATTTTTCACGTTTAAACACACCGCATGCGTGTGTTAAAATCTGGATATTAGTTGTTTAAGTGGAATGCAATACTTCTGTGCATTAGGTAGGTGGTAGAAAAACAATGGAAACCATATAAATATAGATGTTAAACCAGGGTATGGGGGATGTTTTCGAACAGTAAGTACTTCTGTGGGAGCTTGTTGCGAATAATAACCAAGAAAATGCTCTCGCTATGGTCTGAGTATTTAGCTGGAGTAAGAAACGAAAAGGAGAAGAAGAAGAGAGAAGGAGAAGTTAACTGATAGTCCAATTTGAAATTCATGGCAGAGAAGTTATTTCAATTACACTGTAGTCTAGTCTGGAGTTGTGCTGTTCCTGAATTAGAATGAACCTTCTTTACAATCAGTTTTCTCTTAGCGACTCACTGTCAAGAATTTCATAGCCAAAGCTTTCTAAGGGAATATTTTGTTGAAGGGAACAACCCTCGTGTATTCCACGAGGTGCGTCTCAATCCATCTCTACCAGCTCCTAACAGTAAGAGGAAGTATTGTATACATAAGTATTCATAGTCCACGAAATTTTCAAACCTTTTCTTTCTTACATTTTGGGCCCTTTAAAATCTTCTTCATAATGACATATTTCATCAATTTTGTTTTAATTTCTCTGCCACGTACATGTAGTAGAGGAGGTATTGCACTCTACACAAAAATGCGATATCGAGATTTCAGCGGAAATGCATGTTTTGAGGCCTCTGCATGTAAAATAAATTTTAGAAAAAGTCTAACTCAAAAACGTAAAATCAGATAAACATCAAACTTGGTATTTAAGTTCAATACCTTCCAAAGATGCGACACGAAAATTTTAAAGAAAATCTTCTTCCCCAAAACTTACTTCACGTCGAACTACCTTCGAATTTTTTTTATTTTCTAAAAAAAAGGCTAACGATTTTGGTTCAAATAACATATTAATGATATTTTTAAGCCTTTAAAATGTATATCTTGAATTCTAAGGGAAGTCCTCTTCATTAGGAAGGGATTTTGCATAATCTTGTATAACTGCCAAAACCTTTAAGCGACAGACGAAAACTTACTACGTAAGAAATTAAATCTCTTTAAAACGCACAATTTATTACAAATAGCTTTTTCTGTAGCATAAACTATTTCCGAGATGTTAAAGTTTCGAATTGTTTCATACTCGGCCATTCTCTTGAAGTTCTGTTAACATTCAGTTGTTTCTCCTGATTGCATGGAAACAGAATGGCATTTTAAGGCCAGCATACAGCGTCCAGTTGTTTAACATTTGACTATCGCTGTTCTTTTTGTATCTATGACTATTTCTACAAAGGTTTATTTGGATTAAAATGTATTAGATAGAAAAGAATCTGATGCGTTACACTCACATGACTTTCTCTACTCTTGTACAAACTATTTTTACAAACGTTTATTCTCCATATGCTTCATGTTAATCGAGATGTTAATCTTATTGCTAATTTTCTTGTAGGTGCAAGGGGAATTGGTAGGCTTTAAGCGATAGTCAAATGTTTTAAGAGCTGGTTGCTATGTGGAGTATTCCATTCTGTTTGCATTACCAGGACAAAAAAAATGAATAAGAAATTTGAGAAAATGTATAAGTATTGGAAAATTTAAGGGAATAACAAGCAATATCTCGAAGATGGTACACTTAACAAAAACATGTATATGACATAAATTCTGTATTTTAACACGATCTAAATTTTTTGTGTAGTAAAATTTTGTCTATCTCTTATGGTTTACTAGTTATGCAAAAGTCGTTCACAATGAAGAATACTTTTGGAGATATCCCCAGAAAATTCGAGATATACATTTCATTTGTCATGAAAATATCTTAAACATATGATATTTTAATCAAAATCGTTAAAGCCATTTTTGAGAAAATTAAAATTTTCGAAAAATGCTCCATGTAAAGGATAATCTGGGGTGGGGGGATTTTCTTGAAAACCTTCGTGTCGCATCTCTGGAAGATACTGAACCCAAATACCAAGTTTGGTGTTTATCCGACTGTTCGTTTCTGAGTTATGCTGTTCACAGACACACACACGGACATGTTTCCAAAAATGCTGTTTTTGGATTCAGGGGGTCTCAAAACATGTATATTTCCAGTGAAATCTCGGTATCGAATTTTTGGGTGGAATACAATACTTCCCCTACATACTATACGTAGTAGAGAAAGTAATAAGCTTTAGTAAAAATAGTTTGTATCGCACTAATAAATATGGAGTTAGGGAAAGTCATGTAAATGTATTACATTAGAACTTTTTTTCATTTCTAAAGTCCCCTTTGGCTACCATGGTCATATCGGGGGCTTTGACTCAAACACGCACATTCACTCTCACACCCACCCTTCAGACACTGTAGAGGGTAGGAAATAATCCTAACTAAAAAAAAATTTCCACCTCTGGTCGGGAATGGAACGGGACCTCAGGTGAGAAGTCAGCTACTGTCTCGTTAAATTATGTAGAATTAATTAGGAATTATGAATATTTGCAAAGAGTACCCTTAAAGATAGGATATTCTAAACACACCTTCGTGAAACCTAATATTTTTATATACATATGAGAGAAGGTCGCTGTGCAAGGCACGAATGTGCAGAGTTATTCCAGGACCTTACAATAATGCAATCTAATCAGTAATTTAACCTTTGTTTTTTTGATAACTCCATCATCTGACTGACGAAACAAAAGAAACGAGACCTAGCCACAGAAAGTTATATAAAGTTTGTTTTGAAGATGTACTGATGTATTTGAAAAGTCCATGTTCGTGATGCCTCGTCCCTTTTTATGACAGGCACGAGCGTTTTTGTGGTTTAACTTCTGTATCTGTTTGATCACGCAAGAGTAAGCCTTTGTCTTTACTTACGTTGTTATTTCTCCCGATACGTAAGAGACATCTCAGTGAAGTAAAGCCCTCTTTACCCGCAGGACCAAATGGACGGAAACAGACAACCAAAACGATGCTTGCTTTTGTTCCAGATCTATTGTATTGTCTCTAGGCAATGCATCTAAGAAGTTCTATAGTTTTGCTCTGATTGCTTTGACCTTTTACCGTATACTCAGAATATAAAGCACGCAGGATTTTAACAACCTATGTCAAACCGGAATCACTTTTTGATATAGTAATATCATATGCTCCTTGTGCCCTACAATTTATCATATTGCTCTGCTTAATTTTAATTCAAATAAATCCATATGCTGGGCTTAAAATTCATACTGTTTCCATGACATCGCGAGAAACAGCTGAATGTTGAAAAGACTTTAAAAGAATGGCTAAGTATTGAACAATTCGAACCATTAATAACGGATATCTCAGAAATAGATAACGCCACAAAAACGTTATTTGAAATAAATTGCGTGCTTTAAAGAGATATACATTTTTGTGTAATGCGTTTTCATGTATCGCTTAACTTTTACCAGTTATACAAGATTATACAATATTCCTTCCGTATGAAGAGGAGTTGACGGGTATTCCCAGAAAATTCAAGATATACATTTTATTTGTCATGCAAATATCTTTAATATATGGTATTTTACTCAAAATTGTTACAACCATTTTTTACAAAATCAAGCATTTCAAAAAATGCTCCATTAAAAGGGTAGTATGGGCTACAGGAGTTTTCTTTAAAATCTTCGTGTCGCATCTTTTGGAACGTACTGAACAATTCCAAGTTTGGTGTTGATCCGCTGTTCCACACGCGCGCATTGACCTTCTTCTAAAACTGCTCTTTCCTTTATTCAAGGGGACTCAAAACAGGTATTTCCGGTGAATTTTCGGTATCCAATTTTAGGGTGGAATGCCTTAACTTCTCTACCTACCATGTAGTTGTTGGTAGAGAAGGTAAAAGATCTGATGTGATGCATTCAGATGATTTTCTCTACCCTCTATCGTTTATTAGTGGGTATACAAATTATTCTTACTAAATTTATTTCTTACGTACTACGTTTGAATCCAAATAAACCTTTACAGAAACAGCTACATTACACTTTTCGTTATAGATAGAAAGAGAACAGCGATAGTCAAATGTTTAACAACTGGACGCTACATGCTTGTCTTAAAATTCCATACTGTTTCCATGACATCGCGAGAAACAACTGATATCGACGAGTCTTTAAAACGATGACAAGATTGAACAATTCGAACGTTTAACAACGGATATCTTAGAAACGGCGTATGCTACAGAAAAACGTATTTTAAGTAAATTGTGTTTTAAAGAAATTTACATTTTTTGTGTAGTATTTTTTCGTCTATCGCTTAATATTTGTCAGTTACACCTGCAGCAGTATACAAAGTTCCTCCTGAATGAAGAGGACTTTACAGGTTATTCCTAAAAAATTCAATATATACATATTATTTGATATGTAAATATCTTTAATACATGTAATTTTAATCAAAACCTTTAGAGTAATTCTTATAAAATAATAAATATTAAAAAATGTTCCATGGAAAGTGTAATTGGGGTGGCGGATTTCCTAGAATACCCTTGTGTCGCGTCTTTGAAAAATATTGAATTGACATACCAAGTTTGGTAGGCATTTATTGAACTTTTCTTTTTTGAGCTGTACTGTTCATTTCAGTTTCTAAATGCTTTTTTACAATTCTAGGTTCTCAAAACATGCATTTCCGAGGAAATATCGCAATCAAATTTTTGGATAGAATGTAATACCTTGTCCACCAACTATGTACGTGGTAGAGAAAGTAAAAAAAAAATTCATACACGGTTTGTCAGATTTTTCAATCTGAATGATAGAAAATAATTTAATTTGAATTATTTAATATATTTTTAAAGCTTTCCTGAAATTTTTAAACTAATAAGTTATAAACTGTGATCCAAGGAGCGTTTTGAGAAGTGAAAAATGGTCAAAAAAGAAAAGAAAAATTAAAAGGGAATGGAGGAAAATGGAGCTTAAAGTTCGAGTAGTTTTAGTCTCTAGAATTGTTGATATTAAGAAACAAATTATGTGGTATGAAAGTGTGTTTAACTATAATGAATATGCAACAAACAAAATGTCGATAATTTTCACATGTTTGCCAAATTTAACAGATACATTGCCTTAAGAGAATGCTCCAATAAAAATAGTACATTCAGTAAATGTCAATGAATCTGACTGAAGTTTGTGCTATAATATATGTACACACACTGCCGTTTGTGAATATTGCAACACCAACAAAGAATTTCCCGAATAACTCCAAACGTGGTGGAAGTGTAGAAGAGTGTGCAGGCAATAAGTGATTAGGTTGGCAGAGAGATGGGGTACATGTAGGCCGAGCAGAGCCATCTCGTATCGGTCCGACAAGGTCAGTGTTGCACCCTGTGTAATCAGTGCAGAGCTGTCAAACAATGTGGAAACAATAAAGTATGTGCCAGATGCCTCGTCGACGTCAAAGGGAGCCGTATCGGCATGTGAGTGAGTTCGGCCGGGGAAGAATGATCGGTCTCCGGGAAGCTGGTTTGTCATACCGTGACATTTTGGCTTGTACAGGGCATGCTGCTACGACAGTGATGCGTGTGTGGAAGCAGTAAATAGATGAAGGTCGTACGCAGCGAAGAGCGGGTACTGGACCATGGAACATGATCACATCTCGGGATGACCAACATGTGGTCCGCATGGCCATAACGGACCGTACAGCTTCATCCACAGTGTTGGCTTGACGCTGGAGCACTGCACAGGTGTGAACTTCTCTGCATAAACGGTTCGTTGCCGCCTGCTGCAGGTTGGACTGGTTGCTTGCATGCCATTACGTCGGCTTCCATAACCACGAGCTCCTCCGACTGCAATGGGCACGTGAACACCGTCACTGGGTTGTTGAGTGGCAAAATGTAGTCTTTTCGGACGAGTCCCGCTTCAACGTGTCCTACAGTGATGGCCGCATACGTGTACGGCCATACCGTGTTGAGTGCAACCTGGTGGGTTGCATTGTTGAGCGGCATAGCGGACAAACACCAGGTGTGATGGTCTGGGGCGCCATTTGCTACAACAACCGAACTCGTCTTCTACGAATTGAGAGCACTTTGAACAGCAACCGGTACCTAACGGTGGTTGTAGAGCCTGAGATACTCTCCCTGCTTCAGGTATCTCCACAGGCCACATTTCAACAGGTCAATGGCCGGCCGCATATTGCGAGGAATGTAGAAGCCTTCGTAATGTCTGGGATATGGTTGGTCGGCACCTGTTGCGTCACGGTCCTCCAGTAACCTGTGTCACGGATTTGTGGGCTCGAATACAAACTGCGTGGAGGGAAATCCCTCAGAAACGTATTCAGAACCTCTTTGATTCAATGCTACGGCGTATAGCAGCTCTAATTACAGCGCATGAAGGCCAAACCAAATAACTGAATATTGGCTCAAAGGCATGTATAGATTTAAAAAGTTTATCATTTTTTATTTGTTCCTAACCTGTGCTATTACATTCATTGAATTCATATATATATATATATATATATATATATATATATACACATATATATGAGGCATTTCAGTTTCAAGTTGACATCTATGAAACGTGTGGATAGATGGATGGATAATGGGAGAGAGAGATATATAATACTATGAAGTCTATATTGGTCACACAACATTTAAAAACTAATGGTAACACATAAAATCTGGTGTGTTGCAGTCATATGACTTTCTTTACTGTATCAATTTTTATGTATTTGTGTTCCGCGCTAACATGAGATGAAGGCTGAGTTCGGTTTTGAGCGCTGCCTGATCTTATTTTGTTTGGATTTGCAGGTGGCGTCTCTGTCCCAAACCGAGGTTAGCTACTTAGTTTAGCTGCATAGCTAAAGAACTTGTTTTCCATACTTTCACCTGTGTGTGCATCGGTAAATATCTTTGGTGAGTTTTTCTAAAGACATGTAGCCGTTTCTAGGGTAAGTACCCGCATCATGCACTTTTGGTAATTCCGTTTCACTTTTCAGTGTTCGTCTTTCTAAGTTGTTTTAACGTTTTATGGGATACAATTGGAAAACTAGATTTATTTGTTTACACTATTATTATTGTTATTTGGGGAAGGTGAATTTTAAGGGGAATGTTCTTGTATTTTTAATTTGTCTGTTCCATGCCAATTAAATTCATGGTCATTTAAAGCGCTGTTCAGTCATTGTTAGTAATCTTATAGACTTTTAATGCATTTTCCTGAATTTTTAGTAAGGGCAATTGAATTCAGGCTGTGTGATGGGCATTCTAAGTGTGCCTCTCGTGGATAATATTTGGGGGATAAGTATGTATATGTTGCCTATTTCACTCATGCCGCTAATGAGAGATAATGAGCATTCACAATATAGGAATGCATACAAGGTGACCATTGCGCTCACAGGCGCAGATCATTATACAGTTCTTGCAAATATTGTAGTGTATGTGTGTGTATTGTCGCGTCGGACACATTATTGCTGTGTATAATGTTGAGATAATTGCTCCGTTTGTGTGTTTAGTTTTGTCCGGCGCGGCAATTCCATCTTTCTAGTCGGGGAGGGTGAAGCCAAGTCGAGGTAAGAGCCTCTTTGAGTGGTGGCTTGGCGTCACTTGCAGCCAGAGTCGTGTGAGAGCGTTCAATGTGTTAGGATGTGTGTGCGTGGGGCATTTTCCCCATGTAGAGCACCTTAATTTATAATAAACCTGAGCAAAATGTGAATCCAAATGTAATTATTGATAAATATTCCACGCCCGCATTAGGTTTTGTGCAGCAAACTCTTGGTACCTTTCGCTTGCCTCTGTAGCTATCCCTCAATGTTTATGCCGGGGTAACTAAATAAAATATTTTAGCTGCAAACCTTTTGGCCGCACCCCGGTGTATAACAGTACTTTGTTACAAAGGTACACGAAGCCCTTCGATCCGCACGTGGAATCTGGGGATGACTCTTTTTACTTTCTCTACTACGTATAGTAAGTAGGGGAAGTATTGTATTCCACCCAAAACTTCGATACCGAAATTTCACCGGAAACATTCGGAAACAATCGAAAATTTTAATTTTCTCAAAAATGGCTGTAACGATTTTGATTAAAATATCGTATGTTTAAGATATTTTCATGACAAATAAAATGTATATCTTGAATTTTCTGCGAATGTCTCCAAAAGTATTCTTCATTGTGAACAACTTTTGCATAACTGGTAAACCATAAGAGATAGACAACATTTTACTACACAAAAAATGTAGATCGCGTTAAAATACACAATTTATGTCATATACATTTTTTTTGTTGAGTGTACCATTTTAGAGATATTGCTTGTTATTTCCTTAAATTTTTCAATATTTGTTTTCTCAAATGGGAATTCGTTATTCATTTTTTTTCTTGGATATGCAAAAAGTATTAATCTTTGCCAAAGGGAATGGTGCTGCACCTAGCAACCAGCTATTAAGAGATATTTATTTGCTTAAAGGCTACTGTATTTCTATATTGCCCTTGTAAATATATATTCCCCTTACATCTACAAGAAAATTAGCAATAAGATAGAGTCTGCAAATGTTTATCTCGATTAACATGAAGTAGATGGAGAATAAGCGTTTGTAAAAATAGTTTGTAGAGAAAGTCATGTGAGTGTAACACATCACATTTTTTTTGTCCACCCGTTTATGTTCTTTCATATGCGTAAGTCGAACATATGATATTTTAAGGAAATTATTTAGGACCGTTTTTGAGAAAACAGATTTTGGAGTGGAAGGAATTTTCTACTGGCATATTTAAACCGGTTATGACTTAGAATTACCTTCTCTAGCACGCATATTGCATTCCAAAAACTCTAAACCAAGATTTCACTCGAAGTGCACGTTTTGAAACTCACAAACAATCCTGTTTAGAAAAATGCTATCACCCAAGGATGCGACAGGAAAAACTTCAACAAAATCCACCCACCCCAAACTATCCGTTACGTGGAAAAATGTTTCGTTCGTTTTTAATTTACTCAAAAGTGGCTGCAACGATTTTCATTAAAATACCATATATGAAAGATATCCCCATAACAAAGATAGTGTACATCTTTAATTTTGTAGTCTGTGAAGTCCTCTCCATTTTGAATGGCTTTTCTATACCTGATAAACCGTAAGAAACAACAAAATCTTAGTACACAAAGAATGTAGAACTCGTTAAAGCAAACAAGTTAAAGTAAACTGTTTTGTGTCTTTGACCATTTCCGAGATATTCTTTTTACTGGGTTGAATTTACAAATACTTATTCTTTAAGTCGCAAATTGATATTTTGTTTCTCTCTTGTCATGCAAAAAGAACGCAATATCCAAGCCGATCTTAAAAGATTTGACCAATGTGTTCCCTTATTCCACTTGTACCTACAAAGAATTATGTAAGTAAACTATTTCTATGAACGTTTATCTTCATTAACATGAAGCAGATAGAAGAATAGGTTTCTGTAAGAATTTTTAGTTGAAGAATGGGTAAAGAAAATCGTATGAACGTAAAACATACTGTTTTTATTTGTGTTTTTGTTATTTCACAGATAGGAACGATACAGATGCGAGCACCTGGAATCTTTGATTGGTTTATAGTACTTCAAAACGTGTATTTTCGGTCAGCGGTAGGTGGCAGACAAAGTAAGAACCATTATTTTAGTCATTTAGAATACCACAACAAACCTTTGTTTCCGGTGAAATGTCCACATGAAATTTCGTTTGGAGTGCTGCACTCCGTGATGTGCAGAGAAAATAAAAATCCGTGCAGTTATTTGGTGTAGCTGTCAGAGGAAACAACTGCCTGTGCATTAGCCGCACTAAACTTAGGGCCCACATTAGCTGGGCCTATGTGTGCAGGTTATGACAGTTAATTCACAGACCCTGCCTGCATTACGAGAGAAGCAACAGGGCAAAATTGGATTTCAAACTACTTCATATAAAAGCCTCGCCCGTCCATTTCACGTAGTGGTTATAGGAGAAAGTTATACCCTCGATATGTTCACCACAATCATACGAGCACTGCTCCACAAAGGAACTGTCATAAACTACTGTTAAACGAACTGGGGGAGAAATTAAATAAAACGTGCGAGTTTAAACTCGTGCTAAAAAAATAAACAAGAATTGTTTTCTACCCCACACCACCAGGCTTCACGATCCTGGGTTCGATTCCCCGCCATTCTCACTCAGGTCGGTAGGCGAATGCCTCTTCTACCACGAGTTTCCTGTCCCCCATCCTTACCTTTACCTGTTTCAGAGTTGCAGGACCAGGCGTCGGCGGTTGGTATGTTGTGGCGGGACGGTTCTGTGATGCCCCTCTGCTTGGGAGGCTGGTGTCGGCGTCAAGATTGATATCATTCTGGAATCGTTAGAGACCCTGTTCTATCTGGTCGCCCTCGAGTCTCCCCTTCATTCCTTCCTCCCAGGAGACACGTATACACGTTACAGCACTCGAGAGGTTACTAAAGGGCATCTTTGACATTTTCCCGCCTTTATGGGATAAGTCACTAGGATCTGGTGATATTCGGGTTGTTAGGTTGCATTCGTAACTGGAAACTCCGCCGCATACACGCATCTGCAACGTGTGGCAAGGATAGTTATCTTGTATCAGATGCCCTGTTTTATTATCACTGCTGTCCAAACTTTAGTTACCAACGCACTGATTATAATATTCATTATATTAAATAATTTATAATAATTATATCGTAATATTTATATTATGTTAGTTATGCTATATTAATTACGTCTTACCTAGCAGTTAACTAGAAACTTGAATTATTGTTTTGCAATTTTGTTGTAAACATGTTTCTCTGTTTTTGTGGGGTTTTATTTTTTGAGGAAGAAGATTTGCGTAGAAGAAAACCAAAAAATTTAATTGTTTGGTTTAAGTAAGTAAACCATTATCATCTTACACCGTTACTATATGTTGTTCTTCATACTATTACAGTATAGTAATTTACAACGTTTAATAACATACGCGTGTTATATGAATGTCCATAGCAGGGTTCACTGTTTAAGGTGTAGCCAGTTATAGGTAATCAGCAATTAAGGTGGAGAAGGAAGGTGATGACCAAAATTTGCACCAAAGAAAAGAATATTACAGAGTAGTATATGTGATATGGTAATGACTTAGCAAAAGACCGAAATAGTGCGTCTTTTGTAAATAAGTTGTCTGGTGATTTCTCCGGTTATATATCTAGTGGCTCAAGTTAGAACGTTGAACACCCTGACAGGCGGTATTAGCCATCTTTGTTTTGAGGCAGTATTTTATATCACAACAATGTAAATTCCAGAGAGATTGTACTGTAAATAAGTATTATTGTATGACATTGATTTGAGATGTTTGTTAATTATAAGCATTGTTAGGAAATAAGTTTACACGGCCTCACTGAAACTGGCAATAGGAGCGGGTAACAATGAGCAAGGGGGTGAGTTGCTTATCAATTATAAGACACAATCAAATGACGTCAGATTGGCGCGCTTTTCTGTAGAAATGGAGGGAATTTCTTCCCTAGAGCATATGTGTTCGTAATTTTGATTGGATATAAATATAGACGCTAATGTTGGCGCGTTTTATTAACCAATAGCAGCTCGGTTATTATCTTTAGGCATATCGGGCGAGGGAGTATAAAAAGCTAAAGCCAGAGATGGGTAACGTTCAGTCCAACAGAAACATACAAAGGTTATACGTCGCACAGTTTAAGAGAATCGTTCACGCGTTATACGTCGCGCAATTCTACAGAATCTCTCGCGTTGTAATGTTAGTTATAAATGTTTCAGTCTGGTGTGTATCAAGAGTCAATATGTGAAATTAATTAATTGTGACGGTAATAAAAGTGTAAAAACAAATTCTTTTATAAGTGTTATCTTTCAGTAACAAATTCTTTCCGTTTACACACCCTGTTCAAGAGATATGCTCGACTGAGTAGTAATAATAGCTAGCCGGAGGACAAAGAACCCAACTTTCAAAGTAGTTAAACAATAACAGGCGCTCAGAAATAAGATATCACGAAGTGACCGCGACAAATTGACTCCCATACGTGGTGCAGATAAACATGAAGCATCTTCCAACTACCAACAAATATTCTACTTCAGTTTTTAGTAACCTCGGTAATGCTGCGTCCCTTATACGTCACAAAGGGCCTACAATGACCTTAGTGTGGTGCTCAGCTCTAGCGGCTGACCATCTTATTCTCCCTAACATCCATTAACTTTATTTTTGGTGAACTGGGGATGACGTTAGCCAAGGCACTATTGTCAAACATTTTGTAATAAACCAGTCTGTGTCGATTAAAGTGGAGAATATACTTCTCCTACTTTCTGATGAGGGAGGTGTTATTTAACGTTCTATTAACAATCTATGACGGTTCTCCAGCCTACGTGATTCACTGTAAGAGACAGATGACCTTAGTTGCGGTCACCTTGGTCTACCATCTGGGTGAGTAAATTGACAGATGTGATCAATTGCGTAATCAATTCCCTGTGCCATGTTTATAACCGTTACTGGGAAGTTACTTTTTATTCTCTTTACTTTTGCTAAATAAATATTGCGACTGCAAATCGTTATTGAGATTTGTATCTCCAAGTTGTCTACCTGGGAAACAACTTGAATCAGTTGAGAATTTCAATGTCCCATCGGTATGTTGTTACAGTAGCTCAATGGTTAAAGCAACAGCAGAGAGAGAGAGCGAGAGAACCGTGTTCAAATCCCGGCTGTGACACTGAATTTTTCATATGACTCTATATTAAGGGAGGTGTGATGTGTCAAAATATGCTTTTTGCGTTTATTGCCTGAAAAAGTGCTACACACAATAAAGTACACACATGTGCCAAGTTACAAAGTGCTATGACGTCTGCAAGCTTACATCACATTTAAAGGTCTACGCTATTTAAAAACAAACTGTGTGAAAATTTTGTCCTTTTTCCAGACTTTCACATTTATAACATTTCTGCACATTCAAAACTTAATGCAATCTACAAACTACATGCTAGCAAGCTTATAAGTTACTACATCTTCCCAAAACTCCTGTTAAGAAATATAGGTATGGAACATTTTATTAGAGCACTATTCTTCGAAATAAAATGTGTATAGAAACAGCAATAATTTTAGCACTTTTCCTTTTGCAGTGGATATACATTTTGTTCTCTCTTTGTAGCGAAGATGTTGAAAATCCGATGCTTGAGGAATCTTTTCTGTATGCTTTTATGGCTTTGAAAAAAAATAGTCATTTTCTCAAAAACTGTAGGAGATGATTTTGAGAGATTTTGAAAAATGTAATTTTTAACGAACATTTGAAAAACTGTAGGTGTTTCAGAAATGAAATTTGGAACAACTCTTTTTATATTCGTGCTGAAATGAAGACTCTAGCATCAATATTATGGAGAACCTAAATTTCACTCCTTAAAAGAAAGCTGCTGTGTAAAATAATTCTGTAACTGTTGTTAAATAAACGTTACTTTATATCACCATTACTTATGTAACCATTAATGAGTAAGTAGTACTTTTCTAACCGCTAACAAGTAAATATTTTAGTGCAATTACTTCTATGACCGTTGTAGAATACCTAGTTACTTTGTTCACGTTATTTAAATAAGCATTACTAACTAGTTACTTTCTATTTTTGTTGCTTTTGAAACAGTTACGTAGTCACTAGTTACATTTTCCACTTTTAGTTTTGTAACTGATGCTAAATAAATAGTTACTCTCCGTCGCTGTTATTCTTGTAACCGTATATGAGTAACTAGTTTATGTCGCCGTTAATTCTGTACCCATTACTAAGAAAATATTTTCAGTGATTGTTTCTTCTGTAACCGTTGTTAAATTAAGTTACTTTCTGTCACTCTTAGCTTTGTAACTGCTACCATGTAACCGAAAACTATGTACTTTTTGTCGCCGTTACTTCTGAAACAGTTACTGAGTAAATGTTTTACGTTCTTCTATAACTTTTGCTGAATAAATAATTACGATCTGTCACTGTTTCTAAGTATTCATGTACTTTCTGTCGCCATTACTTTTGTAACCGCTAACGATGTACTTTCTGGCTCCGTTACTTTTTTAACCGCTACTGAGTAAATATTTTACGTTCTTACTTCCGTAACTGTTGCTGAATAAACAGTTACTTTCTGTCACTGTTACTTTGTAACCGTTACTAAGTAAATATTTTACATTTTTATTTCTGTAACTGTTTCTGAATAAATAGTTACTCCCCGTCTTCGTTACTTTTGTAAGCATATTTGGCTAACTTGTTTAGTCGCCGTTAATTTTGTACCCATTAAGAAAATGCTTTCAGTGACAGTTTATTCTCCAATCATTGCTAAATATATACTTACTTACTTTCTGTCTGTTACTTGTAACTTTTGCTGAATAAATAATTACGATCTGTCACTGTTTCTAAGTATCCATGTACTTTCTGTCGCCATTACTTTTGTAACCGCTAACGATGTACTTTCTGGCTCCGTTACTTTTTTAACCGCTACTGAATAAATATTTTACGTTCTTACTGCTGTAAATGTTGCTGGATAAATAATTACTTTCTGTCACTGTTACTTTTGTAACCGTAAATAAGTAAACATTTTACTTTTTTATTTATGTAAATGTTGCTGAATAAATAGTTACTTTCCGTCAGTGTTTCTTTTGTAGCAATTGTTGAGTAACCATTTAATTTCTGTCAATGTTGCTTTTGTAACCGTTACTAAGTAAATACTTAACGTGCCACTTACTTCCACAACTATTGCTGAAAAAGCATTTACATCATGTACCTTTTATTTTTCACCGTGATTGAGTAACTACCTTCTTACGGCCCCGTACTTGTATAACCGTTAAAGTAATAAGCACATTACCATTCCTAATTTGCATAAAGTTTAAAATATATGTTTTATTTTCCGTGCCAATTAACTCCAAATATTTTACTAGGAAAACAAAACGTAGCATGTTCTAAACAAAGAGTTGAGGTGGCAGTTTCCGGAATATCTTTGGTTATTATCAGTCACGGAGAACGTCTGACATTATTAATATATAATTATTTTGGTATTGAGTCGCTGCTCCTGATAAGACGTCACAAGTTTATTGCTCATGTCAGACAGAGACATTGGTATGCCGGCCCTGCCATATAATCATTTGTCACGCCCGAACTGCACAGGGCTAATCAACACGTATTTGTCAATCAGGGACAGATCCCTATCGATTTATATGCAAGCTGTGCCTTCCTCATTAACAGCGTTGAGTGTTGCATATCAACAGGGGGTCAATATCCACCCCATTTTATAATACAGTTTTAATAATTACTGTACCCTTGCGAAACCTCAGCTGACAACACACGATACAGACATAGCAACAATAATAATCATAATCTTGTGGACTGCCAAATCACCAAAAGCAGTTGGCTCAAAAATAACGACAAACAACATTGCTTTCTCTTCCTTTTCACTCCGCTTCGTCACATGTTTGTTACAGTAAGTGTCCACAAGGAGTTCATGATCACACTAGGGCACCCGAGGAGCTTTTGAGCTCCGGGACTTAACTGTAAACTCAAAAAGAGTGCCCTTTCTCTTACTACAGGCAAGAAGTAGAGGAATTATTAACTTTTGTTCAGTGTTTCAGATCACCGTATGGTAATTCTTTGTAATAATATAGAAACTAATGTTATTTATTAGGGATGAGACCTCGATAGTTCGATACATCGATATTACCAGGTATCGAATTATGTTTAACACTTTGGGATAAACCTTCGATACTTTTTAGATAGTCTTAAATGTTTAAGTTTTACATTACTGAAACTTGTTGCGTTTAACTTTATGATAGATAAGTTGAAATGAAAGGAGTCCAGGCTTCAGTTACTGCCTCGCACGTGACCCGACAGTGTTGCTGCACTATAGTTCTTGATAGACCTTGACTGTGTTTCCTGTGAGTGAATGACTGCAACATTCAATAGACACTTGTATGTAAATGAAAACATGCAAGGCAATGTGGAGGGAGTAAAGGTATATAACATGCAACGTTAACTGAGTTGTGAATGAAGTTGATTTAGCTTGAATTAGATAGCATCTTTACGTTATTAGCACCACGCTTTGGGCGTCAATTTGAAGTAGGTTGTATTGAAAGAGTTGTATTATATTTCAACTGTTGGGAGCCGAACTTGAACCGCTTCCCGGTAGCCTTCGCCCCAAATGTACTTTGCGGTGGCCTTTGCCCCCCCAAAAAATGTTTAAAAATATGAACTTTGTAATTTGACTCTTTCTTTGAATATTATATTTATGTTTGCCTCGGGTGCGTCAGTATTATTGTTAGAGACATGGATGTCTTAGCAGGGGTGTGGTGCGACTGAAGAATGTAGGCTTACACAGATTATAATTTTACTTTACTCCTTTTATTAATGCTTGACACGATTTAAATAACACTTCACTGATATAGAGAGAGAGCTGTGAGATTATTTTATTAATTACTTGCACTTTTTAACACGTAAACTATTTTCATCTCACACTGAATACGTATTATACTTCTCGAGGACGCATCTCGCGTCCGGTTAGGAACACTGTCCTCAAACAACGCGTCCAGTTATGAGCACTGTCTACAAGCAACTGACTTGATTTCTAGCGCATAAATTTGTAAATTTCTGTATTTCAAGTCTCTGATTGGCTAATCCTAGTCCAATAGAATACCTTCATTTAACTAGCTTTTTCTGGTTGTTGATTGGCTATTTTATAAACTGTCACGAAAATTACATTATTGCTTCCAAGAATTACAAGTAGTATTGTTAAACTTTCAAGTCCATTATTGCCTCAAGGTTAACTCATTGTTAGCAACTTTTAACCTATTATTCTCACAGCTGCTACATTATTAAATTACGTAATACATTCATATAACATTATTGAATGGATACAATAATATAAACGTATACAATGACTGTAATATACAATTTTTATATATTGTTACATACACATATTGCTTTAAGGCGGGCTGTTATTGAATTTATGTATTATATAATTACACTACTGAAATTATTTAAGTCTGGAACAGTCTGGCTTGGTGACTCACTCTCAGCCAATACATTTACCTACCTCATGACCAGAATCTGTGAATCCAACACAAACAAATCCCAACTTAAGACGTGAGATAATACATCGCATGGAAACATTTGTTCTTTCCTTCCATCTGTTAGTATGCGTTTACGCAAGTCAAACACGGGTCACGAGCGTAGCTAACAGGTATACTGTAGCTCTAACTTCTACAGCATGGCTAGAAAATCCTTAAAACTTTGTTATAATTATTATTATTATTATTATTATTATTATTATTATTAGTCTTTACTGACAATAGGGGTATAATCCTAACCCGTGGCCTTATCGAGATAATAAAAATGCTATCAATTGGAGAATGTGAAATACGAATAATTTTGGAATTAGCACACAATATAAAATTGGTTACATAAGATTTGAGGCAGTATTTTTAACACTTAAATGATTTCAGTCTAATGATATAATACATAAATTCAATATGTGTATGTAACAGTCATTGTGTACCTTTATATTATTGTATACATGTAATAATGTAATTTAACAATGTAGGAGCTGTGAGAATAATAGGTCAAAATTTGTTAACAATGAGGTAACCTTGAGGCAATAATGAGTAAGAAAGTGTAATAACACTACTAGTCATTCTTGGAGCAACAATAATGTAATTTTTGTGACAGTTTATAAAATAACCAATCAACAACCAGAAAAAGCTTTAGTTAAATGAAGGTATTCTATTGGTCTAGGACTAGCCAATCAGAGACTTGAAATACTGAAATTTACAAATTTAGGCGGTAGAAATCAAGTCAGTTGCTTGTAGACAGCGCTCATAACTGGACGCGTTGCTTGCAGACAGTGTTCCTAACCAGACACGAGATGCGTCCTCGAGAAATTTAATACGTGTTCGCGTGAGACAAAATAGTTTACGTGTTAAAAAGTGCAAGTAATTAATAAAATAATCTCACAGCTCTCTATATCAGTGAAGTGTTATTTTAATCGTTTAAAGAATTAATAAATGGAGTGAAGTACAGATTATAATCTGTGTAAGCCTACATTCTCCCTGCTAAGACATTCATGTGTCTAGAAAATATATAAATACTGACGCAGCCGAGGCAAACATAAATATATAGTATTTAAAGAAACAGTCAATTGCAAAGTTAATATTTTTAAATTTGGGACGAAGGGTACAGGAAACTTTTTACTATACTTCATGTTCGGCTCCCCAACAGTCAAAACATAATGCACCTTCAAACAGACTTTCCATACGTAGCAACAACAAAACTTCTTGATATTGCCTCCCAAAACGTGGGGCAAATAACGTAAAAATAACAATAACATATCAACTTCAGTTTATATATCAAATTGAGGCGTTTTACCATTAATTTGCTTGTGCAAGTATCTAAACTTCACGCTGAAGTGTTCAAGAAGCGAAGCAACACCAAGAAGCTGCCCAAGGGCCGTGTTTGTAAACTACGTAAGTGCCCACAACGCTGCGGAATGGAAGAGGCAGAAGTAACAGATTACCTGTGGATGCGATTTATTGCAGCTGCCTAGCAGCTAATGAACAAGTGACAGAATATCACTCACACCGACTTGTAACATGCGTGTTTATCCTACAGCAATTAAACTCTGATAATTATTTACATTTTCCAATTAACAGACAATGCAAATTATATAATTATCTACTGCCATCTGGCTTACCCGATGTTACACGGAGCGCATTTTAAACTCGAGGACTTCCAATGCTGCATAGCCTAAAGGAACCCTTTTAAACAATCAATAGGTTATTTGACAGTGTGAAAAGTCATGATTATTAATATCCGAATAGGTTATGGGTTTTAAAAGCGATCCCGCCCTCAAAAAAAAAACTTACCTGTAGTAAGTAGGGGAAGTATTCCATTCCAGCCAAAAATTCGATACCGAGATTTCACCTGAAATACATGTTTTGAGGTGCTATGAATCCAAATAAAGCATTTTTGAAAACATGTCCGTGCGTGCGTCTGTGATCAACATAACTCAAAAATGAAAATTCGCATAAATACCAAATTTGGTATTTGAGCTTAGTATCTTCAAAGATGCGACACGAAAATCTTCAGGAAAATCTCCCCATCTTAGACTACCCTTTACATGGAACATTTTTTGAAAATTCTGATTTCCTCAAAAATGGCTCTGATGATTTTGATTAAAATATACGTTTAAGATATTTTTATGACAAATCAAATGTTTATCTTGAATTTTCTGGGAATGTCCCAAAAGTTAAACTGTAAGAGATGGACAAAATGTTACTACACAAAAAATGTAGATCACGTTAAAACACACAATTTATGTCGTATATATTTATTTTGTGCAGTGCACCATTTCGGAAATATTTTTTGTTATTTGTTTGAATTTTCCAATACTTATACTTCTTCTTAAATGGGAATTCGTTATTCCTTTTTTTTTTAATTTCTCTACTACGTATACTAAATAGGGGAAGTGTTGCATTCCACCCAAAAATTCGATACCGAAATTTCACCGGAGATACATTTTTTGAAGACCCCTGAATCCCAAAGAAGCTTTTTTAGAAAAAGGCCCGTATGCGTGTGTGTGGATGGGTCTGTGTATCTGTAAACATCATATACCCAAAGAAAACGAAAAAGTCGGATAAATTCCAAACTTAGTATTTAGGTTCAGTTCCCTCCATGGAAGCGATGCGATTATTTTCAAAAAAATCCACCACCTCAGGCTACCCTTTACATGGAACACTCTTCAAAAAGTTTGATCTTCTCAAAGTGGCTTTAACGATTTTTATTATAATATCTATGTTTAAGATATTTTTATGGAAAATAAAATGTATACCTTGAATTTTCCGGGAATGTCCCCAAAAGTACTCTTCATTCAGGATGACTTTCGCATAACTGGTAAAGCGTAATAGATGGAGAAATTTTATTACACAAAAAATGTAGATATCGTTAGGCGATATACATTTATATTGTCCAGTGAAACATTTCCGAGATATTCCTTGTTATTTGTTTGAATTTTCCAATACATTTTCTCAAATGGGAAATTGTTATTCGTTTATTATGTCCTGGACAAGCAAAAAGAATGGAATATTCTGCATAGCAACCAGCTCTTAAAACATTTGACTATCGCTTAAAGTCTACCATATTCCCCTTGCACCTACAAGAAAATTAGCAATGGCAAACTTAGCGATTTCTGCAAGCGTTTATGTCGATTAAGAGTAGAGAAAGTCATGTGAGTGAAACACAGCTTTTTTTTCTTGCTGGAGTCATGAGATCATAAACGATGTGGATTGCCTGAATCTATGATGACGTCACACCTCAGTAAATATGTCTATCATTTATTGCCATTCCTTTGCGTGTCTTGGTGTCTTGTTACTTCGAAACCGTAATACTGAATGATATTGTGATATTTTACGATTTCCATATACACTGCTGTATTCTATCCCGTCATGGAGTGCAGCTTCGTGAAAGCAGACAGCGAAAACATGCCTAAAGTTGGTGCTGAGATTAGAAATGTAAAAACATCAATTTAAGTACCTTATCAACTTAATTAGTAACCTGCCATAAACCTGTCGAGGTGAAATAATAGCACTTGCAACATAAATTTTGTTTATCGTCATGCGGCAATTTCGTGTTGTAATAGTTAGTTTTCCTTTGCAGGGTAGCAAGAGAATCTTATTTTAAACACATAAACAGAAGTATTTTTTCTGCAGAAAGGTCGCTGAAAACTAGTGCATTTAAATGAACAATCAGACCTCACTCGGGATTCACCTTAGGCAAGACGACATTAAATTATAACCTAAAACAGACTGCTAAAATCGAGCATTCATAATTTAGATATTATACGTTTACAATTAAGTACTCACTATTAATAATACGTTTACTTTCGAAGTGGTCTTCACAGAAGTAAACAACTGAATTTTCCTGCTATATCATCAGGATTCCTGCGAGCTACGGAGTGATTTATGAAGAACCGACATACTTATTTCTTTAATTGTATCAAAACGGGCTATGCTAGTGACAACATATTATACCTGAAATTCAAAGGAATTTTGGGAGATTATTTACCTCTAAAGCAAACGTTGAAGATGTCCTCCATCCTGCATAAGGCACAACTCAACACGTTGTCCCAAGTTACTGGCCACTCTGTTGTCAATAGCTTGAATCTCCTATGTAATGTGCTTCAGATCGTCCAATGTCTGGGCACGTGTGACTTAAACCTTGTCTTTTAAGTAACCCCATAGAAAGAAGTCCGGCGATGTCAAACCCGGAGATCTCGGTAGCCACAGGTTCTTTGAAATTATCCGGTCGTCAAATAAACTTGCAATTAGTGCCATAGATTCATTTGATGTATGGCATGTAGCGCCGTCCTGCTGAAAATATCCTTGCCTCAGCTCTACTTCGTCTAGTTGCTCAACAAACTCCCAGAAAATTCGTCGGTACTGCAGTGTTGACATTGTTTAAAACAAATGGTCCCACTATTCTCTGTGCGGATATTGCGCACCAAACTCCGATTATAACCGGGTACATAGGTGCTTCATGAATAACACGTGAATTTTCGCTGGCCCAATAGCGTGAGTTATTTGAGTTCACATAGCCGGATAAATGGAACCATGCTTCATCTGTGAACCACGTGATGGACAATATGGCAGAATTTTGCACAATGAACACCTGAAATAAACGACAATAATGCAGTCGTGTATCATTATCTGGTTCCTGTAACTGATGGACAACCGTAATCCTATACGGCTTTAGGCCTGCACTTTTCACAGCTCTCTGGCACATTGAGTAGCTGTACCCTGTCTCCTGCGACAAACGTCTTAATGATTTTTTGGGTGACTGATCCAGTCGTGCTCTTAGGTCAACAAAAAACGTGGGAAGCCTAGATGAAAGAGTTTTGCCTTTTTCACTCACCAGAGATCCAGTTGTTTCCAATTTGTTTACCAGTCCCAGTATTGTGTTTCTTTGGGGAGGATTTCGAACACCAAATTCTCTCTGGTATGATGCCCTTTGAGTAGCTGTAATTGAATTCGTAATCCAGTATTGCTTTAAAAGGTAGAGTCGTTCATTTAATTTGTACTCCATTTTCACGTTGACTAGAACAAAATCTCAAAAACAGTTGTCGACAATAAAACTAACAATTACGAATAAAACATGAACATCTGCGCACATAGTGACAGGCAATCAAAACTCCAGAACATTCTGCTTGATTTGGTGCTAAAATCAGGGCATTGAGTGAATTTCGAACAGAAGAATTAAAGAAAAAAATGTGTCCGTTCTTCACAAATCTCCCTGTAGTTGTAACTACTTTTTCTGCATTTAGGTAATGTTTTGAACATATACAAATGCTTTATCTGGTGCGTTTATTGCTGGCACTACACATCATTTGTGACTCATTTTCTTGGGTAAACCACTGAAAAAAATAGCACAAACAGCAGAATCCTAATCAAATTGTGACTTTGATGTTTACCCACTGAGGTGAGACGTTACTGAATTCAGTGTGACGTTATATTGCTCAACATAGCGTTTTGGCAGCTTATTTAGATACTGCATTTTTATTTGCAATCTTTTCAAGAAATACACAAAAGAATTAAATGTAACCACTTTTTGTGGACTCCATAAACACCAGTAAATATTCTGAGATGATTTTCAGAAACCTGACAAACAGCCTATTGTCGGAATTATCGATAAAGATTTTAGTTAATTACTCTTGGCTCCGAGGTCAACCGCCCACTCTGATCTTGGGTTTTTCGTGGTTTTGGCTGGTCGGTAGTCCGATGCTGGAGTGATTTCTCTTCTACCAATATTCTATTTCCCTAATTTCCCTTTCATGTTTATGTGTGCTTCTAGATTTCATGACAAAAGCAAGCATATCCTTACGTTATAAGATTCGGTTTTCCTTTGTTTTACTGTATCTTAATTGCTAAATGTTTACCATCTATAGCAAGTGATCCAAACAAGCTGTCCTTTACAGTTTTGTTTTATTTCCCGCATACATAGGTGCAAAAGAAGTTGCCGCAACACTGACGTTTAAAGAAACAGTGCAGGTACAAAGTGAAAGGTCACTGAGGTAGTGCTGCTGTCTGCAGGTGTTTACGTGGTAGTTTCGTACTGATAAGCGTCGCGTAGTCACCTGCTTAAAGTTAGAGCCAGGACATTCACACAAAAAGGTAACATTCACCAATAACAAGCACACTAATTTGGTTACGATATGTGCAGGTTGTGTTCTGAACATTTTTAGACTCAGCATCTGTCTTGTGCTCACTCTCTTTTTTGACATACAGAAATAACTTTAAGAAATGATGCATCACTCCAGGTATAACGTGGGCCCAAGAGGCCCTTACATCAATTCGTCCACCAAAGCGGACATTCTATAGCACACGCTTATTATGAATAATGCACTAATAGAAAATAATTTAATTCTAATCCGCTTTAAGGGTATACAAATATAATAAATGTAGAATTTGTTCAGCTTTGTTAAATTTGCGGCGCCAGTTGCTGCCATATAGTTATACTGATTGTAGATTAACTGTCATGCAAATAAATGACTTAACACGTGTGCTCAGTTTTGCGTCAAGCGGCAGTCCTGAATTCTTGTTAATGAGCGGAATGGTTATAAAATGACCGACAAACACCAGACTCTGGGCTTAGTGTGAAATGTATTTGTTTAAAGACAACTTTCCGGAGCCCAGTTGTGAATCGAACCCGGAGCACCTCATATAGCAGGCAGTTTCTCTACCGAATAAGCTCTGGGAGCAGTAATAGCAGTTGAAGTGTTCGTTTTCAAACATTGGTCTTACATTTAAAAGTCTCCTCTCTATCGGTATGGAGTCCCCTTTACAGTTCTGTTTAGGCAAACCTTTTAGTATCCACGCTATCAATGTAAACTAACTTCAACTAAAGACGGCTTGCGTGGGCCACGTGGTACATAATGCTTGGAATTAAATATCTGTGGCATTTCTGTTATTTTATATGGAGTTTCTGTAGAGTAAAAATAGTTGCTTTTATTTCATGATATTATCAACTAAAAGTCAAAGCCTTCTTCGCAAGATTTTCTTTTGTAACTCCAATGTGTTCATATTCAATTACAAGGGATTTCTAAATCCTTTTTAATGTTTTAGTAACTTATGAATTGAAAGTAGAAGGCCCTTAATGCCCCACACCCGTCAGAAGGAATATGGATTTTCAATAGTGAAAGAAAGAAGGAAAGAAAACAATGGTGAAAGAGTCAATTTTCCGTCACGAACGAAGGCGCTAAATGACAGTTGCTGTTCAGAGAGTTAAAAGGAGAAATTAAGGTAAATTGAGTTTTATTTATAGACGCTCTTTAACTGATGTGGTCCTTAGCGTCCCATTTTATATTGCGCGTGAAATACAGGGAATTTTGCTCAGAGGCTTCTTTATCAGACTTGAGGTTCTTTTACGTGCCGTAAATCTACGACACGAAACAAACCGGCCCTACTTTACTTCCGAAGGAAACCATGCATAAGGATTTTGAAAGGAGAATGAAGTAGTCGCAAACAGATGGCGATTTGGCGTGAATCGGGCAGCTTTTTTGTTGTTGTTAAGTAGATGCGAAAAGGATAATATGAAGAAAATAACGCGAAAATGAACTAATAAAATTTCACGTCCTCAACAACAAAATGACTGAATTAACTATTTATAAAATGATTCTTTGTAACGTTCATTTAGGGTGACATTTCGTATAGGACAAAGAAATCATTTTTTAAAGAGAGTAACTTTAAAACTATAGCAGATATAGAATTATTTTTTTCAAATGCTTACGCAAACTAAACCTGCAAATAAATTTTCAGAATAGCTGCAAGAACGCTTTGAAAATAGATTATTCAGAGGTGATTAATTCACGTTAACTTTTGTTTCCAAGACTCAAATATAGAAACGCGAATTTTGAATTATGTGAAATGTAAGACAAATTCAAAGGAAGAAATGAGTAATACTTCTGCGTTTAGTATGCATGTGTGTATTTATGCACGTATATGGTGTGTTTGCCTGTGAGGACGTTTGTGATTGTGTATTCGTTGTTAGGCATATGTGTGTGCGTTTATGTGTATACGGTTTGGTGAATCTGTGCTTGCGTTTGTTCGCGTATGTGTGTTTATGTAACAATGGATGTAGGTATATAGTTTTTGTGCGTGCAGTGTGTGAGTGTATATATGTACGAATGTATGTGTGAATGTGTGCATGTATGTATTTACGCAAGAGTGTGTTTATTGTATATATGCATGTATTTATGTACCAATTTATGTAAGTACGAATGTACTCGTATATGTATGTACGTACGTACGTACGAATGTTTGTGCGTATGTGTATATGAATCTATACATATATGTAAGTACGAAAGTGTGTACGAATGTATTTACATATATATTAAGCAAGAAATTACGCATTTTATGTATGTAGAAATGTATTTAAGTACGTATGTATGCATATGTGCGTTAGTTCACTGGTGTGTATTTGTACGTATCTGTGTAAACTTTTGTACATGATGTTGCGAAATTTTGGGTGAGTTATTCGTTTAATATGTAAAACCGCACACAATAACTCGCACTATATACACAGGATGTTTCATAAATACTTTTACAAACTTCGGGTATGGGTTCCTTACACCATAAGAAGGAAAAAAGCTCATATAAACATATGTCCAATAATCCTTTGTTTTCTCGTTAGGTGTTCAACACAATGGTACACTTATAACACACAAAACTCATAATAAATGCTCGAAATGTCCTCCTCTTGCTTCTATGCATGCCGTACTCGTCGAATCATGGAATGTCGCACCCTGTCAAAAACTCCGGAATGGTGTCGAATGGTTTCGCAGGCTTCCATGACACGTCGATGAAGCGTTTGTGCATCCGGAATGGCTGCTCCATAAACCAATGATTTAAGATGCCGCCAGATGTAAAAATCCACAGGATTGCGGTCGGGAGAACGTGCAGGCCATGGAACCGGTCCTTGTCTGCCTATCCATCGGTCATGGTAGATACCAGTCAGTCCATCTCGAACAATGCGACTAAAATGTGCCGGAGCCCCATCATGCATAAACCACATGTTTTTTCCTATTTGAAGGAGCACATCTTCGTGAAGTAAGTCGGGAAGAGTGTGCTGGATAAAGTCCCTGTAGACAGCACCAGTAAGACGTGCTGGTAATACGTATGGACCTACCAGAGAGTCACCTGCAATGCCAGCCCACACATTCAGACTAAACTGTTGGTGATGTCTAGTCTGAAGTACAGCATGAGGATTACGATCTGCCCATACGTGTACGTTGTGGAAATTAGTAACTCCATCTCTCCCAAACGTTGCCTCGTCTGTAAACAAAACTGACGAGACCAACAATGTATTGGCTGTTTGTGCTACAAACCATCGGCAAAAGTTATCCCGTGGTGGATAATCGGTAGGCGAAAGACCCTGCGCACGTTGAATATGATATGGATACAGGAGCTGCTCGTGAAGTACCCTCCATGCTGTCACGTGTGATGTACCAGATGCCACAGCCACTTGTCTTGTACTGACACCTGGATCGTCTTTGACACACTTTAACATCTGTACTTCGCGTTCCGGCGTACGAACAACTCTTGGTCTTCCTCGATCAATAGTCCGTGGTGCAACGGTTCCTGTCTCAGCAAGGCGACAATAAACAGCGACAAAGGTTGGATGACTCGGTTGTCTTCGGTCTGGAAACTCCATCTGATAGAGCCGTGCAGCCTCGCGTCCATTACCATTCGCGCGACCATACATAAAAGCCATGTCTGCCTGTTCACGAAATGAATATCCAGCCAATGTGGAACGAAACACGTGCAGTTAACTCACAACAATTGAAACGTTGAAGACAGACTAATGACAAATGACAAACGTAAACATGTCTCCATGACAACACTTTGCCATCAACCGTATGCAGTAAATGGGTCAACGCCTTCTATGAATGCATAGAGATATGAAGTTTTGAGGTTGGACCCCGAAGGCCGTTGAACTCACACTTTCATTGTGACAGGAATAACGCGAAAACCAAGGATTATGGGACATATGTTCATATGTACTTTTTGCCTTCTTGTGGTGTAAGGAACCCATACCCGAAGTTTGTAAATATATGGACGCCCTTTAACTGTTGTGGTACTTAGCGTCCCATTCTATATTGGGCGTGAAAGACCGTAAATTTTGCTAAGAGGCCCCTGTATCAGGTTTGAGGTTCCTTTACGTATCTTTTACGACACTGGACCACCGGCTTTACTTCCCTTCCGAAGGAACTCATGCTAATCATTTTTAGGCCCGAAAATATACATCGCCCTCCGCTGGACTTGAACCCGCGACCTCGGGAACTTGAATGTAGCATGGTACCCCTAGACCACGGAGGACGATATTGTGTTGTAGGTATATATGCGTGTGTGTTAATGTTTATGAGTGCGCGCACGCAGTAAATGCCGTTGTAATTACTACTTGGAATCACACTCATTAAAATCGTTTAAAACCCAATTGCATCACGTATCACTGTATATTGCTACACTTTTCGATCTTTCAAAAACTAAATATTAAATTAACACGGCAACGCGACAAGCACGGACTTGTATTCTTCAAGCACAAAGATAATTAACATGAAACACATGTCGCAGTGGAAAACAAACACACAACGGAATTAACAAGGTCCGATGAATCAAGTATCTCCTGCCAATATTGACTGACGTTATTTTTATTTTGGATACAAGCCTTCAGCTTGAACGCTAATAATTTTAACAAGCTCACATTATTGGAAAATGCACAATTCGCACTCATTTCAACATGAACCCCGTTTTGTTTCACAATTCAAGCACTTTTTTCTGTTTTGTTTTGGTCATTAAAACTGAGAACATGCACGAGACAACGCACGTAATTGGTGCACTGTATGTATCAGTGCTTCCCCCTGTCGAGGATAAAAATAAATAAAAACTTACAACTTTACATTTTCGGAAGAAGATAATGTTACACGGCTGTTAATATCCTTTAACAATCCAATTTTTATATTTTTAGTACGGTCATTAAAACGGCACTCGATAACTCGATTAGCACAGACGTGAAAAATCAAAACATCCAGATGTTACTCTGTATTTGAAATGCTTCGATAAAAAGGGCACATGTGTGTTTGTTTGTTCTTAACGTTGTGAAGTTATATAATTGATTTAATTGTCACAGTTATTACTGCCCCCTCTGTGATTTAGCCAGAAGTATCGGGTTTAAGTCCCGGTTGTGATTGGTCACCTGTGTATTCCGCAGGTTCATCACTAGAGTGAGGCAGTATTTTTAGCACTTAAATAATATCAGTCTAATTATATAATATCAAATATAATAATAGCCCGGCTTAAAGCAATATGTGTATAATATAATATATAAAATATATATTACAGTCATTGTATTATGTTTATATTATTATATACATATATAATAATGTTATGTGTATATATTACGTAGTTTAACAATGTAGGAGCTGTGAGAATAGAAGCAAACTGCTTTCCGTAGCAAACAGAATTACAAAGTAGAATTCGAAAGTTGCTAACAACGAGGTAACCTTGGGACAACAATAAATTAGAAAGTTTAATAAAAGCTACTAATAATTCTAGGAACAATAATGTAATATTTAAAACAGTTTACAAATAGCCAATCAAAAACTAGGAAAAGCTTAATTGAATAAAAGTATTCTGTTTGAGTAGGATTAGCCAATCAGAAACTTGAAATAGAGAAAATGTGCAAATTCAGGCGGCAGACGCTACAAGATTCCGTACCCACAGGTTCACTGTGGGACATAAAAATTCGTTGCGATGAAGATAATATAAGGTTTACGTGTTAAAAAGTACAAATAACATAAATCTCACAGCTCTATAGTAGGGTATACCAGTTAAGTGTTATATAATCGTGTGAAGGATTAATAAAACAAAGTACAATACAATTATAATCTATGTAAGCTTTGTTCTTTAGCCGCACCAGCCCTGCAAAGAGATACGTGCTTTACAAATCATTACTGACGCAGCCGAGGTATACATATATAATATTTAAATAAATATTAAAATACAAAGTTGATTTTTAAACGGGGGGCGAAGGTCACCGGAAACTTTGTACCGTACGTGGGGTGAACACTCCAGGGAACATATCTAGCGCAAAACGTGGTGTAACCACAACAATTAAACCTTCAAGTTTGGCTCCCATACGTGGGGCAGTAACTACTTCAAGAGATGTATGCAATAGGTGTTAAAAACGTAAAATAGTGCGACTTTGTCCAGTTTTTCAACTGTCACTTTTTACTCCCTTCTCGCTGTTACTGTTTTGCTGCTATCTAGTTCTCCTTCACTGGAAGTTCACTTCACTAAGGTGAGCTACTTCAATTCTCCGTTACTTCACTTCTTTCGTGACGCAGACCTTTACGACAGTCGCTCTGCGGTAGCAATCGCTGCGCATAATAGAAGCTGTCACCAACTCGCTCGCTCGACTCGCGCTGACTCCACTCTGTCGCACTCGAATCGCTTTCAACTCGCGACTTCCTCACTGCCCGCGAGAGCGCTCGCTTATATAGGCAGTGCAATCTTTCACATAGTGATCTCGAACTTTCCAGAATTATTTGATTTACCTTCTGGAAAAGTGGGGATATAAAGCTTCCATAAAGTTCTAGTTATCTTCTGATAACGCGCCCGGTGTTTACACTGGCAAGCGGTGGTCATCTTGTTTACTCCGACCGCTTGGCCCCGACTTTTCGATAACCTTAAGCCATAGCCGCTGCGGCACAATAGGTAAGCAAATGGGTACTACGACAAGTTCAAAATAGCACTAAAATAGGCACTTCAGTAATGATAAGCACTGAAAAGAGCATAATAATTTATTCATTTACCGCTTGGAACTCATTTTGACTAACAGAGCAGTATAGAAATATCAAATATCCATATATCAGGTATAAAATGTACTAAACTCTAAATATTTCTTCTTTAAATTTGCATTCTTCAGTTACTATTTATTTTTTATGCCAAAACCCTACTATCACTTTTCTCTCTTGAATAAGTTTTACACTCCATGCTAGTTTATTTGACGTTCTATTGTTGCATTTGCAATGAAGTGAGGTCTTTTTTTGGTCATTACTTTGTTTTTGTCCTCGTGGGAAGTAGAAATCAACAAAGCCACCGCATTAATGAACAGAGCGATGAGTTAATATTAAAATGATGGGTTTTCTAGTCCTAAACCAATAATTACTTTGTAGGTGACCTTTTACCATACACTTCATTGTCCTAAGTAGCCAGTACCTTATATTTACATGCAACAATGCAACTGCTGACGTTAGGAAAAAATGCTGACATTACAAACTTCCTCAGGCATGTTGGCTAATTGGCTCAGAGCGCGAAATATTAATTGCAATACATTATATTAAGGATAATATGAACAAGTAAACGCCAATAACAAAAACAATGAAATGATGATAGGCAAAAAACTTGACAAAGCTTCTCATTATAAAAGAAGCCTTAATAGGTCCTTGATACCGTAATTATGGACGGGGAAAAATAATTAAATAAAGTAATAATAGCAACATATAAAAATAATAGCAATAAATAATTTCTGTAAATTAAATCCAGGTATAATGTACAAGCTTGGATTGAAAGAGTTTGTCCGGAAAGACAAAGGTAATTAGAAAGTCGCGTTATTAGCGACAGCCGAAGTATCGAGGACATTAACTTAGGATTTCTGGGAACGCAGTTAGGTTATAAGTTCAGTACGGTCACGTAGACCAAAATTATGAAAAAGATAAGTGAAAGGTATTTTCGAGAGTTTAGCTAGGTCAGCATGATAACAAAGTTAAGAGGCACACGTAAGATTTAAGCACTGGTTGCGCGTGATAAATGATGCTGATGGGAGTAATTCTAATGCAAACGTGGCTTAAGTAATAAGAAGGTGGGCATCTGAATCAGGGAGTTATTCTTCTCTGGCGGTGCTTGCTCGTGTGATATTTTAAGCTCCCAGTGATGCGCATTGGTGAGTATCGGTTATCGCGAGGGATCTTGCCGATGCACATTTTAGTAACTTACGGCAGGTTAAGCTTCTAGTTTCTTTTATTACGGAAACCGTTACTTCCAACCGTAGCTTTGATGCTGCAGAAGTTAGCAGGTGTAATAATTCAGTTGTTACAGTTTTAAGTGCTACGGTTCATAATCAGTTCTTTATAGTCACGGTTGGCAACTCACTTCAAAAACTCAAATATTAGCTGACAATAAAGTTCTAAGTCAATTTAAACTGGTGTTACCCTTCACAATACATCCACGCATATCCTGGGGAGAAATACTTATAGCTCGACCACTGAAACGCCGTCAGTGGAATCAACAACAGATATTCGAGGCAACGAGAATAGGTGGCAAATGCATACCTGCTTCAAATTGTCACACCATCATCGCGGCAAAGTCCTGCTTCACCCTTAATCTACGAAAAGGAACACAGGCAATTATAGGCACTGTAAAATTAGTATACTTTGCTCCAGTAAGCATGAAAGTTATATATGTAACCTACGATTCTAAACAAATGCACAAAATAAGCAAATAGGCAAATGCCGAGCTCTGTTTGGTGTTAAGTATGAGACAGTGCGATGGACTGCGAATCTAGAAAGGAAGTTAAAGTGTCTTATCCCCTGAGATACCAGTTACGTCATTATTTCTAAATGTCGCTTTGACTTCTTGATTATATCGACACGGCTACTGTGGTTTCGAAAGCTCACCCAAATCAATGTTTGTCACAATGTGACTGTAACTATGTAGTCACCTTTTGCTTGAGTAACTTGCTCATAGATGACTTTAGTTGTGTACTCGCCTTGCTGTATCATCTTCCTGAATAACTTTCTCATAAGGACATTAGTTGTGTAGACGCCTTCCTGTGCCATATACTGGAATACCTTATTCAAAGATGGCTTTAGTTGTATAGTCGCCTTCCTGTATCGCCTACTTGAATAACTTGCTCAAATATGGCTTTAGTTGTGTAATGTCAGTACCACCTGCTTCAAACTTATTGAAGCTTTAGCAACTTTAGTTGTGTAGTGACCTTCCTGTATCATCTGCTTTAGTAACCTTCTGATGGGTGACATTAATCGTGTTGTCACCTTCCTGTACCATCTGCTTCAGAAACTTGATAGACGATATTAGTTGCGTAATTACCTTCCTGTACCATCTGCTTCAAAGCATTGCTGATTGGCGACATTAGTTGTGTAGTGACCTTCCTGTACCATCTGCTTCAAAGCATTGCTGATTGGCGACATTAGTTGTGTAGTGACCTTGCTGTACCATCTGCTTTAGTAACCTTCTGATGGGTGACAATAATCGTGTTGCCACTTTCTTGTACCATCTGCTTCAGAAACTTGATAGACGACATTAGTTGTGTAATTGCCTTCCTGTACCATCTGCTTCAAAGCCTTGCTGATTGGCGACATTAGTTGTGTAGTCACCTTCCTGTACCATATACTTAAAGAAACTTGCTGATGGATGACATTAGCCGAATGCTGTGGTGATTCCTCTTTTACTACGAACTTCCTTTCGCATCATTTCTTCTCATCTATTTCAGGGTTGTCGGTTCGTGTGCGTGGCGGCGGAGCGGTGAAATTTGCGCTTTGTAAAGATTTCTCCCTGGCGCTTGGATGATCGGCTGCAGCCCCTTCTTGGGGATCACGTTCCCGGAAACCCTGGGCTTGTTGCAACGGCCTTATGATTGCTGTTATTCTGGAATAGTTAGGGACTCCGTGCGGATGTGGTCGCCTTATTGCCTCCCCTTCATCCCTTCCTTCCAGGGGTAATGCAAGTCATAAACTGCCTACAATGACCTCCATGTGGTGCTGAAAATCATGGCTGGGAGCCCTTTGGTTTAACTAATCCTAACTGTAATTTTACGGTTTGTAAACATTAACTCGCTTGTGAATGAAATATTTCCATTAACATGAACATCCATCTCTAAGAATCTGACTACGATATTGGAGTAATGGTTTCGGTTGAAGCTTGTGCTGAAAGTAAAAACTAACCTACCAGAAAACTTACAACGTATGAAAAACCGTTACGGCTTGCAGACAGGCGCTGAAAGGAAAAAACCCGATGTTGCAGTTATTACATATGACGTACATGAAGTTAAATTGTGTGTGGGATATGTCCACAATTCCTGCTCAAACTGACCGACCGACCGAGCGAGCGTCACACCATCATCCATCAGTTTCACACTCTCACCTCCGGAGATCTCGCTTGATGGTCGACTCTCCTGGCGGAATTTCCTCTAGCCCGCCAGCTGTTTCCTCCTTCCACTAACTCGCTCCTAACCGACATTAGCAAAACTTGTTGAATAAAACCATAACAAAAATTCTGATGTGTACATTCACATTACTTTCTCTTCCTCTATCGCTTATTACTGGGTATACAAATTATTCTTCCGACAGTTTATTTTTCTATCTACTTCATTTTAATCGAGATAAACGTTCCCGGGAACAGCTGCATTACACATTTCGTTACCGATACAAAGAGAACAGCGATAGTCAAATGTTTTAACACCTGGGCGCTATATGCTGGCCTTAAACTTCCATACTGTTTCCATGACATCGCGAGAAATAATTGAAAATCGACAGGACTTTAAAAGAATGAGTCGGCATTGAACAATTCGAACCATTAATAACGGATATCTTGCAAATCACTGATGGCACAAAAAAGATTATTTAAAATAAATTGTGTGAGTATTCTCTCGTACATTTCTTGTGTAGTAGGTATTCCGCTATCGCTCAACGTTCACTAGTTGTACAAGATTATGTACAATTGGTTCCAAATGAAGAGGACTTCAAGGGATATTCTTAGTAAATCAAAATAAACATTTTGTTTCTTATTTAAGTATCTTTAATATATGATATTTTCATTTTAGGGCCATTTTTTTTAGAAAATAAGAAACTTCAAAAATACTTCCATTCAAAGGGTAGCCTGTGGTGGGGGATTTTTTTTTTAAATATTCGCGTCAGATCTTTAGAAGGTACTGAATTTAAATACAAAGTTTGCTGTTTATCCGACTTTTCCTTTTCTGAATTATGGACCTTTTTCAAAAAATGTTATTTTTTTATTCAGGCGGTCTGAAAACAAGTATTGCCCGCGAAATTTCGGTATGGAATACCATACCCTCTACCTTACCAGTACGTGGTAGAGAAATTAAAATCTGATGTGTTGGATTTGCATGATTTTCCTTACTTACTTTTATAAAATTTTATTCTTCTATTCATTTCTGTTAATACAGATACAAATTCATTACTCGTTTCAAGAGAGAGAGACAAGAAAGCGATTTAGCAGTCGAGAAAAGTATAAGGAACGTCTTGGAAATGGCTAACTCCACAAAATGATACTCTCATAAATTTTCTGCTTTAATGATATCTAAATTGTTGCTATTTTTTTGTAGTAAGATTTTGTCTATCTCTCACGGCTTACCAATTATACAAAGGTCATTGACAGGATTTTCTCAGAAAATTCAAGATATGCATTTTATTTGTAATGCAAGTATCTTAAATGTAAGGCATTCTTTATCAAATCATTGGAGGTATTTCAAGAACATAAAAATAATCAAAATTATTCCATGTAAAGTGTAATTTTGAGCTGGGGCAGTTCTTGAAAATGCTTGTGTCGTATCCTTGGAAGATATTGAACTGAAATACTGAACTGAAATATCAATCTTGGTGTTTATCCGACTTTTCGTTTTTGAGTTGTGTTTTTCACAGGCGCACATACACATTCACGCCAACCTTTTTCTAGGATGATTGCTTTGGACTAGGTGAATCTCATAACATGTACTTCAGGTGAAATATCGTTTCTTTGGCTGCTCAAGAATCCACAGAAAATTTATACAATTTCTTTCGTTTACATTACTGATGAAAGATGTTTGTAGATTTGTATTTACTTTGGTTTAAAAGCGGGTCAACACTGCCCTACACTGCGACCGTTACAAATATATTTCGTGTCCCATGTCTTATTTTCCGCGATACAGAAGCCTGCCGTTCATAATGAACCGAATCTCAATTTGGACCGTGATGGTTTAAAACTCCCAGAATTTGGGAAATCGACATTAACAACCGAAGGCTCTTTGGTGTAAGTACTGAGAAAAATAGATGGGTAGCTGTCTCTTCTGCATGTTGATACCGAATAGGCAGGATTCACCCTGTCCCATTCTGTCAGAGTGGATTCTAGAAAAGGCCAGTTTGCTCATGAGAATCTATTCTAGTTTAGGAGTTCTCGCGATCTGCTTCCATCAATCTCTATATGAGAGCTTTTGGAGTGCCAGGTTGATACCGTAATTATTGACGGGAATATATAAATAATTAAATAAAGAAACAATAGTAAGGTAAAGAAATAATTGCAATAAAAAATTCCCGTATATCTAATTAATATATGACGAAACAAGCCTGAATTGAAAGATTTGTCCGGAAAGATAAAGGTAATTAGCAAGTCATGTTAAGGAAATGTCATTTGTAACATCCTAGTATAGAACGCATTCGCATAACAGTTCCTGGAGTGCAGTTAGATTTAAGTTCATTACGTTTGCAAAGTTACGTGGAAAAAATTCTGTAAATTAGAAAGGGGAATGAAATTCTGAGATTTGGGCAACTTCCGCATAGAAACAGGGTCAGATATGCCTACTTAGAGTTTTAAGATTGGACTGCAAGAGAAGGAACGTTTGTAGGGGTGTTGATATATTGGCTGAGCTTAAGAAACGAGCCAGCATTCTAAATCACTTATTTACATAATTGTGGGACTTATTGGTGTAACGAGCTTGTGAATATGAGTTTCATTTTAAATGGTGTAGCGTCTAGTGACGCGCTTGAGTGAGTAAGATTTAGCGGCTATTAAGAGGAATATTTCCTAACAAAATTTCTGTTATTATCGCAACTGACGCTTCGCTTAATTATTGTTATAGAAGTGATGCACTCGTAAATTCAACAGTCGGCGACTCTTCTCAAACTGAAGATCTTAATCAATATTAAAATTTCTCGGCTAAATAAAATGGTGTTGTCCTTTCATATTACACTCACATATACCTTGAAATAAAGAACTTAGCTATACCACTAGAGTAGCTGGCGAACGAGACAATGAAGTTAAATGTTATCTTTGAAACAAAGGGTAAGGTTTCAAAAGTGTCAGGGTTCAAAAATTGGCGCCTCATCAAGGGCCAATGAAAGGATGCTCTGTTCCCCACATGCTCCGGCAGCCTGTTTGAAGATGTAAGAATATTGTCGCGTAACGATGGCGCCGACACCATCAGCGCCTTTGCCAGATGTCACGTATAGGATGGCAACGTAGCACAGGATAGCACTGAGAGGTTTATAAGTTGCGGTAGCCGGAAGGGTGGTGAAAGAGTGACCCTATCGGTCACGTAATTCAGTTCCCAAAAGAAACTTTAATGTTTTTAATAACAAACTAAACTACACTTCATAAGAGAGAGAGAGAGAGAGAGATTTAGACTGCTTGTGGGTTTACCTGGTGGACAGGCTAAGTCCGGCGTTCCAGCTTCGTCCTGCCTGGGGCCTACGTTGATGTTACAAGTTAGCACAAAATACATTTAAGAAAATGACCAGCACAGCCCTGCTAGGCAAGTGATAGCCCAAAAGACAACTTAAAAAAATTGACAGAACGCTGATTAGTGCCTAGCTAGTAATTCACGTAAGGTATGTCAGTAGAAATTAAATAAATCGCCCACGTGACGGACATGTGGAGATCTTTCTTCTAAAAACATCCCACCAACCCCTGCTTAAATCAGCATACAGAAAATAACTCGCAAAAATTCTAAAGTCAGTCTCATGGATTTACTCAAACCGTCACAACATTGTGAGCTTGTTCAACTTTAGTGCCAGTTCACTAATGTAGTTTAGTTCTGTTTTCACTGCCATTTTATTTTTCCTTGTGACGTAGCGGCGTAATGAAATACGCGCCTAGCAGCCTCTTCATCCTTCCTCTTCATTCGCTGGAACGGCGAACACAAGACTTCTCTAATCGCAAACTCACTCGTAGAACGCACTGAATAACGAGTACGTCATATCGCATTTAACCACTGCTAAGTAACTGCTCGTACTCGCGAGCATACTGGCTTATATATACATAGCTACTACAATTTCGAGAGTGTTCCATAAAGTTCGCGGGTGTTTATCTCTCGATAGCGCTTCCGATGTCTACGCTGGGTGAGAGCGCTACTCTGTCTGCATATCTCATTTTATCTCTTCATAGGGCTGGTCGGTCGCTAACTTCTACGCGATAATTGCTTCACAATATCAACATTTAGTCAAATGTCCCAAAAAAGCATCGTTTCACTGTTGCCAACTTTAATACTAGGTTTTTGCTGCCTGGGCTATGATCCTGACAGAGTTGAGCCTGTACGTCGAACGAGTTTTGGTGCATTGTACCAATGTCCATATTTCTACCATTCATCCCTTCGAAAACAAATCAGCTCCAGCATACAAGTGAGATGATTGTCCCTCTCAGATTATTCCGTTTACCGAACGAGTATATGTCTCATATCTTTTTCGAACGGCCACAGTGACCAGACCCAAGTAGAAGATTCAGTCATTTACTTCACTTCCTTATACGTAGCTCAAGTTCGCGTGATAATGCAATGTGACACAAGTGAAATGCAACGGCAATGTACGTACTAACAATCAATTGTTAACAATAATGTTTGTTGGCTGTTATACAATTAGTTTATTATTCGGCTATTGTGTATGTAGATTATTTGGGTATATTTTTGTAGGCATGTTGAATGAGCCATCAATATTTATACCTTATGTTAACATGGTTTCGGTATACTGTATCCTTGAAGCAGAAAACAGTAGACATGTTGAATGAGCCATTAATATTTATACCTTATGTTAACATGGTTTCTGTATACTGTATCCCTGAAGTAGAAAACAGTGGACATGTTGAATGAGCCATCAATATTTATACCTTATGTTAACATGGTTTCTGTATACTGTATCCTTGAAGCAGAAAACAGTAGACATGTTGAATGAGCCATCAATATTTATACCTTATGTTAACATGGTTTCTGTATACTGTATCCTTGAAGCAGAAAACAGTAGACATGTTGAATGAGCCATCAATATTTATACCTTATGTTAACATGGTTTCTGTATACTGTATCCTTGAAGCAGAAAACAGTAGACATGTTGAATGAGCCATCAATATTTATACCTTATGTTAACATGGTTTCTGTATACTGTATCCTTGAAGCAGAAAACAGTAGACATGTTGAATGAGCCATCAATATTTATACCTTATGTTAACATGGTTTCTGTATACTGTATCCCTGAAGCAGAAAACAGTAGACATGTTGAATGAGCCATTAATATTTATACCTTATGTTAACATGGTTTCTGTATACTGTATCCCTGAAGCAGAATACAGTAGACATGTTGAATGAGCCATCAATATTTATACCTTATGTTAACATGGTTTCTGTATACTGTATCCTTGAAGCAGAAAACAGTAGACATGTTGAATGAGCCATCAATATTTATACCTTATGTTAACATGGTTTCTGTATACTGTATCCTTGAAGCAGAAAACAGTAGACATGTTGAATGAGCCATCAATATTTATACCTTATGTTAACATGGTTTCTGTATACTGTATCCCTGAAGCAGAAAACAGTAGACATGTTGAATGAGCCATTAATATTTATACCTTATGTTAACATGGTTTCTGTATACTGTATCCCTGAAGCAGAATACAGTAGACATGTTGAATGAGACATCAATATTTATACCTTATGTTAACATGGTTTCTGTATACTGTATCCTTGCAGCAGAAAACAGTAGATATGTTGGGCGAGACATCAATATTTATACGTTATGCTAACATGGTTTCTGTATACTGTATCCTTGCAGCAGAAAACAGTAGATATGTTGGGCGAGACATCAATATTTATACGTTATGTTAACATGGTTTCTGTATACTGTATCCTTGCAGCAGAAAACAGTAGACATGTTGAATGAGACATCAATATTTATACCTTATGTTAACATGGTTTCTGTATACTGTATCCTTGCAGCAGAAAACAGTAGACATGTTGGGTAAGACATCAATATTTATACCTTATGTTAACATGGTTTCTGTATACTGTATTCTTGCAGCACAAAGCAATAGACATGTTGGGTGAGACAATATTTATACGTTATGTTAAGATGGTTTCTGTATACTGCATCCTTGCAGCACAAAACAGTAGACATGTTGATGAGACATCAATATTTATAAGTTAAGTTAAGATTGTTTCTGTATACTGTATCCTTGCAGCACAAAACAGTAGACATGTTGATGAGACATCAATATTTATAAGTTAAGTTAAGATTGTTTCTGTATACTGTATCCTTGCAGCACAAAACAGTAGACATGTTGATGAGACATCAATATTTATAAGTTAAGTTAAGATTGTTTCTGTATACTGCATCCTTGCAGCACAAAACAGTAGACATGTTGATGAGACATCAATATTTATAAGTTATGTTAAGATGGTTTCTGTATACTGTATCCTTGCAGCACAAAACAGTAGACATTTTGATGAGACATCAATATTTATAAGTTATGTTAGGACGGTTTCTGTATTGTGCATCCCTGCAGCATAGAACTGTAGACACGTTGCGAGAGACATCAATATTTATACGTTATGTTAAGGTGGTTTCTGTATACTGCATCCTTGCATCACAAAACAGTAGACATACTTCGCGAGAAGCAATGTTTCAAAATTCACGTGTTAACAGTATGGACGTGAAGGTCATCATTGCCCAGGTTGTGTCTAATAAGGAAGCAGTAGGTCTAAATAATGGGCCTGTTCTTAGTGTATATTACACAATTCAAACTCTTGAGATTACGCACTGAAATCTACCATTGCAAAGCCTAAGTAATGACATCTTTTTGATTATTCAATATAACCGTATAGTGTATGACTGGGAAGATCAAGGAGGTAAACAAAAATTTAGGCTTTTTTTTTAAAAAAATAGTAGTGTAAAAAACGAGTAGTTTGAATCTTTTTTAGTTTGAAATAGATTAATAATGTAGGGTATGAGGTTTATTAATATCACGTTTTCAGGTCTGTTGAGTTCCATTATCTCATTTATACATTATTTTAGCCGTCTTCCTTTGAAAACTTAGAACTGAAGTTATATTTTAATACCAAGCAGTTTCTTCAATCTGATGTATGCTCCTTGCAAAAGGAGCATACCAGTTGCAAAAACTTCATTTTTGATGGTGCCTACTGCTATTTTAAGTATTTCCAATGTAGTTTTGGCAAAATTAAGGGTGGTATCGAGTCATATTCCAGTAAAAATGCGGCAGTAGGATGTAGGATATGCCTATCGGAAGAGACACCTAGCCACTGCGGCCAGCTTGGAAGAAAGAAGAAATGCAGTGAATGAGGTCGCAGGTCCGCAGCCAGACTGGCCCACATAGTCGCACACAAGTCGCTAATATTTTCAGTTTGAGCTCCCACGCACCAGTAGAAACGAAGAATCACGAAAGAGGACGACAAAACGACCCTAACGGGCGGTACAACGCACCCTGGTGTTCAGGGTGAGAAATGTTTACAATGCACAAGCAAGTACATCATCTGCCCGACACCTTCAGCACTACAGGACCTGAAGACATATGAATCAGAAAGGGAGAGCTGAAATGAGAGGAAATGGGAGAAGGAGAAACCATGGTAGAACCTACCACCTCGGCATTCGCCTAGGCGACCAGAGTAAAACCACGAAAAGCCCGACAGTTAGACTGGGTAGTCACCCGGAATCGAACCCAAGACCTCCCGAATGCGGATCACAAGCATTGCCGCCTTAGCCATCCTGACGGGTAAATGCACAGTATTCAACTGCATGTTGTGTAACATCTTTACTGGTTTTGTTTGTTTTCGCAGTCATAATATGACGCTGTGTTTGTTACTAACTGCCATACCCGGTGTTGAACGGGTGGCTTTTTTAAATCTCTAATGACGATTTAATTAAATTTTCTCCCTGCACTCTTTATTAAATTATTTTACAATGATGTAGCATACGTTTTACTCTGATTTCTCCCCATTACGTCTTAGACATGTAATTTCATAAAGTTCTCATATTAGTCTAAATAATACAACAAGTATTGACTATTATTCGAAAAAAATGGGCATGAGACATCAACATATTTTGCATTTCCTATCTTAGTCTCCCCCAGGCCCTCCCCCGCAGCAGTCTCCAAAAACTCTGGAGATGTATAGCCTGTAAAAGTGTTATGGGTGAAAGATTATCCAAATGTTTGAGTCATTTTTACACAATAACACTAAACAAACGCTTATTTAATTAACAAGGTCCAAGTACCTTAAATTTAATTTGAAACAAATCAATACTATATAGATATGTTATCCAATATTTGCAGTACGTGAACATTAATTACTGTTTTTCTAGTATGTAAAAATTATTTAAGTATATTTCCAATATCATTAGACACCCTGTTTTTTGTAAACATTTATAATGGCTTGCGTGATAAATAGTTAACTATATCCTGTGACCGTTGTTTTAATGTTGTATATTAAAGCTCTATAAGTAGGAACAACTATTTCAGGTAAAGTTACTGAAAAACCTGGGAGTTAGTGAATGTATTTTCTTTGTGAACCTACCACTTTGAAAATGTTGTGGTTGTGAAGGAAGAGGACGCGGAGTAGAGGAAACTCGTGTTCGTCCATCTGGCCCCCGACGGTGACAGTGATCGCATCATTATGACTACGTGTGGCACGATGGCGGGCGTCAATAGAGTTGACGTCACACGGGGAGACGATTTGTAACAATTACCGTTGGGTATAGCGCCCATTGTTTGGGGCCCGACAGCAGGTAGATGCAACTTTGCAATCGCAAGGTAGATGATTTATGATTCTGGTTTACAAACGGATATAGACGGGGCAGAAAATGTCACAGCAAGGGCTTCTAGAAGAGGGCTGCTTTTGTGTATAGACTACTCCCCGGTTTCTCTCTGCCACAAAGTAAAAGTACATCTATGAAAATAATTAAGTCCCCTTTCACACATGTCATTTGAGGCTAAGGTTCAAGAAGTGGAATTAAAGTGAAAAATTCAATATCATAGCCGGGATATGAACCAGTGAGCTTCGGCATACGGTACCGCTGCTCTAACCGATTGAGCTACCATGACAAAATGCCGGGTGACATTTACATTCCCAACTGACTCACAAGGGGTTCTAAAATTCATTTTGAGATAACATGCCCCAATGGCAACTTACAATATTATGATTGCTTTAAGCTCCGGGCTTCATAACTAACACGTGTTTTGGTCATAAATGATTATTAATTGTTCTTTCACACATTCTGTGTGTAGGCTGAAGTTGAAAAGGTAGAATGAGGCTAAAATATTCAGTGCCATAGCAGGAATTTCAAGCACAGACCTTTGGCTGTACAAGCCATTTCTCTAACCATCTGAGCAACATTATTTTGAAAACTCGCGGGCAATTCAATGTGTACTGCCATGTTGCAACGGTAGCTCAATTGGTTAGAGCAACGGTATAGAAAGGCAAAGATCTGCTGTTTAAATTCAATTGAAGTTTTCAGTCTCATTCTACCTTTCCAATTATAAACGCGTACAAAACTCGGGTTTCAATCATTGGACCGGCTGCTCCTGTATCTGGTCGTACATTAACCAAAAACGGCACTTTTACCATTTTAACAAGTGAAGTAACAGTAACTTTTCATATTAGAAGAAAATAGATTGTTGCGATGGCCTATAGCTGCTTTTCCCGCTTTGGACGGGCGCTTTTTGGCACTGGCTGACTAGTGTTTGGGGAGAGGGAGGTTCTCTCCGCTTATCGAACTGTCCGACACTCCTATCGAAACGCGTTTTCATAATTCCTCTCCTTTCTGGCCTGGTGTGAACCTTATAGAAGTATACAATGAAGCCTGACCGATGGTTCTGAACTCGATCCAGGTTTGTTCTACTGTTTCCTCAGCGAGTTCTTGCAGCGTGCGGGTAAGTAGCAGTTGTCCACGCGAGAGGACAGCCCTGAAGTTCGACACGTTAATAAACGACCAGTTGTACCTCCTGTAAGTATGCATGTAAGGGTGATTAGGTAATATGCATTGTAATGTGAAAAGTGAAATGCAAGATGCGATGAAATAGTATAAAGAAGAAGTGATTAAAAAATAACTTTAACCATTATAGAACGGCAAGGTGAAAGAGATTTAATGTTAAAGGAAAGAGAGAATTTTTTTAAATTAATGGCTATTTTTAAGGCTTTATTTAATCGTGTACATTTAGTTTAATAAGGTAATATATGAAATGTCCTGGGTACTAGCACATAGTTTGCCACCGGGTTCAGGCGGCCTAATTTTAGTAGGTAGTTATAGATTTAAATTAGGCAATACCTGGATGCCAGTAATTTTATTAATAAATAACAGTAATATTTAATTCATTTCGTTTCAAAAATGAATGCATAAATTTAAAATGTAAAAATATATATATATATATATATATATTATAAAAACATGTACATATACATATAAAGTGAAAAAGTAGAAAATTAATTAAAAGTATAAAGATAAAATAAAAAATTAAGTACATGTAAAGTAATTGAGTGTATTAAAATTGTTAACTCCGAAATAATAATAATAATAACATTTAAGATGATACAGTTAAATTATATTCAGCATTTTATTTTTAAAATAAAATAACTGTAAATTTTAAATTGGAAGTCATATGTAAAGGTGTTGAGGTGAGTAACAATGAATGGGAGTTGTGTTGTGTTGATTGGAGAGGTATTTTGTTAATTGTGAATGTACATTAAATTTATTTATGTAATTTGTACGTTTTTTGTTTATTTGTGTTTTATATTTAAATTTAATGATTAACATTATTAATCATTTTAGTACTAATAATGGTTTATGTTTTATTTTATTTTGTATCAATATTATATTTATATTTTGTTTTATATTATTATATGCTTTTATATTTTATATTCCTTCTTTTACTTTTGTTAATATATATATGCGTAAAACAGTGTATTATAAAATTATATAGACAGAGTGAATAAATTGTGAAGATCTGGTATATAGACCCGGTTTAAGAAGTTAGGTACCAAGGTAAAGTATTACATACTTTTATATATATTGTACGTCGTGTTGTGCTACATGAAGGTAAAACAAAATTCTGGACGAACTGCGGAGGTACACACAATATATTAATGTTATCTTAACCTGAAAAATTTTAGGGATGCTTGATGTTGAAATGTTAATTTATACAAATTTCAACCTATTTATCACACACACGCATACACGGACCTTCTTCTAAGAATATCTTTTTAATGGATTCACGAAGTCACAAAACGTGTATTTTCAGTGTAAGCTCGGTAACGAATTTTTGGGTGGACTGTAATGCTTTCTCCACTTACTACAGAAAAGTATGCAGCACAGAAAATAAAAGAAAATAAAAAAAGTGTTACATTCACATACTTTCTCTACCCACTACAGTTCAGTTTTATACACCTCCTACAATCTATTTTACCAAAGCTTATTTGCCACTATCTACTCTATATTATTCAAGATACACCTTGTAAGTACGTACAAGAGGGATACAGGAAACCGAATAGATAGTCGGGTGTCTAAAAGCGAGTTGGTATATGCTGGTCTGAAAACCACATACTCTTTCCACCACATCAAGAGAAACGACTAAACAGCAACAGCACTAACTATTCATGCAATTATCGTTTATACAATAACACGAACGTAGCTAGATATTCAAGCAGTAAATAAATCGCAAGGGCTGTAGCAGTAAATAAATCACGATTTCCTAAGCCCGATTTTCTTACTGAACTAGGTAACACAACTCGCGTGGGGTAGGTCTGGGCGTGCCCTTTGGCAGTCGCCAATGCATAGTTGGCTGAGGGAAGGCGCTTTCCAGCCGACTTAAACTCCAGAAGCGCAATTGAGCTATTATGAATCATTTCTGGATGTTTCTTTCCCCCTCTCCCTGCGACCCGTGCTCGCGAGTCAGTGAGCTAGTGAGCTGTTGTTCCTGATGCGACATAAAGTGTTGGTTACTCAGTGTGTACTGCGAGCGGGAATGTTACGTACAGTGAGTGCTGCTAATGCGAGCCATTAGAGAGAAGTCCTGTGTTCGACATAACAGTGATAGTGAAAAATGAACTATTTCACACCAGAAAGTGAAGTAATAGTAGAAAGTGAGTAATATTCGTATTGACGTATATATATTTTGTGACGCACCCGCTATGGTCCAAGGTTATTAGGAGGTCGGCGGCGGGCGGTCCGAGTAAACAACATAATTACCGCTCGTCAGCGTGAGCACCGGGTGCGCTGTGAGGAGACAACTGAAAGCTTCTGGGAGCTTCTTCTCCCCCTCCTCCCGGAACTGTGTCGAAATAGTTCTAGAACGTTTGAGAGCCTTGTGGAAAGAGATTGAGGGTATTCCTCAAGAAATGATTGGAAGCATAATGAAGTACTTCTGCAAACGTCTCCAGCGATGGGAGCCATTTGCGTGATGTACTTTTTAAGAAAGAAACTCGTGATTTTCAATAATAGCAATATTTGTAGATCAGTTATTATTTATAAGTTACATTGGTGTAAACATACGCTAAACCTCTTAATAACTAATTTACGTACTATTTCCCGTGGGCTACTCTGTATATAAGATGTACATAACGTCTGACTTTCTGCTACAGAGAACATGTCCTATGAACTCTATTTTAGAAGCTACCTTTGTTCATCGACCTCAAAAGATACTTGAGGATACTTTACCCCCGACTGAAAATGCCTCTTGAAATGTATTACTGAAATAGATTGTATCCGCTTTCTGTCATTAACTTTTGGAAAAGGAAATGTATATAACCAGAGAATGTTTACCCAGGCTCTCTCTGTTTGAGTGGGGAGGAGCAATTGGACACGCTACAAGCCCTCCAGTGGGGGCCTGACCCAGTCAAGTACGTCACAATTGTTATAGGGGAAGATGAAGTGTTCTCAAGTGGGGTTGAGTTTATTATACCACAGATTTTGCTACAGGCCACACTCAATACAATGTTTCAAGCTGCGTATGTACTTCATATTGGGGTTCAGAAATGTTTCGAGGGATGTTTCTGGAAATTTCCTTATATAACGTAAAATTTACACTTATATTACTTTCTCTACCAAAAGGAGGTGTTGAATTCCATCCAAAAATTCAATATCGAAATTTCATGGCAAGGACGCGTTTTAAGGCTCCATCAATCAAAAGAAATACCATTTTTAGAAAAACATCCGCGTGTGTCTGTGAAGAGCTTAGCTCTAAAATCCGATGTGTTGCACTCGCTGACTTTCTGTACTCTTGTACAAACTATTTTTACAAACGCTTATTCTCCCTCTACTTCATGTTAATTGAGATAAACATTTGTAGAAACTATCTTATTGCTAATTTTCTTGCAGATGCAAGGGGAATTGGTAGGCTTTAAGCGATAGTCAAATATTTTAAGACCTGGTTGCTATGTGGAGATTTCATTCTCTTTGCGTGTCCAGGACATAAAAAAACGAATAACGAATTCCCATTTGAGAAAAAGTGTAGGTATTGGAAAATTCAAACAAATAACAAGGAATATCTCACTCCACAAAAGGCGTATATGACATAAATTCTGTGTTTTAATGAGCTCCACATTTTTATATAGAAAAATGTTGTCTATATCTTACGGTATACCAGTTATGAAAAGTCATTCCGAAGGAAGAGGAATTTTGGGGACACTCAAAAAATGTATAATATACGCTTCATTTGCCATGAAAATATCCTAAAACATGACATTTTAATCAAAATCGTTAGAGCCATTTTTGAGAAAATCAAAGTTTTCGAAAAATGTTCCATGTAAAGGATAATCTGGGTGGGGTATTTTCTTGAAAATCTTCGTGTCGCATCCTTGGAGGATACTAAACTCAAATACAAAGTTTGGTATTTATCCGACTTTTCGTTTTTGAGTTATGTTGTTCACACACACACGCGCGCGCGGATCTTTTTCGATTTTTTTTACTCACGGGCCTCAAAACATGTATTTGTCTCGGCATCATAGTTTTAGGTGGAATGCTTACATTCTCTATGTGCTAGGTACAGGTACAGAAAGGAATAAGATTTGGAAGTATACTTTATAGAAGTTGTATAAAAAGAAACTATCATGGGAAGAGAAAGTAATTTGAATGTATCATTTTTTTGGTCGTCATGCAAAGAGGATGAAATTCAATTCATCACATACCGACATACCTTTTAAAAATCTGACTAACACTTAGCCCACTGTATTCTTCTTATAGCTACAACGAAATATCTAATGAAAGTATATCTGTATTAACAAGAAGTAGATGGAAGAATAGGTTTTTGTAAGAATATTTTGTAGAAGAGTAAGTAGAAAATCAGAGTTTTTGAGTTAGGTTGTTCACAGGAACCGACAACATCGTAACGTTTGCTTGAAAATAAGTTGTTTTGTCTTCAAGGACCTCAAAATGTGCATTTTCGGTTGATGGGTGGAACATCATTCTTGCACTACGTAGCCTGGTTAGCGGCAGAGAAAGTAAAAGTATCATAAATGAGGTAAAATTATATTTCCAAAGTCTCTATTCACATATTTGTGTTAGAGGGGGGATGGTAGCTCCAGAAGGAAAGGGACAAAGATTTTAGAACTAGCTCTGAGCCGGAGCTAGTTAAATTATACAAGAAGTGAGGCGGCTGTTTACTCCCTATTTAGTTTTTATTACTTCAAAAATGAGGCACGGGAGGCGATGAAGGCTGTCCAGGCGGCCTTATCGCCGGTCTCTATGACAACATTAAGTGAAACCCTACAAGTTATCGGACCAGACTTGGTAGCTGCAGCAGCATACGACGTTAAGGAATTTATTAGCGGTATAACGTAAAGTTTGGACTACGGCTCCTAGGGGATGGATAAGAGAATGGCTTAACTCCGGCCAAAAGTTTGCACGTCCCTTCAAGTTGCCCTCAAACTAAGACGGGCACTGCAGGAGCAAAAATAAAAAACTTTTACCAACGATATTTTGGAAATAACTTGCTAAAGTATCATTCTAGCAAAGATGTAACGTTTGCAAGACACGTGTGTATGTTACAGTGCAGAAAACTATCATTGGCGATTTTACATTCACAAGTGGCTTTATAACAGACATATCTACTAAGTATGAAGTGAACTGGCCGATGAGTACAGTCGAATGTTGGCAAGGTGTCCTTATCAGCTGTGTTCCATATCAACCCTGAGTGAGTCGATATTTTATTGGTTTTAAGTCCGACACCATCATTAGTCTATGAAGGAAGGTAAACCCGGCGGTGGGCGATGGATTTTTTCGGATGTAAAAATCCTTAGCTTTACGACCATCGGCTTTACTTCCTTCGAAAGGAAGTAAAGCCGATGGTCCCGTGTCGTAGATTTACGGCACATATGAGAACCTCAAGCCTGATAAAGAGACCTCTGAGCAAAATTACCAGTCTTTTATGCCCAATATAGAATGTGACGCTAAGGACCACAGCAGTTAAAGGGAGTCTATAAATAAATAAAACAGTAAGGTCTAGGGATGATACGAAAAGGAGGAGTACGGAAAAATTTCACTTGAGTGGCTGGTAAGATGCTTTGTCACGACTGGCCATACCAGCCATTGGTTGAATCCGTCTCGTATTGGTCTGATGTCAAATATCAGCATTCAAACATTAACCCATGAATACAGGTTGGGGGAGTAAGACAAACATTAAATGAAGTGTCAGAGCCAGGTAAGGGGCATAGTTTAGTGTTTCTTTACCAACATAAGCCACTGCACAATTGCATTCACTCGACTACACCCATCTTACAGTCAACGGAGTGAAACCAAGTGTCTCTCTTTTTAATTTCATTTATTTAGTCGCTTCAAAAAGTAATCCGGATGTTTCGAATATTCTCAGGAATTAATTATAGATTAAGGTTTATTCATTTTATTACTAATTATTTATTTATTTTGTGAGTTTAATGTCCTTTAACCGAGTAGGGTGAAAGTACTCACCAATGAGTCCAGTCCATTAATAAACAGTTACCCAACAAAACTCTTCTAACGACAGGGAAAACCCTTTGGAAAGACCCTATCCAAACATTCGCCCAAGCTGACCTTTTGAATGTGAGACATACATAAATTACGTATTTTAATGAGCTGAACATTCTTCCTAACTTCACATTTATAAAATAAAACACCAGAGTTTGTTTTGTCATATAAATATTTTAAATACATCTTAATCCACATGTTTCCAGTTATTTTTCAAAAAGAAATGCAAAATCTATCGTTTATAGTTTAATTTGAGGTAGAGGATTTTTCTCGTGTCTGATTCAAGTAGGAAATTTATTTATTCTACTTTTAATTTTTCATTGTGCTACTCACATACACATTTGAAAGCATGCTCAAAAACGACTTTGGTTTTCCGGGATCCGATGTTGCATTGGCAGTAGATCATCGTGAGGAACCGAAAAGCGTGAGGTAAATAGAACTTTACGCTTCAACAGATAAGTTCTGTGCTTTCCAGCGTGCACCACAACAAATCTGGTGTTTTGCATTCACATGAATTTTTCTATTCATTCTTTATAAACTATTCTTACGGAAACTTATTCTATTCATTGAATTTAATACCACAGGTTAGGTGCATGACAAGTAAGAAATGATAAATTTTTCAAATGTATACATGACTTTTGAGCACTAATATTCAGTATTGGGTGCGGCCAGGGAAGCAATGGCACCCGTCGCTCTTCGAAGAAGGCTTGTACATTCCTCGCAATATGCGGCCGGGCATTGTCCTGTCGAAATGTAGCCTGTGGAGATATCTGGTGCAGGCTCTACAACCACCGTTAGGTGCCGGTTGCTGTTCAAAGTCCCTTCAATTCGTAGGAGGCGAGATCGGTTGTTGTAACCAATGGCGCCCCAAACCATCACATCTGGTGTTTGTGCGCTATGCCGCTCAACAATGCAGCCCTCCAAGTTGCACTCACCATGGTAACGCCGGACACTATGTGGCCATCACTGTAGGACACGTTGAAGCGGGACTCGTCCGAAAAGACTACATTTTGCAACTCAGCACCCCAAAGACGGTGTTTACGTGTCCATTGCAGTCAGAGGAGCTTGTGGTTTATGGACAATGAAAGTCTACGTAATGGCATGCATGCAACCAGCCCAACCTGCAGCAGAGGGCGACGAACCATTGATGCAGACAAGTTCACACCTGTTGCTGTGCTCCAGCGTCGAGCCAACACTCTGTATGAAGCTGTACGATCTGCTATGCCCATGCGTACAACATAACGGTCATTCCGTGCTGTGGCATGTTCCGTGGTCCAGTACTCGCTCTTCGCTGCGTACGACCTTCATCTATCCACTACTTCCACACACGCATCACTGTCGTAGCAGCATGTCCTGTACGAACCGAAATGTCACGATATGACAAACCCGCTTCCCGGAGACCGATCATTCTGCGCCGTTCGAACTCACCTCCATGCCGATATGGCTCCCTTTGACTTGCACCGACTTTATTGTTTCCACCTTGTTTGACAGCTGTGCACTGACTAAACTGGGCGCAACACTGATCCTGTCGGACCGACACGAGAGGGCTCTGCTCGGCCTACATGTACCCCATCTCAATGCCAACCTAATCACTTGTCAGATATACACTAAAACTAAATATACATTCCTATATTTTAATGTGTGGAATACAATTTTACCTAGTGCGAAATAATAGTATATTGCAGAACGAGAGGGGAGAGTATAATACAAAGTCAAGTATTTTCACTCCGAGCTTTTGCAAAGCACTTAACGCATGCGGATTGCATAGTATTTTTTCGTCGAGTAAATAAATAGTAATTAATTTTATTTTCGCATAAATATTCCTGACAGCTCTTCAAAAGCAGCATCGAGGTCGACCGCACTAGCCTCTGCTCACTGGTGATCGATTAGTCATGCTGGTAGAGTTCAGCAAATCAACAACTGAAGGTGAGATCGCTGCTTGCGCCGAAATAGTTATATTTAAATGATGCATAAATTAAATCGTAAGTAAATGTTAACAAATCAAGAGAAGTAAAGATGTTAAGATTTAAATGGTAACATTCAACTAGCAAATACGATTTTATCACATGTCTGCAACAATAAATATACAAACATTTAGTTGGAAGATTAAATACACCTTATTACCGTGTGCAGTAAAATATACAAAACGTATTAAGTGCAGGAATTTCAACTTGCACGCACCAAAATGATGACATTATTTTCCTCATAACGAAACTACAAGTACACCTACGGCTCGGGTGTAAACATTTAGATCATGAGAAAATGTATTACTTTAACAGTTGCGCAAATAATTAATTATTCATCTTACAGTATTTTTACAGCACTTTAAACGTAAATAGAATGCAGCTATCAGCATCAAACGCCGTTATGTCTTCTTTGTAAACAGGGTTTTCATTTAGAATGCAAGAGCTGGCAGCCGATAAAAGCCCTCTAAGAACGGAATCCGTTCTCAAAGCGTTGGTAATTTACAAAATCGGCTATTCAAATGCCAATTTCGCTTTGTTTCCTTCCATAAATACACAAACAAACCGTCATTTCGATATTATCTTTGTACTTGGCCTTTTCTTTTAAACCGTCGTCCGCATTTTCGAAACCCTTCACGTTCTCTTTAGAATCGGCGCTCTCTTCAGGAATTTCCTCTTTTACGAGTTTTTATTCGCGGGGCTAACGACCCTCATAAGGGCCCACGAAAGAGGGCTAATCCCCGGTCTCTTGTTTAACATCTACGGCAATCCCGTTTCCACTGGATGACAATGTTTGGTAAGGGAAAATTCCTGGAGCAACCGTTGATCGTCACCATGATCGTTAGCAAGGATTAGATTTGAAGACTCCGGTAGCTGGGGAGATTAGGACCTTAGGAATCATGTACTCTAGATTTACTATGTTTCTTAACGTCGTTTTAACTTCGGTCGAATTGTGATGATATATCCTGTTGGGTTTTTATTACACGTCGGTGTTTTCCAACCAAATGCGTAGCCGCCTTCCTGTAACACCTGCTTGAGTAAATTGCTGAAAGATTGCCCGAGTATCGTAGTTGCCTTTGTGGCAGTATTTTATATCACAACAATGTAAATACCAGAGTGATTGTAGTGTAAATAAGCATTATTGTATGACATTGATTTGAGATGTTTGTTAATTATAAGCATTGTTAGGAAATAAGTTTACACGGCCTCACTGAAACTGACAATAAGAGCAGGTAACAATGAGCGAGGGGGTGAGTTTTTTATCAATTATTAGAGACAAGCAAATGACGTCAGAGGAGCGCGCGTTTCTTTAGAAATGGAGGGAATTTCTTCCCTAGAGCATATGTGTTCGTAATTTTGATTGGATATAAATATAGACGCTAATGTTGGCGCGTTTTATTAACCAATAGCAGCTCTGTTATAATTTTTAGGCATATCGGGGGAGGGAGTATAAATTATGAAGCCGAAAGACGGGTAACGTTCAGTCCAACAGAAGGATTCGCGGGTAATACGTCGTTCAGTCCAACAGAATCATACAAAGGTTATACGTCGCACAGTTTAAGAGAATCGTTCACGCGTTATACGTCGCGCAATTCTACAGAATCTCTCGCGTTGTAAAGTTAGTTATAAATGTGAAATACGCGAATTAATAATGTGCAGCAAATAAGTGCTTATAGTGATATTAGAAAATATAAGAGTTTCAGTCGGGCGTGTATCAAGAGTCAATATGTGAAATTAATTAATTGTGACGGTAACAAAAGTGTAAAAACAAATTCTTTTATAAGTGTTATCTTTCAGTAACAAATCCTTTCCGTTTACACACCCTGTTCAAGAGATATGCTCGACTGAGTAGTAATAATAGCTAGCCGGAGGACAAAGAACCCAAAATTCAAACTAGTATACAATAACAGGCGCTCAACAATAGATAACATGAGATACCGCGACACCTTCCTGTACAATTTTCTTCAATAACATTCTGACAAACGGTCCTACTTTCGTAGTTGCCTTCCTGTAGCATTTGCTTGAACAACTCTGACTCTGGCCCTAGCTTGAGGCAGTATTTCTAACATTTGAATAGTTTCAGTCAAATTATATAATATAAATTCAATAACAGCCCGCCTTAAAGCAATATGTGTATGTAACAAAATATAAGAAGTGTATATTACAGTCATTGCTTATGCTTATATTATTGTAAACATGTTCAATAATGTTATACGAATATATTACGTAATTTAATAATGTAGGAGCTGTGAGAATAATAAGTTAAACGTTGCTAACAATGAGGTAACCTTGAGGGAATAATGAGTTTGAGAGTTTAAATGCTACTAGTCATTATTAGAGCAGCAATAATGGAAATTTTGAGGCAGTTTAAAAATAACCAATAAACAACCAGAAAAAGCTTTAGTTAATTGAAGGTATTGTATTGGACTAGGATTAGCCAATCAGAGACTTGAAATACAGAAATTTACAAGTTTAGACGGTTGAAATCAAGTAAGTTGCCTGCAGATCGTTGTAGTAACTGGATGCAAGATGCGTCCTCTAGAGAAATATAATACGTATTCGTGTGAGACGTAAAATAAGTTTACGTGTTAAACAGTACAAGTAATTAAATAAAAGAATCTCACAGCTCTCGATATCAGTGAAGTGCTATTTAATTCGTGTCCAGGATTAATAAAAAGGAGTGAATTAAAATTTAAAAATGTATGTAAGCCTACATTCTTGTCCCATCACGCCCTGCCAAGACTTCCATGTCTAACAATAATACTGACGCAGCCGAGGCAAACATAAATATAATATCTAAAGAAACAGTCAAATTACAAAGTTAATTTTTTTAAACTTGGGGCAAAGGCCACGTGAAAGTACATTTGGAGCGAAGGCTACCGGAAACTATTTAACATGCGTGAGTTTGTAACTACTTCAAGTGTTCGGCTCCCCAGCAGTTGACATATAATACAACTCCTTCCATACGTGGAGCGTAACAAAATACCTTCTTCAAATTGTCGTCCATACGTGGAGCTAAATAAATAAACGACGTAAAGACAATATCTTCTTCAAGCTTCGCAGTTGTTTACCTGCAACATCTTGTATAATAATTAACTGGCAGACGGTCCTAGTTTCGTAGTTGTGTTCGTGTAGGATTTGCCTGACAAAATTTCTATCAGATGGCCCTAGCTTCGTAGTTGCCTTCGTGTACCATTGGCTTGAATGACATTTTAACAGGTGGCCCTAGTTTCGTAGTTGCCTTCTTGCACCATTTGCTTAAATAACTTTAACAGGTGGCCCTAGCTTCGTAGTTGCCTTCGTGTATCATTTGCTCAAGTAACTTTTTGACAGATAACCCTAGTTTCGAAGTTGTCTTCTGTACTATATACTTTACCACCTTTTTGACAGATGGCCGTAATTTCATAGTTGCGTTTGCATATATTGTTCTTGAATAACTTTTGGACAGATGGCTCTAGTTTCGAAGTTGCCTTTATATACAATTTGCTCGAATAAATTTTTCACAAGTGACTCTTATTTCGTGGTTGCCTTCCTGTATCATTTGCTTGACTAAGTTTTTGATAGACGGCCCTAGTTTCGTAGTTGCCTTCGTTTACCATTTCTTGAATAGTTTTCTGACAGATGATCCTAGTGTCGTAATTTACTTCTTGTAACACTTGACTGAATAACTTTCTTACAGACGACCGTAATTTCGTAGTTGATTTCCTGTACTATTTGTTTGAATAATTTGATAGCAGATGGCCCTGCTTCTACATGTGCTTTTGGTAGCAATATATGCATTAAATATATAGGTATTTTAACTAAAAATGCTAGTTTTGTTCTTAAATATAAATAAAAATTCAGAAAATCGTTTGTTTAAACCAAATAAAAAACTAATAATTATTATAAAGTATAAAATTCTTAATAATAAGTTTGGTAGTTGCCTTCCTGTGCTATCTGGTTGAATAATTTGAAGACTGGTGGCACAGCTTCGAGGTATACCTGTCTGGTATAACCTGCTGAAGTAACTTGGATTAAAATGACCCCAGTTTGGTAATCGTCTTCCTGTAACATTTGCTTGGTGAACTTATTGACCCGTTTTCAACTCCGCAGTCGTGTGGCTGAGGTAGTGAGAGATGAAGTAAATTTGAAATCAGATCTTCAAGGTACCTTGACAGCCGGTTGTGAACAAGAACTTTAACATTTAGAAGGCGTATATCTTTAACATGTTTATCTGCAATATTTTCATAAAAAAATCTGTTATGTTGCATTCACTTGACTTTCTATACTAACTCTACTACAAACTATTCTTGTAAAATCTTATTCTTCTATCTGCTTCTTGTTAATCGAGACAAACTTTTATTACACTTTTCCTTGTAAGTATAAGATCATAGTAAGCTAAAGTGATGGTCAGATTTTTAAAATGTGGATCCCATTGTGGTGACTCTGAAATTCCATGGCTTTGCATGACCACCAGAGAAAGAAAAATAATCAGTTCCCATTACAGAAAAATTCTGTGCCACATTCACATAACTTTCTCCACTCTCTATTGTTTATTAACAGGTATACAAATTATTCTTAAGAAAGTTTATTTTTCTATCTACTTCATTTTAATCCAAATAAACATTTGCAGTCAAACATATATTACATATTTCTTTATAGATACAAACAGATCTGCGAAAGTCAAATGTTTAACAACTGGATGCTATATGCTGGCCTTAAAATTCCATACTGTTTCCATGACATCGCGAGAACATTCATGGGACTTAAAATGAATGACAAGCTATTTAACAAATTGAATCATTAATAACGGGTAACTCTGAAATAGCTGATGCCACAAAAAAAATCTGATGTGTTACACTCACATGACTTTCTCTACTCTTGTACAAACTATTTTTATAAACGCTTATTCTCTATCTACTTCATGTTAACCGAGATAAACATTTGCAGACTCTATCTTATTGCTAATTTTCTTGTAGATGTAAGAGGAATATATATTTACAAGGGCAATATAGAAATACAGTAGTCTTTAAGCACATACATATATCTTAATAGCTGGTTGCTAGGTGCAGCACCATTCTCCTTGACGCAGATTAATACCCTTTGCACATACAAGACAAAAAAAATGAATAACGAATTCCCATTTGAGAAAATTAGTATTGAAACATTTAAGGGAATAACAAGCAATATATCGAAAATGGTTCACTCAACAAAAAGTGTATATGACATAAATTGTGTATTTTAACGCGATCTACATTTTTTTGTGCAGTAAAACTTGGTCTATCTCTTATGGTTTACCAGTTATGCAAAAGTCGTTCACAATGAAGAATGCTTTCGGAGACATTCCCAGAAAATTCAAGATATACATTTTATTTGCCATGAAAATATCTTAAACATATGATATTTTAATCAAAATCGTTAGAGCCATTTTTGAGAAAATTAAAATTGCCGAAAAGTCTTCCATATAAAGGGTAATTTGGGGTGGGGGATTTTCTTGAAAACATTCGTGTCGCATCTCTGGAAGATGCTGAAACTAAATACCAAGTTTGGTGTTTATCCGACTGTTCGTTTCTGAGTTATGCTGTTCACAGACAGACACACACACACACACGGACATGTTTCCAAAAATGCTTTTTTTTTTTGGATTCAGTGTGTCTCAATACATGTATTTCCGGTGTAATCTCGGTATCGAATTTTTGGGTGGAATACAATACTTCCCCTACTTACTATACGTAGTAGAGAATGTAAAAATATTTCAATTAAATTGTATGTTTTAAAGAGATCTATATTTTTGTGTAGTACCTACCTTTCTGGCCATCGTTTAACGTTTATCAGTTGTAGTAGATTAATCAAAATTCCTACCGAATGAGAACTTTACAGACACTTCCCAGAAAATTCAAAATATACGTTTTATTCTCATGTAAGCATTTTTAATATATGGTAATTTAACAAACATTGTCCGCTTAATTTTTAGAAAATCAAAATTTTCCAAAAATTCTCAATGTAAAACGTAGTTTGGTGCAAGGGGATGTTCTTGAAGATCTTTGGTTGTACCTTTGGAAGGTAGTAAACCTAAAACCCAAGTTTGGTATTTATCCGACATTTCGTTTTTGAGTTATGCTGTTCACAGACACACACATAGACAGATTCACGCACGGATCTTTTTTTAAACATGCTTTTTTGATTTAAGGGGTCCACAAAACGTATATTTCCGGTGAAATCTCGGTATAGAATTTTTGGGAGGACTGCAATACTTTCTCGACCGACTAGGTACGTGGTAGAGATACTGAAAATCGATAGCAAGGAATATCCCGTATATATTTACCTCAGCCAGAAGTTTACTTGACGTGTATTGCGTTTTAACGAGATTTACATGGCTTGTGAAGTAACATTTTGTGTATCCCTTGCAGTTTATCAGCTATACAAGTCATTCAGAACGAGTAGGAGTTCAGAGCTATTCCCAGACAATTCAAGGTATCCGTTTGATTTACTATATAAATATGTTTAATTTTTGTACTTTAAATAAAATCGTGCGTGTCATTTTGGGAAAATATTTGATAAGGAAAGATTTTCTTGAACATTTTCGTGTTGCATCATTTGAATATGCTGTACGTAAATATTTACCAACTTTCGTATTTAATCCAGTTTTCATAGAGCGCCGAGGTAACGCAGTGGTTTCTGTTCAAGATCTCGTGCTGAGGGTACGGAGGTCGATTCCCGGCTTTAGAGTGGCCATTTTAAGTCGGCCCTATCCACGCCTTCGCCTCCCACTTGCACACGTAAAGTATCCCCAAGGCCCAAAGTGGCTGGGGCTTGGTCCTCTCAGAATCATCCTAACATTGGAGGCAGTTTCAGCCCGCTGGGTGCCTGTACCTCAGGACTGGGTCAAATTATCCCTCGAAGGTCATAGGCCATATGGGGAGCGTTAAAAACGACGACCTACTTTTCGTTTTTAGGTTATGCTGTTCACAAACCTTTTTCTAAAAATCTGTTGTGTTTCTCTACTCTCGTACAAACTATTTTTACAAACGCTTATTCTCCATATGCTTCATGTTAATCGAGATGTTAATCTTATTGCTAATTTTCTTGTAGATGCAAGGGGAATTGGTAGGCTTTAAGCGATAGTCAAATATTTTAAGAGCTGGTTGCTTTGTGGAGTATTCCATTCTCTTTGCATGTCCAGGAGACAAACAAATGAATAACAAATTCCCATTTGAGAAAAAGCAAGCAATATCTTGAAAATGGTTCACTCGACCACAAAACATGTATATGATATAAATTGTGTATTTTAACGCGATATACATTTTTTGTGTAGTAAAATTTTGTCTGTCTCTTATGGTTTACCAGTTATACAAACGTCGTTCACAATGAAGAACGCTTTTGGAGACATTCCCAGAAAATTCAAGATATACATTTTATTCGTCATGAAAGTATCTTAAGTATATGATATTTTAATCAAAATCGTTAGAGCCATTTCTGAGAAAATTAAAATTTTCGAAAAATGTTCCTGTAAAGGGTAATCTAGGGTGGAGGGATTTTATTGAAAACCTTCATGTCGCATCTCTGGAAGATACTGAACCTAAATACCAAGTTTGGTGTTTATCCGGCTGTTCGTTTCTGAGTTATACTGTTCACAGGCACACACACAGGGACATGTCTCGATTAAAACATTTATTTCCAGTGAAATTTCGGTATCGAAATTTTCGGTGGAATGCAATACTTCCCCTATGTGGTAGAGAAAGTAAAAATGGTTTTTGGGTTAATGCGACCTCAATTCTTGTATTTTCGTCAAAATCTTGGTATCAAATTTGTTGCTGAATTGCAATATTGTAGGTAAAGCTACCTTGCCATCAAGCTAAGCCTGGAGCAGTGTAAAGAATACGAAGCCAGGAGCGCTGTCTGCCGGTGTAATTACTATGTTGCGGTCGCCGTCTTTGTCTTAAGCTAATTAACAGAGATTTGTTTTGATCCTGACAACGTAAACAAGCGGCTTGCTCTGCGATTATCCCAAACTTAAACAGCTCGCTGACGTAACAACTTCTTACCCACGCCTTGACCTTATATCGCACCTCCAAGTGCAGTTTTGTAAATTGCTATTATCCTCTGAGGTGTTATGCATACTTTACACAACGCCTACTTGTATTTTTATTTTCTCTAGCACCTAGATACAGGGCGTGTTGTATTATACCCCGAAGTTTGATATCGATTTGTCTTTGAAAATACATGTTTTGAGGCAGTGGATAAAAAGCATTTTTAAAAAAAAAAAACTTTTACGTGTATACTGAGGCAGTATTTTATATCACATCACTGTGAATACCAGAGTGATTGTAGTGTAAATTAACATTATTGTATGACAATGATTTGAAATGTTTGTTAATTATAAGCATTGTTAGGAAATAAGTTTACACGGCCTCACTGAAACTGACAATAGGAGCGGGTAACAATGAGCGAGAGGGTGAGTTGTTTATCAATTAGAAGAGACAAACAAATGACGTAAGAGTAGCGCGCTTTTCTTTAGAAATGGAGGGAATATCTTCCCTAGAGCATATGTGTTCGTAATTTTGATTGGATATAAAAATAGACGGTAATGTTGGCGCTTTATTAACCAATAGCAGCTCTGTTATAATGTTTAGGCATATCGGGATGAGGGAGTATAAATTCTAAAGCCGGGGACAGGCATCGCACAGTTCAACAGAATCATTCACGAAGTACACGTTACGCAATTCTACAGAATCTATCGCGTCGTAAAGTTAGTTATAAAATGTGAAATACTCCAAGCAGCATATATGTGCAGCAAATAAGTGATTATAGTTACATTCGAAAATATAACAGTTTCAATCGGGCGTGTATCAAGAGTAATGATGTGAAATTAATGAAGTGTGACGGCAATAAAAGTGTAAAAACAAATTCTTTTATCATTGTTATCTTTTAGTAACAACTCCTTTCCGTTTGCACACCCTGCTCAAGAGATTTGCTCGACTGAGTAATAATAGCTAGCCGGAGGACAAAGAACCCAAAATTTAAAATAGTAAAACAATAACAGGCGCTCAGCAAATAAGATAACACGAACGATACCGCGACAATGCATGTGTCTGTGTCCGTGAGCAGCATAACTCAGAGAAATCCATGTGTTACATTCACGTAACGTTGTCTACGCTCTATCGCTTATTAGTAAGTATACATATTTTTAATTTCTCTATTACGTATATTAATTAGGGGAAGTATTGCATTGCAAGAGAAAATTTGATAGCAAGATTTCACTGGCAATACATGTTTTGAGGTTTCCTGAACCCAATAAGACGTTTTAAAGAATATCCCCCAACGCAAACTAGCATTTATATGGAACATTTTTCAAAATTTTAATTTTCTCAAAAATGGCTCTAACGATTTTGATTAAAATACCATATGTTTAAGATATTTTCATAGAAAATCAAACGTAAATCTGGAATTTCCTGGGAATGTCCCCAAAACTCCTCTGCATTCTGAATGATAAAGTTTTGCTACACAAAATATGTAGATACTTTTTTGTGGAGTGAACCATTTCTGAGATATTCCTTGTTATTAGTTTGAATTTTCTAATACTTATACTTTTTCTCAAATGGGAAGTCGTTATTTGTTTTTTATGTCCTGGACATACTATATTTACTATTTGTAAAAATAGTTTGTGGAAGATTAGAGAAAGTCATGTGAGTGAAACACAAGATTTTTTACCAAATCTAATGTGTTGGCGCCGTAGGGCAGGCGAAAAGTGAAAGGCAAAGGTTGGCCTGATCGAGCGACTCTAACCGGTAGTTGAGAAGAGAGGGCGAATCATTTCTACTCTTTTCGTCATATACGTCATAAACAGTCTACAAGTATGCGCCGCGTGTACTGTGTTAATACGTAGTATAGGGAGTCAGTCGACGCTTGTGTATTATACTGATTACGTTGCAATATTATTATTGTATTAGCCAGCTTCCTGTGCTAAATAAAGTTTTAAAGTGATCGGTATTGGGTCTTTTACACTATTATTCCACCCCGTATAACGAACATTCCACAGTTATATTTCTGCCAATAAAGAAATTTAAGACTTATTTTATTTATAAGTATCGAAATTACAGATTCAAAACTGGTGAAAGATATTCTTAAAATTCAAGTTAAAATTGAACACTGACAAATGTCAAGCTACAACCAGATCAGGGACTACCATCGACGCAGTATTTTCTCGTTATTTAGAAAATTTACAGTCTAAATTATATTCTACCATTTTTGTCTATCATAAACCCATAATTTGTTTCTTAGGGTATGAAATAATGGAAACTGTTGAATAAAAGAAATACTTAATTTAATTAAGAGAGATTTTCTTCAATCAAGTTCAACATGACAATTCCTACTCCTGAAATAATAAGATCGTCAAAAAATGCTAGAACCTAACGCTCGACAGTCTCGCCCATATTTTTCTTTTCTATCTACTTCATTTTGATCCAAATAAACCTTTACAGAAATAGCTACATTACACATTTCGCTGTGAATACAAAGAGAACAGCAATAGTCAAATGTTTAACAACTGGACGCTATATGCTGGCCTTAAAATTCCACACGGTTTCTATGACATCGCGAGAAACAACTCAATGTTGAAAGCTTTGAGCACCAAGCAATGTAAAATTTGAGGCAATAATAGCCGATATCTCGGAAATGGCTTATTTCACAAAAAATTATGAAATAAATTGTGTTTTAAAGAGATTTGCATTCCTTGTGAATTACGTTTTCGTCTATCGCTTAACGTTTACCAGTTATACAAGATTATAAGCCTAAAATGTTCACCCAAAAACTCGATACCGAGATTTAAGATTAAATACTGTTTTGAGGCACCTGAATCCAATAAAACAGTTTTAGAAAAAGGTTCATTTGTGTGTGCGCGCGCAAAGAGCATAACTCAAAACCGAAAAGATATGTCATCTCAATACAATTTGAAATCTCCTTGTTATTTACGAACCAGTTGGAGAATTTAACGTTGTACCGGAAAGTTGCCATGGTAGCGCAGTGGTTAGAGCAACCGGATGGAAACCGGAGATTCGTGGTTAAAGTCCCGGCGATGGCACTAAATTGTTCAGCCGTCTGTTTCTACCTTTCCAACCTTGTCCAACTTGTATGTAAGAAAAATTAATTTCATCAAGAACGAATAATCGGATAAACTTCAAACTACCCTTCATATGGACCATTTTCGAAATGTTTGAGCTTCTAAAAAATGGCTATAAGAATTTTTATTAAATAAAACATTTGAAATATATTTACATAACAAATAAAATGTACAATTTAAAAATTTTCTGGGAATAGCCCGTGAAGTCCTCTTCATTCGGAAGCAATTTTATATATTCTTGTATAACTGGTAAACGCTAAGTGATAGACGAAGACGCACTATACAAGAAATGTAGATCTCTTTAAAACACACAATTTATTTCAAATAACGTTTTTGTGGCATTAGCCATTTCCGATATATTCCTTTTTAGTGGTTCGAATTGTTAAATGCAGTGATTATTTTACAGTTTTGTCGATTTGCAGTTGTTTCTCTTGATGTCATGGAAACGGTATGGAATTTTAAGACCAGCATATAGCGCCCAGTTGTTAAACATTTGACTATCGCTGTTCTATTTATATCTATACCGAAATGTGTAATGTAGTTATTTCTGCAAAGGTTTATTTGGATAAAGATTAAGTTTATAGGAAAATAAACTTTCTTAAGAATAGTTTGTAAACCCATAAATGAGAACTGCAAGCCGGGAGTGACTTGAAACATCGCTTTACTCGGCCTACAGTAACGGCAATGGACAGGCAAATACTTTTAGCGATCTGTTTCACCTCACATCAGCCGGACTCTATAAAATATGACATCTGCTTTGGTATCAGCTCGGCGGTTCAGTGCTGCCAACACCTTCATATATCATTCCCAGTGCCAATCTCTCTTCCGGTTTAGCTTTTGTAACCTCCCCAAGGTTTACCTTTGGATTGTCAGCAATAACTCATCACAACGTCCAGTTTATCTCTCTTTGCTACGAAATATTCAAAGATTAGAGTATTTCAAAGTTCCATCAATAAATATATTAATATACGATATTTAACAGCTTGGATTTTGGTATGGGTGTTTGTTTTACCTCGAGTGGAAGGAATATTGTGCTACGATGAGCTAACATCCTAAAACTACTGCAAGCACATTCACATTCGAACTCTACCCGTGTAAACTACTTTCATTTTGTGACACAGCGGCTATGCCCAAAGTTATAGGGAGTTCAGATATACAAAGATAAGTAGCGCTATCGCCAGCATAAACACCGGGCGCGTTATCGCCAAATAACTAGCACCTTCTGAAAGCTTCTTCAACCCCTCCGACCGGAAAGTGTGTCGGAATAGTTCTAGAACGTTCGAGAACCTTGTGGAAAGGTTACTTTATAAGTGAACGCTCTCACAGGAGCGGCCAGTTGACGTCATACTCGCGGGCAAAATTAGTCACTGCCCGGCGATATGTGTCCAGTGAGCACAGAATGGAGAGTAGTCATTTGCAAATGACTACAGACTTTTAACTATCTCAGTGGGAATAACAATGCATTGGTATAAAAATGCCCTCACTAAAACGATGCAACAAATGTTTTAATTTAATGTACCTACTATTATAGTGCCTTCGTTTTATGACAAGGCCACGGATTGCGCGTATGCGTGCTCCGCACAGTCTACTACACTGCGGGGTTTTCCGTTTCTAACGCCCGCGTTACTTACTCATGAGTGTTAGTAGCATATATGTATTGAGTACTAACCTTGTTGAAAGTGGTGTTCATCTGAGTGAAGACATTCTTGACATCGTCGGGTGAAATTACCATCCACACGCATATAAGTTCTTCTTGCGTAATATTCATAATTTCTGCTTTTATATTGTCCTTAAGTTCGTCAATGGTGTGGGTATTGTTCCTATAAACTTTTATTTTTTAGTGTTGCGATCCCGTTGTTCTAAATTTATTGACTAAACATCTCACAGTGTTTCTACCCAGAACTGGATAACCAGGAAATTGCTACTGAAATTGTCTACACACCTGTCTACATGATTCAGTTTTCACGTATGTATACGCTGTTCAAGTGTGAATTTGTTGACAGGCATTTCGATGGACCAATCAGAGAATAACATTCTCGAGGAAATCACATACAACACTTCACAATACGAAGACAAGGCAACGACTGAGACAGACGTCCTACGCCGCTTCCGCGCTGTGGCATAATACGGAGGTCACTACCGTCTCGGCCGATACGCATATAAAGCGGTTGCGGCCTTGACATAAAACGAAGGCACTGTGGAAGCATTAAATATATAACTGCAGAGACATTCGAAGGTTCTTGGAACACACAACAATTTTCAGTTTGGAACGTTGAAAAAGCAAGTTTCTTCTTCTTCTTCTCTTTCTTCTACGCAATACACAGTTTTATACCTTTTGTTTTGCACTATACAGAGTATATACATGTGAAACACACCATCATTTTTACTTTCTCTACCACGTATATTAAGTATGGGAAGTTATTGTATTCCACCCAAAAATTTCATACCGAGATTTCACCGGAAATATATGTTTTGAGACCCCCTCAATCCAAAAAAAGCATTTTTGGAAGCATGTCCGTGTGCGCGTCTGTGTGTGCGTGTGTCTGTGAACAGCATAACTCCGAAACGAACAGTCGGATAAACATCAAACTTGGTATTTAGGTTCAGTATCTTCCGGAGATGCGACACGAAGGTTTTCAAGAAAATCTCCCCACCCAAGATTACCCTTTACATGGAACATTTTTTGAAAATTTTAATTTTCTCAAAACTGGCTCTAACGATTTTGATTAAAATATCATATGTTTAAGAATGAAATGTATATTTCGAATTCTCTGGGAATGTCTCCAAAAGTATTCTTCATTGTGAACGACTTTTGCATTACTGGTAAACCATAAGAGATAGACAAAATTTTACTACAAAAAATGTAAATTGCGTTAAAATACACAATTTGTGTCATATACATTTTTTTGTTGAGTGAACCATTTTCCAGATATTGATTGTTATTTCCTGAAATGTTCCAATACTTATACTTTTTCTCAAATGGGAATTCGTTATTCATTTTTTATGTCGTGGACATACAAGGAGAATGGAATGCGTCACATAGTAACCAGCTCTTAAAACATTTGACTATCGCTTAAAGCCTACCATATTCCCCTTGCATCTACAAGAAAATTAGCAATAAGATTAACATCTCGATTATCAGGAAGTAGATGGAGAATAAGCGTTTGTAATAATAGTTTGTAACAGAGTAGAGAAAGTCATGTGAGTGTAACATCTGATTTTTTAACACTGCCTTGCCCAAGCTCCACACCTTCACAAGCTCCCCCCACCCCCTTTTCTCCGTCACTAGTTTGGTAATATTTGGAGCTGCTTACGCAGAAGAGAAGAACGTTTTTCAAGTCCAGACCAGAAAGTTGAGATCATCTCTGTTGTGTTTGCGAATCTTCGTACACGAAAAGAGCTCTGCACACATGTAAGTAGATACTAGTGTGTACAGCATCTTTGAAGAAAACTTGTGCACCCAAGGGAACCTTGTTTGGGTGAAATTTCTATAAATGGAAGACAAATGATGTCTGTTTTGAAAGCCGTCTCTCATACAGTCTCACTTTGAAAATCAATCATTTCTAACTTCAATGAAAGTACTCTTCCACTGTCGGACTGGAGATTACCAATACCTTCAAATCTAGTATCAAAATCTTGACTTAGTTTGAGGCAGTACTTTTAACACTTAAATGATGTTAGTCTAATTATATAATTTAAAAAAGCAGCCCGCCTTAAACCAATATGGTATATAAGAATATATGAAATGTATGTAACAGTCATTGTATTGTGTTTTTTATTATTATGTACATGTATAATAGTGTTATATGAATGCATTATGTAAATTAACAATGTAGGAGCTGTGAGAATAGAAGCCGAAAGTTGCTAACAATGAGGTAACTTTGAGACAACAATAAATTAGAAAGTTTAATAATGCTACTAAGAATTCTTGGAACAATATTGTAGTATTTAAAACAGTTTATAAATACGAATGAACAACTAGAAAAAGCTTAAGTTAAATAAAAGTATTCTACTGGAGTAAGCCTAGCAAATCAGAGACTTGAAATAGAGGAAATGTGCAAATTCAAGCGGCAGACGCTACAAGATTGCGTATCCGATCGGTACGATACGTGTTCAATGTGAGACATGAAAATTCATTACGGAGAGAATAATATAAAGTTTACCTGTTCAAAAGTGTAATTAACAATAATCTCACAGCTCTATAGCAGGATAAAACAGTGAAGTGCTACTTAATCGTATGAAGGATTAATTAATAAACAAAGTACAATACAATTATAATTTGTGTAACCCTTGTTCTTTAGCTGTACCAGCCCTACTAAGAGATACGTGTTTCTGTAAATTACTACTGACGCAGCCGAAGCATACATATATAATATTTAAATAAGCATTAAAATACAAAGTTAATTTTTTTAAACGTGGGGGCGAATGCCACCGGAAAAGTGAACGTGCGGCGAAGGCCTCCGGAAAAGTATACGTGGAGCGAAGGCCGCCGAAAACTTTGCACTGTACGTGTGTGGTACAACAGCAACAATTAAACACAACTTCAAGTTTGGCTCTCCATCAGTGGAGCTAAACCTCAGCATGTTTGGCTCCCATACGCGGGGCAAATAAACACCTTCAAGTTCTTACACCGTTATTTACATCGGTAATTAAAGGAAGTACTGCAGAGAGGCATAGTACATGTGGGAGTTGATAGCCTTTGACTACTGCATTTTTGCAATTTCACTCTGATCAATCACGGTCTGCCTTTACTACTATACTAACGTATCAGCGGTCCGGTTCGCGTTTATATATCTGTCTCTCTACCGCTCGCGGCGTGCTGTTCTTTGCTTGGAACTGGTTCTTACGTTACAAACGGAGCAGCCGCCGAGCAGAGAGGGAGAGAGAGTAAGCGAGAACGTTTCTGCTACAACGAATAGTGCTGCTCTCCTAGCGGGTTTTGACGAATGATTTGGTGTACAGTGAGTGCTGGTGCTGCAAGAGATTAGAGAGGTCTTGTGTTCGCTTTCCCGGCGAATGAACTGTGTGCAAGAAGACGCGTATACACCGCTACGTCAAGCACAAAGTAAAGTGATACTGAAAACTAACTGAAGTGACAGGGGAACGCTGAGAAACAAAATAGTGAACTGACAGCTTGACAATACTGTAACGTTATCCAGTTTTCTGTCACTTCACTAAGTTCTAACTGAAACTTCCCTAATGTGATCTAGTTTAATTTTCCCTGACATTTCACTTTACCACCCCCACACATACACACACAGACTTTTTCCAACGTGCTCCTTTTGTATTTAGGGGGCCTTAAAACATGTATTTCGGCGAAACCTTGGGATAGAAGTTTTGGGTGGAATACAATATCTTCTCTACCTACTACGTATGCCTAGATATAGTAAATATAAAGTTAGTGGGTAGAGAAAAATATATGAATGTAAAGTGACAGATTTTATCTCTATATTTCTTTTGCGTAACATTTACCCAGTGTTTATTATTTCAAGCTGACACTCCACATGAGACACCGTTCGAGCAAAACATAACACAATAAACACACACCGTTATAATGACAACACACAACATTATTCCACCATGCCATACAACGTGAACTAGGCTACCGCAGAGCGGTCATTCTTGGGTGTGATTCTGTCCCAACCCTCTGGATTTTTCAGCCCACGTATTTTGAATTTTGACGCACATGTTCCAGCAGTATTGTTTGGTCTATTTGCGCTAATTAGGTATCTATGACGCAGATTCGCTGTACAGACAATACCAATATTCTGCTATAGCACAAAGGCGGACAGAACATTGTGGCGGCATTGTTTCCCTGTTTGAACTCTTTTAATTAACGTTGCTGCTTTTTCCTCATTTTGTTTCTGTTGCGTTTATCCGCGTTTACTGCACAAGATAAATTACCACAGCGCGTATAGGTGCTAGGAGATCCAGTGGTTAATGCACCTAATAGCATCCGCCCTCACGCATAAAGCCACTCACGAACCTTTGAATGAGCAGAGTTGATATTAACATATAATATTCGAGGTAACAGTTTACAGAAAAAGTTTCATTAAATATTTCTTTATAGGTACTAGAGGGATAAAGAAAACTGAATGGACCGTCAGATGTTTAAAAGCAAGAGGCTATATGTTAGACTTAAAATTTCCTACCATTTATGACATTATGAAATTGTGAGAAAAACTGAATAGCGACGGCAGTTTAAAAACACTCACGTGTTGCATTCACATAAGTTTCTCCTCTGTTCTACTAATGATTGTTACAAAACCTTATACTTGTATTTCTTCTTAATCGAGATAAACCTTCATTACATATTCATACATTTAATTGTAGATATAGGATGTCTTAATGAAACGAAATTTGAAGTCGAATGCCCGGTATCACCTTTAGACGCTGTCTCCAATACAGCGTCTAAAGGTGATACCGGGCATTCGACTTCAAATTTCGTTGTTGTTTCTGTTGTTGTTTCTGCTGCCGGCTGCTACAGTGGTTGGCTATAAGGTATTTCTCTCAGGGTTGAAGTAGATAATTTCTGTCCCACGTATGAAAAGCCAATTTGAAGTAGATTGTATTGAAGGAATTGTATTATATTTCAACTGTTGGAGAGCCGAACATGAAGTAGTTGCAACCGCATGTATGGTACCCGCTAGCCTTCGCCCCAAATTTACTTTCCGGTGGCCTTTTCCCCAAATATTTAAAAATATATTAACTTTGTAATTTTGACTGTTTCTTTAAATATTATATTTTATTTTTGTCTCGGCTGCGTCAGTATTTATATTTTTTAGATACATGAATGTCTTAATAGGGAGTGGTGCGACTGAAGAATGTAGCCTTACACAGATTATAATTTTACTTCAGCCCTTTTATTAATGCTTGACACAATTTAAATAACACTTCACTGATATAGGGGGAGCTGTGAGATTTTTTTAATTAATTACTTGCACTTTTTAACACGTAAATTATATTTTTTGTCTCACACAAAATACGTATTATACTTCTCGAGGACGTGTCTCACGTCCAGTTATGAGCACTGTCTACAAGCAACACGTCCATTTATGAGCACTAAATTAGTAAGTTTTGCAATATTTCAGTTTCTGATTGGCTAATCCTAATCCATTTGAATACTTTTATTTAAGTAAAGCTTTTTCTGGTTTTTGATTGGCTATTTTATAAACTGTTCAAAAAATTACATTATTGTTGCTGGAATAATGGCTAGAAGTATTTAAACTTTCAAATTCATTATTGCCTCAAGGTTACCTCATTGTTAGCAACTTTTAACCTATTATTCTCACAGCTCCTCCATTATTAAATTACGTAATACATTCACATAACATTATTAAACTTGGATACAATAATATAAACATTTACAATGACTGTAATATACACTTTTTGTATATAGTTACTACACATATTGCTTTAAGGCGGGCTGTTATTGAATTATATATTATATAATTAGACTGATATCATTTAAGTGTTAAAAATATTTCCTCAGGGTTGGGATAGTGTGAAAATATAACACCCGTTTAAATTCAAACATGATATAACACTATAACAATTGAATTATTCCTGTTAACTTCTGTAGTTTCAATTTCACGGTTTGAAATAGAAGCGTAACTTGCCGCGAGTCGCGGCTACCAATAAGTATAATCGGCACAACAGTTCTAGACATGTGAAAATCTTAATGAGAGCTTTGAAGCGAGTTGCTTACCGGATCAGGAGGTGACCGGTCGTCTGCATGCTGCAGGAGTGCGTGGGACAGTCATTGCCAAATGTCCGCACACCGGTTATGCGCTGCGTTGCGCTAATAAACTTAGTTATATACAGTATATTAAAATCCACGCTGTAAAAAGCGCTTAATATAAAAAACAATGTCAATCATTGCCTCCAATTCTTCCACATCTAACAACCCTTCCTCTTCTGCGGAATCACTCACATTATTGCTGTCATCGCTGCTGTCACTACTTTCTGCACCATTATCTTGGATGAGAATTCTTTCTATTTGATTTTCTGCAATTCCGTATTTTTCGAAATAATGATTCTTAATTTATTCAACATGTCGACATACATTTTCCCATTCTGGCCTTCCAATTTCAGCAAATTGCTGGCGTTATAACTGCTCCACATATGTTAATTTAAAAGTGATATTTCTGCATGCCACCCATTTTTTGATATCAGCCCAGATTAATTCGATTGGGTTTAGATCTGGGCGTTGCAATGGCAGTCTTAAGTACATTATGGCGATGTTGTATTACTATCTGGTCAAGTATGTATGTCGTCTGAAGCTGTTTGTTGGCTTTAATTAAGATATATAGCTTTGTTTTACTCATGCTTTCATCTAAAGTTATATTATGTCTAAGTAATCAAGCTCTCATTTCTTCTTTCAAGGAATTTGAGGTAGGTGGTTTGTCAATTGAGTGTTGACGCATTGTGAAGCATCGTTGATGACCAGAACAGACCCAGCAGACATACTAGGTAGGTATCAACATGGCGTTGATTCACTTCATGTACTTTTCTGTATTCATTTCTTGATGAAAATCACCTGTTGTTTTTGCAACTTGTAAAAGAAGGGCATTTGGAACGAAGCCGATCTTTCAACAGCATGAACGATAATAAGTATTTGCCCTTTGGCAACAGGTGCCTGCAAACCTAATTCGCTATCGTCACTCCAACTTTTAGATGCTGTACGATTGCTGTGTATGTATGAATCATCTTTATACACTATAGTATTTTTCTGAAATTTGTAGCACCACCTTTAAAATTGATGCTGATATAAGTACATATAAAATTATACTCATTTGGAAAGGTAGAATCAGACTGAAAAATTCAATGCCATAGCCGGGATTTGAACCACGGATCTTAGGCTTTCCGTGCCGTTGCTCTAACCGACTAAGCTATTATGGCAACATTTACTTTTTATTTTTTTTATTTTATTATTTTTATTTTATTTATTTATTTGTTTTGCTTTTCTGTTAGAGCTCTTCTATTTGATTTCGGTTTCTTCCACTTGAACCCTAAATATTTAATAATTTTTCTGAGATTTGTAGCACCACCTTGAAGGTTTCTGCTGTGTTTCAGCTTGATGAGCAATCTGCTTATTTTTAGCACAGTCTTTTCTTCCACATAGGAATTGTGAATCGTGCGCCGAATGACGCATTCGAAATCGTCTATTTCTGTAATACGTTTAGGGACCTTATGTTTCTTCCCAGGTGTGTCAAATGGTACTCTTTCATCCATATGTTTTTTTCTCTTATCTTTGAGAACTCTGGAATCGGAACTCGGTGAAACACCAGTTGCTTTGACTACTCTTTCTTTCACTCTCTTAAGGCTTTTGTGGAACTCGGATGAACATATATTTTCTTCCTTCATCTCTGCTTCTTGCTTCATGAAGTCGAGGACATTTTCAATTATTTCCCTACTTTGACTACGTAACACCTTACCACTTAACTTTGAAAACATAGAAAACATAGACACGTCGGACATATTGTTGCTTTATAGTATGACAAAGTTGTATATAATTATTTCGGTGGGGCTTTGAATTTCGTCCGACGTGACATCTCTCTCTCCCCACCTCCTGGCCAAGGGGTGGAGAGAGGAAGCGTTGGGAGGGAAAGCGAGCATTACTACTTTCTTTGTCTGGTGGCGTCAGTAGCGCGGGTTAGTATTGTGTGTGTCTTCAGGGAGAATGGATGTGTATGTAGAGTACGTGGACCGTGTGTGTGCGTGGAGCAGTGTGTGCGTGGAGCATCTCCCTTCAACATTTGTTCTGTAATCTGTTGTGAACGATGTAGTGTAATAAAGGTAACTATATAATAAACCAAATGTGAAACTACGTGTATATTGTTATGAATATCCCACGCCTGCTTTAGAATGTGCAGCAAGGTCCTGGTCCTGTGGTTGCCACTGCAGTTACGTCCCCCAATGTTTATGCCGGGGTAACTAAATTTAATATCTAGTTGCAAAACCTTTTGGCTTCACCCCGGTATATAACATTCTGTAGAAAGATATTTTTTATTTCTTAAGGGTTACCAATTATACAAAATTCCTTCCAAATGATGAGAATTTCACAGACTATTTTTGGAGAATTAAAGAAATACATTTGTCATGTAAAAATGTTCAATGTGTGGTGTTTTAATAAAAATAGATACAGAATTTTTGAGAAAATAAAATGTGTGTGACTTTTCCCATGTGATACCGTAATTATTGACAGGAACATATAAATAATTAAATAAAGAAGTAACAGTAAGATAGAGATATTAACTGAGGAAAAAATCTAATGTGTTACACTCACATGGCTTTCCCTACTGTTGTACAAACTATTTTTATAAACGCTTATTCTCCATATGCTTCATGTTAATCGAGATGTTAATCTTATTGCTAATTTTCTTGTAGGTGCAAGGGGAATTGGTAGACTTTAAGCGATAGTCAAATATTTTAAGAGCTGGTTGGTATGTGGAGTATTCCATTCTCTTTGCATTACCAGGATCAAAACAAATGAATAACGAATACCCATTTGAGAAAAAATATAGTATTGGAAAATTTAAGGGAATAACAAACAATATCTCGAAAATGGTTCACTCAACAACAAAGATGTATATGACATAAATTGTGTATTATAACGCGATCTACATTTTTTGTGTAGAAACATTTTGTCTATCTCTTATGGTTTACCAGTTATGCAAAAGTCGTTCACAAGGAAGAATACTTTTGGAGACATTCCCAGAAAATTGGAGATATACATTTCGTTTGTCATGAAAATATCTTAAACATATGATATTTTAATCAAAATCGTTAGAGCCATTTTTGAGAAAATTAAAATTTTCGAAAAACGTTCCATGTAAAGGGTAATCTGGAGTAGGGGGTTTTTCTTGGAAACCTTCGTGTCGCATTTCTGGAAGATACTGAATGTAAATACCAAGTTTGGTGCTTATCCAACTGTTCGTTTCTGAGTTATGCTGTTCACAGACACACACACGGACATGTTTCCAAAAATGCTGTTTTTTGGATTCAGGGGAGCCTCAAAACATATATTTCCGGTGAAATTTCGGTATCGAATTTTTGAGTGGAATACAATACTTCCCCTATGTACTATAGGTAGTAGAGAAAGTAAAAATGACCAAATAGCTACACCACTCGAAAGCTCCCCAAAGAAGTCTCTAAGACGTGTTGGGGAGTAAATGGGTGGGTTTGAAGTTTTAAAATTAAACCCTAAGGAGTGGTCATTATTCATGAGTACAACCTCCTGTCGACGAGGAATGCAGATAGACACTACTTATAAAATGTTTAGCATTCAATATAATCTATGTTACTATTACCTCTGAGTAAATAGTGCGGGAGTTTTAGAATGGAAAACCCGTAGATGTGGTAGACAGCACGCGGAGAACGCATATACGCGATCACGGCAGGGTCATTAACAACCGCTCGGTATAAGTATCTTACCCGTCAGCTTACAAAATTTTATCTGAAATAGCGTATTCCTCCAAAAGTAAAACTGATGTCTGAACTGTTTTCAGTCCTAGGTACAACAAAGAGGATTTTACTCTCAAGAGAAGTGAAGCAAGTACATGTGAACGCCAATACCTCGAAACTTTATCAGCGCGACCTGAACTGTGCCGGTTCCTGGTAACGCATTTCAACACGGAAATTCGTGCACGGTGTCATTTATTGGATTCTCTCTTAATTTCACGCTCGTATGACCTTGCCAAATTTCATCAATAGCTTCGAAATTGGACCGTATAGTACATCTTCCGTATTCACCAGACAGCAAACACTATCGCAGCACCTCTAGTAGTATTATTTTGTTTTAACTTAGAAATAGTGAAGAAGGAAAGCAAAAATTAATTGCATACGTAAAGAATAAAATACAGGATGTTTCACAAAGAAGGCATACTGCAAACGAAATCAAATTACCTCATTTTTACTTTCATACCACGTGCATAGCAGGTAGAGAAGGTACTGCATTCCATCCAAAGATTCTATACCGAGAGTTCACCGGAAATATATATTTTGAGGCCCCTTGAGGCCAAAAAATATCAATTTTAAAAAAGTCCGTGTGTGTGAGCGCTCAACTCAAAAACGAAAAGTTGATAAACACCAAATTTGGTATTTAGCTTCGATACTTTCCAAAGATGCGACATAAAAATTTTCAAGAAAATTCCCCCACCCAAACTACCCTTTGCATAGAATATTATTAGAAGGTTTTACTTTCTAAAAAAAATACTATAAAGATTTTGATTAAAATAGCATATATTAATGATGTTTACATGGCAAATAAAATATATATCTTCATTTTCCTGGAAATACCTTATGAAGTTCTCTTCATTCGGAAGGAATTTTGTATAATCTTGTATAACTGGTAAACTTAAGCGATAGACGAAAACTACTACACCAAAAAATATACATCTTTTTAAAACACACAATTTATTATTACACTCACATGACTTTCTCTACTCTTATAAAACTATTTTTACAAACGCTTATTCTCTATATGCTTCATGTTAATCGAGATGTTAATCTTATTGCTAATTTTCTTGTAGATGCAAGGGGAATTGGCAGGCTTTAAGGGATAGTCAAATATTTTAAGAGCTGGTTGCTTTGTGGAGTATTCCATTCTCTTTGCATTACTTGGACAAAAAAATGAATAACGAATTTGAGAAAAAGTATAAGTATTGGAAAAGGAAAATAAGCAATATTTCAAAATGGTTCACTCAACAAAAAAATGTATATGACATAAATTGTGTATTTTCATGCGATATACACTTTTGCATAGTAAAATTTTGTCTATCTCTTATGGTTTACCAGTTATGCAGAACTCGTTCACAATGAAGAATACTTTTGGAGGCATTCCCAGAAAATTCTAGATATACATTTCATTTGTCATGAAAATATCTTAAACATATGATATTTTAATCAAAATCGTTAGGGCCATTTTTGAGAAAATTAAAATTTTCGAAACATATTCCTGTAATAGGTAATCTGGGTTGGGAGATTTTCTTGAAAACCTTCGTGTTGCATCTCTGGAAGATACTGAACCTAAATACCAAGTTTGGTGTTTATCCGACTGTTCGTGTCTGAGTTATGCTGTCACAGAGACACACACACACGGACATGTTTCCGGAAATGCATTTTATTTGGATTCAGGGAGTCTCAAAGCATGTATTTCCGGTGAAATCTCGGTATCGAATTTTTGGGTGGAATACAATACTTCCCCTACTTACTATACGTAGTAGAGAAAGTAATAAGTTTTTGCTGCAACATCCATCTCCGAGATATCCTTTATTAATGGTTGGATTTGTTTTTTATTTGTTTCTCACTAGTGCATGCAAAGAGTACGGTAGTTTACGGCTAGCATACACAGGTGGCCGGAAAACAGGTACCAGTATTTACAAAGGAGGTAGTATGCAACAAAAGAGGAAAGCCAGTTCCTATAAACATTGGTTGTAAACCTAATATATTATGAGCTATGGTCTTATTTTGTACGAGGAGCATATCCTGCTCTCCGAGGGCTTTGGTAAAAAACGAATGAGAACGAATTGTATAGAGGTTTGTTACTACCCGGCACCCGTGTTTGCAATGGTATGTCAAGCAAGTACAGACCTACAGTGTTCCACTGCGTGCTATATGCGTAGTGCTCTACGAGTCAGGTGTGTTATTTACGTCAAGGGTACGGTGTGCTTGAATGGCGTGACACTTCAGTACTGTGTGGGACACCGGTCCACTTTCATCACAAGGTTAGTGGACAGCTAACACGAGTCTTTCATGAGCGATGGATTGGTCGGGGAAGGCGAATACTTTGGACTTCCCGTTCTCCTGACCTTAACCCTTTAGATTTTTGGCTTTGGGGACATTTAAAGACCTTGGTGTATGCAGTCTCCAATAATGATGTGCAGAGACTACGAGAACGCGTGTTCAATGCCTGTGACGCAATGCGGCAAAATCCAGAAGTGTTCAAAAAAATGCGTGATTCTACGAGACGAACGACGGAGGCTGCATTGCAATGGATGGCGATCACATCGAGCATTTATTGTGCAGAGTAGACCAAAGACGGTACTGCAGTAGACCATAACTCAGGGGATGTTAAGTTTACGATCAATGATTATACAAACTGTTTTTTTTTCTTTGTATCTATAACCAAATGAAATTCTGCAAAGCTTTATTCGAATTAAAATGTTGTAATTATGAAAACAAGCTTTCCTAAGAATAAATCGTATACCCATTAATAAACGACACAGCATAGAGAAGGTTATGTGAATGTAAAGCATCAGATTTAAAAAAAATGTCGAACGCATCAAATTTAATACTTTGAAAGGGGAAGTGGGAAGCAAGAAGGTGCTTAAAATATCAATATAGGTCTGCGCTGTGATCGTTCCGCGCAAAAAACAAGGGGTGCAAGCCCCCCAGGAAAAACACCACAATAATAGCGACAGCATTTATAGGTTATGTATTACCATGAGGTCAAATATCATTTTGAAGTTGAATTATAGTTTATGGAATATTAGGCTTAATGTTATTTGCAGTTGTTGGAGGTACACCAAAACACCACCACCTCCGAATTTCACTGTTGGCACTACACATGCTGGCAGATGACGTTCACGGGCATTCGCGATACCCACACCCTGCCATCGGATCGCCACACTGTGTACCGTGATTCGTCACTCCACACAACGTTTTGCCACTGTTCAATCGTGTAATGTTGACGTTCCTTACACCAAGCGTTTGGTATTTTCCTGCGTGATGGAATCCAAAGTTTCTCACTTCACGCCTAACTATCATAGTACTTGGGGTGGATCCAGATGCAGTTTGGAATTCCTGTATGATGGTCTGGATAGATGTCTGCTTATTACTCTTTACAACCCTCTTCAAATGTCGGCGGTCTCCGTCAGTCAACAGACGAGATCGGCCTGTACGCTTTTGTGCTGTACATGCCCCTTCACGTTTCCACTTCACTATCACTTCAGAAACAGTGGACCTAGGGATGTTTAGGAGTGGAAATCTCGCGTACGGACTTCTGACACAAGTGACACCCAATCACCTGACCACGTTCAAAGTCCGTGACTTTCACGGAGCGTCCTATTCTGCTGTTTCACGATGTCTAATGACTACTGAGGTTGCGGATGAGTACCAGGCAATAGGTGGCAGCACAATGCACCTACGATGAAAAACGTATGTTTTGTGGGGTGTCCGGATACTTTTGATCACATAGTGTATATAAAGTGTACACTATATTCCGTTAGTAGGACGAAGACTTTAAGAGACTATTCGCAAGAAATTCAGGATATACACTTTTTGTTATGTAAATGTCTTATACATATGGTTTTTTAATCAGAATCATTAGACAATTTTTTCAGAAAATGCAAAAATGGAAGCTTTTTGTATTTAAGATTAGTTTGATGTGGCAGCATCCCTTGAATACCTTCGTGCCATACCGCTGGAAAACGCTGATATACCCTCACGCACACAAACACAAACTGTTTGAAAAACTTTTTGGGGTCCAGCGGACCTCAAAACGTGTATTTCCGATCCAACCTCCATTTTGAATTCTTTTTATGTAATACAATATTACTGTGATAAGTGGTAGAGAAAATACAACATTTAAATTCCGTCGCAGAACATAATATTAGCTTAATGTAGTTGGTTAATATAATTATATTGCCCCTCTTGTCCATCAACTTAAATTGTGCAGAGCAAATATTGATATCATAATGTTGCACCTGTTTATATAACAATTTTAAATGATTCAGAGCAAATATTAATATCATTATGAAGCCCCTGTTTTCCCATCAATTTTTAAATTTTGCAGAGCAAATATTGATATCATTATGTTGCACCTGTTGTCCATCAATTTTAAATGCTGCAGAGCAAATATAAGTATCATTATGTGTCCCTGTTTTCCCATCAATTTTTAAATTTTGCAGAGCAAATATTGATATCATTATGTTGCACCTGTTGTCAATCAATTTTAAATGCTACAGAGCAAATATTAGTATCATTATGTTGCCCCTGTTTCCCATCAGTTTTTAAATTTTGCAGAGCAAATATTGATATCATTATGTTGCACCTGTTGTCCGTCGATTTTAAATGCTACAGGGCAAATATTAGTATCATTATGTTGCCCCTGTTTTCCCATCAATTTTTAAATTTTGCAGAGCAAATATTGATATCATTATGTTGCACCTTTTGTCCATCGATTTTAAATGCTACAGGGCAAATATTAGTATCATTATGTTGCCCCTGTTTTCCCATCAATTTTTATATTTTACAGAGCAAATATTTATATTATGTTGCACCCGTTTGTCCAGCAATTTTAAATTTCACAGAGCAAATATTCTTATCATTATATTGTACTCTTTGTCCATCAAGCTGAATCTTTGTAGAGTAAATATTAAAAGTGAAATTGTGTGTCAATTGAACTGTTACATTATACTTCAGCACTCATTATGATCTTACTCGGCTGCGCGCGCAGCTCTCCCATACCTGTTAACACCTTCAAAGCAGCGTCTACTGTGCTCCATTCCCCAGATAAACAATTACATATGTGTATTTAAAACAAAATACATTCTGTTCATTGTAATTTTAATTTCTAATAAGTTGAGTTCATTTCCTCAATATCGCATACGCGCAGCTTTCACGTTACCTGCAAAAAATCAATAAATACTGTCTGGACCCAACATAACTCCTCGCAAACACACTCAAGGTCCTGCCATCGAATCAGCATTTAATTACACATAATTAATAAGGTAAGATCCTTTCGTAAAAGTCCTAAGTTTTGAAATTATAATGTTATCGACCAAAAACAAGTCTATGCAACAATATTATAATGGTAACTAAGGAGCTTGTATGAAATTACGAAACGAGCTCTCGTGACGTAATTACTAGCATCATAATCTTGTTGCACGAGTTTAGCGGTACATAACAACAAGCGAGTACTTACAGTACATCTCTATGGTGACCGAAGCATCGACTGGCTGGCTGATGTTGTTGTTCGAGGCCTGACAGGTATACACGGCATGTAAATCACTTCTCTGCAACTGCGGTACAACCAGCTGGTTATGCTTTACAGTGCCAGGGTGAGCGTAAACCTCGTCTGTGGCATCCACCAGCATCTCCCCTCTCCACCAGCGGACTGTAGGAAGCGGACGACCTGCAACACAAACAAGACGCACAGTTTAGCATCATATGATAGAGGAAAGTCACAATTTTCCTTTCTTTGGAGGGTCTTCGATCAAGGACATTATAGCTTTTCATGTTTATTCCTTGTTTATTTAATAATTAATTAACGTGCTTAAAGAGGCTGGGACTGAGTTTCTAGGTGGAAATGACACATCTTTGCTTTTGAATTATATCATATAAATATTCTACAGACTTTATGAATCATTTTGGCCAAATTTTTAAAAGCCCAGCGACATTTTTAAATCACGCGTGCCTCGTTTTAACCCCAATTCTCCTTTCTGTAGTATAATTTTTCTCAGCTTTGCATTGTTGTTAATCAAATTCTATTCCTTGCAGTTCACTTTGCGCTCTGATTTGATTGCAAATTTGCACACACAGTATAAAATATGCTACCAAAAGATTCAAGGAAGCGGTATACTCGTGTTGGGAGAGGATAACTTGCAGTATATCCGATATATTAATATATGAATTAAAATATGAACTACGGTGATTATTTGTGTTTTGGTTGTTACCCTTAAAATGCTATTGTTATTTCTTGCCACGGCTGCTATTGTTTTGGTTTTTGGTTGAGCTTGTTTAAGTTTTCAGGGTATGGTACGGGAAGGAAGATAAGAAGTAACAACTCTAACAAAAGATTAAGTCAATGAAATGCTTTAATAGCACACGCATTTACTGATATAGTACGAAGCTATACAGTTACTTTAGTTAGTTAGAACTGTAGAACGGTTACTGAGCAATCAAGCAATTTTATAAGTGATCTAGAAATAATGGTAGTATTTATCACACGTTCTTACAACATTATGAGAAGTAACCAATAACGCCTGCTTCTGAGAGCTTACAGGTATGTTATTCACATCGCAGTACTTTATTCGCAACCACCCTGGCTGACGGGGACGATACAACCAACTTTGCTGCACTTAAACATTTTAAACATATTCTTTCTTAGAATCTCATAGGCTGTCTTCGTTCAGCTGGGAATCTTCTAAAAAACTTACTAAGCTATTGTTCGTTGTTTCCAAACATGTGACCTTTCTACAAAAAAATCTGATGTGTTACACTTACAAGATTATCTCTACTCTTGTACAAACCATTTTTACAAAGGCTTATTCTCCATATGGTTCATGTTGATCGAGATATCGAGATGTTAATCTTATTGCTAATTTTCTTGTAGATGCAAGGGGAATTGGTAGGTTTTAAGCGATAATCAAATATTTTAAGAGCTGGTTGCTATGTGGAGTATTCTATTCTCTATGCATTACCAGGACAAAACAAAATGAATAACGAATTTGAGAAAAAGTATAAGTATTGGAAAATTTAAATGAATAACAAGAAATATCTCGAAAATGGTTCACTCAACAAAGAAAATGTTTGACATAAATGGTATATTTTAACGCGATTTACATTTTTTGTATAGTAAATTTTTTTCTATCTCTTATGGTTTACCAGTTATGCAAAAGTCGTTCAGAATGAAGAATACTTTGGGAGATATTCCCAGAAAATTTGAGATATACATTTTATTTGTCAGGAAAATATCTTAAGCATTTGATGCTTTAATCAAAATGGTTAGAGCCATTTTTGCCAAAAATTAAAATTTTCAAAAAATGTTCCATGTAGAGGGTAATCTGGGGTAGGGGGATTTTCTTGAAAACCTTCGTGTCGCATTTCTGGAAGATACTGAACCTAAATACCAAGTTTGATGTTTATCTGACTCGTCGTTTCTGAGGTATGCTGTTCACAGTCACACACACACGAACATGTTTTAAAAATGCTTTTTTTGGATTCACTGGGTCTCAAAACATATATTTCCGGTGAAATCTCGGTGTCGAATTTTTGGGTGGAAAACAATGCTTCCCCTACTTACTATACGTAGTAGAGAAAGTAATGTGTTGTGTTCGCTTGCCGCATTTTCTCTTGCACAAAGACACAAGGTCTGCTTTTATGACTTACCTTACAAGTCCTTTTTGCCTGGACCCATATTCTAACAAAAACATGTTTGTCGGCTTTTAACAAGGGCTCCACAGCTCCAGCAAAACAGTTACACATAAATAAGCCTTATGCTTATTAATATCACTTTACATTATAGTTTACATTATTATATACATCGTATATATAACCATAGTTACTGCCTCAAGCATGCATTATATTACGAGTGTTTTATTAAATGTATCACAAAGAATTAAATTATACTGAAAAACAAGGAATATATTAACAACAACCACCTCACAAAAACAAACATGTATTTCTCTACAACTAATACCATCAACTCCAATCGAATCCTTACATTCTTTTTTACTGTACAAAATTATCAGAAAATGTCACTATAATACCTCTCCGACAAATTTGAATGCACAAGGCAGCTTTACAAATTTCGTATTTTTTGGCTAATTACAAACACTTAACTTTGTTGTCTGAGAAATTATTTGAACTGCCTTATTTACTTACATTAAGTATACCAATTTTCAAGTGCATATCTTTAAAATTGCCGCGACCCCGCTCTCTGCTTCAAATTTTCATAACATTTAACGTTAGCTGCCCTGTTAACGAGTTTTATGTTTTCATCTCGTAGCTCGTTCGTAATGCGCCAGCTACGCTAATGATATGAGCTCTTTATCTCAGGGAACGCGTGAGTGTATTTTGAAAGGATGACACCAGTTTAGTTAGTCGATAAATTTTAATGTTGACTGTTTGAGTAGAGTCGCCGACTGTTGAATTTACGAATTAACTACTCTGTAACAATAACTAAGCGAAGCGTCAGCTGCAAAATGTTGCTCGAAAGGATACCTCTCAATAGCCGCTAAATCTTTCTAACCCCGCGCGTTCATGTGAGCCACAGAACTTAGAAGTTACGCACGCGAGGCAAGAATCTCAGGACACTAACGAATATGTCATGAATGTCTGTGATATAGAATACACGAATTTGTCTTAAATTAAGCTCCGCTCACGTATCAATACCCCTACCAAGGTTACTTCACGCGCAGACCAATCTTAAAATCCTAGGTATGCCTCTCTTAACTTGTTGCTATGCCGTACCTTTTACTTTTCTAATTTACAGAATTTCTGCCTACGGGAGTTTGCAAACGTATTGAACTTGAGGCAGTATTTTATATCACAACACTGGAATGCCAGAGAGATTGTAGTGTAAATTAGCATTATTGTATGACAATGATTTGAGATGTTTGTTAATTATAAGCATTGATAGGAAATAAGATTACACGGCCTCACTGAAACTGACAATAGGAGCGGGTAACAATGTAGCGAGGAGGTGAGTTGTTTATCAATTATAAGAGACATACAAATGACGTCAGAGTAGCGTGCCTTTCTTTAGAAATGGAGGGAATATCTTCCCTAGAGCATATGTGTCCGTAATTTAGATTGGATATAAAAATATACGCTAATGTTGGCGCGTTTTATTAACCAATAGCAGCTCGATTATAATGTTTAGGCATATCGGGGTGAAGGAGTATAAATTCTGAAGCCAGAGACAGGTAACGCACAGTCCAACAGAATCATTCACGGGTTACACGTCGCGCAGTTTAACAGAATCATTCACAAAGTACACGTTACGCAATTCTACAGAATCTCTTGCGTCGTAATGTTAGTTACAAAATGTGAACTACGCGAATTAATAATGCGCGGCAAATAAGTGATTATAGTAACATTCGAAAATATAACAGTTTCAGTCGGGCGTGTATCAAGAGTAAATATGTGAAATTAACGAAGTGTGACGGCAATAAAAGTGTAAAAACAAATTCTTTTATCAGTGTTATCTTTAGTAACAACTCCTTTCCGTTTACACACCTTGTTCAAGAGATTTGCTCGACTGAGTGATAATAGCTAGCCGGAGGACAAAGAACCCAAATTCAAAATAGCAAAACAATAACAGGCGCTCAGCAAATAAGATAACACGAAAGTTACCGCGACAGGCCTTAAGTTGAAACATTGAAAGTAGAAAGAGATAATACAATACTCCATATGACAGTTGGTAATCCCGGGTTGGTCTCCAAACCTTTACTATTTAAAATCTGGTTCAGGCTGAAACATGACATTTAGAAGAGAACACTAACACGCACTTGTAACAATACGATAGCCAGCGATACAAGAACGGCCGAAGACATGAATATACATATTTTCCACCTGGCAACAACACCATAACTGATACTGGGAGACTAGGCAGTGAAGGTTGACTGTGGCAGGATTTCTCAGCACTTGCACCATCATTAGCGTACACCCCCTATCGGAGACCTGTCAGGTAGCGTCTAAATGCTCATGTTTCAACCTAAACCTTACGTACTGCAATGTCTTCCTTACATGACTTGTTAATTACCTTTTTTCCTTGGACAAATCTTTCAAATCAGGTTATTACATTATACATTTATGTAATATACTGAAATTATTTATTGTTTCTTTATCTTACTATCATTTCCTTATTTAATTTCTTATATCTTCATGCCAATAATTATGGTATCAACCGGGTAAGTAAATTCGGACGGCGAAGTTGTCCTCGGTGGTATAGTGCTTACCAGCTAGCCTCCAGTTCCCAATGTCGCGGGTTCAAACCCGGCGGAGGGCGATGGATTTTTTCGGGCGTAGAAATCATTAGCATGGTTTCCTTCGGAAGGGAGGTAAAGTCGGTGGTACGTGTCGTAGATTTTCGCCACGTAAAAGAACCTGAAGCCTCTGAAGTTGTAAGTTTCTGCCCCAAGTTTAAAAATACTAACTTTATAATTTTGACTGTTTCTTTTAAATATTATATATTTATGTTTGCCTCGGCTGCGTCAGTATTATTGTTTTTTTAGAGACATGAATGTCTTAGCAGGGAGGTGGTGCGACTGAAGAATGTAGGCTTACATAGATTATAATTTTTAATTCACTCCTTCTTTTATTAATTCTGATTTTCTTTAAATAACACTTCACTGATATAGTGAGCTGTGAGATTCTTTAATTAATTGCTTGCACTTTTTAACACGTAAACTATTTTCGTCTCACACGAATACGTATTAAATTTCTCGAGCACACATCTCGCGTCTGATTAGGAACACTGTCTACAACCAACGCGTCCAGTTATGAGTGCTGTCTACATGCAACTGACTTGATTTCTACCACCACATTTGTAAATTTCTGTATTTCAAGTCTCTGATTGGCTATTACTAATCCAAAAGAATACTTTTATTTGACTAAAGTTTTTTCTGGTTGTTGATTGGCTATTTCATAAACTGTCTCAAAAATTTACATTATTGTTCCTCCAATAATGACTAGTAGCATTATTAAACATTCGTACTCATTATTGCCTCAAGGTGTCCTCATTGTTACCTCATTGTTAGCAACTTTTAATCTATTATTCTCACAGCTCCTACATTATTTAATTGCGTGATACATTCACATAACATTATTACAGTAATATAAACATATACAATGACTGTAATATACACTTTTTATATATTGTTACATATACATATTGCTTTAAGTTGGGCTGTTATGGAATTTATATATTATATAATTAGACTGAAATAATTTAAGTGTTAAAAATACTCCCTCACCTGTTAAAGGGGCCTCTGAGCAAAATTACCGTCTTTCACGCGCAATATAGAATGGGACGCTAAGGACCATAGCAGTTAAAGAGCGTCCATAAATAAATCTCAATTGTAATTTCGGACGGCGAATAAACAAAATTTTGAAATGATGCTTAAATGGGCCCCCGGGCTAGCTTAGAGCTGATATTTATCTTTTTAGGATAATGGAAAACCACGGGAAAAATTTTATGCTAGTAACACACCCTAATCGAGACTCGAATACAGAACCTCTTGAATATGAGGCAAGGAGGCTACCTGCTGAAAGTTGTAGGGTGGATTTTTGCCAACTTCTCTTCTACATAGTTAAGGGATAGAGGTAGCGCAACATTTTCAAAATAACAACCTTTTTATCTTTAACTTCTTTTTTCTCAAGGAAAAAAACTTAACAGTGATAATAAAGTTAGAAAGCCCTCAAAGGAATTAGTATATTAATTAAGTTTCGAGCCCTATAGTGACAATAAAAATGACTTTGAAACACCTGAGGTGTTTATAACGCACTCTACGATTTCCTCTTTGATGCACGCTTTGCGTCTCTCTCAGAAATCTAGATAATTCTGCTCTACCGGCAACAAAATGGAACTGCCAAGTCATTTTGCGACCGCACACAAAATCTGGAGTTTAATTCAGTTTTGGAAACTGCTCGCTTCCTGGTGGCGAAGGCAGAAACTACTTCACTTCAAAGCATAATCTCTCGAACCGACGCAATTGGCTTTGTATGGAAGCAGCTTACCGTATCACGTAACGGTTTCATTTGATACAGCAACTGGCCTTATGCTAATTTGTGGTAATAACCCTTTAATGTACTGGCTGGGGCTTGTTCCTTTCGGTTCAATCATTTAAACACCTCAACTCAAACCAGTGTTGCAAACAAAATGTTACTTTCGCAGATACAGCAAGAATGAAATTCGACCTCAAATATACAGGTGAACCAGAAAACCCGGAACACTAATTTATTTGAGAAAATACGACGTTAAAATTTTAGGCATAAATATACAGTATACGACCAAAAAAATAACAGTGAAATTATCTGTAGTAATGCCATGAATGGTTTCCAAATCATCGATAAATTCTCGTGTCACGAAATGACGAGTGGCATTTACTAAGACTATTTTACGAATAAAGTGAAGTAAATTATCCCAAAATCATGATTATTATAATAAAATTATAAAATATTTATATTGCGGGAGATTTAATTGTTGCACCACGTTTAAAAATCAAATTTTTATTTTTATTTTATTTAAATATTATATGCCTCGGCTTCGTCAGTAGTAATTTGCAGAACACGTATCTCTTAACAGGTAGGGTACGGCTAAAGAATGAAGGCTTACACAAATTATAATTGTATTGTACTTTTTTTATTAATCCTTCACACAATTAAATAACACTTTACTGATGTATCCTACTACACAGCTGTGAGATTATTGTTATTTGCACTTTAAACACGTAAACTTTATATTATCTTCACCGCAACGAATTTCCATGTCTCGCATACAATCACTGAACCCGTACCGAACCTAACTGCTTGGGCACGCTATCTTGTAGCGTCTACCGTTTGAATTTGTACATTTTCTCTATTTCTTGTTTCTGATTGGATAAGCCTACTCCAATAGAATACTTTTATTTAACTTAAAACTTCTAGCATTTGATTGGCTATTTACAAACTGTTTTAGATATTACATTATTATTGTTCCAAGAACTATTAGTAGCGTTTTTAAGCTTTCTAATTTATTGCTAGCAATAAGGTAACCTTGCTCCGCTTTTCCTTTGTAATTCTGTTTGCTATGAAAGGCATCTTGCTTCTATTCTCACAGTTCCTACATTGTTAATTTACGTGATACATTCACATAACATTATTATACATGTACATAATAAAAATAAACATAATACAATGACTGTAATATACTTTTTATATATTATAATACACACATATTGCTTTAAACCGGGCTGTTATTTTTTAATATTCGACGCCGTGGCCGAGGCGACCCAGGGACCCGCATGGACAAAGCGGCGTCTGGGCGGATATTCTCCGGGTTCTCCGGTTTCCCCCGCCATTCATTCCACCGACTGCTCCATCGTCACCTTTCCTATCATCCATTTCGCCATCATTTTCGTTATCAACTACTTCCTTCATCCCATTCCGGGCATCGGGCTGATCACCCATCCTGGACATTCTGTCTGGTCCATGAGTGTGTCTGCTCTTCGACGGGCCTCTGATCCCAGGCACCCGCCTATAAGTCCTGGGGGGTGTAAGTCCTACATAAGATGAGGTTTAACAGTGAATGAAAAAAAATAATTAGACTGATATCATTTAAGTGTTAAAAATACTGCTTCAATATTTATTTGCAATATGAGTAGCGTTGGTTTCAAAACAAACTAGAGTCGTATGGTCACGTTTTATTTGTTTGCTGAGTGCAACTTGGTCATATAAATATTATCTTCTGCCATCTTTCTTGCAGTAGGAATTTGCTACTCTTTTATCTTTGATTGTAAGAATGCTCCTTGTAGAGAAAATATAAACAAACAAAACGTATATTATCAACATTGTAGGTTATGACTTTACTTACAAGACTGATAAATGTTAACTTCCTTCACTTATTAAAAACCTGTTAGCTCGTTAAGTTTATAGTGTATTCCTTGCACTGTTCTCCGTTTGATTTTCTCATATTGATGCTACAAAAACAATGTGGAATGTCACAACTGAAGTACTACAATAAATTTATTTTAAGTAACATCATATAAACTTAAATCCAATTGAAGACCAGGAGTTTCAAGAGGCGAGAGATGTAGGAAACACGAAAAGAAAATTGCTCCAAAAGTTACCGGAAAAAAATCTGGTTACACTCACGTTACTTTCTCTACTCTTGTACAAACTATTTTTACAAACGCTTATTCTCCAGCTACTTCATGTTAATCGAGATAAACATTTGTAGGAACTGCCTTATTGCTAATTTGCTTGTAGGTGAGAGGGGAATATGGTAGACTTTAAGCGATAGTCAAATGTTTAAAGAGCTGGTTGCTATGTGGCGCATTCCTTTCTGTTTGTATGTCCAGGACATAAAAAACGAATAAGAATTCCCATTTGAGAAAAAGTAAAAGTATTGGAAAATTCAAACAAATAACAAGGAATATCTCGGAAATGGTTCACTCCACAAAAAAATGTGTATGACATAAATTGTGTGTTTTAACGATATTTTCAATTTTTGTGAAGTGAAATTTCGTCTATATCTTACGGTTTACCAGTTATGCAGATACTCAGAATGAAGAATTTTGGGGACATTCCCAGAAAATTCAAGTTATACATTTCATTTGTCATGAAAATATTTTAAAGATACGGTATTGTAATTAAAATCGTTAAAGCCATTTTTAAGAAAATCAAAATTTAAAAAAAAATGTTCCACGAAGAAGGTAGTCTGGGGTGGGGGAATTTTCTTGATAATCTTGGTGTTACATCTTTGAAAGATACCGAACTTAATTACCAATTTGGTACTTAACCGTCTTTTCGTTTAAGTCATGCTGTTCACAGGCACACTGGCACACATCCACACAGACACACACATGGACCTTTTCCTAAAAATGCTTTTTTTATAAATTTAGGGGGTTCAAAAATTGCATTTGTGATGAAATCTCGGTATCGAAGTTTTGGGTGGAATATAATACTTCCCCTACTTACTATACGTAGTATAGAAATAAAAAAAATTAAAAAAGACACAATTTCGAAAAGGACTTAAAACTCAGATTTATTTAATTTATTAAAATTGGTCTATAGAAAGTTTAAATCTATATATACAAGTGCATAACTTCTATACAATTAGAAAAAGTAGGTGTAAGAAGACGATGAAATAATTTAGAAATTAATTAAGAAATTTATTTGCTGCATTGAGGTAATTGTTTTTAAAAGAAAGTCTTACAAAACTGTAGCATTAACCCTTTGGAGTTCTCACATTATACTAAATTCATTGCAACAGCAGAGAAATTCACAACGTAGGTCAATAGCAACCTGACTGCGCATTTTTAACGTCAAAAAGGGAAAACGTAACTGTCTCATCACCAGCTTGGGGCATGAATTTATAGCTGCAATAATATGTTCTCCTGAAAATAGCCAGTCGTTCTCCTTGGTGTAGTGGTTACCATGCTAGCCTCGAGGTCCCGGGTTCAAATCCGGCTGAGGGCGATGAATTTTTTTCAGGGCATAGCTTCCTTCGGAACGGAAGTAAAACCGGTGGTCCCGTGTCGTAGATTTATGGCACGTAAAAGAACCTCAAGTCTGATAAAGAAATGACCGATATTTCACGCCCAGTATAAACTGGAGTCTCAAGCGCGACAGCAGTTAAAGATCATAAATAAAACTCAATTCAATTTTTTTGACAACAGCCACCGCTCCAACCAACCTTGTGCACTACGATCCAGATGGCTATCAACTCCCGGAAGGGATCGAGTGAAGGACCCACAGGAGGCTACAGGATGTAGGCAGACAGGCTACAGAGACGCGCGGAAGTCACTAACAGTTCCAGACTACAAGATAATCCCCTGCAGGAGCTGCATAGAGAGAGAGCGATGAATGAATCGTCGACCAAGCAGACCTCTAGTGTTCACGGGGAGTAGTCTTTCCTTTGAGCAAACATCCGCGCCATTTGTCCGGCACCACCATACGCCACGAAACATAAAACGCACCTGAAAGATGATAAGGAAACGGAATAAAAAGGAAATGATGGAAAGAAAATCGTGGTAGATGAGAAACCACCCCAGAATTCGCCTACCGATCAGGTAAAGCCACGAAAATCTCAAGATCAGAGTGGGCGGTCAAGGGGAATCGAGCCTTGCCTCATACGTCGCCACGGCTTCATGTCGCTCGATAACAAAATATTAGATAGGAAAGTGACTTTTTCCCCCAAGAATGCCAGCAAGTCTACTTCTCTGTTGAGGAGTGAAATTCCTCATGCTTGCTAACTTATGCTTATGTAAAATGTCAAGAATATAAAACTTTTACTGCTAACGCAAGAAAATGACTAAGTAAAGACCCAAAGGGCAAGAAAGGGATAAAGTAATGATGTAAATTCGAAAACAAATGCCGTAATAAAGAAAATAGCAGAGACCAAAAATGCCCACGATTGTCATTGTATTATGCAAGGTCATCGGACTTTCCTTTGATATCATTAATTTTTGTAGCGTCCTGTCTATTCGTATACTTTTCTGCTTGAAATAGTGTGAATGAATAAAAAGTTGCTTGTTTTGAAGAGCTCTATCTAATGGTTCCGTATTTGATCTTACTCCCACTTGAAATGTTTAAGTGATACGCCACTGTCCCCACTTCCGATTATGGCTGATTGATAAAATGTTAATTCGTATTTTTTAAAATAAATGCTAAAGATGATCTGATTCTCTGCCTGTATACAGCACCCTGCAAAGCAATTGTCTACACCTTAAAAACGTCTCATTTTCAATGTGCAGAAAGAATAAACAATAAAACAGTGTGGTACAGGTAAAGTTACGTATCACGGAAGGGCCCCCGGAACCGAGGCAGAGCACCGCACGCAGGCCGCCAACGGGCGCCAGCATGGGTGGGGTCCCTAACATTTTCCAGAACGCATCCGACTCCGCACGGTCCCTGCCCACAAGTCACCAAGCTCCAGGGTCTCACGAAGCGGAGTTACACGCTGAGGAAACTAACTGAGCGGTACCGAAGCGACGCCAGGGATGAAACCGTTGCAGAGCACAATTCACCGCCCAGCCGCAACGCGCCGAACACCGTCGCCAGACCCTACAACCCTGAAACAGATGACAAGGGGTAGAGATCGATCGCGAGACCTACCGAATGCGGGCCACAGACGCAACTGCCCAAGCCATCCCGCTCGGTAAAAAAAAACCTTTTGGTGTTTTAAACATTTTTCACTTTATAATCATTGTTATTTTATTTTGAAAATAACACTGATTTTGTAACATGTTGGTGAGGGGTGCTTGCAAACTTATTTCAAACGCCTTTAAAATAGGAATCTTTTTATTTTCTCTGCCCAAAAATTCAATTTCAAAATTTCACGAAAATACCGTTTTGAGGCTGAATACAAAATAAAAATTATTTTCAGAAAAAAGGCACATTTGTGTGTGCGTGTGTCTTTGAATAGTATAATCAAAAACGAAAATTACATTAAATACCTACCAAACTTAGTATTGTGACATTTGTAATATTATTAGCATTATTGCGTACGTGAGATGGCGGCCCAGATCGGATATGTTGTGCAAGAGTAGAGGGGATGGAAAACCGGTTTCCTAGTATAGCGTGCTGACGCCGAGTTTAGCGTGGGTTTTATCAGTCGAGTCGAGGTTCTGCTAGCAGTCAGGTGTGTGTGCAACTTGTCCATGCATACAGCATGGCGTCCCCAACGACAGGCAAGGAGGAATTGTAATTCTTTTTTATTATAATAAATAGTTACCATCCAGTTCGGATTAATGTAAATTTCTATACTAGATAGACCCTTCCCTTATCCACATAATGAATTAGAGATATTGTTAGGAACCTTTAGGTATATTTTCATAATTTCGTTGAGCTATCCCCCGTCGTACCTCGCATAATGTGTGATAGAATATTCGATCCGTTCACGGTACCTGTTGCTCTACCCCCATTGAGCTAGAATAAGTAAAGAGGTTACGACTGTATTTAATTTAACAATTTAACAAGAATGTGACACGAAGAATTTTAAAAAATCCACACTCTGCAAACTACGCTTTACAGGGAAAATTTTTCGATATATTTGATTTTCTTAAAAGTGATTGTAATGATTTTAATCGAAATACTATATATTTAGGATATTTACAAGACAAATAAAATGTATAGTATCATCAATTTTACAGAAATAGTCTCTGAAGTCCACTTCATTCTGAATAAATTTTGTATAATCTTGCATGACTTGTAAATCACTCATGCAAAAATGTAGTTCTTAATAAAATCTTTTTTTTTTAATAGTGATTTCCGAGATATTCACTATTAGTGGTTTAAATTTTTCAATTATTTTTTTTATTTTTAAAGTGCTGTCGCTATTTACTTGTTTCTCACGATGTAGTACAAAAAATACTATGGAATTTTAAATCCAGCATATAGCGTACCGCTTTTAAGCATGTGTCTGACGATTCAGTTTTCTGTATCATCCTTGTACCTATACAACAAAAAGTGTAATGAAAGTTTGTGTGTGCTGACAAGAAGTGGTGAATAATAAGCTTTTTTAGGGATTGCTTATAGAAGAGTATAGAAGAGAAAGTAATGTGAACATATATAATAATTTTTTTGTTTATAAAAGTAGTTTTGAATCGGAGGGTGGAGTGTGAGAAAGTGGGACGAGTGGAAAGGGAGAGAAAGGGAGAAATAGATTGGGGTTGCGAGAAAGAAACGGGAGGGGTTAAGAAGTAGAGAGAGATGGAGAATGGAAGAGGAAGAAATAATAGAAAGCAGGAAAGAGTGGTAGAGAAGAATGTTATATGTAACATAATTTAAGTATCCATTACACGTTTAGATATTGCTACGTGTATCTATGTATGCAAACCACAGCTTGTTAACTTTTCAGCAGCTGATAGAACTTCCTACGCTACGGAAAACCAACATTTGAACACGGAGCCAGCTTTACTCCACTCTTTTGTTTTTTATGTTCGACTCCAGAGTTCTTGTGGGAGATGTTTATAGCGCGTTCTGCATTAAAAAAGTCTACATCGATGCTAACCTGAGCTGGCTCAACATTCAACGTTAAAAAAATATTTGCAATCATTAAATCAAACAGTATTGTAAACGTGTATAAGGCGTTACGTTTCAGGTGCGTTCGCAGCGTTTTGTGAGGCTGAACGTAGTTGTATAGTCTGCTTCAAGAAATTGTTGACAGGTGGACTTAGTTGCCCAGCCGCCTTCGTATCACCTTCTTGCGGAACTTGTCAATAGTTGCCCTTTGTTGCATAGTCGCCCTCCTGTACCAATTGCTTAAGGAAGTTGCTCATAGATGTCCTTTAGTTGCGAAGTCACCTTCTTGTGCCATCTGTTTCAGGAACATGCTAATGCATGGCCTTAGTAAATTCTGTCTAAGGAACTTGCTGGTAGATGACGTTAGTTACGTAGTCACCTTCCTGCATCACCTGCGTGAGGATCTTGCTGATAGTTGACCTTACTTAAGTAGTCACCTTCCTGTATCATCTGCTTGAGGATCTTGCTGATAGATGACCGTTAAGTAGTCGCCTTCCTGTATCATCTGCTTGAGGTGCTTGCTTATACATGACCTTAGTTAAGTAGTCACCTTCCTGTATAATCTGCTTTAAGAGCTTGCTTATAGATGACCTTAGTGACGTAGTAACCTTCCTGTATCATCTGCTTCAGCTTGCTTATAGATGACCTTAGTTAAGTAGTCACCTTCCTGTATCATCTGCTTGAGGATCCTGCTTATAGATGACCTTAGTTAAGTAGTCACCTTCCTGTATCATCTGCTTGAGGAGCTTGCCTATAGATGACCTTAGTTACATAGTCACCTTCCTGTATTAACTGAATGAGTAATATTTAGACGGATGGACTTAGTTACGTAGTTAACTTCCTGTAGTAAGTGCTTGCGTAAACTTTGATAGGCATCCTTAGCTGCGCAGTCGACTTGGTGCAGTAACTGCTTGGGTAACTTGTTAACAGGTAGACTTAGTTACGTACTCGTCTTTAAGTGCAAATCATTTACGTCTCTTTAATCTGTGGGTGGAAGATTTAGGTCCTGAATAACAAATTAGAAAGCCACGAAGATGGTCCAAGTCAAGCCGGGACCTCCACAGACGCTACTCGGTTAATATTCTTCTGTTTTGTGCTCGAGTGAAATTCAGGCCTGCTTATATTTATAAAGCCTGCTGGTTTTGTAGGCCATGAATGTGCTGCGGGCTGCAGAAAGAAAGGAAATTCCTTGCAGAGTTGAGCTTAGCAAAAGCAGGAACAGAAGAAATGCGTAGCGGAGGATGTGAAAGAAAAAGAAACTGAGCCACTTTCTCTTTCCTGCAGCATGTTCCGTGGCTTTAAATCCGAAGAAAAATGATGCCGCGGTAGGTAGTGTTTTGTGTCTGTAAGCATTAGCTAAGGTGTGCGAGAAACTACCCCCAGGATTAAAAAGCAGAGCCTAATGGGACGTGGGCCATATTTCAGCGAACGCGTGTCTCACCGTTTACTTTTAGCGTCTTGCTGAAAAAAGATTCCGTCATGTGTTTAGTGGAGCTCCTCTACCGGGCGTTCGAGAAAACTCTTAACGGTGCCGCCATTTTTATTCCGCTACACTCTGAGTTATACACGAAACACAAACTCCTTGTTTTTCCAAGATTTTCCAGTAAAAAACTGGAAAATGGATACAAGGATATTGCTAGTTAAACACTAATGGCCGCGTGCACCATTCTTGATTAAGATTTTACCGTGGTGAAATATGGACTTTACCGCACTGAATGGTCACTGTGGTTAAATCTGACCGGCCATAAAACGGCCGGTTTTCGTCGATTATTTCCAACTTCACTTGTGCTTAAATGTTAACGTGGTAGAACAGAATAGATTAGAATTGAGGCGCTTAGAATAATAACAGCATATCCCAACCGACATCGAATTTTTTGATAGAAGCATGACCATGCACAGCTGCCATCTACCTTTCATGTGATGAAGTATCAAACGAATTGGGATATGACAAAGCTCTCGTTTTCCATCTCTAAAATTTGTCCGTAGTGAAAACGAGCGTAAAAATCTGATGTGTTACACTCACATGACTTTCTCTACTCTTGTACAAACAATTTTTACAAACGCTTATTCTCCATATGCTTCAAGTTAATCTTATTGCTAATTTTCTTGTAGGTGCAAGGGAATATGGTAGGCTTTAAGCGATAGTCAAATATTTTAAGAGCTGGCTGCTATATGGAGCTTTCCATTCTCTTTGCATTACCAGGACAAACAAAATGAATAACGAATTTGAGCAAAAGGATAAGTATTGGAACATTTAAGGGAAAAACAAGCAATATCTCGAAAATGGTTCACTCAACAACAAAAATATATATGACAAAAATTGTGTATTGTAACGCGATATACATCTTTTGTGTAGTAAAATTTTGTCTATCTCTTATGGTTTACCAGCTATGCAAAAGTCGTTCACAATGAAGAATACCTTTGGAGACATTCCCAGAAAATTCGAGATATACATTTCATTTGTATATCTTAAACATATATTTTAATGAAAATCATTAGAGCCATTTCTGAGAAAATTAAAATTTTCGAAAAATATTCAGTGTAAAGGGTAATCTGGGGTGGGGGGATTTTCTTGAAAACCTTCGTGTCGCATCTCTGGAAGATACTGAACCTAAATACCAAGTTTGGTGTTTATCTGACTGTCCGTTTCTGAGTTATGCTGTTCACAGACACACACAAAGACAGACACACACACAGACATGTCTCCAAAAATGCTTTTTTGGATTCAGGGGGTCTCAAAACATGTACTTCCGGTGAATTCTCGGTATCGAATATTTGAGTGGAATACAATACTTCCTACTTACTACACGTAGTAGAGAAAGTAAAAAATGACATATCCCAACTAAGAGTGATTTACTTTATGTCCGCTACACGTTCATGGTGTTGTAGTGAACGATAGTGAATATGGCGCCGTCTGCGGATATTATTCCTGAATCTCAAAGAAAAGGAAAGAAACGAGTGAGAAATGCCACTGAGTGGGTAATAAACAGAAGAAAGTTGTGCAGAAATAGTCGTATGTAACACAAAATAGTCCATAGATGTTGATGGTGCTCTTTTGCTTTTACATCTATTATTGTAGATCCTGATGATCCTGAGATTCATAAATTTGGTTTATGTTATTCTAACTCTGAATTGTATCAAAAAGTTAATTTTGGGAAAAGAGGTAAAAGTTCACATGTTTCATTGTTTAAGTTGCAACAGAAGTACAGTGAAGAGAGAAAGATAAAGAAAGCTAAATACGATGACCTGATGAAATTATTGAAATATATTCCACCCATCTATCGTGATTTTTACAAGAGTCTTCGTCATGCTGGTGTTAATGGTAACGAAAAATGTGAAGATTTGGAAATAGAGCTGGATTAGCTATTTCAAGTTGTTAAATGAAATAAAAGTCAGTTTTACAGCACTTTTTCTGGTTCAATAATCCGCACCTAGATTTGAAATCCCTTAATTTAAATACCCAGAAAATATCAAGTCATAAAATTGTCGTGACCTCTAAACACACTAGCTCAATGGGGGCAGAGCTATCGCAACTAAGGGTACCGAAGAATCTGAAACTTAACAATTTATATTATGCGAGGTCACGACGAGGGACGCAGCTAAGAGAAAAGTGAAAAATATTAGGAAATACCTAGTAAAAGGATTACTACATGGTGCAGATGAGAGAAGGGATCTATCTACTATGATAAATTAAACAGAATAGAAGTGGATGGCAAGGGGGTTTATTAATAAAGGGGGATACAGTACCTCCTTGTTTCCATGTCCGTCGGTGAGGACGCCATACATGTTTGTATGGGTAGCGCGTACACACAACCTGCCTCTTCCAGTAACTAGCCACGACTCTGTCTACTGACTGACTGACCCCACGCTAACTCAGCGTGATACCGCTATCTAAAACTCGTTTATCCCCACCACTCTCTTACGCAATACCCGATCTGGGCAGCCAAGGTCATATACGCAACAATACTTGTATATCACAATATTAACTAATTTCCACGTTTTGGAAAAAAACATAAAATGACATTTATCCCAAAATGAACTTTGGTTGGGATCTGCCGTTATTATTCTAAGCACATCAATTTCCAACTAATAGATACACTCCATTTTCGCCAATGAATACATCCTGATAAGTTTGGTTTAATATGCTTCGTAATTTTTAATGCTTTAAGGCCTTTTAGTGCGACATATGCCTTAAATATCCTGACCCAAGACGAAATGAAGATCCACACAATCACGTCGTTATATACATATCACAATTATATCAATTGAAGGATAGTTCCAAGAACAAAGCAGAAATAAGGGGAGTAATGAATGCATATAGTGCAGTTAGTAGATTTTCAGGAATATTAGATACATTAATCGTACTGCTATAAGAATCCGGTAACTTGAAGAGGTCAATGCCGAAATCTAAAGTCGTCATCGTATAGTCGGGGTAGCGTGTGCGCCTCTTATGCAAGAGGTTCCGGGTTCAAATCTAGAGATGGTCAAAAAAAGTGTTTAGTGCGTTCAATAGAATTTACCTACAATGAAGGGTGCGCTGAACCAAGGTGAGCGTCTGCCAGGTAGCGTCCCATTCTATATTGGGCGTGAAAGACCGGTAAGTTTCCTCAGAGGCCTCTATCAGGCTTGAGGTTCTTTTACGTGCCGTAAATCTATGACACGGGACCACTGGTTTTACTTCCCCTCTAAAGGAAGCCATCCTAAGGATTTTTACACCCGAAAAAATCCATCACTCCCCGCCGGATTTAAAACCGCGACCTCGGAAACCAGAGGCGAGCATTGTAACCACTACACCACGGAGGACGACCCCATGTGTGAAGATTACCCCGGTCAAATTCATTAGCCGAAGGTCTCTGAAGAGTTCGTGTAGCGAAGATGATGTTAATTCCTTCACGTAAAAGAGTATTATGAAATTTAACTATTAGCAAACTTCAAGAAGAATTTAAATTACTTCATGGAAAAAAAATTAATAAAGGATCAACCTTTATTTTTATCTCAACATTTTCAATTATTCATTCATTTCATTTCATTTCAATTTTCATTCATTCATTCATTCGTCGAGGAGCAGACACTCATGGATCAGACAGAGCATCCAGGATGGGTGATCAGCCCGATGCCTGGTATGGCATGAAGGAAGTAGATGAAATGAAATGGTGAAATGTATGAAAGGAAAGGTGATGATGATGGAGCAGTTGGTGGAATGAATGGCGGGGGAAACCGGAGAACCCGGAGAAAACCCGCCCAGACGCCGCTTCGTCCACCACAAATCCCACATGCAGGTCCCTGGGATTGCACCCGGGCCGCCTCGGTGGGAGGCGAGCGGTCTAACCACTCGGCCACGGCGCCGCCTATTTTCAATTATCTTATACAGAATTTGTTCAGAAAAGATATAAGGATCTTAATGAACATCCTTATATCTTAGCAAAGATGCAGCACACAGCCATAATACTAGCACAATTTTGGGTCTGTCAGATGTTATATGTACTAATGCTATATAAATGTGTATGTATATACATTGTGTCTTTGTTCGGTTTTCAATTCTCGGTTCACTAATATAAGGGACGAAAAAAGTAAATTTTCCCTATTTTATAAAAAAAAATCTGATGTGTTACATTCACATGACTTTCTCTACTCTTGTACAAACTATTTTTACAAACTTTTATTCTCCATCTATTTCATATTAATCGAGATAAACATTCGCAGAAATGATCTTTTGACATGCAAAGAGAATTACATTTTACACATAGCGACCAGTTCTAAAAATATTTGACTATCGCTTAAGGCGTACTATGCTCCCTTTGTTTTGTATTTGCAAGGGCAATATAGAAATACAGTAGCCTTTAAGCAGAGACATATCTCTTAATAGCTGCTACGTGCAGCACCATTCTCTTTGCCACAGATTAATACTCTTTGCACATCCAAGACAAAAAAAAATGAATAACGAATTCACATTTGAGAAAATAAGTATTGAAACGTTTAAGGCAATAACAAGCTATATCTCTAAAATGGTTCACTCAAAAAAAAAAAACACAAATTGTGTATTTTAACGCCATCTACATTTTTTGTGTAGTAAAATTTTGTCTATCTGTTATGGTTTACCACTTATGCAGAAGTCGTTCACAATGAAGAATTATTTTGGAGACATTCCCAGAAAATTCAAGATATACATTTTATTTGTTATGAAAATGTCCTAAACATATGATATTTTAATGAAAATCGTTAGAGCCATTTTTGAGCAAAATTAAAATTTTCGAAAAATGTTCCATGTAGAGGGTAATCTGGAGTGGAGGGATTTTCTTAAAAACCTTCGTGTCGCATCTCTGGAAGATACTGAACCTAAATACCATGTTTGGTGTTTATCCGACTGTTCGTTTCTGAGTTATGCTGTTCACAGACAGACAGACACACACACACGGACATGCTCCCAAAAATGTTTTTTTTGATTCAGGGGATCTCAAAACATATATTACCGGTGAAATCTCGGTCTCGAATGTCTGGGTGGAATACAATACTTCCCCTACTTACTATACGTAGTAGAGAAAGTAAAAAGCATTACACACAATTTATCACGTTGATATAATTTTATTTACATTATACACTCCTGTTACTTTTCTATACAGTCGCCACGTTTTTAAAGCGGTTTTGGTAACGTGACACAAGTATTTCCAAACCAATGTTGTACCAGATTGCGACCTGTGCTTATAACCAGTGGTTCACTTACCTCCAAGATGACCTTTGAGTTGGGAAAAGATGCGAAAATCACTTGTGGCAAATTCCGGTGAATATCGGGATATGAGAGAACTTTACGGTTGAATGTTCCGAGCTCTGCCTGGGTCATTCGAGCTGTGTAGGGCCGAGCATTGTTATGAAGAAGAGAACTTTGCGAGATAAAAGTCCAGAACGTTTTCTTTCGATGACATATACAACATTACACCGATGATGGAATAAAACCCGAAGTGAACAGCTGGTTACAAGCACAGGTCTCACAGGTAGAACATTGGCTTGGAAAGCTTGTGTCAAATTATCAAAATTCTTGGAAAAAATGGCGACTATGTAGAAAAGTAGCAGAAAGATTTTACGATATAAATAAAATTATTTGAACATGATAAGCTGTGTGCAATGCGTTTTATAAAATGGGGAAACTTACTTATTGGACGCCCCTCGTAGCTCAATTTTCACTGTTACGTCACTATTCCTCCTGCATAGCGGTGTAATGAAACACGCAAAGGATCGTCTTTTTCCGTCCGCTTCATTTGCTGGGGCGTCGGACGTAAGACCTCTCTAATCTCTTGCAGCAGCAGTACTCTCTGTACGTCTTAACCTCACTCGTAGAACAGCACATTATGCCTTGTCGAAAATAGTAACCCACTGTCTCAACTGAGAGGGAAAAAAGCTTCCAGAAAAATCCTGCTTCTTGAATTTACGTTAGGGAAGAGCGCTCCCGCGTCTCCTTATTTCTTCAACCGGCCAACCACTGCAGGATACCACCTTCCAGCGATTAGCTCGGGTCATACCAGCGGGACATTGTGTCTATGTGTGTAACGGAATCTCAAAAACCGTTCACCTAATTTTGGCAAGTCTTTCACTATTGAAAAGACCTATTATTTCTTATGGACTTTGGTTATAAAACATCTAATTTCAATTATTCCTTAATTGCTAAAAGAGAAAAGACTATTTACTAAGCTTCCTTTGAGAAAGGAATAGTAGTTGTACTCTACAGAGATTCCGTGTAGCAACAAAAACCGGTCAGTTGCCATAGGCAGAGAAATGGTATAAAAACAAAAGCTGGGCTCATGTGTCAGTTCCATTTATACCCCGCTTTAACTTTGTTGGTCTTATCGGTGGCTTTTCCTTTGCAACTTGTCTATTGGCAGTGGTGTTAACTCGTATTCTCTTGTTGTTGGGTTTCTTGTACTTCTTTGCTTTTACGAGGGGCACTATTTATATTTTGAGCCTTAGCAACCCTGAATGTGGTAGGTGCCATCTGACGTTTCCAATGGAACGTTTGACATTTTTTACCATAATCTACTTCAAACATTTTGTCAATAGAGCGTCATCTGTTTTGTTTACACTAACTTGAAAATTGTGTGTCAACAAAAACATGGAATTAACTCGTGAAAATGTTCGTGCAATGATTTATTACGACTTTCGACGTGGATTATCAAGACAAGGGTACATCGGTCAACTAACTTCCACATTTGGCGACGAAGTTCCATCCTTTGCCACTGTGAAACGCTGGTATAACGAATTTAATCGTGGCCGCCGTGCGCTCAATGATGAAGTTCGTGAAGGTCGTCCAAAATCACTTGTTGTGCCAGAAAACATTGATGCTATGCAAAAACTAATAATGAAAGATCGTAATGCGAATATTGTGAGATTGAGGCAACCCCAAGCATAGTTCCACCAGCATATATAAAATATTGCATGATTATTTAGCCGTGGAAAAGGTTTGCTTTGTTGGACCCCACATAATGTGACGCAATCTCAAAAAGATGCTTGTGTCGCTTGGTGTACAAAACTGCTCAAGAAAAACAATGGCGGTGCCTCAAAAGACGTATATAAGATTGTAACAGGTGGGAATTATGGATCTATGCGCATGAGTCAGAAGGTAAACAGAAGTTGACTGTATGGGTGTTTCAAGATGAAGCAAATCCAACAAAAGTTGTTCGCACTCGAAGCACCTCGAAGCAAATGGTCGCCTGCTTTTTCAGCAAAACTGGCCATGTGGCAACAGTGCCTTTAGAGGAACGTAAAACGGTCAATACCGAATGGCACACAACCATTTGTTTGCCGGAAGTCTTCGGTGAAGTAAGGAAAACCAACAAGAACCGTAGGATCGTTCTTCATCAAGACAAACATCACGTCTAACAACAGAGTATTTGAGGGCTCAAAAAATCGAATTGATGGGTTATCCACCATACAGTCCTGATTTGGCACCCAATGACTTCCTTTTATTCCCGAACATCAAGAATAAATTGCGTGGACAACGTTTTTCGTTGGCAGAAGAAGCCGTTGATGCCTTTAAAAATCATGTTTTGGAGGTGTCTCAAGAAGGCTGGAATAAATGCTTTGACAAATACGAGGGCTGATCAATAAAGATTGAGACTGATCTTTTCCTGTAGCTTTCTTGAGAATTTTCTGTCTCTACCATGAATATTTGCAAAGAGAGGGGTTTCATGTATATTGTCCATAGACGGCAGCACTCTTGTATCGGTAGGTTGGTAGTAATGCTGTATATTGTTGACCCTACTTGAATTTCGCATACCACTCGACACGAGAGGAGTAATAAAATTTTGTTTTCGTTTAAATCATACAGCCTCTGAAACTTTGTAAAAGCTGAAGCAAGCATACGGTGAAGATGCACTATCTCGTGCAACAGTGTTTAGGTGGTTCAAGGACTTCAAAGAAGGGCGAGTCCTCTGTGCTAAGCAAGGTGGGCCTGGTGCTTCGGCTTCTGCTATGACTGAAGTCAACATCAACACAGCTGCTGTGATTGTTGTTCTTCCTCACACTACTGCTACAGTAGCGTACTACACGCGAGTATTGGCTACACTGAGGGAGCACATTGCAAGGAAACATCCAGAACTTCATCAGAATGGGTGGCAACTTCATCACAACAACGCATGGCCTCAAGTCGCAAATCAAGTCCAGGAATTCAACATCACCTGCGTACTGCATCCGCCTTATAACCCCAATCTTGCCCCCTGTGATTTCTTTTTATTCCCATCACTAAAGGCAAAGCTCCGGGGCATTCGATTTGAGAGCACTGAAGCGTGCTGAGGAAAAGTGAGGCGATTCTCAAAGACCCGACAAAGAATCGCCTGCATCATGTGTTCGAGGACTGGCAGAGATGGTATAAAAAGTGCATTCAGTTAGGAGGGGACTACTTTGAAAAAGACAATGTCAACATTGAAATGGAGTAATAAATACATGTGAAAAAAAATCAGTCTCAGTCTTTATTGATCAGCCCTCGTAGTTCAAACTGATGCAAAAGTGTATGGACCATAGAGGAGAATATTTTTAAAAAAAAATAAAGTAGTTCTCAATCAGAAATTACTTTGTTTCAATTACTATGCTCAAAAGATAAATAGTGCCCCTCGTAATCATTAGATGATACACACAATCATACTTCCAGACCCTGAAGCGGATAGAGAATAACCTTGGCTAGAGATCCTGGCTGTGGCGTGGCCATAGTGAGGCAGAAAATCACTGAACTTCATTATAAACATTTGCAGAAATAATTTCATTACACATTTCGTTGTAGCTACTCTTCTATACATAAACCTAAGTGATAATCAGGTTTTTAAAAGCGGGTAGGATACATGCTGACCTTGGAATTCCATACTCTTCCCATGATACCCCGATAAACATCTAACTAGCGACAATGCTTCAGAATTTGACGAATAATTGAAACATTCAAAGCAATAACAACGGATACCTCGGAAATGACTTATGCCACAAAAAGTTATTTGAAATAAATTGTGGCTTTGAAATGTTTTATATTTATTATATATAGATATTTTTCTATCTTTTATGTTTTACCAGCTAAACAACATTACGTAAATTCTTTCACAGGCTATTTCCAGAAATTCCAAGATATACACTTTATTTGTGATGTAAATATTTAAACATACATTATTTTAATCAAAATGGTGCAAAGTGTAGTTTAGGTTGGTATTTTCTTAGAAATCTTTGTGTCGCATCTTTAGAAGACGCTGAACTTTGATGCCGTGATAGGAAGGTATAAATAATTAAATAAAGAAATAATAGTAAGAAAGAGAAATAATTGCAATGAGTAATGTGTATATTAATTTAAGTATAATATAACAAGCTTAAGTTGAAAGATTTTTCCGTAGAATTAAAAACCTTAGCAACGCCTTAGCATAATAGTTGCTGGAAGCAGTTAAGTTTGAGTTCACTACGTTTGCAAGGTCACGTAAACCCGAATTCCATCAATTAGAAAAGTGAAAAGAGGTTCCTAGATTTAGCAAGGTCTTACAGCTTAGCAACAACTTAAGAGACGCATACGTAGGATTTGAAGCTGGCACCGCGTGAATAGTGTCACGGTGCATTTGGCGTTAACGCTCTTTTACACCAATGGATAGTTTTTGGCCGTATATTTCTAAATTTGTTAAACCTGAAACTTGAAGCTGTCACACGGTTGCCAAGTGGCGAGATCCGGAATGTCAGGAGGCATTCAACCTCGAGCCATTACCCGGCGACTCCACCAATTGTGTTACGAGCCAAATAGGAGTTGGGAGTAAGGGTTTCGAAAGAATTTAGTGTCACTAAATATCCCAAGTTTCATGCGGATGAGGCCAATGGGATCCACTGATATAAAATAACGTTAACATCAAATGTACTGAGATAATAGAAACGTTAGTAAGGGTATGTAGACGGAGCTGAAGCAAAAACAAGTTCGTGACTCTCCAGAGAATCTCGACTCTCGTGTGAAATGTTTAAGCTATGTAGGGCACGTGAACGCGCGGCGCTAGAAACATTTAGCGGGTATTGTTAGGGAGCTTTCCGAGTAACATTTCTACGATTTGCGGCAATTGACGCTTCGCGCAATTATTTTTATAGAAGCAATTAATTCGTATACACAACAGACGACGACTCTTCTCAAAATGAACATTTTAGTCAACATTAAAATTTATCAGCTAACTAAACCAGTGTTATCATTTCAAAATACACTCCCGCATACCCTGAGATTAAGAACTCATAGCTATACCACTGAAGCAGCTGGCAGACTAGACAACGCTGGACGAGCCGGGAGGTAACTACATCAACAGAACGAGTAACGTTAAATGCTATCTAAGTTGATACACCCACGAGATAGCAGCATCAAAATTTGAAGCGAAGGGCAGGGCTTCAAAAGTGTAGTACCGCGAAGGGCTTCAACTTAAAACACTAAGCTTGGTTTTTAACAGAACTTTTATTTCAATTATGGTGTTCACTGACACACACACATGTGTTTTTGGATTCAGTGACTTCAAAACATGCACTTCATCTATCTACTGGTACATGATAGAGAAGGTAAAAGCAATTTTAGTGCGAATTTTTAAAACATCGCATTACAGTTAAGTTGCACTATGGAAACGTGGGAGAGTACAGCTGTGTCTATAGCAACATAGCTTATTCTCCCCTTAAGCTTTTTATCATTCTTATTACTCCAGAATGCATTCCAAAAGTGCATTTTGGTACAAGTACTAAAGCGTTGCGGAATCGATGTTAGCAAAGCCACAGATATTTAGGATTTGTGCGGTAAAAAGAAAGTATACAATTCTGCAACATGTAACTGGCAATTTTCAGCGGAATGTAAACGTGGAAGAAAAATAAATTGGTTAATTTATTTTCGTTTTGGGAGGAAACTTCGCTAAAGAGTTGACTATATGCAAAGTGCAAGAGCATTAAGGTGGAAAAATAGCGAAATTAGTTGAGATGTGTTTGCTAATCACATGGTTCTCTCCCCCGCAGGATGCTGGGAGAATGGAGGGATGAAGACAATAGCAGATAATGGTAATGATAATGATGGCGGCATCTTCAGGACAAGCTGTTCAAGCGGTAAAGGAAATAATATGGGATCAAGAGAAACTCCTTAGGGATGCTGTGGAAACAAGTGAATACACACATTTGAACGTTTTATTTGATACAAACGTTTACGTAAAACGCAAACATTAGTATTTATTATGTTGCCCGGGGCTTTAGCATTATTGGGAAAACACCAATCCTTCAATATTTGCTTTTGCACGACCTGCGCTTTCTGCTTCTTGCCGATGATATTTTCACAAATAAAAGAGCACCAATATGAATATGGGGGCTGTAAGACAGGCAAAATATGAAACTTCATGTTGTAAACCATGCTTCTCATCATAGGAACAATTGTTACGTTCTCGGCTACGTATAGTAAGTAGGGAAAGTATTGCATTCCAACAAAACATTCCATATCGAGATTTCACCGTAAATACATGTTTTGAAGCCCCCAAATCCCGAAAAATATAAAAAGGTCCGTGTGTGTATCTGTGAACAACATAACTCAAAAACGAAAATTGAAGCAGTAATTTGTATCACAACAATGTAAATGTCAGAGTGATTGTAGTGTGAATACGCATTGTTGTGTGATATTGATTTGAGATGTTTGTTGATTGTAAGCATTGTCGAGAAGTGGGTTTATACGGCCTTACTGAAAGTGACAATAATAGCGTGCAATAATGTAGCGAGGGGGTGAGCTGTTTATCATTATTAGAGACGAGCAAATGACGTCAGAGTGGCGTGTTTTTCTTAGAATTTTCGGGAACATTTTCCCCAGAGCATATGTTTTAGTAATTTTCATTGGATATAAATATAGACGCTAATGTTGGCGCGTTTTATTAACCAATAGCAGCTCGGTTATAATCTTTAGGCATATTGCGGCGAGGAAGTATAAATCCAGTGTCAGGGTCAAGTTTCACGTAGTCCAACAGAAGCATTCGCGTATAAGACATCGATGAGTTCAACGGAGGCATTCAAGGAGTATGCGTCGCACGAAGTTCATCAAGGTTACGCGTAGCAAATTTGTGAAAAATCTCTCGTGTCGTAAAGTTAATTACACAAAACGTTGAAGTACGCGAATTAATAATGGGCAGTAAAGAAGTTATTATAACAGTTTCAGTTTGGCGAGTGTCAAGATTAATAGATGAAAGTGAATAATTTGTTACGACAATAAAAGTGTAAAACAAATTCTTTTATCAGTGTTATCTTAGGATAAAAACTCCTTTCCGTTTACACATCCTGTATAAGATAAGTGCTTGACCGAGAAATCATAGCTAGCCGGAGGACAGTGAACCCAAAATTAAATACAATAACAGGCGCTCAGTAAAAGATAACACGATGTGACAGCGACAAATTGTATTCCATACGTGCGGCAGATAAACAGTAGCACCCTACAACCAACTACAAATATAACCACTTCAAAATGTCGAATAAATACCAAACTTGGCATTTACGTTCAATATATTTCAAAGAATTGAAGATCATCAAGGAAATCTTCCCACTCCAGACTACCCTTTACATGGAGCATTTTTCGAAAATTTCAATTTTCTCAAAAATGTCTAACGATTTTGATTAAAATATCATAGGTTTAAGATAGTTTCATGGCAAATGAAACTTATATCCTGAATTTTCTGGAATGTCCCCAAAAGTCGTCTTTATTTTGAATGAATTTTGCATAACTGACAAACCGTAAGAGATAAAATTTTACTACACAAAAATGTAGATTCTCTTTAAAACATACAATGTATGCCATATTCATTTTTTTGTAAAGTGAACCATTTCCGAGATATTCTTTGTTATATGTTTGAATTTTCCAATACTTTTTCTGAAATGGAAATTCGTTATTCATTTTTTTGTCCTGGTAGTGCAAAGAGAATGGAGTACTCCACATAGCAACCAGTTCTTAAAATATTTTACTATCGCTTAAAGCCTAGTAATTCCCCTTGCATCTACAAGAAAATTAGCAATAAGATTAAAATCAATTATTTGGGGAATAAGCGTTTGTAGAAATAGCTTGCGCAGGAGTAGAGAAACTCATGTGAGTGAACGCATCACGTTTTTTTTTACTGCATGTGACAAAAGCTTCATATTTCGAATATCATGGTAAAGTCTTTATATTTTGTGAAAAGCTTGATATTTTTAAATATTTACGTTTTTTTCGCTCCCAAAATAATCTCTCTCCTAGCAATGAATTTTCTGATTTCTGTGAGAAACATTTAGAAAAGAAGTCAGATGGAGTTAGGATATACAGCATTTCTTTTGTGTGCTGTCACGTGCGAAATTATTGTACATTGTAGCAATAACAAGGCCAAAGACACCGGTAACGTCTGTTTCTTTTTTATAGTTTTAAGGGTTTCACAGTGATTAAAATCTATAAACTTTACCTAATTTGTATTTTATTTGATATTTTATTATTAAATATGAACATTTATAAAGCATATTTTTTATCTATGGTATAAGATTTTTTGGGTTTAAAATATACATTTCATAATACTTAGGGATTTCCTTTATATTTTCATATTTGGGTAAACCTTTCTTCATGTTTTGCCTGTCTCTAGTAATAACGTACAATATACACAAGGGCGGGAAGTAAACTGCAACCCCACGTCTCTTCAATATCTGCGTCTTCATAATCCACATCAACTTCAAACTCTTGTTGAATATTGAATCTCTATTAACGTCTCTATTGAGTCACGGCATCAACCATCAAAAAGTTGACTCAAAGTCTCCTAAATTATAGTATCTTACTAAGATATCGTATTACACCGAGTGAGGCACGTAAATGAAAAATTCCGGGTTCGATTCCCATTGGCTCCCACTTTGACCATGGGTACTTCGTGGTTCTCTATGGTCGGTAGGCGAATGTTAGGCTGGTTTGTCACCTACCACGATTTCCTTTCCATAATTTCTCTTTCATTAGTTTCCTTCTTACGCGCGTCTTTGTGCCCTGTCGGCATGTGACCTGTAGCCTCCTGGATTCCTTCATTTATCCCTTTCTTCTGGAGGATGGTAGCCACAACAGAACTATGTAGGTCACAGTGCGCCAGGTGTCCTCCTCCGTTATATAACCTATATATATAATCCATCGTATTAGATTTAGCCAGGGCCAGGTTTTCAGAGTTTATTATTAAAAAATTCGTGAAAAATATTTAAAATGTCGCATTATAGTTTAAAATAAACTAGTAATTTTGTGTCAATGTCTAATGTCATAGGCAATTGCTGACACTGTCGCAGTTGCCGCGTGGTGTTTTTGAAATTCAGCTGGAGAGAAGATTTCGTATTTTTGATCACGTGCAGCGCTTATGGTCAGAGATTATTCTTTCCACTGCAGAAATTACTTCAACTTCAAAACAATGTATTTATAACAGAATGTTAGAAAAGTTAAAGAAAACCCTGTCAACTGTCGTAGATGATCCTGCAAGTCATAAAACATAGTATTTTCGTGCCTTTCCAAATGAATTCCAATTACTTTTACAGTCAACATTTTCAAAACCAGTATTTTTAATGCCATTTTTTCGTTTTTATCGCAAGAATAAAGATTTTCTCAGAACCGATCAATTATAACTATTTATACCTGATAAAATCTTATGTGTTACACTCACATGACTTTCTCTACTCTTGTACAAACTATTTTTACAAACGCTTATTCTCCATATGCTTCATGTTAATCGAGATGTTAATCTTATTGCTAATTTTCTTGTAGATGCAAGGGGAATTGGTAGGCTTTAAGCGATAGTCAAATATTTTAAGAGCTGGTTGGTATGTGGAGTATTCCATTCTCTTTGCATTACCAGGACAAGAAAAAGTGAATAACGAATTCCCATTTGAGAAAAGGTATAAGTATTCAAAAATTCAAACAAATAACAAGGAATACCTCGGAAATGGTTTACTCCACAAAAATGTATATGACAAATTGTATATTTTAAGATCTACATTTTTTTGTGTAGCAATATTTAAACTGAAGGACAATATAAAAACTGAAATTATAAACATTATACAAGAGGAACTTACGTATGTGAATGACAATTTCATTTGAAGATGCCAGGAATGTTGTAATGCAGAAGGACATCTCTTACAACAAGGTTAGTACTCATTATAGTGAATGTTACTATCACTAGTGAGTAATGCGGTAGTTACGGAACGAAGAACCACCAGTATAATAGGCAGTGTGAGGAGCACGCATACGCGCGAAATATGGCCTCACCATAAAACGACCGCACTCTATTTCTACGTAGATTAGTTAAGCATGAGAATGATTGTATTGCTAAGTATGGAAAGAGCTGTATTGTATTTCAACTGTTGCGGAGCCGAACTTGTAGTAGTTGCAACCGCACGTATAGTAAACAGTTTCCGGTAGCCTTCGCCCCAAGTGTATTTTCAGGTAGCCTTTGCCCCAAGTTTAAAAAAAAATATTAACTTTGTAATTTAACTGTTTCTTTAAATATTATGCATTTGTTTGCCTCGGCTGTGTCAGTATTTGTTAGAGACACGTTTCTCTTAGGCAGGGTTGTGATACGACTAAGAATGTAGGCTTACACAGATTTTAAGTTGTAATTCACTGCTTTTTATTAATCTTTGACACAACTTAAATAGCACTTGACTGATATCGAGAGCTTTAGGAATATTTTATTTAATACTTGCACTTTTTTAACATGTATACTATTTTTGTCTCACACGAATACGTATTAAATCTCTCAAGGACACATCTCGCGTCTGGTTATGATCACTGTTTGGTGGCAACTGACTAGATTTCAACCGTCTAAACTTGTAAATTTCTGTATTCCAAGTCTCTGATTGGCTATTCCTAATGCAATAGAATACCGTCATTTAACTAAAACCCCCTCCGGTTGTTGATTGGCTATTTTATAAACTGTCACTAAAATCACATTATTGCTTACAAGAATCACAAGTAACATTTAAACTCTCACAGCCATTATTGCCTCAAGGTTTCCTCATTGTTAGCAACTTTTAACTTATTATTCTCACAGCTCCTACATTATTAAATTACGTAATGCATTCATATAACATTATTGAACATGTTTACAACAATATAAGCATATGCAAAGACTGTTACATACATTTTATAAATTATTACATACACATATTGCTTCAAGGCGGGCTGTTATTGAATTTACATATTATATAATTTGACTAAAATTGTTTAAGTGTTAAAAATACTGACTCAAGCATTAGAGAAAGTAATATATTATAGTGGGTAGAGAAAACATGTGAGTGTAGCACATCACGTATTTTTATATATACAAATATTACAGCAAATATTTTCAACGTTTTATTACTGCGATTTGAATTATTTGAAAAGTTAAGTTATTGTGGTACAAATTAGCACGTGTATCTCCCTTCATCAGGAAAGGTAAGATTTCACGTTACAGAATTCGGAAAACGGTATTCATTTCGTTCCTTTCTTCCCGGGTTTGAACGACCTGAGTTATTCAGATGTGTGTTGATAAAGGAATCGATGTTTCTTCAATTTCTCCTAGTGTCAACACACGCATGAATTCCCGCTACCTCTTTCTCCCTGAAACCAATGAAGGGGGCTTTTAATCTAGCAGTTTTCTTCTCACAGAAAGCTGAATGAACGTCGTTGCGATGAAAGCGGCTTAGTGGAAGGTTTAATACTACCGGCAATGGGAACAGATACCGGCAAAGAGAATAGGAAAAAGAGCCGAGGTGCCGACATTTCGAGGATTGGAAACGGCTGAGTTTCCACTACACCGACAACCTTTACATTAGTGCTGGTACGTGTACAAAGTTTTACAAACATTCCTATTAGGATGTCATCAGATATTCAAGTTAAAACGTCTCCTCATATAAAATAAAAATGAAATCATTCTATATAGAAATTTGATATGTTACATTCACATGGCCTTTTCTACCCTCTATCGTTTATTACTGGGTGTACAAACTATTCTTGCTAAACCATATTTTTCTATCTACATCATTTTAATAGAGATAAACCTTTGCATAGACAGCTATATTTCACATTTCGTTATAGATACAAAGAGAAAAGCGATAGTCAAGTGTTTAACAACTGAACGCTATATGCTGCCTTAAAATTCCATACTGTTTCCATGACATCACAAGAAACAACTGAAAATCGACAGGAGTTTGTAAATACACAAAGCATTAAACAATTCGAAAGATTAATAATGTATTTCTGAAATGCGTTATGCAACAAAAAACCTTATTTTAAATAAACACTGGGTTTTAAAGAGATGTATATTTTTTATGTGTACGGTATGTACCACATTACAATAAAAAATTCGATAGCGAGATTTCATCGAAAATACATGTTTTGAGGCCCCTTGAATAAAAAACACTTCTATAAAATTATGTGTGTTTGTGTGTCTGAACAGCATAACCTAAAAACGAAAACTCGATAAATACTGAACTTGGTATTTAGGTTCAGTAGCTTTCAAAGTTGCGACACGAAGATTTTCAAGAAAATTCCCCCACCCCGGACTACGATTTACATGGAATGATTTTTCGAAGATTTTGATTTTCTCAAAAATGGCTGTAACGATTTTGATTAAAATATCATATTTAAGATATTTTCACGACAGATAAACTGTATTCCTTAAATTTTCTGGGAATTCCCCCAAAAGTACTTGTTCATTTTTAATGGCTTTTGCATTAGTGGTAAACTGTAAGCGATAGACAAGTATTTTTACATAAAAAATTTGGAGCTCGTTAATACACAATTTACACCCTTTGCTTTGTTTATATAGTGAACCATTTCCGAGATATTCCTTGTTATTTCTGTGAACTTTCCAATACTTATACTTTTTCTGTTTCTGCAAATGTTTATCGCATTAATACGTAGTAGATGGAGAATAAGCGTTTGTATAAATAGTTTGTACAAGAGTAGAGAAAGTCATATGAGTGTAACACATCAGACTTTCTTATTTTTTAGTTTTTCCCACCAAAAAAATCTAAGGTTTCAACACCAATACCTTAATTCTAAGTGATGCTTTAAGAAATGTCAAGTACCTGCTGCTATCCATTCAGTCATTTAAGTTTCTTGGGGGGGGGCGTGGCATGGCGCTCTATGTTACTAATCCTTATTTTTATCTTCATTTAAAATAATATTAAAGTTGAGGAATGCTATTATAGTGCCGTGATTTGGTTGAAATAATTGTTTTAAAATTTACTAAGAGCACGTGTTTTATAATCGTTGTTTAATGTTTGATTTTCAATAATTGTTGTGAAAGTGTATACTTCCTGGTATTTTGTTTCCTTGTAATTACTTCTTTTCCCTTGAAAAAGTGACGTGGGCGTTGTATATGTTATTTTATTACAAGTTTTAGATAGTAATTAGTACATAGTTTATTCAGTTAGATTACATCATGCCTAGAAGCGAGAAAAATGCTATTGCTATGAACACACAGGTTAGTAAATATAAAAGGAGAAACTTGCTACGTGCTGAAGCTAGAGAAACAATACAAGTTTTAACAATGTGAATCTCATCACAAACATTTCTCTGATTTATCTTTACAAAAGCAGAGCATTAAATACTGTAGTTTTTAAACACACGTTATGTAAAATTTTAAAGCCAGTTATCTCAATACTGTAATTTATGCATCTTTCCATAATGTGTTCACTTCACAGAGTTGATTCTTACGAAAACATGTACACGTGTTCAGCAATGATAGATTTAAGGAATAGAAAATCAGAATTATGATACATGATAAATGAAGGACACTACAATTTTATATATATTTGCCTTTAACATTTTTTAATTAAATTTAAAATTTTCATATATACTTTTTCTCTCCAAATATAAACAGATGACAAAATTCAATTCTACATCCCAAAATAGGACTTATTAGCGAGAAGAAAATAATTTTAGTTTGTGATTAAATGCCGTTATTAAAAATGACAGCTTCACCAACTAACCCGTAATTACTAGATATATTTTATTACAACTAAAATAACGATTATAGAATTCTGGAAGAAATGAATTACTCTTACAAAGCATTCCAATGGCTGTGCGCAAGAAAAAAAAATCTGATGTCTTACACTCACATGGCTTTCTCTACTCTTGTGTAAACTATTTTTACAAACGCTTATCCTCCATATGCTTCATGTTAATCGAGATGTTAATCTTATTGCTAATTATCTTGTAGATACAAGGGGAATTGTTAGGCTTTAAGCGACAGTCAAATGTTTTATGAGCTAGTTGCTATGTGGAGTATTCCATTCTCTTTGTATTACCAGGACAAAACAAATGAATAACGAAATGGAGAAACAGTATAGGTATTGGAAAATTTAAGGTAATAACAACCAATATCTGGAAAATGGTTCACTCAACAACAAAAAATGTATACGATATGAGTTGTGTATTTTAACGCGATCTACATTTTTTGTGTAGTAAAATTTTGTCTATATCTTATGGTTTACCAGTTATGCAAAAGTCGTTCACAATGAAGAATACTTTTGGAGACATTCCAAGAAAATTCAAGATATACATTTAATTTCTCATGAAAATATCTTAAACATATGGCATTTTAATCAAAATCGTTGGAGCCGTTTTTGAGAAAATTAAACTTTTAGAAAAATATTGCATGTAAAGGGTAATCTGGGTTGGGGGGATTTTGTTGAAAACCTTCGTATCGCATCTCTGGAAGATACTGAACCTAAATACCAAGTTTGGTGTTTATCCGACAGACACACTCACGGACATGTTTCCGAAAAAGTTTTTCTTGGATTCAGTGTGTCTCAAAACATGTATTTCCGGTGAAATCACTATATCGAACTTTTGGGTGGAATACAATACTTCCCCTACTTACTATACGTAGTAAAAAAAGTAAAAAAGTGAATCAAAGTTGTAGGAATTTCAAACTTTAGTAGCGCCTCTCCAGTTATACAAAATTACACAAAATGAAGAGGAATTTCACAGGCTACTCCCAGAATATTCAACATGTACATTTTATTAATCATGTAAATGTCCTCAATATATAGTATTTTAAACAAAATCATTATAGCGATTTTTATAAAATAAAAAAATTCAGAAAATATTCCATGTAAAGTGTAGTTTGGGATTTGGGGATTTTCTTGAAAATCTGGTATGGTATTTTGGAAAGTATTGAGGTTAAATACAGTGTTCGGTGTTTATCCGACTCTTTGCTTTTCAGTTATGCTGTTTACAGATACGATCTTTTTCTAAAAATGTTTTGTGTTCAGTTAACACATATTTCCAGTGAAATCTGACATCGAATTTTGGGCGGAATACAATACTTCCTGAGCGGGATGCCTCAGACGGTAACGTCTGCGGTGCGCATTCGGTGGGTCCCGGTGGCCACTCTGAGCAGAGTTTTTCGTGGTTTTCCTCTAGGCGAATGCTGGTATGATGTATTCTATCACGAATTCTCCTTTCCCTCATTTCCTACTATTTAATTTTTCTTCCTTTCACCTTTCAGGCCGTGTCTCCGGGTTCCGTAGTGCGTCTAGTGATAGATGACATGCCAGGGCGCGTTGGCCTGTTTGCAAGGGCCGCTTCGAAGCCCTTTCGCGGGACTCTTCGCATCTACTGGCGAGTGCGGGTGTTTCGTAATGGAAGCCATAGGTACTTTCGTACGTCTCTGTGATCCCCCTGCGGTAATTACATCCTACATCCCCTACTTGTTATATGTATTAGGGAAAGTAAACGTCTGATGTACTAAATTATTTTTTTTTCGTTACACACTTACACATTTCATTTCAGGTATAAGAAGAATATTGTAACAAACGAGAATACCAATCTTTGCCAAACACACTTTATTTGTCACTTAGGTGCGCAGCGTAGCACAAATTTTACATTTAAGGCACTTTTGACACACACTCAGAACAGAACACAACAGATCCGACGAATCGAATCTCAACTGATCTGCTGAGTCACTACTCACAACTGACTGCACCGCTGTTCACTTTCACTGTCCACTTAATTTCGTAACTTCTTAACTAACTGTTCAGGGAAGAGTACTGAAAGAAATTTTAGGGAGCAGTAATTACCCAAACTGCGGGGAAGTGGCACATAATGAGCTATTCCGCGGCTATTGGTCTGAAAGGCCGGTCGAAGGTCCCACCAAGCTTCGCGGGTGCGGTCACAATACAGTAGGTAAAGCGCGTCGCTCCGTGATGGCTTTGAAATGCCATGCTTTCTGCATGATCACGACAAAAACGAATAGGGGCTTTCCATTGAGAAAATTATTTAATTATCTGAAATCTCAGACTTATAAACAGGAATATCTCGGAAATGTTTAAAGCAACAAAAAAAATTATTTGCTATGAATAGTGTGCAATTACTTCTGTATGTTACTATCATTTTATTTAAATATTTATATCTTCCTGTCAAGAAATACGGTTTCAGTGTTCATATATTTTACGTTTTGATAACGGAATTTCCTATTAATCGGATACTTCTGCCCCTTTTTGGTCATTATTGTCAAGGCCATTCTCATTTCAAACATATAGAAAGCGACAAACGCCAACAATTCGAAAATCTGGTATCAACATATGTGTAAAACATCTAAAATGTCTGAGGAATATTAAAAACGAGAAGAAATACAGTCCGTAAATTTTCTGAAGCAATATTCAGTGCTAAGGAATACAACACAAAGCCCTGCCGTGAGAAATAAGAAAGCGGAATTAAATACACGATGCTGCCAATAAACTAATCACTAACTACTCCAAGTTTATGGGTATATTTGCTCGAATTCAGAATACTTGGGCTGTTTTCTTTGTTTAAACGTCTTTCTAGCCGGAATTTGAAGAAATGCAACTATTTTACTTTATTATGGACATTTGCTAAAAAAACCGAAGCCAGGGAAACACATAACAATCATAGTATGTTCTAAGGGTACAAGCGTAACCTACTAGAAGCATAATTTGCTAAGAGGAAAAGCAAATACTAAACTTTTTATGCATGCTGATCGTAGTATTTCCTTCCGAAGTCGTAGAAAAGAGTTTACTACGTTTATGCATACGGTTCGTTTTAGGGACAGTTACGAAAATGTGTACAGAAAGCCCCGTGAACGTTACACGTGTCAGAGACAAACTTCACAACAGTGATTTTCCAATAGGTTTACGACACTGAACATATGAGTAGAGCTACAGACCCATCATTGCGAATCGGGTTTTCCACATCCCACATCTCTTTTTATTTCTCCACTTGTGGAGGAAGACAGTTCGGTCGGCACTTAGCGCGCCAGTTTTCGTTGCCGAGCCCGTCAAAACCAACCTCCGTGATGGAACAGTATGGCCATTAAAGGGAAGGAGGAGAAAAGAGAATAAAAGGGAGACGAGAAGAAGATATCGGAATGGAAATAAAGTTAGGGCTGGAAGATCGACAGCGTCGGTTGCCGATGAAGATAAATGCGCTCAGAGAAAAGTGCGAAAGAAGGTAACTTCAGAAACCTAATGTTGAAAAGTCGTTCACTTTCAAACTAAGCAGTTTTAGTGATAAAGAAAAGATTCCCTCAGTAACACAATTACAATCAATATCACAGTTACGTCCATCAATAACAGTTCCTAGACCACGTTCTTTCAGTCATGATCAAATCACTTCAGAAAGGTGTAACACTCACAAGACCTTTTCTACCCATTACCAGCCCACGGTTACCTGTTCATTTTTCAAGACAAACTACAATGCGTTTCTTCAGCATACTTTATGCTACACCAAATTGGGAATTAAAAAACAATACAGAAGGCTTGGACATGTAAAACAGTATATTTCAAGATACTTTTTTCAAAGAAACACACCATTCTTACATCACTTTAGTGCAAATTGTGACGTCATGGTAACACTTTTAAACAATACGCCATAATTTTACTTTGCCTACCACGCACATAATCTGTTGCATTTCACCCAGAAAGGAATAAAAATAATCTGATGTGTAACGTTCACATGACTTTCTCTACCCTCTATCGCTTACTAATGGTATACAAATTATTCTTACGAAAGTTTATTTTCTTACATACTTAACTTTAATCGAGATAAACATTTCCAAAAATCCACTTTATACATTTCATTTGAAGAAGGTTGTTGTTTAGTAGGAGTTGTATTGTATCTCGACTGTTGGGGAGCAACTGTAGTTGCAACTGCACGTATGGTAAAAAGCTTCCGGTAGCCTTCGACCCAAAAATGTACTTTCCGGTGGCCTTTGCCCCAAAAGTTTAAAAAATATTAAGTTTGTAATTTTGACTGTTTCTTTAAATATTATATATCTATGTTTGCCTCGGCTGCGTCAGTATTTATATTTTTTTTAGAGACATGAATGACTTAGCAGGGAGTGGTGCGACTGAAGAATGTAGGTTTACACATATTATAATTTTACTTCACTCCTTTTATTAATGCTTGACACGATTTAAATAACATTTCACTGATATATATATATAGAGAGAGAGAGAGAGAGAGAGAGACAGAGAGAGGGAGAGAGAGAGCTGTGAGATTATTAATTACTTGCACTTTTTAACACGTAAACTATTTTTGTCTCACACAAAATACGTATTAAACTTCTGGAGGACGTATCTAGCGTCCGGTTAGGAGCGCTGCCTACAAGCAACGCGTCCAGTTATGAGCGCTGTCTACAAGCAACTGACTTCTGAATTTGTAAATTTTGCTTCATTTTAGTTTCTGATTGGCCAATCCTAGTGCAATAGAATACCTTCATTTAACTAAAGCTTTTTCTGGTTGTTGATTGGCTATTTTATAAACTGTCACAAAAATTATATTATTGCTTCCAAGAATCACAAGTAGCATTAAAGTTTCGAATTCATTATTGCCTCAAGGTTACCTCATTGTGAGCAACTTTTAACCTGTTTTTCACACAGCTCCTACATTATTAAATTACGTAATACATTCACATAACATTATTAAACATGTATAACATAATATAAACATATACAATGACTGTAATATACACTTTTTATACATTGTTACATACACATTTTGCTTTAAGGCGGGCTGTTATTGAATTTATATATTATGTAATGTGACTGAAATCATTTAAATGTTAAAAATACTGCCTCACGTTATAGATGCAAAAGGAACAGTGACAGTCAAATGTTTAACAACTGGACGCTATATGCTGCCTTAAAATTCCATAGTGTTTCCATGACACCGCGAGAAACAACTCATCAATGACAGGAATTTAAAAGAATTGCTAAGTATTGAAAAATTTGAACTATTAATAACGGATATTACGGAAATGGTTAATGCCACAAAAAAGTCATAGGAAATAAATTCTGTGTTTTAAACAAATCTATAATTTTTGTGTACTAAGTTTCCATCTATCCCTTGACATACACCATTTATACAAGATTATGCACTATTCCTTCCGAATGAAGGGGACTTTCCAGGCAATTCCCAGAAAACTCAAGATATACATTTTGTCATGTAAATAACTTTAATATAGCCAGACTCTGCTGGTTTCCCATATATCTTCCTTTCTAACGACAATGAGAGTATTTCAACTGACAATCTTGTGGGGCTTTCTTCAGCTATAGAATTTCAAAATACATGCAAGAGATTAATTTAGATTTTCCTATATGATAAAACTCAAATGTTTCAGCAATACCTCTTGAAACTCGAAACCCCGCCTATCATCACCACTCCAGCCAAATACAACAAAATGGATACAGATATTGTCCATTACCAGCGAATGCTTCACGAAATTTGTGGCATGCACCAAAACTTCATAACTGTATATACTGATGGATCTAAAATGAATGGGAGTAGTGGTAGTGCTGTGGTACATCCTGAACATACAATTTCTTACAGTCTTCCGAATTACCTCGCTATATGCTCCTGTGAAGTTTTTGACATAAGAATTGCCTTGGAATACATAATGAAAGCTAAACACCGTCATTATATCATCTTCACTGACTCGATGAGCGCAATTCTATCTCTACAACAGAAGTCACCCAGAAACTCTTTAGTGCAGAACATTTTACAGTAGTATAATGAGATAAAAGCCTGCTGGCATGGATACCATCTCACATGGCCATATTTGGAAACGAAAAAGCCGATGAAGCAGCTAAAGAAGCAACATGTGAGGCAGTATTTTATATCACAACACTGTGAATGCCAGAGTGATTGTAGTGTAAATTAACATTATTGTATGACAATGATTTTAGATGTTTGTTAGCCATAAGCATTGTTAGGAAATATGTTTACCCGGCCTCACTGAAACTGACAATAAAGTGGGTAACAATGAACCGATGTGGTGAGTTGTTTATCACTAAGAAGAGACAAACAAACGACGTCAGGGTAGCGTGCCTTTCTTTAGAAATGGAGGGAATATCTTACCTTGAGCATATGTGTTAGTAATTATGATTGGCTGACAAAACATACGCTAATGTTGGGGCGATTTGGTAACCAATAGCAGCTCTATTATAATGTTTAGGCATTTCGAGGTGAAGGAGTATATATTCTCGAGCTATAAGCATGTTTCACGCAGTTCTATGGAATCATTCACGTGGTACACGTTGCGCAGTCTTGAAGAGTCTATCGTGAAGTGCACATCATACAGTTTGGAAGAATCTCTCACGTCGTAAAGTTAGTTACAAAATATGAACTACGTGGCATCTAATACGACAGTAATTACATTCGGAAATATAGCAGTTTCAGTCAGGCGAGTATAAAAATTAAAGATGTGAATTATTAATTAAGTGTGACGGCAATAAAAGTGTAAATTCTTTTAGTAACAACTCCTTTCCGTTTACGCGCCCTGCTCAGAGATATTTGCTCGACTGAGTAATAATAGCTAGCCGGAGGACAAAATACCCAAATCTTAAAATAATAAACAATAACAGGCGCCCAGCAAATAAGATAACACGAGAGATTACCGCGACACATGCCACTCTTCAAACCTGGCCGACCTCAAGGTTCAGCATCAGATTTCCAAAATTTCCTAAAGTACGAAATGAAAGTACGTTTTGCCAGTGTTCAATCCTGTAATGTTAACGCTCCTTACGCGAGGCGTCGTTTGGCATTTTCCTGCATGATGTGTGGCTTAGGAGCAGCCTCTTGACCATGGAATCTAAGGTTTCTCACTTCATGACTAACTGTCATAGTACTTGGAGTGGATCCTGATGCAGCTTGGAATTCCTGTGTGATGGTCTGGATAGATGTTTGCCTATTACTCTTTACGACCCTCGTCAAATGTCGGTGGTCTCTGTCAGTCAACAGACGAGGTCGGCCTATACGCTTTGGTGCTGTATATGTCTCTTCACGTTTCCACTTGACTATCACATCGGAAACAGTGGACCTAGGGATGTTTAGGAGTGTGGAAATCTCGCGTATAGACTTCTGACACAAGTGACACCTAACCACGTTCGAAGTCCGTGAGTTCCACGGAGCGTCACATTCTGCTGTTTCACGATGTCTAATGACTACTGAGGTCGCGGTAATGAGTACCAGGCAGTAGGTCGCAGTACATTGCAACTAAGACGAAAAACGTATGTTTGTGGGTGTGTCCGGATACTTTTGATCACATAGTGTTTGTGAAACATCAGCGGAACGTCTGACTTTTTTTAACCTCTCCCCGACAGGCTTCCAAGTTCATGCTGCATACTCTATAACTACCCTTTGGTGGTGGAACAATCATCGGTCGGAAGGATAACTTCTGAGATACTTACAGCAGGTGAATTTTTAAAGCTTTATAATCTTCTCTTTGGTTTCTAGCTATTAATAACATGAAAGTACCAAGTTTTCCATAATACAAAAACCCTTGATATATACAACGAAATACAGGTGAAGCTGGTAAATATGTAGATTTCCCACTCCTAAGCCACGAAGCCAACCTCTTTGGAAAAGATATACAGTCTATATAGTCTGCGACCACTTCTTGAGGGCCAATGGAAGCGGAGAAAAATTTATACAAATAACCAGCTAGAAATTATGAAAGTCACGTGCCTAGTAAAAAGGTGAAACGAAAATAGAAAACGGGAGTAGACTAGAAAGTTATCTAGTACGGGGAGAAAATTGAGACGGGTATCGCAGCTCTTACTTAGTGTCAAGCTAGTGTAAGGGAAATGGGTGTAAATTCACGACTAAAACAATTTCTTTGAGTATTTATCTTGATAAGCGGTATATGAAAGCGGAAGTATGCGAGTTTAGGCTCAAAATTGTAGACGGGGTCGTTAAGGCAAGTCTTGTGTGACGGGGTATTCGAGAAGGGATTGTAACAGTCTGGATTATCACATTAAAAGGGTCCAGTGAATCCGAGTGTTATTCGTCTCCTGTTCACACTATCCTCATAAAAGAGTCTCATAACCAACCGACATTCAATCCCCTACCTTGAGCATCCGGCAAAATTCTAACCTTCTCCTGAATCAGACACCAAACAACAAACATCCCGCTACAGCAGCCAACGTAAGACTCTCAAGATGCAGAAAACTTTATTACACATAAACTGCTATGAGGGTTCCAAGTGGACCCAGTTGTATTTTATTTTGTTTTACAATTTCATTTATTGAACATTTTACGGAAAGATTGTATGGTAATAAAGCTTATTAAATTTTTAATACATTACAAAAATTTCAAAATTTCAAATCTAATATTTCACTTATAAGAACTAGAAAGTTTAACTCTGTACCCCAGATAGCAGTCTGAAGTTTAACTGCTTCATCGTAACCATTTACCTATATAATGAAATATTGAGACAGTATGTTTAACACTTAAGTGATTTCAGTCTAATAATATAATATATGTATTGAATAACAGCCCGCCTTGAAGCAATATGTGTATTTTGTAAAATGTACGTAACAGTTATTGCATATGCTTGTATTATTGTATCCATGTGTAATAATGTTATGTGAATATAGTACGTAATTTAATAATGTAGGAGCTGTGAGAATAATAGGTTAAAAGTTGCTAACACCGAGTTAACAATGAGGTAACCTTGAGGCAATAATGAATTTTAAAGTTTAACAATACTACTTGTAATTCTTGGAAGCAATAATGCAATTTGTGTGACAGTTTATAAAATAGCCAATCAACAACCAGAAAAAGCTTTAGTTAAATGAAAGTATTCTATTGGACTAGGATTAGCCAAACAGAGACTTAAAATACAGAAATTTACAAATTTAGGCTCTAGAAATCAAGTCAGTTGCTTATAGACACTGTTCCTAACCGGACGCGAGATGTGTCCTCAAGAAATTTAATACGTATTAGTGTGAGACAAAAATAGTTTACGAGTCAAAAAGTGCAAGTAATTAACAAAATAATCCCACAGCTCTCTATATCAATGAAGTGTAATTTAAATAGTGTCAAGAGTTAACAAATGAAGTGAAGAAAAACTTAAAATCTGTGTAAGCCTACATTCTTCAGTCGCACTACTCCCTGATAAGATATCTATGTCTCTAAAAAAATATAAATACTGACACAGTCGAGGCAAACATAAATAAATAATATATAAAGAAACAGTCAAATTACAAAGTTACTATTTTTTAAACTTGGGGCTAAGGCTACCGGAAACTTTTTACCATACGTGCTGTTGCAACTACTTTAAGTTCGGCCCCCCAACAGTTGAACCAAAATACAACTCCTACAACAAAATAACTTCAATATCCGCAGTATAGTCTGTAAAGTAGCTATTATTTTCTACTCCATGACATTCTCAACCAAAAAACCTTCTTCGTAAACAAGTTTTTTTATAACTCCAATGCCTTCGTATTCAAGTACAAGGGCTTTGTAAATCCTTTCTAAACCGAGCGGCGATAACGCCTGTGGGTCTATTCTGGAGGTTGTAGGTTAGATTACCGCGGTCAACTTCCTGATCCATGCGTTTTTCCGGGATTGCTACACAAGGTTCTTACATCCCCCGAATTCGCTGTCCCCCAATTTCACCTACGTTCTCATTTCACTTCAGCTTTCATCTGTCTGCTGCAGAGTTGAAAGTATTATCGGGAGTCTGGGCGTTGCATGGCAGGTGAAAAGGATGCTCTATGTAACGCTTCGTCCCCAGAATGGGGGCGCTCTCCGGGTCTCGGGTCCCCCAGTGGGATGTGCAAGCGTGCAGACGGGAGGTTAGCCGGTTGCAACATCTGACATTCGGGGAGTTTCCATCTGTATAAGGTAGGGGACCCTGTCCTCTGACATATCGTGGCTCCTGCTCCGGCCTCCCTCTGTCTCATCTTCACCTCATCCCGGAGTCACCCCGTCAGGGGGTATACACAAAAGATCTGGTATAAGTCGAGCTGGTAAGCCCCCCTATCTCCTTAAATTTAGCGTTGGCGTTTTATATTCCCAGTTCGTCATAAAGACTTGGGCTTTGAATGGTGAAACAATTATCAAAACTGGTTTAGTGAATTTTGAGATTACCCCCCAAAAACACACACAAAACACATTGATTTTCGGTAGTATTTTTAACACTGCTTATAACAAATACTTATATTATTGTAAACATGTTTAATAATGTTATGCGAATGCATTGTGTAGTTTAATAATGTAAGAGCTGTGAGAATAATAAGTTTAACGTTGCTAACAATGAGGTAACCTTGAGGCAATAATGAGCTTGAGAGTTTGAATACTACTAGTCATGATTAGGGAAGCAATAACGTAAATCATGTGACAGTTTTTAAAATAGCCAATCAACAGCCAGAAAAAGCTTTAATTAAATGCAGGTATTCTATTGGACTAGAATTAGCCAATCAGAAACTTTAAATACAGAAGCTTACGGGTTTTGTCGGTTGAAATATGTTCAGTTGCCTGCAGACCTTGGTAGTGACCGGATGGAAGATGTGTTCTCTAAAGAAATATTACGTATTCGTGTGTAACGAAAACTAAGTGTACGCGTTAACAAAGTGCAAGTATTAAATAAAAGAATCTCACAGCTCTTAACATCAGTGTAGTGCTATATAATTTGTGCCAAGGATTAATAAAAAGAAGTGAATTTAATCTTAAAATCATTGTAAGCCTACATTCTTGTCGTACCACGTTCTGATTAACAGAAACATGTCTCTAATGTAAGACTGACGCAGCCGAGGCAAACATAAACATAAATAATATCTATAGAAGCAGTTTAATAACAAAGTTAATAATATTTTTAAACTTGGAGCGTAACAAGAAAAATACATCTTCAAAAATCGGCTTCTCATACGTAGCAGCATATTACGTAACAAATAATCTACTTCAAAATAACGCCCAAAGCGTGGTGCAAACTTCAACAGAACAGTTTCTTCAAGTTGGCTTCCCAAGCGTGAGGCTAATAATTTACGTAAATAAATTACGTAACAAAACACTTTCTTAAAAATTTACGTCCATACGTGGAGCAAAATATAAATAAACAATAAACTACAATAGTTGTTCAGTATATTATTACAAAACTTAGCTTAATGACGTTAATGTTTTCAAAACGCATAGATTTAAAAAGCCCCAAGAATTCATATGAAATATAAACTGACTCTAAGACACCCAATGATTTACAAATCACTTCTTACATTTCTCCAGGAGCTGTGAGTGTTTTCCGGTGCAAATCAAACTGTTTCCTGTTCTGATCACGTATTTGCATTTTCTTTGTTCCGACCTTCACTTCAAAAGAGAGGTTTTTGTTTGTTCTGTTGCACTCCAATTTGTGGGTAAATGTTGGAGAAGCCTTCGCAGTTCTTTGTTTCCTTTGCTTTTCCTATTCATCTTCCTTTCTTGCATTCTTATTTCCTTTGCACCATTGCAATCTTTTCCAGACCCGAAGCACCTGGTCTTTTCGATTTCCTTTTTACCAATTTCTCTTCCCTTTTGTCTACAGCCACATTTTATCTTGAGTCCTTTTCACGGAGGAATCTTGTAAGAAAAGTTTGCTTACAATTTGCCTGTCTAAAATAAAGTTGTTCGACGTGGTAGGCTGTACTCGATCTCCCTCTTTGAAAGATATTCCGAGTAAAAAATATACATAAATATGTGTTGCTATATCGAAAAGGAATATTCCTCTTACTTTCTCTACCACTTTCATATATCAAGTGGAGGAAATATTGCGTTCCATCTAAGAACTCAATATCGAAATTTCACCGAAAATACGTGTTTTGAAATTGCTTGAACCGAAAAAAACGATTTTAAGTAAAAGCTCTATGTTTGTGCTCGTACGTAAACAGCATAAATCAAAAACAAAAAAAATTGGATCTATTACACTCACATGACTTTCTCTACTCTTGTACAAACTATTTTTACAAACGCTTATTCACCATCTACTTCATGTTAATTGAGATAAACATTTGCAGACTCTTATCTTATTGCTAATTTTCTTGTAGATGTAAGGGGAATGTATATTTACAAGGGCAATATAGAAATACAGTAGCCTTTAAGCATATACATATCTCTTAATAGCTGGTTGCTAGGTGCAGCACAATTACCTTTGCCACAGATTAATACTCTTTGCATATACAAGACAAAAAAAGAATTACGAATTCACATTTGAGAAAATAAGTATTGAAAAATTTAAGGGAATAACAAGCAATATCTCGAAAATGATTCACTCAACAAAAAAATGTATATGACATAAATTGTGTCTTTTAATGCGATCTACATTTTTGGTGTAGTAAAAGTTTGTCTTTCTGTTATGGTTTACCAGTTATGCAAAAGTCGTTCACAGTGAAGAATACTTTTGGAGACATTCCCAATACAGTATACATTTTATTTGCCATGAAAATATCTTAAACATATGATATTTTATTCACAATTGTTAGAGCCATTTTTGAGAAAATTAAAATTTTCGAAAAATCTTACATGTAAAGGGTAATCTGGGGTGGAAGGATTTTCTTGAAAACCTTCGTGTCGCATCTCTGGAAGATACTGAACCTAAATAGCAAGTTTGGTGTTTATCCGACTGTTCGTTTCTGAGTTATGCTGTTCACAGACACACACACACACACACACACACACACACACACACAGACACACACGGACATGTTTCCAAAAATGCTTTTTTTGGATTCAGGGGATCTCAAAACATTTATTTCCGGTGAAATCTCGGTATCGAATTTTTGGGTGGAATACAATACTTCCCATACTTACTATACGTAGTAGAGAAAGTAAAAATCAGTTAAATACTAAAGTTGGTGTCCAAGTTCTGAGTCTACCAGTATGCGATACGGAAATTTTGAAGAAACTTTCCCTCACCAAACAATCCTTTTTATGTTAGTTACTCTTGGTTTTATAAAAATTGATCTAAACATTTTTATATAAAAGAAATATAATGTATGTTGAATTTTTTTTGCGAATATCCTGTGAATTGCTCTTAATTCAGAATGACTTTGTATAAGTGATAAACCGTAAGAAATTGATAAAATCTTACTGCACAAAAAGTAAAAACACACAGTTTATGACAAACATACATTTTTGTAGAATTAGTTATTTTCGAGATATTCTTTGTTGTTCATGTAATTATTTTTCCCATGAGAAGTCCCCATTCGTATTTTCCTTATGGTCGTGAAACTAATTTCATAGATCCGCTTTTAAAAATCTGAATATCGCTTTACCTACTGTGTGCAATCGGGATGGCTCAGGCCGTAACATCTGTAGCACGCATTAGGGAGGTCATGGGTTCGATTCCCGCGTCCTACTTTCCTACCATTCGGGGTTTCCCAGCGTCGCTGGGCGAATGCTGAGGATGGTTCATTACATCCCCCGAATTCCCTGTCCTTCCATTTCACCTACATTCTCATTTCCCTTTAACTTTCATCTGCTTCGCCTGTTTCAGGGCTGAAAGTGTCGACGTGGCCTGGCAGGGGAAAAGGATACGCTATGTGACACTTCGGTGCCCGGAATGGGGGGGGGGGCAGTCTCAGAGTCAGGAGCCCTGCAGGGGGAGCGGAGCCGGTTGTATCAGCTGATATCCGGGGAGTTTCAATGTGGAAAATGTATGGACCCTGCCCACTGCCCTGTCGTGCATCCTGGTCCGCCGTCCTCGTCTGTTGTCACCTCATCCTCCCTCCCGAGGGCGCCCCTTCAGAGGCTTAGGCACAAAATATCGTAGGTCGGGGTGCTAAGTCCCTCTGCGATTTCAATTCTGGTCCGTAGCCTACTGTGTTGTTCTTATGTCGACAACGAAATCTTTAATGAAAGTTTATCTAGATTAACAAGAAGTAGACAGAAGAAGAATATTTTGAAAAATAGTTTGCAGAAGAGTGGAATCAGTAATTAACCGGAGGGGTCTCTAGGAACTAGGGCACCAAGAGTAGGCCATAGTGGGCCCTATTTACTTCCAAGTGACCCCTAGGAGGAAGGGATGGAGAGGAGATCCGAAGGTCGACCAGATCAGGACTACGATGTGCGCTAGCCGAAACAGGTTCCTAGCAATTCCAACATGACACCAATCCTGAAGCCGGCTAGCTCTGCCTAAGCTACTCCTAACCTGGGACATCCGAGGCAGTCGAGACAGCTCCCAGGAAGGGGGCCCAGATGTCCGCCAAACGCCAGGGGTAAATCTTTCCAGAGCACAAATGCCACCGTCCTGTTGTAACACATCAACCGCCGTCCCCTGTCCTACAACCATGAAACAGACGAAATCAAATGATCGGAACAGTCAATCACTCCAGCAATCGCAAAACCGACCCAGGGAAACCACGAAAAAATCTAACGTGATACATTCGCATCACTTTCTCTACCCTCTATCTTTATTACACATTTCGTTATAGATACAAAGAGAACAGCGAAAGTGAAATGTTTAACAACTGGACGCTATATGCTGGCCTTAAAATTCCATACTGTTTCCATGACATCGCGAGAAACAACTGAATGTCGACGGGATTTTAAAAGAATGACAAGTATTGAACAATTCCAACCTTAAATAACGGATATCTCAGAAACGGCTTATGGCACAGAAAAACTTATTTTAAGTAAATTGTGTGTTTTAAAGGGATCTATATTGTTATATGGAATGTTTTCGTCTATCGCTTAACGTTTACCAATTATATAATATTATAGAAAAATCCTTCCGAATGAGGACTTTACAGTCTATTCGCTAAAAATTCAAGATATACCTACGCTTAAATATATTTTATCTACCACTGTAATAATCAGTGATGCATTAGTTCGTAGCTACTAGGCAACAAATCCTATACTTTACATTCTAACAAATCACAAAACACGATATGAAAACATAAAATACATGTTCAACAAAACGTAAAATAAACTGTAATGATGGTCATATATGTCTTATTTTCTTTAATAATAATATACATTAAAACTAAAACTCTCCCCCCTAATTGATAGCAAGGCAATATTTTTAACACTTAAAAGATTTAAGTCTAATTATATAATATAATTTCAATAACAGTCCGCCTTAAAGCAATATATGTATGTGAAAATATATAAAAAGTATATATTACTATCATTGAATTAATGTTTATATTATTATGTACATGTTTAATAATGTTATGTGAATGTATTACGTAATTTAATTATGAAGGAGCTGTGAGAATAATAGATCAAAAGTTGCTAACAATGAGGTAACAATGGGGTTGAGGGAATAATGAATTAGAAAGTTTAATAATGCTACTGGTAATTCTTGGAAACAATAATGTAATTTTGAGACAGTTTATAAAATAACAAATCAACATCCAGAAAAAAACTAAAGTTAAATAAAAGTCTTCTATTGGAGTAGGATTAGCCAAGCAGAAATAGAAATGGAGCAAAATTTACAAATTCAGAAGTCAGTTGCTTGTTGACAGTGTTCCTAACCGGACGCGAGACGCGTCCCCGAGAAGTTTAATACGTATTCAGTGAGAGATGAAAATAATTTACGTGTTTAAAAAGTGCAAGTAGTTAATAAATAAACTTACAGCTCTCTATATAAGTGAACTGTTATTTAATCGTTTAAAGAATTAATAAAAGTAGTGAAGTAAAAGTATTATAATCTGTGTAACCCTATATTCTTTTAGCCGCACCACGCCTTGTTAAGATCTTAATACGAGACCTATATTCTCTTATGCCGCACTGATGTGGTGGCCTAGAGTTAAATTAAAGGTGTGCAGAAAGGAACTCTGTAAATTACAGAGGACCTTCTGCATTTCAATTATGGCAGCCTTCAAAATTACTCCAACTGCGGCAATGGAGATGCTGATTGGGCTCACACCTCTCCACATATGGATGAAGGCAGAAGTCATGATCATGTATTACCGTATTTGTCGCCAAACCAAAGTGACTAATACTGGACATATTAATCATCTCAAGCTTCCTTGGGATAAGAATGTACAACAGATACTCAACATGGGGACTGACATTCTTGAAACAAGATTCAAGTTTGATTTGAAATTTACGGTATCCTATCCACAGCGGAGTGAATGGGAAAGACTGATAAAACCTCATAATAACAAAGGCCCAATCTGGTATACTGATGGTTCTAGAACCAAATCGGGAACGGGGGCTGGGCTTTACGGTAATAGTACCAAGATTTCTTATAGTCTTGGTACCTTAGCTACAGTTTTCCAGGCTGAGGTTTATGCAATCCTAGCCAGTGTCATGGAAAGCATTAAAAGGAGATATAAGAATAGAAGTGTTCTTATCCTCTCAGACAGTCAAGCTGCTCTTAAAGCACTTGAATCACCATCAATAAAATCAAATCTCGCCTCAGAATGCCTGGAATTCTTAATGACACTGGCTGAACACAATAAGGTTCAACTTATGTGGGTGCCAGGACACATAGGTATACCAGGCAATGAGAAATCAGATCAAGCAGCCAAGATTGGCAGTGAAATCCCATTTTTTGGTCCGGAGCCTGTACTGGGAGTGTCCTACAGACCAGTGAAACAGGCTATTAAGTGCTGGGCTCAGGCAGAACACAAGAACTACTGGAACTCCATTGAGGGTTGCAGACATTCAAGTTGTTCATTACAGACCTGGATAACAGCAGGGCAAAGTACCTGCGCGGTCTTAGTAGAAGAAGACTTGCATGGACAACAGGATTCATTACAGGACACTGTGCCCTAAAGTTTAATCTATACAGAATGGGATTGTTTAACAACCCTATCTGTAGTAGATGTCTAGAAGGAGATGAGACTGTTACTCATCTGATATGTGATTGCCCTGCTCTTGCGAGTCAAAGAGCAAGTACTTTTGGCAGTCACTTTCCAAAGATAGATGAACTATCGAAAGCCTCAGTTAGCAGTCTGGTTAAGTTCATATCGAGCAACAGACTACTTAACTGATGAAAGGGGGGATGCGCAATAGATCTTAAGGTCGCAGTGCTTGGGCATAAAACCCACCCCTTCTCAAACTAGAACTAGAAGATCTTAATACTGACGCAGCCGAGGCAAATATAAAATTATAATATTTAAAGAAACAGTAAAAATAAAAAGTTAATACTTTTAAACTTGGGGCAAGGATGCTGGGTACCATACGTGCGGTTACAACTACTTCAAGTTCAGTTCCCCAACAGTCGAAATACAATACAACACCAACATAAAAATAAACGTTTCCTCAACTGTAATATTACAACCATTACAATTTGTAAAACAGTGACCTCACCATGGAATATTCACTCCAAAGATTCGAAGCTTTAATACTTTTCGACTTCTCATACAAATACGCCATAAAGTAATCTTCATTTACGAGATGCTTCATTACCCACACACCAGTTCTTGAATTTCGTATAACTACATAAATAAACTTTCCTTGACTTTCTTGAAAGTATATTAACAGTTGCATCTTGGACGGCTTTTAATATTTTTCCTGATGTAGCGTGAAAATCACCTCCTTCGCTCAATTTTTACTTTAAATTCACACACTTCCAAAAGTGCAAAATATAACAAAACGTTTATTGATTTATCGTGCTTTTTTCCAAAGCCCACATTACACTTTCTCTGAACATAACCTTTCCGCAATAAATAAATTCCTTTAAATATACTAAACATACAACTTTGAACGTGGATAAAATATTGTAGACACCACGTTGCAAATTACGTTAGGTACTCCCCTTAGTCGTGGTTTAACTTGGGTCTCTCGTTATTAAACCACTACTTTAGTAACTAGTCCTGTAAACAAAATTTAATATAGGATATTTTAAATAGAATCATTATAGCCATTTTTCTTTCTCTACTACGTATAGTAAGTAGGGGAAGTATTGCATTCCACTCAAAAATTCGATACCGAGATTTCACCGGAAATACATGTTTTGAGATCCCCTGAATCCAAAAAAAGCATTTTTGGAAAAATGTCCGTGTGAGTGTCTGTGTGTCTGTCTTCACTGTGAACAGCATAACTCAGAAACGAACATTCGGATAAACACCAAACTTGGAATTTAGGTTCAGTATCTTCCAGGGATGCGACACGAAGGTTTTCAAGAAAATACCCTCACCCTAGGATACCCTTTACATGGAAGATTTTTCGAAAATTTTAATTTTCTCAAAAACGGCCCTAACGATTTTGATTAAAATATCATATGTTTAAGATACTTTTATGACAAATGAAATGTATATCTTGAATTTTCTGGGAATATCTCCAAACGTATTCTTCATTATGAACAACTTTTGCATAACTGGTAAACCATAAGAGATAGACAAAAATTTACTACATACCAATGTAGATCACGTTAAAATACACAATTTATGTCATATACATTTTTTTGTTGAGTGAACTATTTTTGAGATATTGCTTGTTATTCCCTTAAATTTTTCAATACTTATTTTCTCAAATGGGAATGCGTTATTCATTTCTTTTTGTCTTGAATATGCAAACAGTATTAATTTGTGGGAAAGGGAATGGTGCTGCACCTAGCAACCAGCTATTAAGAGATATGTATATGCTTAAAGGCTACTGTATTTCTATATTGCCCTTGTAAATATATTTTCCCCTTACATCTACAAGGAAATTAGCAATAAGATAGAGTCTGCAAATGTTTATCTCGATTAACATGAAGTAGATGGAGAATAAGCGTTTGTAAAAATAGTTTTCACAAGAGTATAGAAAGTCATGCGAGTGTAACACATCAGATTTTTGGAAATATGTCCGTGTGTATGTCTGTTTGTCTGTCTGTGTGTCTGTGAACAGCATAACTCAGAAACGAACAGTCTGATAAACACCAAACTTGGTATTTAGGTTCAGTATCTTCCAGGGATGCGACACGAAGGTTTTCAAGAAAATACCCTCACCCTAGGATACCCTTTACATGGAAGATTTTTCGAAAATTTTAATTTTCTCAAAAACGGCCCTAACGATTTTGATTAAAATATCATATGTTTAAGATACTTTTATGACAAATGAAATGTATATCTTGAATTTTCTGGGAATATCTCCAAACGTATTCTTCATTATGAACAACTTTTGCATAACTGGTAAACCATAAGAGATAGACAAAAATTTACTACATACCAATGTAGATCACGTTAAAATACACAATTTATGTCATATACATTTTTTTGTTGAGTGAACTATTTTTGAGATATTGCTTGTTATTCCCTTAAATTTTTCAATACTTATTTTCTCAAATGGGAATGCGTTATTCATTTCTTTTTGTCTTGAATATGCAAACAGTATTAATTTGTGGGAAAGGGAATGGTGCTGCACCTAGCAACCAGCTATTAAGAGATATGTATATGCTTAAAGGCTACTGTATTTCTATATTGCCCTTGTAAATATATTTTCCCCTTACATCTACAAGGAAATTAGCAATAAGATAGAGTCTGCAAATGTTTATCTCGATTAACATGAAGTAGATGGAGAATAAGCGTTTGTAAAAATAGTTTTCACAAGAGTATAGAAAGTCATGCGAGTGTAACACATCAGATTTTTGGAAATATGTCCGTGTGTATGTCTGTTTGTCTGTCTGTGTGTCTGTGAACAGCATAACTCAGAAACGAACAGTCTGATAAACACCAAACTTGGTATTTAGGTTCAGTATCTTCCAGAGATGCGACACGAAGGTTTTGAAGATAATCCCCATCCCAGATTAGCCTTTAAATGTAATATTTTTCGAAAATTTTAATTTTCTCAAAAATGGCTCTAATGATTTTGATCAAAATATAATATGTTTAGGATAATTTCATGACAAATAAAATGTATATCTTGAATATTCTTAGAATGCCTCCAAAAGTATTCTTCATTGTGAACGACTTTTGCATAACTGATAAACCATAAGAGAAAGACAAAATTTTACTACACATAACGTAGATCGCGTTAAAATACACCATTTATGCCATATTCATTTTGTTGTTGTTGAGTGAATCATTTTCGAGATATTGCTTGGTATTCCCTTAAATTTTCCAATACCTACACTTTTTCTTAAATGGGAATTCGTTATTCATTTTTTTTGTCCTGGTAATACAAAGAGAATGAAATACTCCACATAGCAACCAGCTCTTAAAATATTTGACTATCGCTTAAAGCCTACCGATTCCCCTTGCATCTTCAAGAAAATTAGCAATAAGATGAACATCTCGATTAACATGAAGCATATGGAGAATAAGCGTTTGCAAAAATAGTTTGTAAAAGAGTAGAGAAAGTTATGTGAGTGTAACATCAGATTTTTTTTATAAAAATCAATACTTTCGAAAAATGTTCCATGTGGAGAGTAGATACTCAGTTTGAGATGAGGTGGATTTTCTTGAAAATCTTTGTTTTGCAACTTTGGACGTTACTGAACCTACGGGTATAAACAGGTTTACTATTTATCTGGCGTTCTGTTTTTTAGTTGTGATGTTTACACATACACGGATTTTTTTTCTAAAAAACTTTTTCTGGGATTCAGTATCAAAATGTGTCTATCCTGTAAAATCTCGGTGTCGAATTTTCGGATGGATCACAATACTTCATGTACTTACTATTATTACTCTCTACAGCGACATTTTAGCAGTGGTTGTGGCCCCTTCCAAGCATATAGGGATTTAGCTGCAGGAAGAAGGCAGTGGTTGCTTGGGATGAGCTAAGTGAGAGGTAAAAACGCGCAATAATGAAAGACTGTAGGTTGTTTTTCACGCGCAGCAGGAGTTCAGCATACTACATACCCACCCTCCGCCAGCTAAAGCTTTGCTTGAGAGATAAACCATCCCACCCCACTAGCTAAAAGTCACAGAAGAAACAGTACATGGTATTTTAATCAAAATTGTTTGAGCCATGTTTAAGAAAACGAAAAATTAGGAAACATTTTAATGCAAAGGGTTGTTTGTTGTGGGGAAATTTTCTTGACTATTTTTGTGTCGCAGCATGAAGACACCGATGCTTCGTTTGTATTATTACTATCTGGTACACGACGTTGTACGGGTAGCTTTATAAACTCGAATGCCTATATGATGAATTCCATTTACACAACCCGATGTTCTTTATGAAACTACCAGACCTTAAACAAAGAGTTAATTAAAACTCTCAGAACATACAAAGAACAAAATAGAAATACAGACAAATCACTATGCTAAAGCACTGTTGAACTATCACAAGTACCAGAGTGTGCATTTATGATTTCTTGTGATTGCAAATGAGCAAATTCCGCGTTATCAAATTCGGACATCCTCACGATTTGGGAAGAAATGATAGCAGGTTAGATAACGCCAATATAGCCTTTTAAAACTATAGTATCTAGGATCCCGCTAGTACTTGCAGAGTTTCCCGACAGGTGTCACTTCCTCCGTCCCGCTGAACTTGTTTCATCTGTCCCCAACATATTACTAACAAACATCGCTAAGCTAGAGACAGCGCCATCCTTTCGAGTATAACGAATATTCCTTGCACACCGTGGTTTGACTACGACTCCTAGGTTAGTGTGTGTATATACGACGAGGATGGTAGAGTCCTGTGGTATCAAAATTTAGCCCCAGGTTAGGTCACGACTCCTAGATTAGTGTGTGTATATGAATTGGTTGTCAGGGTCTAGCCCGAGGTTGGGCCACGTCTCCTACGTTAGTGTTTGTGTATATGAATAGGATGATAGTGTCCTGTAGTATCGAAATTTAGTCCGAGGTTAAGTAACAACTCCTAGGTTAGTGTGTGTATATGAATTGGATGATAGGGTCCTGTGGTATCAAAAATTTAGCCCGAGGTTAGGTCACGGCCCCTATGTTACTGTGTGTATATGAATTGGATGATAGGGTTCTATGGTATCAAAATTTAGCCCGTGATTAAGTAATAACTCCTATTTTAGTGTGTGTATATGAATTGGATGACAGGGTCCTGTGGTATAGAAATTTAACCTGAGGTTAGATCACGACCCCTAGGTGAGTGTGTGTACATTAACGGGATGTCAGGTTCCTGTGGTATCGAAATTTAGCCCAAGTTAGGAAACGACACATAGATTAGTGTGTGTATATGAATGAAATGACGTCCTGTGCTATCAAAATTTAGCCCAAGGTTGGACTACGACGACAAGACTAGTACTGAACGGGTGGCCAGAATCGGTGAACCGAAATTTAGCCCGAGTTTAGGAAGCCACACCTAGGTTAGTTTGTGTGTGTGTATGTGACCGGGAACCACATAAGTGTTAGCATGAATTCCACTTACATTCCCTGGTTTGCCAATTTCCTCTGCCAGCATAGGTGGAAGAAGAACAACTACGCATTAAAACACTGCCAATCTAGCGGATTTGCCTAACTACGATATGCTGGCAATTCCCGTTGCGCATGTGCAGTATCGACAACATGGTGAAGTTTGTTGTGAAGCCAGAATTATACTATGAAGGAAAGATCCTTAAAGGGAGGGTCACAGGCCTTGGTAGCGTCAACATCTACTAAAAAATACAATCCTAAGGTAACCTTAGGAATCCTTTTACGCTTGTTAGCATTACTTAACGATGGCCTAAATGTGATAGTTTTACCTAACCTTTTTATTCCCAGTATACAACTAACATTAACCTATTGAGAAAAAATCAGAAACTCAACACAAAATAAATACCAAAATTAACATTGAAATACAGTCTAAAAGTATGCACTTTGAATTTTTGTTAACTTTTCAACCAAGCGATTGTAGCGCCTCTATATTTGTGGAAGTGGCATTGCTGCTATAATTATTTATTTAACTGTGTTAAATCTGCATGATGGATATCAGAGAGTAATGCAGGAATGATATATGCACTGATTATAGAACAAGGTTGAGGAAGAAGAGGAGATGGCGGTGGTGATGGGGTGCAGGTTTACCATTATTGTAGGAGTAGCTAACAGTTTTGTCATTGTAGAAGTAGTTAATGTGGTTTGGGAGGGATAATGCATGTAGTTATAGTGATGTTAGATGCATTCAGGCATGCTTTTGTTATTGTTATTAATTGGAAGGGAATTTTGAGCTTATGTAGGTTGGAGGTGGAGTTGATGTTAGAATAAAATTGAGGATGTGAGTGAAGTGAAATGCTGTGGGGTAAAGTGAGCAGATATGTAGTGATAGAAGAAAGAAGGTTAAGTGTTTGGTTAAAAGAGGTAAAAGTTTTAATATATAGTGATTAAACTTAAAAATTGACATATAAAATAAATTAAAGGGAGGGTAATAGAAAATTAATAGGTAGATTAAATAAAAAGGTTATAAGGTAAACAAATAAGTAAATAAACACAAATTCATAAATATATAAATGAATTAAATAAAATATCGAACTACTATAAATTAAATAATTACTATGAAAACAATGGAATGTTATAAGTAGATAACCTTCACTCAAAAAATTTAATTCAGGAAAATTTTAATTAAAATATAAATAAACTTATTAAAATAATAGTAGCTAAGTAGAAGGTTTTGTGCTGGATACCAGCACATATTCGCTAGTTTCCAGTGAATATATTAAAATAAAGCGAAATGAAAGGAGATGCTGAAACTGGCCACCGTCGTTGTCCATACGTTTTTGGCACCTCTTTAGGAAACTATCCATCACTCGACGTAGTTCACGTTGAGAAATTTCCTGGCGGACATTTTGTTTTAATCCTTCCAGGGTGTGTGGGTTTGTCTTGCACGCTTTATGTTTTAAGTTACCCCAGAGATAGAAATCGCAGGGATTATTTCGGGGGACCGAGGGGGCCACAAATCTCTACCAATAATTCTGTCCTCAAACACACTTTCATAAAGTTGGTAAGTAAAGCCTTTAAAGTAGTTTTAAACATGTTGTATGGCTTCTTCGGCGCCTTTCTATGCAGTGGCAGACGGCAACGAGCGCTGAGGACGCGGATAGGGAAAACACCGCGCAGCCTCTTCGTAGTTCTTTGGCTCTCTAGGAGTAGATAGAAGCTGGTTACCACTTACTAAGATTGCTGGTTATCAGCAAGAGTAGATAAACATAGAATTTAGAATTGTAATTATAATCAGGTTTTTTTACGCCTTTACTAATATAATACATTATATTCTCTTTCTTTTATTATTTTATTATTATTTTGTAGACATTGTACAGTTTGTAGTTATTTTATGTGAAAAAATTGGATCTATGTAAAAAGTAAATGTGTTGTGAGAATAGATGTAAAGTTTGAATGTCTGTCGCGGTATAGTAACCAAGGTGCCGGGATGGTATATTCATATTTTATTTATTATTTATTTATTTACTTTTGTTCCTTTGTTATTTTGTGAGGCCGTGGAAACGTAATTGTTATGTTGACAATTTTCGAGCTACTGTGGTTATCGTTGAAAAAAGGACAAATGGTCTTGGGAGCTTTTGTAGGCATTAGATAAAATTAAATATTTAATGTTGTGAAATGGGGAGGTACTTTTAATTCTAAATTAGACAGTAGTGTTCGCCATGTGTCAAAAGGTTATCTGTGCCAAGTTTGGTCGAAATCGGTGCTACGGTGTAGAAGCCTATAAGGGATATACACACATACATACACTGACTTTAATATCCTTAAGATTTGGGGGGGGCCGTAGTGCTTCATCTGCCACACTTATACTCATAGCTAGTATAGAGATTGAAAACATACTCTCTGGTAAATTTAATGATCCTATAGAAAGAAAACACAATAACATAATGCTTGTTGCACTGTCAAGTAGAGGGTCTTTCAACAAGAGTGTCCTATTTTTAACATGTGATAGCTGCCGTTGTTATTGAGTTACAGCAGTCATTTTTTTCATGTGGTTATAGTTGTTATTGACAAATAGCCATGAAACGTTCAGCATTCAGCAACGCGTAGAAATTGTGAAAATTTATTATCAAAATGGATCATCTGTTCGCCAAACCTTCCGTGTATTACGTGAAGTTTACGGTGTGCATAATCGTCCCTGCGAAAGAACGATTCGGCGTTTGATCGATAAATTTGAAAGAAGTGGTTCTGTCAGCGATCAAAGAACGCCTGTACGTAATAGACGTAAGCGCTCCAACGAAAACATAGGCGCCGTTCGTGATTGTGTACGCGAGAACGGAAACAAATCAATTGCTCGTGGAGCGCAAGAATTGGGGTTTTCGCCGACCACAACTTGGCGAATTCTGCATCTGTACTCGAAGTTTCACGCTTTCAAAATGGTGTTAACTCAAAAAGTAAAGCCCAACGACCGTAGGTTGCGCCGTGTATTCGCTGACTGGGCTATGGAGCAATTGGAAGCTGATCCGGATTTTGTCGAAAAATTATCTTTAGCAACGAAGCCCACTTTTGGATGGATGGTTGTGTTAAAAAACAAAATTGCCGCTATTGGAGCAAACACAGTCCAATGCAGATTTAAGAACTACCACTTCATCCCTAAAAGGTTACTGTGTGGTGTGGATTTTGGTATGGTGGAATCATTGGTCCGTATTGGTCCCGGGCTGTTATAAGGGACTATGTTTGGCCTGAATTGGATTGTATAGATCTCAGAAACATCTAGTTCCAGCAAGATGGTGCCACATATCATACTTCTCTCGAAACAATCGATCTTTTGAAGGAGAAGTTCTGAGGTTTCATCATTTCTCGTGGTGGTGATGTTAACTGGCTCCCCAGGTCATGTGATTTAACGCCGTTGGATTGCTTATTATGGGGTTATGCTAAATGTGGAGTTCATGTCAACAAGCCAGAAACAGTAAATGATCTTATGAATAACATCACGCGTGTTATTCGTGAAGCTGGACCTAATTTACGTTCTTCTGTCATTGAAAATTGGGTCAACCGTATACGCGCAACACAACGAAGTCACTTAACTGTTGTTCTCTTCCACACGTAACGACATTAATTATGTTCCAAAATAAAAAAGAATTAAACCTCTATCATTTATATAACGTGTTTCATTTAAGTTCAAACATAGGACACTCTTGTTGAAAGACCCTATATATACAAATAAAATAAAATTTCTGCTTATTCTCTCCAAAAATGAATCAGAAGGTATAATGTTCCGCAATAGAGGTAGAATAGAAAAACAGAAAAGCAAGAATAATTAATTGCAAACGTTTTATTAAGCAGAAAACGTTTATTTGTTACGGGAGGTTTTAACACAGTGAAATTGACCATTAGAGAATGTAAGAGGAGCAATAAGAGAGGAAGAAAGACGCTAAAAAGAAAAAGGAACAATTATGCAGCATTGCCAATTACTGCTTAATGTTTAATGCAAAAGGTTCTCTAGTTGGCTGCCTGCTTCTCATAGAATACGCATAAAAAAACAATTCCGGGAAACAAGGTCGATTTAAAAACAACTGCACATGCTAGATAAAGCGGTTACGAGAGATTTATAAAAGAGAACAGGGCATATGACAGACACAGAAACTTTGTGGAGGACAGAACAGGCATTGTTAGCAGCAATTATGCTAAACCGAAAGTAATAAACACAGGCTGGGAAACTTTATGGAATAAATACGTAACATCGGGCCCCGAGTCTGCAAGCGACGGCACATAAAAAACGATGAACCTCGTTTCTTTGTCTCTCTTTAAGAGAAGGCCATCCCGCGGGAAGAAGATACAACTCCTGTGGGAAGAAAAGTGTTTCTCTTGGTTTATGGACCCTGCAGTATAAGCATCTGCTTCCGATCTCTTCAGGCACTGCAGCTCTGCCAACTTTACCGACAAACAAGCCCGAGAAGCGTTTAAAAAAAACTCGTGTACCTACCTAGCGAAACAGAGCTCACGGAATATTAATGCTACATTCAAATGACTTTTTCTACTCACTCTTCTACAAACTATTTTAACAATAGTTTATTTTTCTGTCTACCTTATTAAGACAGATAAACCTTCTGTGCGCATTTCCACATGTCCTTGTAAATAAAAGAAGAATACAATAGGCTAAAGCGATAGCCAGATTTTTAAAAAACGGAACACTATCTGATGGTTTTTAAGCTCCATATTCTTTGCAATTCCACTAGAAAAAACTACTGAATACCGACATTACCTTCTCTACCCTCTAGTGCTTATTAGTGTGATACAAATTATTCTTACGAAAGTTTATTCTCCTATTTTCTTCATTTTAATCGAAATAAAACTTACAGAAGACAGCTGCATTACTCATTTTGTTATACATATATTTATAGAATAGCGATAGGCAAATGTTTAAGAACTGGGCGCTATGTACCGATCTTAAAATCCCATGTTCTTTGTGAACAGTTCAAAAACAACTGAATATCGAAATGACTTGAAAATAATGACAAAGTATTGAACAACTCAAACCGTTAATAACGGATGTCTCGTAATTGGCCTATGTAGCAAAAACGTTATATGAAATAAATTGTGAAGTTGTTATTCTGTTGTATGGTTATTTGCCCCAAGTTTTGGGAGTCAATTTTAAGTAACGCTGTTGTATTGTAGTTCGACTGTTGGGGAGCCGAACTTGAAGTAGTTTCTACCGCACGTATGGTACCCGGTAGCCTTCGTCCAAAATTTAAAAACATTAACTTTGTATATTTTAAACTAAAGAGAGTTGAGGGTTGTTACTCTACATCACTATAATATTCTTACTTGAACGCGTTTCGGGAGACGGCTTGTTCCCATCGTCAGCATGTTCTCAACTGATATTGCCGGTCATCGTCTGGGGGATGTGTGTGGTTAGTGGTGTTCTCTGGTGCTGGGCTGATGAACCTCCAAAGGCTGCTGGGTGGCGGCATTTCGAAATTCATTAGGTGATTCCTGTGTTTGACGATATGTATTTTTTCCCAGATGTCCAATTCATTGCTGTGTTGATCGGCTTTAAGAGTTTTATGTTTGGAGTGATATCATGGTTTGAAGACCAGAAATGATGTGCTACTGCTGATTTATCTGGCTGTTTTTGGTAAATGCATCTCATATGCTCTTGAAGTCTTATTTCAAGATTTATTTTGGTTCTTCCTATGTATACCAGGTTACATTCATTACAATCAATTTGATATATACCAGCTGATTTATCGTTGGGGATAGGATCTCTTGTTCTGTTGCATAGTAGTTTCTGTATATTGTGGTTATTCTGTGGAGACAGGGTGATGTTGTATTTTTTGAAAATCCTTTGAAATTTATGATGTGTCCAAGGGTGATAAGTGAATTTTCTATATGCTTGTGGTTTTTGTTGTCTGAGTAACGTAGTCATTTGTTGGATGTATTTCTGTCTTTCAAACCTTTTTATCTTCTTATGTATTGTTTTATCTGGTATCCATGCATAGTGGCTATGTTGATAATGTGTTGGTATTCTTTCTGGTATTCTTCTTTTTCCATTGGTATATGTACTAACCTGTTTGTACAGTAGAAACGATAGTTCTGTGCCGGTGACCTTGCTTCCTCGCGCACTGAAGCGAGCCTATGTCTAACGCCAGGCAGCTCTCTGTAAATGTGGTGTATGGAAACGGTAAACAAACAGTAAGACAGAAAACCCGGGAAAATAAGCCGGCAAAAGAATAACTAAGTAGTATACTATCATGTGACTCACCGTATTGTTGTTCATTCCTAGAATGACGGCTGCTACGGGCGGGTGAACAATGTATTGCACTCCTCACAGAACACCAGGTTAATATAAACCATATTAAATATTGTGGTACAGCTCGTTCTCTTTTTTCCAACACGCACACAGTTTTATCAATGAAGTATCTAATCATCTGGCAAATATTCAACACCTGACAGCTCACTATCATGTATGTTTCATCTTCATATATAATCGGCCTTCCTTCGTCTCTAAACATTTTAATGGCACGCAAATATGACACGCGCCAATCTCTTATATCACGTCTTTCCTGTAACAAGACCTTATTGTTCCTTGTTTTCTTCCACGTGAAACCCATGTCACGTAAGATAATATTTAAACTAGTGTTTCCCCCTTTAAAGTTAATGGAATCCTTAAGCTTCAGGAGCAGATTTCTGACAGTGGGCACGGTTTTCTCCTGAATATAAAAATTGTAAATTGTTTGCCGAATCACACACCTATCAAAGTCATCAATGTCTGTGATCCATTTTGGTACACGATGTACCTTTCCAGGTGTCCCAAAGGAGGTTCCCTGTTCCTCACATGTTCCCCCTTCTTTAATTATTTTACGTATTGTCCTCTCAGATACTTTTGTTGCTGCACTCACCCTCTCTTGCACTTTCTTCAATGGAATTAGAATATCGCCAGAAGCTGCTTCCCGTTTCATGAAGAAATGGACGTTATTAACAACGTCACGTGTTTGGCTGTGCAGTGTTTTTACACCAAGTTTGCTTTGAATGGAAGGCATTTTAGTCTAAATAAGCAAATACATATACACGCGCAAACACAAGACACAAAACACTAATCACGAATGCGATTAACAATCACTTTCTAAAACTTGTAAAACTTAACGTGCTGGCACCGAAGCGGTAGAAGACGGATGTTGCACGGTCAAAGCTCTCCACGATACTGGCCATTTCAGTACTGCGCATGACCGAGAATATAGGCTCGGCAACTGGGCTCTAAACGATTGCGCACCCAGTCTTCACCGGCACAAATCCACCGTTCCTGCTGTAATACTATTTAAAATTGCATGTTTGTGGCTTGTAGGATTGTAGCCATTGTTTTTAATATAATTTTCTGTGTGCGTTGGTTTTCTGTAAATGCCAAACTTTAGTTTGTTGTGTGCATTATTTCTGATGATCCTGATGTCTAGGTAAGGTAATTGGCCATTTTCTTCTTTTTCTATTGTGAATTTAATACATTTTTTTTGTAAATTTAATAATTTCAAAGCATCTTCTGAAAGTTTTTTTGGAACAATAGCAAAAATATCATCTACATACCTATACCAGGTTTTGAATATATGTGGGAAAGATTTAGTAATATGGCATTCAAAATTGCTTATATATAGTGCTGCAAAAATGGTGAAAGGGGGTTTCCCATAGTCAGGCCTGTGGTTTGTTTAAAGATTTTGTGATGGAATGAAAAGAAATTCTGGTCCAGACATAATTTTTTTAGTTTTAGGTAACCTTCTGTTTGTGCTCTAGGTGTGCCATTGTTTAATGTCCAATTTTCTAGGAGTGGTAATAATTCTTCTTTTGGTATGCTTGGGAAGAGTGCAGTGACATCAAATGATACCATGATGTCTGTGGATGATATATTGTCAAACACAAGAATCACCTAATGAATTTCGAACTGCCGCCACCCAGCAGCCTTTGGAGGTTCATCAGCCCATCACCAGAGCACACCACTAACCATACACATCCCCCAGACGATGACCGGCAATATCAGTTGAGAACATGCTGACGATGGGAACAAGCCGTCTCCCGAAACGAGTTCAAGTAAGAATATTATAGTGATGTAGTGTAACAACCCTCAACTACCTTTATCATAAATTATGACACATCGCTGCTACTAGCTTCTAAATCTTCAAAATTAGTCATTAACTTTGTAATTTGACTGTTTCTTTAAATATTATATATTTATATTTCCCTAGGCTGCGTCAGTATTTATATTTTTTAGAGACATGAATGTCTTAGCAGGGAGTGGTACGGCTAAGAATGTAGGCTTACACAGACTATAATTTTACTTCACTACTTTTATTAATGCTGGACACGATTTAAATAACACTTCACTGATATATGTATATATATATATATATATATATATATATATATATATATAGAGAGAGAGAGAGAGAGAGAGAGAGAGAGAGAGCTGTGAGGTTTGTTTTTTATTAAATGCTTGCACTTTTTAACACGTAAACTAGTTTTTTCTCACACGAATACGTATTAAATTTCTCGAGGACGCATCTCGTGTCACACTGTCTACAACCAACTCGTCCAGTTATGAGGGCTGTCTACAAGCAACTGAACTCTGAATTTGAAAATTTTGCTATATTTCAATTTCTGATTGGCTAATCCTACTCCAATACAATACCCTCATTCAACTTAAGCTTTATTCTGGTTGTTGATGGCTATTTAATAAACTGTCTCAAATTTACATTATTGTTGCTCCAATAATGACTAGTAGTATTGTTAAACTTTCAAATTCATTATTGCCTCAATGCTACCTCATTGTTAACAACTTTTTACCTATTATTATCACAGCTCCTACGTTGTTAAAGTGCGTAATACATTCACTTAAAATTATTATACATGTACACAATAATATAAACATTAATTCAATGATTGTTACATAATTTTTATGTTATTTTATACACATATTGCTATAAGACTGGCTGTTATTACATTTTATATTATATAATTTGACTGAAATCATTTGTGTTAAAAATACTGCCTCAACTGTTAAACTATAAACACAAATAATACAAAATAATTTTTCTTGTGGCATTAACCATTTCCGGGATATTCACTGCTCAGTCTAAATCGCCAATATAGGTATAGTAGTTTATGAAGTGTCCGGTTACAGTCTTTCTGTAAACGTGTATCTCAATAATCGCGAATTATGTAGAAAAATAAGCTTTTGTAAGTGAAGTTTGTAGAAGAGACGTAAAAATAAGCTGTAGGGTGTTGAGATATTCATCGACATAAACTTTACAGAAACAGTTTGATTACACACTTCGTTGTAGATACAAGAGTGATATAGCAGACTGAAGTGATGGTTCAATCCTTAAAAAGTAAATTCTATACTCCTGGTATGAACTCACGAAAAACAATTGCGCTGAATTTGTACCTTAAACCTAATGTGATATATTCACATGACTTTCTCTACCGTCTATCGTTTAGTAGTGGGTATACAAACTAGCCTTACTAAAGCTAATTTTTATTACTTTCTCTACTACGTATAGTAAGTAGGGGAAGTATTGTATTCCACCCAAAAATTTGATAGAGAGATTTCACCGGAAATACATGTTTTGAGGCCCCCTGAATCCAAAAAACGCATTTTTGGAAACATATCCGTGTGTGTGTGTGGCTGTGAACAGCATAACTCAGAAACGAACAGCCGGATAAACACCAAACTTGGTATTTAGGTTCAGTATCTTCCAGACATGCGACAGGAAGGTTTTCAAGAAAATTCCCCTACCAAGATTACCTTTTACATGGAACACTTTTAGAATATTTTAATTTTCTCAGAAACGGCTCTAATGATTTTAATTAAAATATTATGTTTAAGATATTTAAATAACAAATAAAATCCATATCTTGAATTTTCTTGGAATGTCCCCAAAAGTATTCTTCATTGTGAATGACTTCATAACTGGTAAACTAAAGGATAGACAAAGCTTTACTACACAAAAAATATAGATCTCGGTAAAATACACAACTTATGTCCTATACAGTTCTTTGTTGAGTGAACCATTTTCAAGATATTGCTTGTTATTTCCTTAAATTTTCCAATACTTATACTTTTTCTCAAATGGGAATTCATTATTCATTTTTACTTTCTCTACTACGTATAGTAAGTAGGGGAAGTATTGTATTCCACTCAAAAATTTGATACCGAGATTTCACCGGAAATACATGTTTTCAGATCCCCTGAATCCAAAAAAAGCATTTTTGGAAACATGTCCGTGTGTGTATCTCTGTGTCTGTGTGTCTGTCTGTCTGTGTGTCTGTGTGTCTGTCTGTCTGTGTGTCTGTCTGTGAACAGCATAACTCAGAAACGAACATTCGGATAAACACCAAACTTGGTATTTATGTTCAGTATCTTCCAAGGATGCAACATTAAGGTTTTCGAGAAAATCCCCCCACCCCAGACTACCCTTTACATGGAACATTTTTCGAAAATTTTAATTTTCTAAAAAATGGCTCTAACTATTTTGATTAAAATATCATATGTTTAAGATATTTTCATGACAAATACAATGTATATCTTGAATTTTCTGGGAATGTCTCCAAAAGTATTCTTCATTGTGAACTAATTTTGGTAAACTGGTAAACCATAAGAGATAGACAAAATTTTACTACACAAAATATGTAGATTGCGTTAAAATACACAATTTATGTCATATACATTTTTTTGTTGAGTGAACCATTTTCGAGATATTGCTTGTTATTCCCTTAAATTTTTCAGTAATTATTTTCTTAAATGGAAATTCGTTATTAATTTTTTTGTCTTGGATATGCAAAGAGTATTAATGTGTGGCAAAGGGAATAGTTCTGCACCTAGCAACCAGCTATTAAGAGATATATATGTGCTTAAACGCTACAGTATTTCTATATTGCCCTTGTAAATATATATTCCCCTTAAATCTACAAGGAAATTAGCAATAAGATAGAGTCTGCAAATGTTTATCTCGATTAACATGAAGTAGTTGGAGAATAAGCGTTTGTAAAGATAGTTTGTACAAGAGTAGAGAAAGTCATGTGAGTGTAACACATCAGATTTCTTTTTATGTCCTGGACATAAAAAGAGAATGGAATGCGCCACATCGCAACAAGCTCTTAAAATATTTTACTATAGCTTAAAGCCTACCAAATTCCCCTTGCACCTACAAGAAAATTAGCAATAAGATTACCATCTCGATTAACATGAAGCATATGGAGAATAAGCGTTTGTAAAAATAGTTTGTACAAGAGTAGAGAAAGTCATGTGAGTGTAACACATAAGATATTTTTTTTAGTTCATTTTAAACCTTTGCAAAAATAACCACATTACACTTTTCGTTATAAATACAGGGGGAACAGCGGAAGTCAAATGTTTAAGAACTGGACGCTGTATGCTGCCTTAAGATTTTATACTGCTTCCATGCAATATCAAGAAACAACTGAATATTGACTGGACTTTAAGTTCTTTAAGTATTGAGCACTTCGAACTATTAACAACGAATATTTCGGGTATGGCTGCTGGCCCAAAAAAGTTCTTTAAAAAAAATTGTGTGTTTTAAGGGATCTGCAGATTTTGTGCAATACGTTTACGTCTATCACTTAACGTTTGCTAATTATACATGATTATACAAAATTCCTTCCGACTGAAGAGGACGTAATGGGCTAATACCACAAAATTCAAAATATACATTACATTTGTGTTGTAAATCTCTTTAAATGATGTACTTTAATGAAAATCGTTACTGCAATTTTTTTTTTTTTTAGAAAATCAAAGGTTTCGAAAAAAAGTGCTTGTAAGCGGTAGTTTGGGGGTGGAAACTTTATTGAGAATCTTTGTATCGCATCTTTTGAAGATAATGAATCTAAATATCACGTTCGCTGTTCACAGACAGACATGGATTTTCTTCTAAAATGCATTTTTTGGGGGGGAATGGAGTGAAGGGGTATTAAAACATTATATTTCCAGTGAAATCTCGCTATCGAAATTTTTAGTGGAGTGCAATACTTCCCCTACTTACTATACGTAGTAGAGAAAGTAAAAAGTTATGATAAAGTATTGAAAATCTGAAACAAACAGCAACGAATATCTGGGATTTGATTTTCCATAAGAAAGTTTGTTTGATATTAAATGTGGGTTATAACGAGCTCCAATTATAGAAAAATAATACCGAATGAAAAGGATATAACAAACCATTGGCAGAAAACTCAACGAAAAGGTACATTTAATTAGTGATACAATTACTTTTAACATGGTGTTTTAATCTAAATAGATAGAGCCATTTTTGTGAAAATAACAAAATAAACAATTGAGGAAATGTTAAAGAAAATCTTCATGTTGAATTCTTGGAAGATGCTAATTATCAACACCAAGTTTGGCATTTTTCAGTCCTTTGTTTATGACGTATTCACAGACACGCGTACGTTTATACAGAGTTGATCACCCAAAACTTGCACCGCTAATATTTCGGAAATGGAAAGTGCTATTGATGTGCAGTTTTCACAGCATTTATTTGTGGTCACGGGCTCGTACATTTAGCCTATAAACAGATTTTAAGAATACTGAGAAAGTGTACTTTTTGAGCAAACATGCATTTTTGAATGAATAATGCCTAGTTACATCAACAGAATAAACGCAGAGTAAATTAGAATGTCAGTGGCGTTTGTTGTAAGATTACAGTGCAAGTGGTTTACGAGAAATCTTATTTTGAAACTTTTACGCACCGACACTTGTACAACCTGTGGTAGCACAAACTAAGGACAAACAAAAGGGAATTACAATACTTCTGTGGATTCTTACAAGTAAAGAGAACATAGCCCTTCAAAGGTTATGTTCAAAATGACCACCGGCAGCTTTAATACACGCTTCCAGTCTGCTATGGAAAGACTGCTGCACACGTTCTAGCATTTCAGCGGAAATTTCAGAGCAGGCAACAGAAATACGTCGTTGCATATCGTCTGGTGTAGTTGGTACACCCTTGTAGATAGTGTCTTTCAGCCTTCCCCACAGAAAAAAGTCTAAGGGGGTCAGATACGGTGAGGTACACGTCCTTTTCGTCCTATGGAATGATTTGGAAACAACACGTTAAGACAAACTGTAGCACTTCATGCACTATGGGCTGGACAGCCATCATGTTGGTACCACAGGTTCCTCCTAGTCTGCAAAGGAACGTATACTAGCATCTGTGGCAATGGTCTCTCAGGAGGTTGCGATACTTGTGCGAGTTCATTGTTCCTTCTATGAACAAAGGGCCTATGAGCTGATGGTTCACTATCTCACACCACACGTTTAAACTCCATGGACGCTCACGTTCCACCTGACGAAGCCAACGGGGATTGTCAACAGACCAATAGTGCTTGTTTCTGCGGTTTACCTGGCCATGATTAGTAAATGTTGCCTCATCGCTAAACAAGATACATGATGAATCTGGAGTATCATGTCTTAATGCCCATTCTCAAAATCGTTTCCATGCAGCTCTTGGTGGAGAGAGATGTGATAGGGATGGAACCAACCTATGTCGATGGAGAATGCGCAGTACACTTGCCTGACTTATGCCACTTCCACGTGCGATTGCGCGGGAACTAATTTGCGGATCTACTGCAACGGCAGCCATAAACATTAATTTCTGCCTATTCTCCAGTCACTTGTTTGTTTCTGTTACGTTTTCTAGGTGTAACAGTACCACTTTCACTTAATTGCTGAGATGGTTGACGTCTATTGGGATACGTTTCCGCATACACCGTACAGGGACGAACTGTTTCTTCCTACATTTTATACACCATGAGCATGTCGGCTTTTTCTGCATTAGTAAACCACATCTTCACTAACGACTTACTGTTTGAACTGTCACAAACTAACTGACCAGAAAGTCGCAATGCAATCAATGAACAGAAAACACAATGCAAACAAACATAACAACAACATCGTACCTAGCAACTAGCAGGTTGAATGGGACAAACAATTTTCGGGGTGCAAACTTTTCAAAATACGATTTCTCGTAAACCACTTGCATTTGAATCCTGCAGCAAAGACCATTGCCATTCTAATTTACCCCACCTTTATTCTGTTGATGTAACCAGGCATTGTTCCATTTAAAACATTGTGTGTTTGGTCAAAGAATACACTTTCTCAATATTATTAAAATCTGTATATAGGCTAAATGTATGAGCCCCTGATTACAAATCAATGCTGTGAAAACTGCACATGAATAGCACTTATTCTATTTCCGAAATATTTGCAGTGCAAGTTTTAGGTGATTCATCTTGTATAACAAGCTATTTTTGAAATCCCATATACATTATATTTACGGAAAGTGCTAAATTTATTAACAACTATGTCTACCAATTGTGCGTTATAGTCATATTTATTCTCCACTCAATTATGGTGTTTTGCTATGAGGCAATCATAAGGTATACTAATAAGCTCTTTATTTTACCAAAAAGAGCAATAACAATTTTTTATGCCGTCACACCAAAAACACATTTCGTATAATTCCTTGTTATATGTTAAGTGTAATACATATGATTGTAAATTGTGCTCAACTGTTCATGATTATCCTACAAAAACTATTTACTTGGACAAATATATATAACAAAACACAAAATAGTTTTGAAGTTCCATTAATGTAGTCAATGCTTCGCCGTCAATATTGTAACGGAGCCAGATAGCAGACGCGTCCTGCGGCGTTAGCAGGCGCATGCTTGGTTAGAGAGAGATGGGGTATAGGCGCTCCCGGCTAAGAAAAATTTTAGAAGGCTAATCGAGAAGGATGACGAAACTTGGAAAAGTACCTCTCCTCCCCCTCCGCAGCGCAAGATTTTTATCAAAAATATTGAGGCACCATTAGAGTGCGTAAAACTCATCCATAATTTACGTCTCGACAAATATGAGCCACTCTAGAAAAAGCTAAATTAATATAGACTAAATTATTTATATTGTATTTGAAATTAATCTTAATGCCTTTTTGTATATTAAAATTTCTAAAATAAAATTACAAAAAAATATATATATGAACATTAATTATAAATTAAGTTCTTACGGGAGCGTGTTCGGCGTGGCGGATTTGTTAACGTGACGTATTGTGCCGTGTGCTGTTTTGCTAGCGTCAGCGAGCGATAGAGCGGGAGTAGAGGAGTCGTGTTTTCGACATTCTAGTGAGTGACGGAATGAGAGAAGAGGAATCCTGTGTTCGACACTCCAGTAAGCGATCGGAAGAGAAGTCCTGTGTTCGACCCTCCAGTAAGCGATATGAAGAGAAGTCCTGTGTTCGACTCTCCAGTAAGCGATAGGAAGAGGAGTCCTGTTTTCGACATTCTAGTGAGTGACGGGAGGAGGGAAGAGGAATCCTGTGCTCGACACTCCAGTAAGCGATCGGAAGAGAAGTCCTGTGCTCGACCCTCCAGTAAGCGATAGGAAGAGAAGTCCTGTGTTCGACACTCCAGTAACGATTGGAAGAGAAGTCCTGTGCTCGACCCTCCAGTAAGTGATAGGAAGAGAAGTCCTGTGTTCGACCCTCCAGTAAGCGATAGGAAGAGAAGTCCTGTGTTCGACCCTCCAGTAAGCGATAGGAAGAGGAGTCTTGTTTTCAACATTCTAGTGAGTGACGGAAGAGAGAAGAGAAATCCTGTGCTCGACCCTCCAGTAAGCGATAGGAAGAGAAGTCCTGTGTTCGACCCTCCAGTAAGCGATTGGAAGAGAAGTCCTGTGTTCGACCCTCCAGTAAGCGATAGGAAGAGAAGTCCTGTGTTCGACCCTCCAGTAAGTGATAGGAAGACAAGTCCTGTGTTCGACCCTCCAGTAAGCGATAGGAAGAGGAGTCCTGTTTTCGACATTCTAGTGAGTGACGGGAAGAGAGAAGAGGAATCCTGTGCTCGACCCTCCAGTAAGCGATTGGAAGAGAAGTCCTGTGTTCGATCCTCCAGTACGCGATAGGAAGAGAAGTCCTGTGTTCGACCCTCCAGTAAGCGATTGGAAGAGAAGTCTGGGTTCGACCCTGCAGTAAGCGATAGGAAGAGGAGTCCTGTGTTCGACCCTCCAGTAAGTGATAGGAAGAGGAGTCCTGTGTTCGACCCTCCAGTAAGCGATAGGAAGAGGAGTCCTGTGTTCGACCCTGCAGTAAGCGATAGGAAGAGGAGTCCTGTGTTCGACCCTGCAGTGAGCGATAGGAAGAGAAGTCCTGTGTTCGACCCTCGATAGGAAGAGGAGTCCTGTTTTCGTCATTCTAGTGAGTGACGGGAAGAGCGAAGAGAAGTCCTGTGTTCGACACTCCAGTGAAGGATCGGAAGAGAGAAGAGGATTCCTGTGTTCGACATTCTAGTGAGTGACGGGAAGAGAGAAGAGAAGTCCTGTTTTCGACACTCCAGTGAATGATGGAAGAGAGAAGAGGATTCCTGTGTTCCACATTTAGTGAGCGACCGGAAAAAACGAAGAGAAGTTCCCGTTTTCGACACTTCAGTAAATGGCCGAAAGAGAGATTCTAGTAATAGAATGAGAAATACTATAATTTAGCATTTACGTAATAAATCCCAGGAATGGCCTCCATATACATGTACAAATGTATTGAACATCTATCTCGCTTTCTATTCATACATGAAATCTCAAATCGTGTATTTCCGGCGAAATCTCGAAATATAATTTCATTTCTACGTAGAGAGAGTAAAAATGTTTTAAATGCTGCGGTATATCTTGGGTAAACTTGAAGGTATAACATTTATCTTTGTTGTAAAAACAAAGGTCGTGATGATATCTCTACGGCCCACACAGCTGTTGATTCACTGCTTGTTTGTAGTTATCGATTTAAAATTCGCTGGCCAAGCAAAACTGAGTTACAGAAACAAATCTCTCATCTGGAAACCTCATGCAGCTTCTATACAGACGCAAACAAGTGGGCAACTGATGCTGCAATTATCTGACGTAACTCGTTCGAGTTTTGTGAACTACCGGACTGTTCCTATAATTGATAGATAATGACTCACATGGTTACAAACCTTCTCCTCTAACAAACCACTTTCCGAATATCCCTTCATGAACCCTTATCGAGCTTTTAAACCTCGAATAACCGCTAAATCAACTTTATTTACCCTCCCGCACTGTTGCTAATTAAATGTTTTAAAATATATCGTAGTTTGGAACAGTCCCTGGTGATTTCCAATAACAGACTAAAGGACTCCGATATTTATAGAAATATGCATTTAAATTTTGACAGAGGTTTTATTTCTGGTTTCCTTAACCTGACCACGAAAATTTCTCAAATTTTGGAAGTGTTATACAGACTACAACAAATAAAAAACATATTTGAATCAGAAACAAGTTTTAGCTTATATCTGGTTATCTAATAGCATAAAGGCTGCACAGTTTTCATACATTATTCAACAAAATACAGATATAACTGGTGAACAACAAAATTCTCAATCGTGGATCAGGAATTTAAACAATTCGGAAAAAAGCTTAGTTATTTAATTTGGAAAATAATTAATATGTGCGGCAATTCCAGTTTTTGAAATATTATTCTCTTGGAAAATAGACTCATAGGACAATAATTCAAGCTTATGTTGTGTTATAATGATGAAAAAATAAAAAAGTAGCAATTTTGTACCGAATATTCTAAGTCTATTAATTTTTAAATCGCTTTTCGGAGTAATAAATGTCTTATTTGCAAATAATATATTTAAAGGATCTACATAGACTAGGCTACTGGATCTGTTCTTTCGCGCCGGTTGAGTGGTTAGTTGGAGAGACAGGAGGGCGGCACCATCCCCGAGGTAAACAGCAGCAACGCCTTCTAGATGTAAGATGTATTTTCTGGATGTTTCCTCCCCCGCCTCCCGCGAACTCTCTCGGGGTATCGATGAGCGTGCTCTAGAGAATGAGGAGTTAGTGAGTTTTTGATGTTGATAGGAGAAAGTGCTGGTTACTCAGTGTGTTCTAGGAGTGAGGTTGTGACGCACCGTGACTGCTACTACTGCAAGAGATCAGAGAGAAGTCCCTTATTCGACAGCGAGTGAAGCGGAAACAGGAATAGCCTATTTCTTGCAGGGAGAAAGGAAATTGACAGTGAAAACTGTATAATGTTACAGTATTAAGCCTGTAAGACAAATAAGTTTAGAGCTGAAATTCGAAGTTTGGTTTATAGATTTTAAAACTACACTAGAAGGGGATTTTCTTGTAGTTAAGATAGCTTTTTTCTCAAGCATTACTAATGAAATTAATTTGAAAATATGGAAGTTTTTATATAATACACAAAACACCTTACTTTAAAAATTCAAACTAGTTACTTAAATGCCACAAATTTTACACGATGAACCTCATTAAAATCTCATAACAGATAGTTTAAAGTGAGGTTTGTGAAGTATTAAGGGATAAAATGTACAATGAGGTGTCTATTTAAAACGTTTTTCATTCCAAAACATATTGACACTATCTGGAACAGAAAAGTCTAAAAGCTACCCTTGTTACCTGAAACCGCATGTAAACGAATTGAAAGTAAAGAGTTTGTTACTCACCGCCAGAAACTACACAGAGAAGCTTCATTTCTCGACCTTCTTCATACGGTCCGGCCACACTCGGCACTTCCTTGCCCCTGTCGTCAAATATTGTGGGCTTCCGGGGAGGAGCTGCAACAAAAATAGAATTATTCTCGTAATTTGTAACCCCTTCGATAAACGTTAAATATATTAAAATTAAAACACTCATTCATCTTAAGATTAGAAGCTTGGCGTTTAGCCTGATAAAACTTTCACTGACTGTCTCTGTGCTTGAGTGACCAGCGCTCCGATTTCTCAAGCCAGAGGTGCCAGGTTCGATACCCTGCAGGGCCGTGGAAGTTTTCTATTAATCATTCCCTATCTCCCAAAGACTCTAGAAGTTTGAATGTGGGAGTGAGTATATTTAGTGTTGCAAAATTATAAAAAATTAAAGTTAAAAATCCTATAGCTCAGCGAACAACTTATAACCATTTAATTGCAATTCTCAATGTCGAATATTTTACTTATCTACCACATACCTATAGAAAAATTCCTTATTCACCCTTCAAGGTCTCCTTAATTCACGTGACTTTCGCTAAAGTTACTCTACAACGCATTCCTAAGAAGGCTTATTCCTCTATCTACGTTATGTTGATCGAGATAGACTTTTATTCCACATTTTGTTGTATGTATAAGAATTCAGTAGCCTAAAGCGATAGTCAGATTTTTAAAAATGGAACTGCTAGGTGTTGGCTCTTAAATTCCGTTCCTAGCTAGATTATGAGACCAATAACGTCGTACTACTTGAAAAAAATATTTCTTATGTGACACATTCCATAAATTCTCTGCCCAACGTCGTTTATTTTTATGTAATTTCAACTTATTATTGTACTTCTATTTTTACTTTCCCTACCACGTATAGTAAGTAGGGGAAATATTGTATTCCAACCAAAAATTCGATACCGAGGTTTCACCCGAAATATATGTTTTGAGGCTCCCTGAATCCAAAAAAGCAAGTTTGGAAACATGTCCGTGTGTGTCTGTGCATGTTTCTGTCTGTGTGTGTCCGTGAACAGCATAAGAAACGAACAATCGTACAAACACCAAACTTGGTATTTAGGTTCAGCATCTTCCTGAGATGTGACACGAAGGTTTTCAAGAAAATACTTGCACCCCAGATTACCCTTTACATGTAATATTTTTACAAAATTTTAATTTTTTCAAAAACGACTGTTACGATTTTGATTAAAATATCATATGTTTAAGACACTTTCATGACAAATTAAATGTATATCTCGAATTCTCTGGGAACGTCTCCAAAAGTATTCTTCATTGTGAACGACTTTTCCATAACTGGTAAACCATAAGAGATAGACAAAATTTTACTACACAAAAAATGTAGATCACTTTATGCCATATACATTTTTTCTGAGTGAACCATTTTCCATATATGCTTGTATTCCCTTAAATTTTTCAATACTTATACTTTTTCTCAAATTCATTATTCATTTTTTATGTCCTGGACATACAAAGAGAATGGAATGCGCCACATAGCAACCAGCTCTTAAAACATTTGACTATCGCTTAAAACCTACCATATTCCCCTTGCACCTACAAGAAAATTAGCAATAAGATTAACATCTCGATTAACATGAAGCATGTGGAGAATAAGCGTTTGTAAAAATAGTTTGTACAAGAGTAGAGAAAGTCATGTGAGTACAAATCATCCGATTTTTTTTATCGGGAGTCAATTTATGCGGAATCCATCGACAACAAAGTCTTCTCACGTCTAACTGTTGATGTAAAATGTTTTAGATTTGACTCATACCAATGCCCAATGTCGCCCGAATAAATTCATAAGATGTTCGTCGATCTTCTTCAAGCATTGCCCAAACAGCGGCAATATTTTCATCAGTAAGAGCAGTTCTTGGGCGCCCTTCACGAAATTCATCACTAAGAAAAAACCGATCTTTTTGAATTCGCTTTACGAATTAGAAATTGTTGCCTTAGATGGGGCTTCTTTGCCAAATGTATTTCTAAGCCGCTCTTCATATTGTTTAGGCGTTAATGACGATTTAAAATCGTAAAATATCATAGCCCTGAAATGTTCTCTAGACAAATTCATTTTTGAGTGACAATAAAATATTTATATAATGATAATTATCGAACTATTAGAGAAAATCGAAGAAACTACTCGGCAATCAACTCACAAAACGTTAGGTTTTTTAGTTTTTTTATGTATGCTCTTTAACTGCTGTGGTCCTTAGTGCCACATTCTATATTGAGCGTGAAAGACCGGTAATTTTGCTCAGAGGCCTCTTTTATCAGGCTTGAGGTTCTTTTACGTGAATAATAAGAGAAATCCATAATAGTTATTTATGCAATCAGTGGATGATCTTAATGATTCTGGCCGGAGTTAATTATCCACGAGCTGGATACAACGTTTTATGAAAAATTAACATTATATCGTAAAAAATACATATGAAATAATTCGTCATCCATAGCTGACATAAGTGAGTCTCTTCATATGTTCGTAAACGAGAGTTTAACTTCTCTCCCCGCATTTTATTTATTACTGCCATTCTGGGAGTGAGTGAGCAGGTGCTATTATTAGCACATCTAAGTAATTATAATGATAAATAATATGTTAATTATTCTATATTTTATAATGTAGATAGCTTTTGCATCCTAATTGTTCAGAGAAAAGAATATCACAAACTGATTCCATATTCTCTCTATAAGCCAGGGCAACCGATATTACGTAATTACTATTAAGCTCGTGATGTCATACAAAGAGCATGGAGTATCAAAGTATATGATTTTGAAGCCGGATCTTCCGCTTAGAGGATAGGGGCGTTTATTTCAACGCTGGCCGGTGCATGATCGGTTGATATGAGATAGACAGACAGACATAGGAAGCGCTTCCATCTCAGGAAACATCTGGAAGGCTAATCGAGAGGAATGGCGAAACTGCGAGAACTGACCTCTCCTCGGCGGTGTAGGAAGTTTCTCGAAAGCTCTTGCGCTCATTCACGAGACACCGGGATGTTGTGAGCTATAGCGCGGTCTGCTGTTCTGCAAGCTTCAGAGCGAGAAAAGGGTAATCCTGTTTCGACACTGCATGAGCGACCGTAAAAACGAAGAGTCCTGTGGTCAGCACTTCTGTGAGTGACCGGGTGAGAGAGGAAGGGTCCTGTGTTCGACATTCATGTGAGAGACCGAAAGAGAGAGGAAGAGTCCTGTGTTCAACACTCCTGTGAGTGACCGGAAGAGAGAGGAAGAGTCCTGTGTTCGACATTCATGTGAGAGACCGAAAGAGAGAAGAGCAGTCCTGTGTTCACACTAATAAGAGAGTGGTCCTGTGTTCAACACTCTAGTGAGTGGCCGGAATAGATAAGAGGAGTGTTGTGTTCGACACTGCATGAGCTATCGGAAGAGAGAATAGGAGGCTTGTGTTCGGCACTTCTGTGACAGACCGGAAGAGCGAAGAGAAGGCCTGTGTTCAACACTCCTGTGAGAGACCAGAAGAGAGAAGAGCAGTCCTGTGTTCGACACTCTAATAAGAGAATGGTCCTGTGTTCAACCCTCTAGTGAGTGGCCGGAATAGATAAAAGGAGTGTTGTGTTCGACACTGCATGAGCTATCGGAAGAGAGAATAGGAGGCTTGTGTTCGACACTTCTGTGACAGACCGGAAGAGCGAAGAGAAGGCCTGTGGTCAACACTCCTGTGAGAGACCAGAAAAGAGAAGAGAATTCCTGTGTTCGACACTGCATGAACTACTGGAATAGAGGAGTTCTGAGTTCCACATTCTTATAAGAGACGGGAAGAGAGGGAGGGAGCTGTGTTTGACATTCTGGTAGGAGACCTGAAGAGAGAAGAGTCCTGTGTTCGACACTAGTGAGAGACAGGAAGAGAGAGGAGTCTGTGTTCCAACACTACATGAGTAGCGGAAGAGAGAAAAGCAAGCCTGTGTATGACTTATAGTAAGAAACCGGAAGAGAAGGGAGTCCTGTGTTCGACACTCCAATGAGACGCGCAAAGAAAAACTTAAGTGTTATCGGGGAAACTCTGGTCGAAGTCACAACATAGCGACCCGCTACTTTATCCATCTTGTAGCTACAACGAAAAGTGTAATGAAACACGTTAGGTTTTGTGCAGAGCAGATACACCTTTAGGAGCAATTGTAGACAGACGTGTGATTGTTACACACTTCCACTTGTGTACAATGCTGCCGATCGAACCGCCCGGGCACTACATTTATGTTTGTGGACGTCTGAAGGTGGAAATCGTGCTGTACTTCAACATGCCATAAAGCCAGCTCGGCGAGCAGTTTTTCTTGTGCGGCGAGGAGCGAGTGGGTTATCGAATTTACGTACTGTCCTCATCCTCTGGAGCCGTAATTAGAGCTACTGATACTGAAATGCCATTAACTTGGACGACTGACTGCCTCAAGCCGTGTCCATTTGCAGAAATAACTAGCGGCCACTTGATATCTGTCTGTGACTCGCATCTAACTTACGTAACGAGCTGGTCGACGTGCTCAGGGTTACGGGGTGTGTTACATTATATCTTCAATAGCCTGTGAAGCCCTCTTCATTCTTAATGACTGTCGTATAATTGCTAAACCGTAAGAGCAACGCATCTTCCACACAAGAAACTCGGGACCCCTCTGTGAGCTAGTGGTTAGCATGCTAGCATCCAAATCCAGAGGTCCCGGGTTCGATTCTCGGCTGAAAGACGAGGTTTCTCCTTAGCCATGTTTATTTCCCATCCCCCCTAGATTCTGGATGCATAAATGGAAGTGTAAATGTGTGTGTGTGTGGAGCAAATCAAACAAAAAAGGCAAGAAATTGTAACCTTAACCATTTCCGAGATAATATTAATGGTTGGAATTTACAAACACTTATTTTTCAAAATGGTAACTCCCTATTGTTGTTTCTTTTCGTGGCGATACAAAAAACACAAGAGTTTAAAAATCATCACAAAGAGACCTGTTTTTAAAAATCTGAATGTCGCTCTAGCCTACTGTATCCAAGAAGTAGATAATGGGCCTTCGTTTTGACGCATGGCTCTACATAGGGGAATTGCTTGCCCTGCCCTGTGTTGTTTCCAAACCGGTTCTGTATCCTTTCCGTTTGCCGCCTAATCAGGTGACGTGGAGTCTGTGCTTTGCAGACGTGATACCATTTTAGACCACGGGTTTCAGTGTTATACAGGGTGAATCACCTAAAACTTGCACCGCAAATATTTCGGAAATGAACAGTGCTATTGATGTGCAGCTTTCACAGCATTGATTGGTACTTACGGGCTCGTACATTTAGCCTATAAACAGATTTTAATAATACTGAGAAAGTGTATTTTTTGAGCAAACATATAATTATTTTAATGGAACAATGCCTAGTTATATCAACAGAATAAAAGTAGGGTAAATTAGAATGTCAGTGGCGTTTGTTGCAAGATTACAGTGCAAGTGGTTTATGACAAATCTTATATTGAAAATTTTACGCACTGACACTTGTACAACCTGTGGTAGCACAAACTAAAGAAAAACAAATCTGAATTACAATACTTCTGTGGATTCTTACAAGTAAAGAGAACATAGCCCTTCAAAGGTTGTGTTTGAAATGACCACCGACAGCTTCAATACACGCTTCCAGTTTGCTGTGGAAAGACTGCTGCACACGTTCTAGCATTTCAGCGGAAATTTCAGAGCAGGCAGTAGTAATACGTCCTTTCATATCGTCTGGTGTAGTTGGTACATTTTTATAGGTAGTGTCTTTCAGTCTCCCCACAGAAAAAGTCTAAAGGGGTCAGATCCGGTGAACGGGCCGGCCAAGGTACACGTCCTCTTCGTCCGATCCAACAATTTGGAAACAATACGTTAAGACAAGCTGTAGTACTTCGTGCACTTTGCGCTGGACAGCCATCATGTTGGAACCACAGGTTTATTCTAGTCAGCAAAGGAACGTCTTCTAGCATCTATGGCAGATGATCTATCAGGAGGCTGCGATACTTGTGCGAGTTCGCTGTTCCTTCTATGAACAAAGGGCCTATGAGCTGATGGTTCACTATCCCACACCACACGTTTAAACTCCAAAACATTAATTTCGGCTTTTTCTCCAGTCACTTGTTTCATTCTGTTAGGTTTTCTAGGTGTAACAGTACCACTTTCAGGTAATTGGTTGAAGAGTTTGATAAATAATTGCCGAGATGGTTGACGTCTATTGGGATACGTTTCCGCATACACCGTACAGGGACGAACTGCGTTCTTCCTACACTCTCCATACACCATGAGCATGTCGGCTTTTTCTGCATTAGTAAACACCATCTTCCACTCATGACTTACTGCTTAAAGCAATCAAATTTTAATCAAAATCGTTAGCCATATTTGAGAAAATTACAATTTTCGAAAAATGTTCCATGTAAATGGTAATTTGGGGAGGAGGATTTACTTGAAAACCTTCGTGTCGCATCTCTGGAAGATACTGAACCTAAATACCAAATTTGGTGTTTATACGACTGTACGTTTCTGAGCTATACTGTTCACAGTCAGACACACAGACACACACACGGACATGTTTCCAAAAATACTTTTTACTTTCGCTACTACGTATAGTAAGTAGGGGAAGTATTGTATTTCACACAAAAATTCTATACCGAGATTTCACCGGAAATACATATTTTGAGACCCCCCTCTATCCAAAAAAAAGGCATTTTTGGAAACATGTCCGTGTGTGTGTTTCTGTTGTGCTGTGTGTCTGTCTGTGTGTCTGTGCACAGCATAACTCAGAAACGAACAGTTGGATAAACACCAAACTTCGTATTAGGTTCAGTATCCTCCATAGATGCAACACAAAGGTTTTTAAGAAAATTCCCGCACCCCAGATTACCCTTTACATGGAACATTTTTCGAAAATTTTAATTTTCTCAAAAATGGCTCTAACGATTTTGATTAAAATATCATTGGTTTAAGATATTTTCATGACAAATGAAATGTATATCTCAAATTTTCTGGGAATGTCTCCAAAAGTATTCTTCATTGTGAACGAGTTTTGCATAACTGGTAAATCATAAGAGATAGACACAATTTCACTACACGCAAAATGTAGGTCGCGTTAAAATACACAATGTATGTCATATACATTTTTTTTGTTGGGTGAATCATTTTCGAGATATTGCTTGTTATTCCCTTAAATATTCCAATACTTATTTTTTTTCTCAAATTCGTTATTCATTTTTCTTGTCCTGGGTATACAAAGAGAGTGGAATACTCCACATAGCAACCGGCTCTTAAAGCATTTGACTATCGCTTAATTAGCAATAAGATTAACATCTTGACATCTCGATTGACATGAAGCATATGGAGAATAAGCGTTTGTAAAAATAGTTTGTACAAGAGTAGAGAAAGTCATGTGAGTGTAACACTTCAGATTGTTTTCTCTCATGAAAACGCTGACTTACTCCCGCTACCTCAGTTTAAACGTCCTCCTGCAGGTCTAGGGTGGAAGTAGCCGCGTTTCCTTGTCTACGCCGTCAGCGATAACTGTTACCCGCCCCAGCTGGACTGCAATGACAAACAAACTTGCTCAAGGAAGTTCTCTCTGGTCCCAAGTGTGCTTTGAAAACTTGTGTGTTTATGTCTTTCAAAACATGTCATTATGGTTACAGCGTTTGTCCTTGTAGAGAGATTTCTTCTTTCTATATAAGAGGGGATCTTAAGGGAGGTTTCACCCTTATCTATCTCTTGCAGATAATGCAAAGTTATTCTTTTAAGTGTTTATAAGACATCATCAATAAGGTGACTTTGTTTAAAACAAACACATCTTACAAAATATATTTTTCAGGACTTAGATTGGAAAATCATTATGGATTGGGACATACTCTCGTCTCTCGATGGTATAGAAGAAATTGTTTCTTTATCCTTTTTTTGATACTTCTTAATCTTTAAAGTCTAATTTCTGCTGCAAACACTATTTGCAATTGCTGCATTTTATCTGACTTTCTCAACACACCATTTCTCTATTATTTCATGTTAATCGAGATAAAAGGATGCAGAAATGCTTTCATTACAGATTTCGTTGTAGCTACAAGAGGGACAGAGAAAATCAAAGCGACAGTGAAATGTTTAAAAGTGGTTCATTATGTCTTGGACTTTAAATTATATACTCTATCCATAACATCACCAGAAAAATTTTAATGGTGATAGCACTTTAAGATTTGAGAGTATTTATGAGTTCAATCTAATAAAAGCCGATATTTCGGAAATGGCTATCCCCCTCCGGCTGCTCGTCGTCTTCCTCTTTATGTGGGTGTTGACTTCTTGTAAGAGAATGCCCTACAACACTTCTGTATTGGGCTATTCTCTTAACTCGTATCTAGGGAGTGGTCACAGGAGACGAAGTGAAAAAGCTTAAGCTCACTTTAACTGTAATTTATTTGCACACCTGTTCGCAATTAGCCATGATTCTACCCCACAGTTATTTTACTTCCAGCCTATGTTCCTTATCTGAATGTTAACAGCTTGTTTTCATGCTCAACCATCAGAGTGCCATGAAGTTCGCCCCCCGAGGAAATTGTATTAAGCCGTACGAATGCCGGGGCTCTGCTTTATTTATATACCCCGCTAAAGACAACATTTTTCCAACAATTATTTTAAAACAACATTGTGATTGGCTGATCATATTACCGTCGTATGAGAACATTTGCTTACGTATTGTCTTCTGGCACCTAACTCGCACAGCTGCACGGTTAACTAGCTTCCGTTACATTTACCATATAACATATTTACACTTGTACAATACTATTTACATTACTGTAGGTACTTGCATTGATACACCAGTGTTACCGCTAGAATATATATTTGAAATTAAGTGTGTGCTTTAAAAAAATCTAAATTTTTTCTGCAGTAGATTGTTGTCTTTCTGTCATAGTTTAACAATTTAATAAAATTCCTTCCGAATGAAAGGAGAATATTTGATAAAATAAAAACTAATAAAACTTTTTCCATGTAAAGGGTAGCTTGGGTTGGGGAAACTTTCTTGAAAGTCTTTGTGTCGCTTCTTTGGAAGATCACTTAAATACCATGTTTGGTATTTATACGACATATGTTAGCGAGGTATGCTGTTCACGTGTGCGGATATTTTCTAAAAATATAAATTCTTTGTATCGGGAAGCCACTAAACTTGTTTTTCCTTTAAAACCTCGATATAGAATTTTTTGGTAGGATGCACATGTCCTCTACCGACTGGGTACACGGTAGAGAAAGCAAAAGTACTACTGTCAAAATGACAATTCGAACATAACATTCAAGTATGTCTAGCATAGCAAAAACATTATACTGTCCATGCATTGTTACTTGACCAACTCCGGCTCTTTCGTATCAGGTCGTGATTCTTCGTTTCGTAAGGAATATTGCAAATCGCAAGACAGTCCTCTCCTCTCCACCTTTCATCGAACAATTAGCCCCGCACGCGCGAATTCGGAACGTAATCGATAATGAATTTTCGGCTGATGTTTGCTTTTCCTACCACGTACGTAGAAAAACAAGTTTTGCGTTCCACCCAAAATTCGATATCGATATTTCACCGAAGGTACATTTTTGATGCCTCCATGAACCAAAAAGAGCAATTTTAGGAAAACCTCCATGTGTGTATGTGAACAACATAAGTTTAAGAGAAAAGTCGGGACCAAACTGTGTGTGTAAATACTTCCAGAGAGGTGAAATGAAGATTTTAAAAAGAATCCCCCACCCCAAAGTATCCTGTGTGCGGAGCATACTTCAATATGTTTGATTTTCTCAAAAATGGCTTCAACGATTTTAATTAAAATACCATATATTTAAAACATTTACATGAAAATAAAACGCGTTTGGAAATTTCTGGTAATAGACTGTGAAGATCCTCTTCATTCAAAGGGAACTTTTTATATGGGTAAATCATAAGAGACGGACAAAAAGGTAGTACACTAAAATGTAGCCATTTTTGAGATACGCATCATTTTTGGTTTCAATATTTTGTCACATTTTTAAACCGCTGTCGCTATTCAAATGTTTCTTACAATATCACCTGCTTTTAAGCATCTGACTACCTATTCAATTTTCTCTACCCCCCTACTAACCACAATGAAATGTATAATGAAACTATATCTGCAAAATATCTAAATAGAAGAACGGGTTTTTTTAAGAATCGTTTTCAGAGGAGTAGAGAAAGTCATAAGATTTGAACCCGCGGCATCTCGACTAAAGTCCTCTGCCAGCTACGTCATTTATCTCGGTCCTAAAGTAATTACATTCCTGACAGGTAGCATTTAAAGGCAAATATTTCACATTCGTTTATCTATTTTTCCTGTTTCCTCTGATAACGCTTCTTAAATTGTAATCCTTTTTAAAGCAAAGTAATTAAACGAATGGTGTTTTAAGCCACGTGTAAGGTAGGTAAATGTCAGGTGTATATATACGAGAGTGTTCGCCTCTTCCAGCAATATAACTCACCCCAACCCCTAGCCCCGGATTAGTTCAGATTTAATACCCTTCACTTATCGGCTGGAAGCAGACGGCGGGTTTAAACCCTCTAGAACTGACCGCGTGTCACGGGAAACCTGCAGATTGATATCGAAATGGAGTTGAGGCTTATTTCACGTGATAATGAATTTACCTCCTCCAAGCCTATTAGCCATCAGCACTTAGTGATTAGCTTTGCCTTTCAACTAATTCCAAAGAAATTCACACATGCATGATCCTCCCCCGCACGTAAGGTTGCAGTAAATGCACTAACTGGTGTGAACAAAGCACTTTTATGACAAAAAAATCTGATGTGCTACACTCACATGACTTTCTCTACTCTTGTACAAAGTATTTTTAAAAACGCTTATTCTCCATATGCTTCATGTTAATCGAGATATCGAGACGTTAATCTTATTGCTAATTTTCTTGTAGATGCAAGGGGAATATGGTAGGCTTTAACCGATAGTCAAATATTTTAAGAGCTGGTTGCTATGTGGAGTATTCCATTCTCTTTGCATGTCCAGGAAATAAAAATGAATAACGAATTTCCGTTTGAGAAAAAGTATTGGAAAATTTAAGGGAATAACAAGCAATATCTCGAAAATGATTCACTCAGCAACAAAAATGTAAATGGCATAAATTGTGTATTTTAACGCGATCTACATTTTTTGTGTAGTAAAACATTGTCTATCTCTTATCGTTTACCAGTTATGCAAAAGTGGTTCACATTGAAGAATACTTTTGGAGACATTCCCAGAAAATTCGAGATACACATTTCATTTATCATGAAAATATATTAAATATATGATATTTAATCAAAATCGTTAGAGCCATCTTTGAGAAAATTAGAATTTTCGAAAAATGTTCCATGTAAAGAGTAATATGTGGTGGGGGAGTTTCTTGAAAACCTTCGTGTCGCATCTCTGGAAGATACTGAACCTAAATACCAAGTTTGGTGTTTATCCGGTTGTTCGTTTCTGAGTTATGCTGTTCACAGACACACACACAGACATGTTTCCAAAATGATTTTTACTTTCTCTACTACGTATAGTAAGTAGGGGAAGTATTGTATTCCACCCAAAATTCGATACCGAGATATCACCGGAAATACATGTTTTGAGATCCCCTGAATCCAAAAAAAGCCTTTTTGGAAACATGTCCGTGTGTGTGTCTGTGAACAGCATAACTCATAAACGAAAAGTCGGATAAACACCAAACTTGGTATTTAGGTTTAGTATCTTCCAGGGATGCTACGCGAAGGTTTTCAAGAAAATCCACCCACTCCAGGATACCCTTTACATGGAAGATTTTTCGAAAATTTTAATTTTCTCAAAAACGGCTCTAACGATTTTGATTAAAATATCATATGTTTAAGATATTTTCATGACAAATAAAACGTATATCTTAAATTTTTTGGGAATGTCTTCAAAAGTGTTCTTCATTGTGAACGACTTTTGCATAACCGGTAAACCACAAGAGATAGACAAATTTTTACTACACAAAAAATGTACATCGCGTTTAAATACATAACTTATTTCATATACATTTTTTTTGTTGAGTGAACCATTTTCGAGATATTGCTTGTTATTCTCTTAAATTTTTCCATACTTATTTTCTTAAATGGGAATTCGTTATTCATTTTTTTGTCTTTGATATGCAAAGAGTATTAATCTGTGGCAAAGGGAATAGTGCTGCACCTAGCAACCAGCTATTAAGATATATGTATGTGCTTAAAGGCTACTGTATTTCCAAATTGTCCTTGTAAATATATATTCCCCTTACATCTACAAGAAAATTAGCAATAAGATAGAGTCTGCAAATGTTTATCTCGATTAACATGAAGTAGATGGAGAATAAGCGTTTGTAAAAATAGTTTGTACAAGAGTAGAGAAAGTCACGTGAGTGTAACACATCAGATTTTTTTGGATTCAGGGGGTCTCAAAACATGTATTTCCGGTGAAATCTCGGTATGGAATTTTTGGTTGGAATACAGTACTTCCCCTACTTACTATACGTAGTAGAGAAAGTAATAAAGAGTTCATGTATGTGTACTGTCGAATATTCAATGTGGCCAATAATGGAACACAGCTATATGTTGTTCAACGGAGAGTAACGCCTCAGCACCGCAACCTACAAAGGACTATTTGCCTACCACCCACCAGGAGGAAGGTATGAGGTGCTGGAACCAGGTCACAGAGACGCACGGATGTCCCTAACATTTGACCCACCAATCGAGCAGCCCTCTGGTGACAACGGGGAATATTCTTTCCAGTGACAATGCATCCGCGCCATCTGTCCAGCACCACCTTACACCACGAGACCTAGAAGCACACTTGAAAGACGAGAAAGAAACGGAATGAATGGGAACTTGAAGTTGAATATTGTCTTTACGTTATTTGCACCACGCTTTGGGCGTCAGTTAGTTGCTGCTACGTATTGAAAGTCAGTTTGTAGATGCTGTATTATATTTCAACTGTTGGGGAGCCGAACTTGTAGTAGTTGCAACCGCATGTATAGTAAACAGTTTCCGGTAGCCTTCGCCCCAAATATATTTTTAGGTGGCCTTTGCCACAAGTTTTAAAAAAATGTTAACTTTGTATTTTGTTTCTTTAAATATCATATTTATGTTTGCCTCGGCTGCGTCAGTATTTGTTAGAGACACGTTTCTCTTAGCAGGATTGTGATACGACAAGAATGTAGGCTTACACAGGTTTTAAGTTTTAATTCACTCCTTTTTATTAATCCTCGACACAAATTAAATACCACTTCACTGATATCGAGAGCTGTGAGATTCTTTTAATTAATACTTGCACTTTTTAACACGTATACGATTTTCGTCTCACACGAATACGTATTATATTTCTCGAGGACACATCTCGCATCCAGTTAGAAACACTGCGTGCAGGCAACTGAATTGATTTCAACCGTCTAAACTTGTAAATTTCTGTATTTCAAGTCTCTGATTGGCTAATCCTACTCCAATAGAATACATTCATTTAACTAAAGCTTTTTCTGCTTGTTGATTGGCTATTTTATAAACTGTCACTAAAATTACATCATTTCTTCCAAGAATCACAAATAACATTTAAACTCTGAAACTCATTATTGCCTCAAGGTTACCTCATTGTTAGCAACGTTTAACTTATTATTCTCACAGTTCCTACATTATTAAATTACGTAATATATTCACATAGCATTATTACACATGGATACAATAATATAAGCATTAATACAATGACTGTTGCATACATTTTACAAATTATTACATACACATATTACCTCAAGGCGGGCTGTTATTAAATTTACTTATTATATAATTTGACTGAAACCATTCATGTGTTAAAGATACTGCCTCAAATTGACAGAAAGGAAATCGCGGTAGAGAAGGAAACACCCCAGCATTCGCCTGTCCCCTGGGGAACCCGAGAACTCCCGGTGTTGTCATATGAGTCATTCCGCTTGCTATCGCATTGTTTATGTTGTTACAGACAAATCTAGCCCGTAAGTCGCCATTGGGGTATGTCATCTCAAAACAATGAGATCTACTTGTGGTTTACCAGGAAAAATGAGAGTCAGATGGACAATTTAATGCCATTCAGGCAAGTTGCTATGCTAGATCAAATGGTTGGAAATCCCGGCTATGGAATTGAATTTTTCAGTCGTCTGATTCTACCTTTCCAGTCTTGTTCTACACACGGCTTGTGTGGAAGAACAGGTAAGTTCATTTAAATCATTGTATCCCTAAGTAGTAGTCCATGAATTACGAGGCGTATTTTAAAAGTAAGATAGTTTTTTATTTCACTTACTTATTTTGCAAGTAATTTATTATCATTCATTCACTTACATCTTACACTACTAGTCACCTTGTCTTAACGGGAAACCAATTCTCTATGCCTTCGTCAAAGAATGATGCCGCCTGTGATGGAAACCAAATCTCCCCTTCTTGTTTCACGTCATGTTTTCCACCAAGCCATTTTTTCAGGATGGGTTATTGAATTGTTCCAAGCCAAATGATACGATCAGATCTTGAGCTGGTTTGGCTGTGTGTGTGTCCGAGCATTTTCACTCATCATTGTTTCCCCAAAAACTTCACATTCCCTCCAGGAGTGTATCAATTCGGAGCTGATTAAAGGAAATCTTGATTTTTCAGCAGGATAGCGCTCCTGCATACAAAGCAAACACCACGCAGCAGCGGTTGCAACCAATGTCCCACGCTTCATCACTGCTGCTGACTGGCCTAGTGGAAGTACGGACCTCAATCCATTGGATTATTCTCTGTGGCAGAAGCTGGAGGCGATAGAATGTCAAAAACGGCACCAAAGTATTGAGATGTTACAAAAATAAATCACGGCAGCTGTCAAGAAGATTCCACTGGACACGACTCGTGCAGCTATTGAAGAGTGGCCTCAACGTCTTCGCCGCACTTCGAATAAGAGTATGTTCATTCAGAATGCGTTTATATCAATGGTTTCCATAGTTTTATTTAATAGTTATATGTATTGAAAGTACTGATAGAACTTAGGACAGCACTGTGTGACAGAATGTGCAGAGAAAGCAATGTGATATAATCCCATCATCCTTACAAAGCTATTGTTGACATTTATAGACTCCATTCCACTTCCGTTGTGTACAAAAACCCAGTATTACCCTAAGGTTTAATTAAACCATTGGCATAAAACGTTTTATAGGCATTGCAAAGGCTCAAACTTTTCTAACTTAGATTGTGAAGTTAAAAGCGATGGCATATGAAGCCATTCTCTCTATTGCTTTACGAGTTTTCACAGCCCATTGTCTAACGGTTTTACTGCTCTAAGAATGATTGTTTAGCATTCGACCTCGTAAGCCGGAACACATAAATACGCGCAGAGCGGCGATAAAACTGCCTCAGTCTTCCGTTACTTCGCTCTTCAACGTAAGCCAGAAATCTTCTTCGGTTCGTAAAGCAACATTTCAAGTGCTGGGCTTAAAAATTATCAAGATAGCTTTCTTGTTATCGAGGCTTTGTGCCAAATAACACTTAGTTTGTCGTCGAAACAAGCATTCGCGTCTTGTGATGAGGGGAAAAATGCCAATTAGAATTTACTAACTACTGATGGGACGATAGCACTATTTCTCCATGCTCTACAGATTTTTGACAACCGATATTCAATACTCGATACTCACTTTATAAAAACTGTAATGGTGATAGCTTGTTCACTGAATTATGTTCTTATTAGTAGTTTTCTGTGTATAAACTGAGGCATTATTTTTAACACTTACATAATTTCAGACTAATTATATAATATATAAATTCAATAACAGCCCGCCTTAAAGCAATATCTGTATGTAACTGTATATACAAAGTGTATACTACAGTCATTGTACTGATGTTTATATTATTGTATACATGTTCAATAATGTTATGTGAATGTATTGCGTGGTTTGGTAATGTGGGAGCTGTGAGAATTATAGGTTAAAAGTTGCTAACAATGAGGTAACAATGAGGTAGCCTTGAGGCAATAATGAGTTAGAAGGTTTAATAATACTACTGGTCATTCTTGGAGCAACAATAATGTAATTTTTGTGACAGTTTATAAAATAGCCAATCAACAACCAGAAAATAGGTTTAATTACATGAAGGTATTCTATTGGACTAGGATTAGCCAATCAGAAACTAAACTGGAGCAAAATTTACAAATTCAGTTGCCAGTTGCTTGTAGACAGTGTTTCTAACCGGACGCATGACGCGTCTTCGAGAAATTTAATACGTATTTTGTGTGAGACAAAAATAGTTTATGTATTAAAAAGTGCAAGTAATTAATAAAAAAATCTCACAGCTCTCTATATCAATGAAGTGTTATTTAAATAGCGTCAAGCATTAATAAAAGCAGTGAAGTAAAATTATAATCTGTGTAAGCCTACATTATTCAGCCGCACCACGCCTTTCAAAGAAACCCATGCCTCCAAATATAAATACTGACGCAGCCGAGGCAAACATAAATATATAATATTTAAAGAAACAGTCAAATTACAAAGTTAATATATTTAAACTTGGGGCGAAGGCTACCGGAAACTTTTTACCATACGTGCGGTTGCAACTACTTCAAGTTCGGCTCCCCAACAGTCGAAATACAATACACCACCACCCTAAAATAAGAACTACCTCAAAACATATGTAACCAATTTTATATTGTTCCTGTTTGATATTCTCCAATGGGCAGCAACTTTTATGACTGTGGATTAACCCCTCTGTTATCCACCCTCATACATTAGCATATACGAATGTAACACAAAAGTAGATTAGACACAATTAGAAATTTGAAGAAAAAAATGTTGGAAGTATTATATGAAATACAGATGTATAAAGGAATCAAGAATTTTTATTTAAGAACATGAGCATTCATTAAACAACAAATATTTCCATGCGCTGTATTATCTCACGTCTTAAGTTTCTGGCCACCGGAATAAGCAAATTTAATGGCTGAGAGTGAGTCACCAAGCCAGGCTGTTACAGAAACGTGATTTATTGCATCAGCTTCATTCACAACTCAGTTAACGCTGCATTTTAGAGCAGTACCTCTACTTCTTCACCCACTATTGTTAATGTTTTCATGAACACATAAGAGTCTTGGAATATTACATTGATTCAACCACAGGAAATACAGTCAAGGTCTATCAAGAACTACAGTCTAGCAGCTCTTTAGGGACACGTGTCATGCAAAAACGTGAAGTGTCGGCTCCTTTCATTCCTTATGTAGCATAAGGTTAAACATAAAGTCTTTCAACAATAAAAAAGTATCGAATATTCGTCTCAAAGCATTAGACCTACTTCGATAGCTCGAGTATCGAGTTATCGAGGTCCCACCCTAATTACTTGAGCCAGTATTTTTAACACTTAAATGATTTCAATCTGCTTATATAATGCGTAAATTCAAAAACAATATGTGTATATAATAATTTGTAAAATGTATGTAACTTGAAGTGGAATATTTGTTGGTAGTTGTAAGATGCTTCATGTTTATCTGCACCACGTATGGAAGCCAATTTGTCGCGGTAACTTCGTGTTATCTTTTACTTGGCGCCTGTTATTGTTTTACTACTTTGAATGTTGGGTTCATTGTCCTCCGGCTAGCTATTATTATTATTATTATTATTATTATTATTATTATTATTCAGTCGAGCATATGTCTTAATCAAGGTGTGTAAACGGAAACGAGTTTTTACTGAAAGATAACACTGATAAAAGAATTTGTTTTTACACTTTTATTACCGTCACAAGTAATTAAGTTCACATATTGACTCGTGATACACGCCAGACTGAAACTGTTATGTTTTCTAATGTTATTATAATCATTTATTTGCCGCACTTTATTAATTTGCGTATTTCATATTTATAACTAGCTTTACGACGCGAGAGATTCTGTAGAATTGCGTAACGTGTACTTTATGTATGCTTCCGTTGAACTACGCGACGTATAACTCACGAATACTTATGTTGAACTGATCGACGTATTACACGCGAATGCTTCTGTTGGACTGACGAAATCTGCCTCTGACTTTAGCTTTTTATACTCCCACACCCCGATATGCCTAAAGATTATAACCGAGCTGCTATTGGTTAAGAAAACGCGCCAACATTAGCGTCTATTTTTATATCCAATCAAAATTACGAACACATGTGCTCTAGGGAAGAAATTCCCTCCATTTCTACAGAAAAGCGCGCCAATCTGACGTCATTTGCTTGTCTCTAATAATTAATATTCAACTCACCCCCTCGCTCATTGTTGCCCGCTCTTATTGTCAGTTTCAGTGAGGTCGTGTAAACTTATTTCCTAACAATGCTTATAATTAACAAACATCTCAAATCAATGTCATACAATAATGCTTATTTACACTACAATCACTCTGGCATTTACATTATTGTGATATAAATTACTGCCACAAACTGTCATTGCATATGCTTATATTATTGTATAATGTTCAATAATGTAATGTGAATGTATTACATAATTTAATAATGTAGGAGCTGTGAAAAATAGGTTTAAAGTTACTAACAATGTGGTAACAATGAGGTAATCTTGAGGCAATAATGAGTAAGGAAGTTTAAATGCTACTAGTCATTATAAGAGCAGCAATAATGTAATTTTAGTGATAGTTTAAAAATAGCCAATCAACAACCAGAAAAAGCTTTAGTTAAATGCAGGTATTCTATTGGAGTAGGATTAGCCAATCAGAGACTTGAAATACAGAAATTTACAAGATTAGACTGTTGAAGCCAATTCAGTTGCCCCCAAACAGTGATTATAGCCAGATGCGTGATGCGTCCTCGAGAGATATTATACGTATTGGTGTGAGACAAAACATAAGGTTACGTGTTAAAAAGTGTAATTAATTAATTAATTAAAGAATCACAGCTGTCTATATCAGTGAAGTGCTATTTAATTTGTGTCATGGATTAATAAAAAGGAGTGAATTAAAACTTATAATCTGTGTAAGCCTACATTCTTGTCGCATCACGCACTGCCAAGATATCCATGTCTCTAAAATAATACTGACGCAGCCGAGGCAAACAGAAATATTAAATACTAAAGAAACAGTTAAATTACAAGCCTAATATTTTTAAGTTTTGGGGAAAAGGCTACCTGAAACTGTTTACTATACTTGCGGTTGCAACTACTTCAAGTTCGACTCCCCAACAGTTGAAATATAATACAACTCCTTTAAATCGGCATTTCATACGTAGCAGCAACTATCTACTTCATACCAACCTTTAATACAACACTAACCGACTTTCCCTATGTTGCACGTGTAGACTTTTAAACTGCAATAACGATTTCATGAACCTAATCCCCTCCCGTTTAACAAGTACGATGGCTCAAACAGGAACGTCTATGGCCCACATTCGTGAGATCGTGGGCTCGATTCCCGGTTCGACCATCCTCCACCACGGGTTTTTTCGGAGATTTCCCCGGGTCGCTAGGCGAATGCTGGGATACTTCATTATATCCCCCAAATTTCCTTCTCCCCATTTCACCTACATTCTCATTTCAGTTCACCTTTCAACTGCTTGCTCTGTTTTAGGGGTGAAAGTGTCAGCGGGAGTCTCGGCGGTGTATGGCAGGGAAAATGATACTCTATGTAACCCTTCGTTACCGGAATGGGGGCGGTCTTCAAATCCCGGTCCCCTAAACTTGGTATTTAGGTTCAATACCTTCCAAAAATGCGACACCAAGATTTTCAAAAAAACCTCCCACCCCAACCTCCCTTTACATTGAACTTTTTTCGATTTTTTTTTATTTTCTCAAATATGCCTGTAAATATTTTATTAAAATATCATATGTTTAACATATACATTGCAAATAAAGTGTATATTTTCTGGGAACAATCCATTTCATTCGGAAGGAATTTTGTATAGTCTTGTATAACTGGTAAACGTTAAGCGATAGACGAAAATGTAGATAACTTTAAACACAATTTATTTTGAATAGCTTTTTTGTGGTACCAGACATTTCCGAGATATACGTTATTAACGGCTCGAATTGTTCAATACTTTTGTAATTCATTTCAATTCCTTTCGATATTCAGTTGTTTATCGCGATTGCACCAGAACATGGTATTTTAAGGCCAATGCATAGCCCCCAGTTCTTAAACATTTAACCGTCGCTGTTGTTTTTATATCTATAAACGAAATGTTCAATGCAGCTGTTTCCGGAAGGTTTATCTCGATCAAAATGAAAATAAACTCAGGAGAATAATTTGAATACCCACTGATAAGCGATAGAGCATAGGGAAAGTCGTGTGAATGTATCACATCAAATTTTTAATTTTAGTATTTGGTGTAGTTATTATTTTATCTACATCTGGACTTTTAGTTTCGTTTCGGGCTCCTTTACTCATTAATGATTTTGGTTTTTTATTTCTATGTAGTTCGTAGTCATATCTGGAAAATATGATGTTGCGCTCACACGAATTTCCCTACTCTTGTACAAACTATTTTTACAAACGCTTATTCTCCGTATGCTTCATGTTAATCGAGATGTTAATCTTATTGCTAATTTTCTTGTAGATGCAAGGGGAATTGCTAGGCTTTAAGCGATAGTCAAATGTTTTAAGCGCTGGTTGCCATGTGGCGCATTCCCTTCTCTTTGCATGTCCAGAACAAAATAAATGAATAACGAATTTGAGAAAAAGTATAAGTATTGGAAACTTTAAGGAAATAACAAGCAATATCTCGAAAATGGTTCACTCAACAAAACAAATGTTTATGATATAAATTGTGTATTTTAACGCGATCTAGATTTTTTGTGCAGTAAAATTTTGTCTATCTCTTACGATTTATCAGTTATGTAAAAGTCATTCACAATGAAGAATACTTTTGGAGACATTCCTAGAAATTCAAGATATACATTTTATTTGTCATGAAAGTATCTTAAATATATGATATTTTATTCAAAATCGTTAGAGCCATTTAGAGAAAATTAAAATTTTCGAAAAATGTTCCATGTAAATGGTAATCTGGGGTGGGGGGATTTTCTTGAATACCTTCGTGTCGCATCTCTGGAAGATACTGAACCTAAATTCTAAGTTTGGTGTTTATGCGACTGTTCGTTTTTGAGTTATGCTGTTCACAGACACACACACCAACAGGTTTCCAAAAATACTTTTGGGGGTTCAGGATGCCTCAAAACATGTATTTCCGGTGAAATCCCGGTATCGAATTTTTGAGTGGAGTGCAATACTTCCCCTACTTAGTATACGTAGTAGAGAAAGTAATAAAAAGCAGAATTCTTTAAAACACATAATGTATTTCAGATATCATTTTGTGATATAAACATTTTCGGGCCATCCGTTATTATTGGTTTAGATTTTTCTATACGTCTGTAACTTGTTTAATTGCTGTCGCTATTCAGTTGTTTCTCGCGATGATATGGAATTTCAAGGCTAACATACATGTACTCACTTACTTTTAAACATCTGACTAATTTGCTTTCCCGTGTCGCTCTTGTACGTACAACGAAATGTAAAATGATTCATTGTACAAAAGTTTATCTCGTAAAGAAAGTTTGTAGAATTTACAGGATGGAAGAGAACTTATTTCATTCCTTCTAATATGCACTTCATAGAGCTATTGCAAGTGTAGGTAATAGTACTTTGTTCTGTGCGCAGCCATTTTCATTCAAAAAAGTAGTTGTTTTTTCAAATTATATGGTTTATTCCACGAAAATGCAGTAATAATAGTTTCTCACCTGTAAGATGTGTAGAATAACCTATTTCTGGCCTAGTTTCGGTAGTAGTTTCTGAGTAATGTGGTTGGAGACATTGACAGCTTTGCTATAGTCAAAGTAGGCCAGTGTGATAATCGACTTCTGGACGTAAACAAAACAGCATAAATGAACTGGGAGGTGGAGGACTAGGTTTTGTTTTCCACATGACCCTTATCCTAAAACAAACACGACGAAACGGTGCTATTATGTTTTGGCGAAATGACAAGTACAACTTGGTAGCTAGTGTCCTGCACTAACAGTATGGACGTAATGCCTTCATCATCCAATGGTTGCTGACTGAAAAGCACACCATGTTTCTGTGAGCTCCAACAGAAGTGTCATTATTAGAAAAACATCGTATTACCCATTGAAGCTCACAGGTTCAGTGATACAATAACCCGAGAGGTGTTTAGTTCATAATCATACACACAGCACAAGGTTTACGAGGTTTTAATCTTTTCAGATCGTGAGTACCTTGATAATGTTTATCTACACTCATGAACTACGCGACATACTTGTGTGCGCGCTGAGTTACTTCCGGTTTTGAAAGGGAGAGTCCCACACCCGCTACCACCTATCGGTCGTTATGCGACATTGCCAGCGTGTGCGATTTATGTTCTCGATAAACATAAAACATCTCCGCAGAAAATTGTCATAGTAAAAACCTGAAAGATAGAAAATATGTTCCAAATATGAGGCAGTATTATTAACACTTGAATAATTTCAATTCAATTGTATAATATGTAAATTCAATAACAGCCCGCCTTGAAGCAATATGTATGTAATAATTTGAAAAATGTATGTAAAAGTCATTGCAAATGCTTATATTAGTGTAAACATATTCAATAATGTTATATGAATGCATTGTGTAATTTAATAATGCAAGAGCTGTGAGAATAATAAGCTTATCGTTGCTAATAATGAGGTAACAATGAGGTAACCTTGAGGCAATAATGAGCTTGAGAGTTTAAATGTTACTAGTCATGATTAGAGCAACGATAATATAAATTTTGTAACAGTTTAAAATTACCCAATCAACAGCCAGAAAAAGCTTTAGTAAAATGCAGGTATTCTATTGGACTAGGATTAGCCAATCAGAGACTTGGAATACAGAAGTTTACGGTTCTGGACGGTTGAAATATGTCAAGTTACCTGGAGACCTTGACAGCAAACGGATGGAAGATGTGTTCTCTAAAGAAATATTACGTATTCGTGTGTAACGAAAAATAAGTATACGCGTTAAAATTGCAAGTATTAAATTAAAGAATCTCACAGCTCTTAATATCAGTGTAGTACTATTTAATATGTGTCAGGGATTAATAAAAAGAAGTGAATTTAAACTTAAAATCTGTGTAAGCCTACATTCTTGTCGCACCACGCACAATACTGGCGCAGCTGAGGCAAACATAAACATAAATTCTATCTACAGAAGCAGTTTAATAACAAAGCTAAAATATATATTTTTTTAAAAAACTTGGAGCGTAACAACAAACAATCCACTTCAAATTAAGGCCCAAAGCGTGGTGCAAACAAACTCCAACAAACTTCAACAACGTAAACAACATCAAATTGACGTCCATACGTGGAGATAAATAAATAAATAAACAACTCCAACGTAAAGACAGTATCTTCCTTAAATAATGATATCTGTAGCTGGTTTAAATTAATGTAATGTCTTCCCTTCCACCCGGTATATACAAGTAAAGATAAAGCGTAAAAACGTCATTGAATATAGCAAAATAGATTTTTTCGAAATGGGGGACATCAAAACGTGTATTTCCGGTTAAATTCCCATATGAAGATAGAGAAAGTAACAGGTTTAATTTTTAGATAGGAATGAAAGTGAGGCATAAAGGGTACAGAAAGCCATGTGAATTGCATATTATATAGTTATAATTATGTTTTACATTCAACACCCATACGTGTTCACACGTAGCTTTAACGATGCACCTGAATTTTCTGGCTTGAGTTATTTTCTTTGTGAAGTGTGTCAAAACCCAAAAGCTCCCCCCCCCTTCAGCAAGTCGGCTGTCTCTAGACGAAGGAATACAGACTTTGACGCGTATACACGCACAATTATTTAAATGCACAAGGCGTGATGTTTGTTGGTGCCCGCTGACAACGAACTCTGGTGACAAAACCACGCACTACTGCGAGAACAATGAACACTCTCCACCCGCATTATGTGTAAAGCCGACTGCTGGAAGCCTTTGTCTGCCTTGATACATTTTCTTATAATTCCTCCATTAAAATCCCTATACGCTTCACACGTCACTGGCAAAAACATAAACACCAAATTCTCATGTGTTAACCCAACGAGAAATGGAGTTTAAATAAAATTATTTCATTTCTAACGCTCAGGATTTTTTTTTTTTTTTTTGCAAAACTTTTATATTTCTTTCCCTTAGCTTGAAGAAGATGGTTTCTTACGTATTTGCACCACGCTTTGGGAGTCAATTTAAAGTAGGTTTTAATGTAGTTCAACTGTTGGGGAGCCGAACTTGTAGTAGCGCACGTATAGTAAAGAGTTTCCGGTACCCTTCGCCCCAACTGTACTTTCAGGTGGCCTTTGCCTTAAGTTTTAAAAAAATATTAACTTTGTAATTTGACTGTTTTTAAATATTATATATTTATGTTTGCCTCGGCTGCATCAGTATTATTGGTAGAGACACGTTTCTCTTAGCAGGATTTTGGTGCGACAAGAATGTAGGCTTACACGGATTATAATTTTATTTCACTCGTTTTATTACGGCTTGACAAGATTTAAATAACACTTCACTGATTGAGAGAGAGCTGTGAGATGTTTTTATTAATTAATTACACTTTTTAACACGTAAACTTATTTTTCGTCTCACACAAATGCATATAATATCCCTTGAGAAGACTCTTTGCGACTGGTTAGTAACGCTGTCAGCAGGCAACTGACATCTAGATTTGTAAATTTTGCTATATTTCAGTTTCTGATTGGCTAATCCTACTCGAATAGAATACCTTCACTTAACTAAAGCTTTCTCTTGTTGATTGGCTATTTTATAAACTGTCACTAAAATTACATTATTGTTATTCCAAGAATCACAAGTAGTACTGTTAAACTTTCTTACTCATTATTGACTGAAGGTTAGCTCATTGTTATCAACTTTTAACTTATTATTCTCACAGCTCCTACATTATTAAATTACGTAATATATTCACATAACATTATTGAACATATATACCATAATATAAGCATATGCAATGACTGTTACATACACTTTACAAATAATTACATACACATATTGCTTTAAGGCAGTCTATTATTGAATTTATATATTATATAGTTGGACTGAAATTATTTAAGTGTTAAAAATAGTTCCTCAAGCTATATAAGGCAGAATTATTTTAATGGCTGAAAAATTCAATCTCAGGATTTCATTTCCAGACATTTTTCATTACATATTTCGTTTTACAGGGGATACAAAAGACAGCTGCGATAGTCAAATGTTTAAAAAGAGGGCCGCTTTGAAATTCCGTACTCTTTGATTGACATCACGAGAAACAAGAGAATGTTGCCCATGACACTGTAGGGGATTATACACCTAACAAAACAAATATTGTAAATAACAGAAAATCAATAGACACGATAGAATACAACTAATAATATGATGAAATAGTGTAATACAACGTTTTTATAGTTCCGTTTATACCCCGCTTTTAACTACATTCGTCCCTTGGAAATCTGGGTTAACTCGTATTCTATTGTCGTTAGCTTCTAGCTCTTTTTACTTTCTCTACTACATATAGTAAGTAGGGGAAGTATTGTATTCCACCCAATGTGTGTGTCTGTGAACAGCATAACTCAGAAACGAACAGTCGGATAAACACCAAACTTGGTATTTGGGTTTAGTATTTTCCAGAGATGCGACACGAAGGTTTTCAAGAAAATCCCCTCTCCCCAGATTACCCTTTAAATGGAACATTTTTTGAAAATTGTAATTTTTTCAAAAATGGCTAACGATTTTGATTAAAATATCATATGTTTTAGATATTTTCATGACAAATAAAATGTATATCTTGAATTTTCTGGGAATGTCTCCAAAAGTATTCTTCATTGTGAACGACTTTTGCATAAATGGTAAACCATAAGAGACAGACAAAATTTTACTTCAGAAATAATGTAGATCGCGTTAAATTACACAATTTATGTCATATACATAATTTTTGTTGAGTGAACCATTTTCGAGATATTGCTTGTTATTCCCTTAAATTATTCAATACTTATTTTCTCAAATGGGAATTCGTTATTCATTTTTTTTGTCTTGGATAGGCAAAGAGTATTAATCTGTGCCAAAGAAAATGGTGCTGCGCCTAGCAGCCAGCTATTAAGAGATATGTCGATGCTTAAAGGCTACTGTATTTCTATATTTCCCTTGCAAATACAAAGCAAGGGGAACATAGTACGTCTTAAGCGATAGTCAAATATTTTTACAACTGGTCGCTATGTGTAAAATGTAACTCACTTTGCATGTCAAAAGACGTTTCTGCAAATGTTTATCTCGATTAATATAAAATATATGGAGAATAAGAGTTTGTAAAAATAGTTTGTACAAGAGTAGAGAAAGTCATGTGAGTGTAACACATAAGATTTTTGGGTTTTAATCATTAGATCACACACACATTCAAAGTCTCATTCATAATTTCAGAACTTGGGGAGGGTAGAGAATAATTTTTGCTAGAGAGAAATTCCCAACCTCCCTGCCGGGAATCGAACCCGGGACTCCTCGCACATGAGGCAGATGCTTTACCGACAGAGCTATGGGGCCAGCCTCATATAATTTGTATTATAAAACGTTAGCCCAATATAAAGAAACGCCGTGATTACCTAAGAAGCAGGCCAGCAGCGAGGCAAAAGCTCATCAACGAAGCACATTAGTGAGCACTGAAATCGGTGAAGTCGCGACGAGAGACAGAGTTTCGAGGAGAGAGAGAAGGATAGCGATAGAGGAAAAATTCTAGGAGGAGTCATGGCCCCATGGCCGGTCTTTCACGCCCACTATAGAACGGGACGTTAAGAACCATAGCAGTTAAAGAGCGTCCATAAATAAATCTCAGTTTAGTTTAGTGTTAAAATCTGGGGCGAAACTCTTGTATATACAGTGCTGCTGTGACGCTATTTTTCGCGCCAATTTATCTAATCTCTATTTTAATTGGTTGATTTTTGTAAGTCAGGCTTCTGTTAGACTTCTTTAGGGAAAACCACGTATCTCATTCTCCATTACAACTCTTGCTTCTCTACCTATTCCTTGAGCATTTATCCAACACCCCATGGCTAGCATAGTAACCACTACACAACGTAGGACGACAGATTTTTACACTCTCACCTAAGTTCTCTAGTAGCTGACTGTAACTAACTAGTCTCTAGTTCCCAAGGTCGCGGATTCAAACCCGGCGGAGAGCGACGTTTTTTTTTTCCGGGAGTAAAAATCCTTAACATGGCTTCCTTCGGAAGGGAAGTAAAAACCGGTGGTCCCGTGTCGTAGATTTGCGGCACGTAAAACAACCTCAAGCCTGCTAAAAAGGCCACTGAGGAAAATTACAGCTCTTTCACGGCCAATATACAATGAGACACTAAGGACCATAGTAGTTAAAGAGCGTCCATAAATAAAACTCAATTTAATTTATTTTAACAGCTAACTGGCGGCAGTTCCGAGTTTGTGCAAGAAAATGGGAGACAGTGTGTAACATATTTAGCTAACTTCACTGCAATATTCTAAGTAACGGGAAGATAGAAACCTTAATTCATAGATAATTTTATTATTACTCAAAAGCGGATAATTTCGTTTATTTGGAATAAAAATCCAATCGTTAAAGATACTTGGATTACTTTGCCTTCACCCAAATATCGTGAGATTAAAAAAAAATAAACTAGGAATAGCATTTATTCACAACTCTACCGACTGACAACTAAGGAGAGAACTTCGAGAACTTCCATGTGAGATACCATGTGTAGAGTGAGAAGCGCTGCAACGCCCAGCCCTCTACAACATAATTCCAAAGAATAGCTTGGAAAAGGCCAATGCTACAAAAAGAATTTCACAGAGAGTTTTCTCTATTTCTTAGTTGAACTAAATGTTGGGCGGCGCCGTGACCGACTGGTTAGACCGCTCGTCTCTCACCGAGGCGGCCCGGGTTCAATTCCAGGGACCCGCATGTGGGATTTTTGGTGGACAAAGCGGCATCTAGGCGGGTTTTCTCAGGATTCTCCGGTTTCCCCCGCCATTCATTCCTCCAACTACTCCATCGTCACCTTTCCTATCATTCATTTCGCCGTCATTTCGCTTCATCTACTTCCTTCATCGGGCATCGGGCTGATCACCCATCCTGACATTCTATCTCCTTCATGAGAGTGTATGCTCCTCGACGGGCTTCTGACCCCAGGCACCCGCCTGGGGGGTGAGAGTCCTATATAAGATGAAGTTAAACATCGAATGAATGAACTATATGTTAATAGCTTAGAATGAAGAGAAATTCCTAGCCTATTCACATGGAATTCAAGATATAATACTTATTTTTTCTGTACTGCTTACTTATAGTAAGTAGAGGAAATATTGTATTCCAAGCAAAAATTGGGTATCTAATTTGACCAGAAATACATAACATAGAAAGCATTGCCAGAAAAAATACATACGTATATTCCTGTATATGAACAGCAGAACGCAATAACGAAAAGTCGGATAAATACCAGAAGTGGCAATTAAGTTCAGCATATACTACAAATGATGCTATACCAAGATATCGAAACCATCTACCCTTTACGTGTAACAATTTAAAAAAACCTGATGTGTTACACTCACATAACTTTCTCTACTCTTGTACAAACTATTTTTACAAACGCTTATTCTCCATATGCTTCATGTTAATCGAGATGTTAATCTTATTGCTAATTTTCTTGTAGGTGCAAGAGGAATATGGTAGGCTTTAAGCGATAGTCAAATGTTTTAACAGCTGGTTGCTATGTGGAGCATTCCATTCTCTTTGTATTACCAGGACAAAAAAAGATGAATAACGAATTTGAGAAAAAGTATAAGTATTGTTAAAGTTTAAGGGAATAACAAGCAACACCCTACAAAAAAAATGTGTATGACATGAATTGTGTGTTTTAACGCGATATACATTTTTTGTGTAGTAAAATTTTGTCTATATCTTATGGTTAACCAGTTATTCAAAAGTCGTTCACAATGAAGAATACTTTTGGAGACATTCCCAGAAAATTCGAGATATACATTTCATTTGTCATGAAAATATGTTAAACATGATATTTTAATCAAAATCGTTAGAGCCACTTTTGAGAAAATTAAAATTTTCAAAAAATCTTCCATGTAAAGGGTATCCAGGGGTGGGAGGATTTTCTTGAAAACCTTCGTGTCGCATCTCAGGAAGATACTGAACCTAAATCCAAAGTTTGGTGTTTATCCGACTGTTCGTTTCTGAGTTATGCTATTCACAGACACACACACACACACACACACGGACATGTTTCCAAAAATGCTTTTTTTGGATTAAGGGAGTCTCAAAACATATGTTTCCGGTGAAATCTCGGTATGGCAGTTTTGAGTGAAATACAATACTTCCCCTACTTACTATACGTAGTAGAGAAAGTAAAAAAATACAACTCCTACATACTTGGAGTAGCGAGGTGAACTTTAGCCTATGTTTAAAGGAAAGTTTCGGTCACAATCACGTAGCAATCTACGTTTTCTCCATTTTTTCTTTGGGCAGATTTTCCGGTCAGTGACACCTTCTGATATAAATATCTTAAAGCAAGTATTTAACATCGATAAATTAAATTTCAGTATATATAAAGCAACTATAAGAGTTGTCGTAGATCTACTTTAGTTGATGAATAGCATAGTTGATCATTTAAAAAAAAGATGTGATTCATTTTGAATAAAAGCATGGTGTAATTAAGAAAATAATCCTATATCCCTTAATAAACAGTCTTGGAGCAGGATCTACAATCTTCCGATAAGCTACAGATAAAGCGATTGGCGTTCTACATCTCTGGATAACATTACTCGGAAGGTATCTTTGCCGATAAATTTTCGGCTAGTTGGAATATCCGATACCTCCATTGTCCGACAAATAAAGTTTTTACATTCATGACTGGCACAATTCTTATCACTAGCAATAGTTCTCGGTGCGACAACCTTGATGTCGCTCCCTGCTTCAAATTTCTTATAGCATGTAGTGTTTCCTGCTCTGTTTAGTTTTATGATATCATCTCGAAGCTGGCTCAGCGTTGTGTCGTGCGCCAGCTTCTCTAGTGGTATAGCTATGAGTTCTTTATTTCAGGGTATGCGTGAGTGTATTTTGAAAGGATAACACTAGTTTAGTTAGATGATAAACTTTAATGCTGTCTAAAATGTTCAGTTTGAGAAGAGTCGCCGACTGTTCAATTTACGAATTAACTACTTTTATAACAATAATTAAGCAAAATGTTAGTTACCGTGAGTCGCAAAAATTATTCTGGGAAAAATCCCTCTCAAAAGCCGCTAAATCTTTCTAACGCCAGCGCGTTCATATGTGCTACAGAGCTTATAAATTACCCATGAGAGTAAAAAATCTCAGGAGAGTCACGAATATGTCACGAATGTATGCTCGAACGTGTCTCTGATTAGAATGTACAAAGTTTTCTTAACGTAAGGACCACCCACCTCACTTATCGCACGGTCCAATGTTAAAATACTAGGTATACGTCCCTTACCTTACTGCTAAGCCGTACCGCTAAGTTTTCTAATCCACAGAATTTCTCCCTACGTGACTTTGCAAACGTACTGGACTGAACACTAACTGCATTTCCAGAATCTTTAAGCTAATGTGTTCTATACTCGGCTTTTACCAATATCTACCTTACATGACTTGCTAATTACCTTCTTTCCTGCCAATTTTTCAACTCAGGCTTCTTACATTATACAGTGCTTTTATATACGGAAATTATTTACTGTAATTATTTCTCTATCTTACTATCAATTCTTTATTTAATTGTTTATATCCTACCGTCAATAATTACGCTGTCAGTAGTCTTGGTAGAATTATATTTATCGCACGACGATGAGGGAACACTGATTGACGTTTTTGCTTAACAGGAGAAAGCCTAAACTCATAAGAGAGAGACAAAATTATTTAGAAACATTGAAGGAAGATGTAATTTATAAACTTGCTTTTACAAGACACTAACTGGCTTAGCCGACGTTTTACGGGTAGCTGTTTAAACTCGAATTAGCTTTTAATTAATTTTATATACGAGGCAGCATTTTTAACACAAATGATTTCAGTCTAATTATATAATATATAAATTCAATAACAGCCCGCCTTAAAGCACTATATTTATGTAACAAGATATAAAACGTGTATATCACAGTCAATGTATATATTTATATTATTGTATACATGTGTAATAATGTTATCTGAATGTATTACGTAATTTAATATTGTAGGAGCTGTGAGAATAATAGGTTAAAATTTGCTAGTAATGAGGTAACTTTGAGGCAATAATGAATTTGAAAGTTCAACAATACTACTTGTAATTCTTGGAAGCAATAATGTAATTTTTGTGACAGGTTATAAAATAGCCAATCAACAACCAGAAAAAGGTTTAGTTAAGTGAAGGTATTCTATTGGACTAGGATTAGCCAATCAGAAATTGAAATATAGCAAACTTTACAAACTTAGGCGGTAGAAATCAAGTCAGTTGCTTGTAGACAGCCTCATAACTGGACGCGTTGGTTGTAGACAGTGTTCCTAACCGGACGCAGACACGTCCTCGAGAAGTATAATACGTTTCAGTGTGAGATGAAAAATAATTTACGTGTTAAAAAGTGCAAGTAACTGATAAAAAAAATCTCACAGCTCTCTATATCAGTGTAGTGTTATTTAAATCGTGTCAAGCATTAATACAAGGAGTGAAGTAAAATTATAATCTGTGTAAGACTATATTCTTCAGTCGCACCACGCCTTGCAAAGAGAAACATGTCTCTTAAAAATAAATACTGATGCAGCTGAGGCAAACATAAATATATAATATTTAAATAAACAGTCAAATTACAAAGTTAATATATTTTTAAACATTTTTTGAGGGAGGCCAAAGGTCACCGGAAAGTAAATTTGGGGCGAAGGCTACCGGAAAGCGGGCACTATACGTGCGGTTGCAACGAACTTAAAGTTCGGCTCCCAACAGTTGAAATATAATACAACTCTTTCAATACAACCTACTTCAAATTGACGCCCAAAACGTGGGGCAAATAACGTGAAGATAATATATAGTTTATGTACCTCCCGTCATTTTAAGGCAATCATTGTACAACCATAACAAGGATTTTATGGTCAATCCCCCTTCACCCCTATAATTGTAATTTCGTACGGGCCCTGCTACCCCGATATTCACGCAAGCGGATGTCTGATTTCCTTAATCTCTCCCCCAACCGTCTTCGTAACTATGTTCCCTTATAACTCCTATGTTTTTATTTTAATACGTAGGTTTTGAAAACCCTGATTAGTATTTTAGTACTTTATTAATTGAAATTATAAGACGTCTCGTAGTCGCAAAGGCTGGTGCTCTTCGGTGAAAGAATTATAAAAAGCTGCTTAGTGCCCTTGAGATTAACCCATGCATTACATTATATTACATACTCATTTTCTCCATTTATAATACAGTGCCTTTATTTTATGCCAGGCCGCGGATCGCGAGAATGCCTGTTCCGCACACAGTCTACTACATTGTGGGGTTTTCCTTACGTAACTCCCGTGTTACTTACTCACTCATGAGTGTTAGTAACATATATGTAATCAGTATTAACCTTGTTATAAGTATTGTTGAGAGTGGTGTTCATCTGCGCGACATCGTTGGATGAAATTACCATTCACACGCATAAGTTCTTCATCGTTATGTTCATAATTTCTGCTTTTATATTGTAATTAAGTTCGTCTATGGTGTTCGTCTCGTTTAGTAATCCTGTTGTTCTAAATGTATTGACCAAACAGTGCCTCTACCCGGAACTGCATAACCATGAAATTTCTTCTGAAATTGTTTACACATCTGTCTACATGATTCAGTTTTCACGTATGTATCGTCTATAAAAATACGCTGATCAATCGTGAATTTGTTAGCAGGCATATCCGTGGACTAATAAGAGAATAACATTCCTAAGGAAGTCGCACAGAATACACGCATTGTCGAAATACTTCACAACACGAAGACAAAGCAACGACTAAGACAGTTCACAGCTGATAAACGTACCCTTTACACGTGCTGCGCAGTGGCATAATACCGAGGTCCCTGTCGTCTAGCCGATACCCATATAAGGCGGTTGTGGCCTTGGCATACAACGAAGGCACTGTATTATTATATTGGGGATTTCGGCTTAGCAGAAGGAGCATAAAGAAGTAAGGATTACACCAGTACAGAGGCAAGGTTATATGAACTCTGACGCGATTGTCCCCCAGCATTCTTCTCCCTCCAAATTACCCCAATAACCGTTTTATTCTTGTGCAATCTTATATTTTTTACGAATTCTAACATTCTTTGACAGTCGCCATGCGTGAAGGTTTGAGGCCTACTTTGCTTCATCACTTCCATTGTATTCTAAAACGATGGCAAGAGATACTACGCGATAACACTTTCATTTTGTTTGCTGTCTGCTTTAGGGTAATTCGAAAGCATTGCTCATCGACCATAAAAGTTGATTTGGAGATTGACTATGGGAAAGTTTATCGGGAAATTTGAAGAAACGTTATTTATCGTGTAATGGTTGTTGCTGCTACGTATGGAAACTCAGTTTGAAGATGATGTATTATTGAAGGAATTGTATCGTATTTCAACTGTTGGGGAGCCGAACTTGTAGTTGCAACCGCACGTATGCTAAACAGTTTCCGGTAGCCTTCGCCCCAAAACGTACTTTCAGGTGACGTTTGCCCCAAGTTTAAAAAAAATATATTAACTTTGTAATTTAACTAGTTCTTTAAATATTATGTTTATGTTTGCCTCGGCGGCGTCAGTATTTTTGTTAGAGACATGGATGTCTTAGCAGGGTTGTGGTACGACTGAAGCAGATTACACACATTTTAAGTTTTAATTCACTCCTTTTTATTAATACTTGACACAAATTAAATAGCACTTCACTGAAAACGAGAGCTGTGAGATTCTTTTATTTAATACTTGCACATTTTAACACGTAAGCTATTTTTGTCTCACACGCGTATATAATAAATTTCTCGAGGACACATCTCGCGTCCGGTTAGTAACGCTGTTTGAAGGCAACACGTCTGGTTATGAGCACTGTTTGGAGGCAACTGAACTGTTTTCCACCGCTTAAATTTGTAAATTTCTGTATTTCAAGTCACTAATTGGCTAATCCTAGTCCAATAGAATACCTTCATTTAACTAAAGATTTTCTCTGGTTGTTGATCTTCTATTTTTAAACTGTCGCAAAATTTACATTATTACTACTCCTTAATCAGAAGTAGTAATATTAAACTCTCAAACTCTTTATTGCCTCAAGGTTACCTCATTGTTACCTCATTGTTAGCAAACTTTAACTGATTATTCTCACAGCTCCTACATTATTAAATTACGTAATACATTCACATAACAATATTGAACATGGATACAATAATATAAGCATATGCAATGTCTGTTACATACATTTTACAAATTATTACATACACATATTGCTTTAAGGCGGGCTGTTAATGAATTTATATATTATATAATTTGACTGAAATCCTCTAAGTGTTAAAAGTACTGTCTCACATTGTAGAACCGGCCCTTAATGTATAAAAGCAGATCAATGAACTAAGCTGGCTTGCATCTGCAAAGAGAGTCAATGAACTAAGTACCAGCTGCGTTGTGTTTTTTTAACTGGCCGTGTGAACACGTCATTCCGCGTACTGCTTCAATCAAGGTCACGCTACTGACGCGGCTTTGTTCTACTCTGGCTCTGCAGTATCGAGTTGACAGAGATATGTTGTAGTACATTTATTACCAGTTATTTAGTATTTAGTCACAAAGTATATTATAGCTCAGTGTATGTTTTTTTAGAGTTCAACGTTCCATACACTTTATAATAAATTTCAGGCCAAAGGAGGAGGGAGGCCAAAATACACCGTAGGGATCTTACCGAAGAATTATTAGACTACATCTGTCATCGTTTAGGGACTTCCCCTCAAAAATTGAGTCAACAGTTGAAGCCCCTATATACGTGAATACAATTTTTCCCCTCCCATTTTTTTAGAGAATTAACAAACAGGGAGATCGGTTTTGCCTTTTTTCAACAAGACTCTGCCACAGCTCATATTTCGATGAGAGCAATTGAGAATACACTACGTGATCAAAAGTATCCGGACACCTAACTGAAAATGACGTAAAAGTTCGTGGCGCCCTCCATCGGTAATACTGGAAGTCAATATGGTGTTGGCCCACCCTCAGCCTTGACGACAGCGTTCACTCTCGCATGCATACTTTCAATCAGGTGTTGAAAGGTTTCTTGGGGAATGGCAGCCATTCTTCACGGAGTGCGGAACTGAGGAGAGGTATCGATGTAGGTCGATGAGGCCTGGCACGAAGTCAGCGTTCCAAAACATCCCAAAGGTGTTCTATAGGATTCAAGCCAGGACTCTGTGCAGGCCAGTCCATTATTGTCGTGTAACCACTCCGCCACAGCCCGTGCAATATGAACAGGTGCTCGATCGTGTTGAACGTTGCAATCAATCGCCATCCCCGAATTGCTCTTCAGTGGGAAGCAAGAAGGTGCTTAAAATATCAATGTAGGTCTGCGCTGTGATCGTGCCATGCAAAACAATAAGGGGTGCAAGCTCCCTCCAGCAAAAACACGACCTCACAATAACACCACCACTTCTAAATTTCACTGTTGGCACTACACACGCTGGCAGATAACGTTGACCGGACATTCGCCATACCCACACCCTGCCATCGGATCACCACATTGTGTACCGTGATCCGTCACTCCACACAACGTTTCGCCACTGTTCAATCGTTTAATTTTGACGCTCCTTACACCAAGCGAGGCGTCCTTTGGCATTTTCCTGCGTGATTGTAGCTTATGAACAGCCGCTCGACCATGGAATCCAAGGTTTCTCACCTCACGCCAACTGTCATAGTACTTGGAGTGGAGCCTGATGCAGTTTGGAATTCCTGTTTTGATGGTCTGGATAGATGTCTGCCAATTACTCTTTACGACCCTCTTCAAAGGTCGGTGGTCTCTGTCAGTCAAAAGACGAAATCAGCCTACACGCTTTTGTGCTGTACATGTCCCTTCACGTTTCCACTTCACTATCACAACAGAAATAGCGGACCTAGGAATTATTAGGAGTGTGGAAATCTCGTGTACAAACTTCTGACAACAGCGATACCAATCACATGACCACGTTCGAAGTCCTTGAGTTCCACGGAGCGTCCCATTCTGCTGTTTCACGATGTCTAATGACTACTGAGGTCGCGAATGAGTACCAGGCAGTAGGTGGCAGCACCATGCACCTAGGATGAAAAACGTATGTTTGTGGGGTGTCCGGATACTTTTGATCAGATAGTGTATGTTTGAGGATAGAATTATTAGTAGACATCTGTGACCCCCTGGGCTTCTATCTCTGGGTAAATTAAAACATAAAGTGTAGAAGACAAACCCACACACCCTCGAAGAATTAAAACAAAACATCCGCCAGGAAACTGACAGAATTTCTCAACGTGAACTACAGCGAGTGTTGGATAGTTTCATAAGGAGGTGCAGAAAAGGGTACACAACAACGACGGTGGCCAGTTTTAGCATTTCCTTTCATAAAGTTGGTAAGTAAAGCCTTTAAAAGTAGTTTTAAAATTGTTGTATGGTTACATCCGCGCCTTTCTACGATAGTCGCAGACGGCAACGAGCGACGATAACGCGGACAGGAAAAACACTGCGCAGACGGTCCTTAGTTCACTTCTGTTCCGGTGTATGTTATAAAAGTTCAGTCTGATACCTTAAAACAGCTTCTGAGATAATGGGTCATGAATTGCAGGTTTAACATTGTCAACTAATATGAATGTAAATGAATACACAAAGAATTTGCTGGAAACTCTAATGGGTAGAGATAATGGTGTATAACATCACGAGTGCAGTAAACCGGATAGCCCATGTGTATATATCGTTAGTGAGAGGCAATCTCTCAGGAAGAGAGCTGCGGGGAAGTTTTCTCCTACAATAAAGAAGCAGAAGGGAATTTCTCCCTTCCCAAGATGTAGGTCATCCGACTTCTTGTGTATTCCATAGAGCTTTTTCCAACCGTCCGTGTATTTACATTTCTCTTTTCTGAAATATCTTCTTCATATACGGCAGGATATTATGACTTTTATGTAAACCTTATCTTCTTCTGTGTTCACCTTTGCTTCCGGTGGGTATTTCCAGATATTCACTGAGGTATCTTTTGTACGTGTTTCATTCATGAAGTGCACTTCCTTGCAATATTACACTGATGCACTTGAAATGAATTTGTTAGAAGGATGTGGGGGTTTTATTTCAATACTTGACAGAGTCAAAGGGAGGTTTAAGAGCCTTCTATATGACCCTTCGTTACAACCCTTGCTCCCAAAAGTTTTATAAGTCTCCTAAAATGCTCCGGTCCTATCCAGCAAACCGAGCGGCATGGCTGGGGTGAAAACGTCTGTGACCCGCATTCGGGAGGTTCCGTGTTCGATCTCTGGCAGACGCCCACTGCAGCTCATGGTTTTTCGTGGTTTCCCCGGCTTGAGGCCAATGTTGGGGTGGTTCATCTTCTACCGCGACTCTTCTCCCTCTCATTTCCAGTACCCATCATCTTCCTTGTCATGTTTCAGGGTTGTAGATAGGCGACGGTGTGGCTGTGCGTTTTGCAGAAGTTTCTTCCCTAGCGTCGCTGCGGGGAGTTCTCATTTAGGTCTCCAAATGGGCTCCACCCCAAGTGGACGGCCGGAGGTTCGATGGCTTATGGGAAGGTCCGGGCGGCGTCGGAAGCGTTCAATCTGGAAACATTAGGAACCCCTTACGCCCTCGTCATATGCACCTGCTCGCCCTTCCGAAGGGAAGAAGCACAAGGGCCCGACTGGATTGCGTGTGGTGCTCTGCCCCGTTTTCAGGAGGCCACTCCGGTCGTTCGTACTATTACCTCTACCTATCCAGCAAGAAAACTCTACAAGTTTGCTATTGTGTTGAAATACAGTGTGTCCCATTATAAACGCAATTTCTGTTGGTTTATTAGGTTGCTGGAACTGAAATCTAACATATGTCAACCATTGCATTGCGATTTACGATTGCCATTTTATAACACAAAATAAAGCGATACACAAATGATCAACGCATCCAATTTCCTGCACTACATTTTACGTACAGTTTTTCTAAGATCGTGCAAGCGGTCCGCATTATTTGTGCATGCAAGAGAGGCGAGAGTTCAGCCCAACATGACTGCCGCGCTGACCTTTGCTAGACTTTGAATATAGAGAAATTTAGGAATGCGCCGCCTGTGCCGGTTGACATGCTATTTCAGAAGTTCGGCCTTTTTTTGAACAAACCTCGTATAACATGAATTTTCTATGAATAACAATAATTTCTGTGAATAATAACTTTTGTATAATTTTGTAAAGTTGGTAAACGTTAAGGCATATACAAAAAGGTAGATACTACACAAAAAATGTGGATGTCTCTAAAGCAGGATATATTTCAAGTAATTTCTTTCTATGGCATTAGTCATTTCCGAGATATTTGTTATTTATTTGAAATTTTCAATGCCTGCAACTTTTTTCAAGCGTTGTTGCTATTCAGTTGTTTTTTGTCTTATCACGGGAAAAGACATGACGTTTCAAGGCCAGCGTACAGCCGTGGACTATTCAACATTTGACTATTGCTACAAAAGCTGTAATGAAGCTATTTATACAAACACTTGTCACAATTAACTTGAAATGGATACAAAAAAATATGATGTGTTACACTCACATGACTTTCTCTACTATTGTACAAACTATTTTTACAAACGCTTATCTTATTGCTAATTTTCTTGTAGGTGCAAGAGGAATATGGTAGATTTTAAGCGATAGTCAAATATTTTAAGAGCTGGTTGCTTTGTGGCGCATTCCATTCTCTTTGCATTACCAGGACAAAAAAAAAATGAATAACGAATTTGAGAAAAAGTATAAGTATTGGAAAATTTAAGAGAATAACACGCAATATCTCGAAAATGGTTCACTCAACAAAAGAAATGTAAATAACATAAATTGTGTGCTTTAACGCGATTTAAAGTTTTTGTATAGTAAAATTTTGTCTATCTCTTATGGTTTACCAGTTATGCAAAAGTCGTTCACAATGAAGAATACTTTTGGAGACATTCTCAGAAAATTCGAAATATACATTTCATTTGTCATGAAAATATCTTAAGGATATGATAATTTAATCAAAATCGTTAGAGCCGTTTTTGAGAAAACTAAAATTTTCGAAAAATGTTCCATGTAAAGGGTAATCTGGGGTGGGCGCATTTTCTTGAAAACCTTCGTGTCGCATCTCTGGAAGATACTGAACCTAAATACCCAGTTTGGTGTTTATCCGACTGTTCGTTTCTGAGTTATGCTGTTTACAGACACGCACACGGACATGTTTCGAAAAATGCTTTTTTTGGATTCAGGGGGCGTCAAAACATGTATTTTCGGTGAAATCTCGGTATCTAATTTTTCAGGGGAAGTTTTTGCATGGCTGGCCCCGTAGCTCAGTCGTTGGAGCACCTGATACTTTGGGAGGGGTCCAGGGTTCGATTTCCCGCGGGTTAGGAATTTTTCTCTAGCCAAGATTATTTCTATTCTCCCCAGAGTCTGAAAGTATGAATGAGATTGTGAATGCCTGTGTGATTTAATACGCCAAAACTACAAAGAAAAACCAAAAGTATACTGAGAACTATATACGAGTTAACCTCATACTATCGATATGATCATAATATTTAAAGGCGCGGTATAAATGGAACAATTTAAAAAATATATTTTGCAAGAGCTGTTTTCAAAGTAACTTCGTTGGAGATATTTTTTGAGACAATAAAAAATAACGAAAATTTTCCATATAAAGGATGGTTTAGGTTGGAGGATTATTTAAAAAATGCTGAATTTAAATACTAAGTTTGGTGTTTATCTGCTGTTCAGACACAGGTTGGTTTCAGGAGGTCTAAAACGTGCATTTTGTAACCTCGACATATAATTTTTGTGTGAAACAGACTTCTACATTCTGTATCTACGTGTCTACTTGGAAACATGTTTAAGTTTTTAAAAACTCAAAACAATATCAAAGTGTATCTTGTAAAAGGATAACGCAACGGAAATGTGTTGGACATAAGTCGAGTAGTAAGATTTTATTAACCTCCTTATCGATTACGCAAAAGACATTCAGAATGAAGAAGTGTTCACAGGCTATTCCCAGAAAATTCAAGATATACATTTTATTTGTCATGCATGGCCTTAAACATATGGTATTTAATAACAATTCATAGTAATTTCTGAGAGAACCAAAACATAAGGAAAATTGGCCCATGGAAAGGGTAGTCTGGGATAGGGAAATAATTTCTTAAAGTTCTTTGTCCAATCTTTGAAAGACTCTGAGCCGATGTCCGACTTTTGGTTTTTGTATCATACCCTTTACAGACTCACAAATACGACATCTTTTTCTAAAAAGATTATTTTGGATTTATGGATGATCAAAGGATATATATCTGGTGGAATTCAATGCCTTATCTACTAGAAACGTGTTAGAGAAAGTAATAAGCTTGTAGCTTAAGAAAGCTTAAAGCTTGATGTATTGCATTCACTTGACTTTCTCTGCCCTCTGTGCTTATTAGTGTGCTTGCAAATTATTATTACGAAAGTTTATTTTCCTATTTATTTCATTGTAATCGAGATAAACCTTTGCGAAAATGCATTACAAATCTCGTAATGGATTCAAAGTGATAGTCAAATGTTTAAGAACTGGACGCTATACGCTGGCCTCAAAATTCCAAAATGTTTCCATCATATCACGAGAAACATATGACGATCAACATGCACTTGAAAATAATGAATACGTATTGAATAATTCGAAAAATTAAAACGGATATTTTGGAAATGACTGATGCCACAAGAAATATTTCAAATAAATTACGTATCTTAAAAAGATCCACATTTATGTGTAGTATTTTCTCGTCTATTCCTTAACGTTTAGCTTTTACACAGATTATACAAAATTCCTTCAGAACGAAGAGGACTTCAAAGGCAATTCCCAGGAAACTCGGGATATACATTTTATTGGTCATGTAAATACCTTTAATATATGGTATTTTAATCAACACTATTTCAGCCAGTATTTTAAGAAATCAGTAATTTCGAAAAATGTTCCATGGGAAGGGCAGCTAAGGATGGGGAGATTTTCTTTAAATCTTCGTGTCGCATCTTTGGAAAATACTGAACCTAAATAACAAGTATGGCTTTTATCCGAGTTATTGCTTTCTCTACTACGTATAGTAAGCAGGGGAAGTATTGTATTACACCCAAAAATTCTATAGCGAGATTTCACCGGAAATCTATGTTTTGAGACCCCCTGAATCCAAAAGAAAGGATTTTTGGAAGCATGTCCGCCGCGTGTGTGTCTGTGAACAGCATAACTCAGAAACGAACAGTCGGATAAACACCAAACTTGGTATTTAGGTCCAGTATCTTCCAGAGATGCGACACGAAGTTTTTCAAGAAAATCTCTCCACCCCAGATTACCCTTTACGTTGAACATTTTTCGAAAATTTTAATTTTCTCAAAAATGGCTCTAACGATTTTGATTAAAATATCATTGGTTTAAGATATTTTCATGACAAATGAAATGTATATCTCGAATTTTCTGGGAATGTCTCCAAAAGTATTCTTCATTGTGAAAGACTTTTGCATAACTGGTAAACCAAAATTTTACTATAGAAAAAAATGTAGATGGCATTAAAATACAAATTTATGTAATATACATTTTTTTGTTGAGTGGACTATTTTCGAGATATTGCTTGTTATTCCCTTAAATTTTCCAATGCTTATACCTTTTCTCAAATGGAAATTCCTTATTCATTTTTTTATGTCCTGGACATACAAACAGAGTGGAATACTCCACATAGCAACCAACTCTTAAAACATTTGACTATCGCTTAAAGGCACCTATCCCCTTGCACCTACAAGAAAATTAGCAATAAGATTAATATCTCGATTAACATGAAGCATATGGAGAATAAGCGTTTGTAAAAATAGTTTGTACAAGAGTAGACAAAGTCATGTGAGTGTAACACAGATTTTTTTAATTCAAGGAGTGTCAAGCTATGTATTTCTTGTGAAAATCTCTATATCGAATTTTTGGGTGGAACGCAATACCTAATCTACCTAGTAGATACGTGGTAGAGAATGTAATAAATGATAATGACCAGGGAAATACATATGAAAGTAATTCATTATATTTTTGTCGTTATTGAAAAGACACGGACGCGCACCTGCAGTAGGTGACGTTATCAAGAAGGTTTATATTTATGAAAGCCCACTGCTGAAATTCGAGGGGAGATTGCTTCACTTTTTGGAGGGCACAAACCGAGGATATTTTGTTTGTGAAGAAGGTCGAGAGAAGGAACGGGTGATGGACAAAACTCAAACATATAAATAAAGATGGTACAAGAGGCCGAGCTCAACGGTTCCCCGGGGAAGCACTTCTTTATCGACGTGGAGGAAAACGGTCTGCAAGGACATACAGGAAATGGTTCACATGGGCAGCTTTGTCCTCAGAAAGGAGCAATGTCCTCGCGAAGGACCAGCCCAATCTTAATATTTATCCTATATCTAGGAAACGATACGACCTCGTAAACTGCTCCTATAAAACGAAAACGAGCTTTGTTGTATGAAGACGGCAGAAGTGGCCTGATTTACAAAAAAATAAAATCATTTTTGATACCAGTGTTAGAAGTGTAGTTTTGTTTTGAGGGTAGGAATGTTTGCGGAGCGAATGTAGCAACGTTACGAGCAAAAAAATCTGATGTGTTACACTCACATGACTTTCTCTACTGTTGTACAAACTATTTTTACAAACGTTTATTCACCATATGCTTCATGTTAATCGAGATAACGAGATGTCAATCTTATTGCTAATTTTCTTGTAGATGCAAGGGTAATATGATAGTATTTAAGCGCTAGTTGCTATGTGGCGCATTCCATTCTATTTGCATGTCCAGGACATAAATAAAATGAATAACGAATTTGAGAAAAAGCATAAGTATTGGAAAATTTAAGAGAATAACAAGCAATATCTCGAAAACGGTTCACTCAACAACTAAAATGTATATGACATAAATTGTGTATTTTAATGCGATATACATTTTTTATGTAGTAACATTTTGTCTATCCCTTATGGTTTACCAGTTATGCAAAAGTCGTTCACAATGAAGAATACTTTTGGAGACATTCCCAAAAAATTCGAGATATACATTTCATTTCTCATAGGAATATCTTAAACATATGATATTTTAATCAAAATCGTTAGAGCCATTTTTGAGAAAATTAAAATTTTCGAAAAATGTTCAATGTAAAGGGTAGTCTGGGGTGGGCGGATTTTCTTGAAAAAACCTTCGTGTCGCATCTTTGGAAGATACTGAATATAAATACCAAGTTTGGTGTTTATCCGACTGTTCGTTTCTGAGTTATGCTGTTTACAGGCACACAGACACACACACACACAGACACACACACGGACATGTTTCCAAAAATGCTTTTTTTGGATTAAGGGGGTCTCAAAACATGTACCTATTTCCGGTGAAATCTCGATATCGAATTTTTGGGTGGAATACAATACTTCCTCTACTTACTATACGTAGTAGAGAAAGAAATAATATCACTTTTAACTATTGAGGGTCGGTACTATTTCTCAATACTTGATACTTCATAAAAAACTGTAAAGTCGATCGTTTCTTCCACAATTTATGCTCTTATTAGTTTTTTCTGTATTTAAAGGCAAGTAACCAATTTTGTGTGGTCTGCTGATTCCGAAAATGTTCGTGTTTGACATTCTACAAATAATAATAGTAATAGTTTATTTGCTTCCGGTTTTACTTTCTCTACTACGTATAGTAAGTAGGAGAACTATTGTATTCCACCCAAAAACTCGATACCGAGATTTCACCGGAAATACATGTTTTGAGACCCCCTGAATCAAAAAAATTAGAAACATGTCCTTGTGTGTATCCGTGTGGCTGTCTCTCTGTCTGTCTGTCTGTCTGTGTGTGTGTGTGTGTGTGTGTGTGTGTGTGTGTCTGTCTGTGTGTCTGTGAACAGCATTAGTCAGAAACGAACAGTCGGATAAACACCAAACTTGGTATTTAGGTTCAGTATCTTCCAGAGATGCGACACGAAGGTTTTCAAGAATATCCTCCGACCCAAGATTATCCTTTACATGGAACATTTTTCGAAAATTCTAATTTTCTCAAAAATGGTTCTAACGATTTTGACTAAAATATCATGTGTTTAAGATATTTTCATGACAAATGAAATGTATATCTAAAATTTTCTGGGAATGTCTCCAAAAGTATTCTTCATTGTGAACGACTTTTGCATAACTGTTAAACCATAAGAGACAGACAAAATTTTACTACACAAAGAATGTAGATCGCGTTAAAATACACAATTTATGTTATATATATATTTTTGGTTGAGTGATCCGTTTTCAAGATATTGCTTGCTATTCCCTTAAATTTTCAAATACTTTTTCTCAAATTCGTTATTCATTTTTTTATGTCCTGGACATGCAAAGAGAATGGAATACTCCACATAGCAACCAGATCTTAAAACATTTGACTATCACATAAAACCTACCATATTCCCCTTGCATCTACAAGAAAATTAGCAATAAGATTAACATCTCGATTAACATGAAGTATATGGAGAATAGCGTAGGTAAAAATAGTTTGTACAAGAGTAGAGAAAGTCATGTGAGTGTAACACATCAGATTTGTGTATAGGTAACTATATTTTTTTCTGAAAACCTTTTATTGAATGCTCTATGCATATTATGTAAATTAGTCGTATGATATAGCTGTATGCTACGCTCGTAACCTGAACTTGGATTACGTGAACACTAACAAATCGAAGGAAGGAACAAATATTTCCATGCGCTCTATTATATCCGATCTATTTCTGCTGAAGTCACAGATTTTGGTCACCGAAGTAGGTGCACGTAATGGTTGAGAGTGAGTCATCAAGCCACGCTGAGGCAGTATTTTTAATACTTTAATGATTTCAGTCTAATTATATAATATAAAATTCAATAACAGCCCGCCTTAAAGCAATATGAGTATAAATAAAAATATAAAACGTGTATGTAACAGTTATTGTATTCATGTTTATATTATTATGTACATGTTCAATAATGTTATGTGAATGCATTACGTAATTTAATGATGTAGGAACTGTGAGAATAATAGGTTAAAAGATGCTAACAATGAGGTAACCTTGGTGCAATAATGAATTGGAAAGTAATAATGCTACCAGTAATTCTTGGAGCAACAATAATGTAATTTTTGAGACAGTTTATAAATAGCCAATCAACAACCAGAAAAAGCTTAAATGGTGGTATTCTATTTAAGTATGAATAGCCAATCAGAGACTTTAAATACAGAAATTTACAAATTCAGGCGGTAGAAATCAGTTGCTAGCAGACAGCGTTCCTAACTGGACGCGAGACACGTCCTTGAGAATTTTAGTACGTACTCAGTGGGAGACGAAAATTCATTATAAAGTTTATGTGTTAAAAGGTGCAAGTAATTAATAAATAATCTCACAGCTCTCTATAATTGAAGTGTCATTTAATCGTGTGAAGGATTAATAAATGGAGTGAAGTAAAAATTATAATCTGTGTAAGCCTACATTCACACCCTGTTAAGAGAGACTTGTATCTACAAATTAATACTGACGCAGCCGAGGCAAGCATATATATATATATTATTTGAAGAAAACATAAAAATACAAAGTTGATTCTTGAACATTGGGGTGAAGACCACCGGAAACTTTGTACCATACGTGGGGCAGTTACTACATCAAGTTGGGCTTTCCATACATGAAGAAACAACCTACTTAAACGCTATTGCAAAAACGTGATTTAGTGTGTCAGCTAAATTAGCTTCATTCATAACTCAGTTAACGCTGCATGTTACACAAGTACCTCTACTCCTTCCTTCATTGTTCTGCATGTTTTCGTTTAGACACAAGAGCCTATGGAATGTTGCATTGATTCACCCACAGGAAACACAGTCAAGGTCTATCAACAACTATACTCCAGCAACTGTTTAGGACACGTGCGAGGCAATAACATGAAATCTCGATTGCTTTCATCCCTTATCTAGCACCAAGTTGAATGCAACAACTTTCAATAATGACAAATTTAAAAGTATCGAAGGTAGACATACTTTGATACGATCAAGTATAGAGAGTATCGAAGTCCCATTCGTACTTTTAACATGCGCTGTCATATACAATTCTTTAGACAGCCCTGAATATTAAATTATAAAGCATCAGCTCAAATTTGTGTGCAAATAGCAGTATACATTCGTACATGCGCAATGGGTAGCTCTAGTCTGTTGTTGCTTGAGCTTCATAACACCAGCGTTGATAATCAGGCAGAGGGGTTTTAGTAAGTAAATTATCAAGTTAGGAACGCACAGAGGGTTGGTGGCGAGGGAAGTGTTTGCGGCACCGTAGTGCTCTGTGTAAACAAATATGAACCGTTGAAGGTACTACACTCTGCTTCGAAAGCAGGTTAATCAGGATTACACAGTATCGGAAGAAAACAAGGTAGGTATATCTAGCTATTGGTAGTGTGCAATTAAGTTTCTTCATTATTTAATTAAATTATTAATGTGTAGAAATTTGAGCTATATTGGCTTTTTTGTTACATCGGGAGTTTTACAATGTGCAATAATGCATTTTCGAAATACATGGAACATAAATAGCATCCGATTAGCACGTAGACACTTGTTATATTTTGATAAACTACGTTCCATATCATCCGACATAGTAGGTGCAAATAAAAAACGCAAAAACAGACTTGCTTGAGACTCCCTGCCTCATGTACGGCGTCCCTCGTTTTACACATTTATCTAAAGTTCAAGATTTATACACTACTCAGTGTTTCTGAAACCTGTTCTATTGCCTCAACAGCTTCTGGTATTTTTATTGTCTATGTTTGCAAATACATATGTTACTGCAGTTGCAATATTACTAAAATGATTCTGAATATATAAAAAATCGAAGTAAAACTGATGTAATTATTTACCTCACTGAACGTATATCTTCATTTTCTCTCGTCAAGGACGTTAATTACATTAACAGCTTTGTCGTAATATTGAGCTTAGCATACTGCAGCCTGTAGTCATGTTCCCCGCCGAGATACAATTGCTACTGGAGCCAAAGGAATTCCAGTTCCATCCCCATAGGTATTTTAATTCTTGAGGGTGCCTTGCGAAATACCTTTGTCACGTTGGCTATAAAAGTATCAGCAGCCGGAAAACGGGCTCTAACTTCTTGCAAAACTTGGTAACAACAATCTGCTAAACATGTTGCATGTACGAGGGCCGTCCAGAAAGTAACCTCCGTTTCGAAATAAACATGAAACCTTGGCCTTCTTAACAATCAACCTCCATTCTGCTCAATCTATTGCTTTCCCATTCCATCGTGTCACCTTCATGACACTGTGGAACCACTTTATCCTGGGCTTTCCTCTCCTCCTTGCCGAGCAGATTCTTCCATCCATCATTCTCTTATGGGCATTGCATTCTTTCATATATCACACAGGATCAAGCCTCTTTAACGTTCTTGCTTTTATAAATCTGACTGTATCTTTTCCTCTTATAAATTGGTCAATTTCAAAATTATAACAAATTCTCTCTTTATCTTATTCCTTATATGTACATTTTCTGTTCTACCATGAGCATTATCCAAGTTTCAGCCCTATATGCGGCCACTTGTCCAATCATTGTTTTATATATATATATATATATATATATATATATATATATACGTATTTTTGTTATTCTATTAGCAAAATGTACTCCCACTGTTTGGATTCTGTGTGTAATAGCATCGCTTGTTTTGGCTTCGTTATCAATTATTATCTCCAGATACTTCAGTTTCTATACTCCTTCTAACGCTTTTCTTTCTATTTCTAGATCTTTTGTTATTATCTAGTTTCTTGGGCTAATATAGAGTGTGAGCGTTTTAAGGTGAAGCCACAGGCCGGCTATATGCCTAGCACACTGTATTGCAGTGATCTCGGTACTTTTCCATTGCACAGCTGGCGGAATATCGCTGCTTTGTGTTCGTGCTATAAAGAGAGTTGTGCATTTCAAAGGTGAAAGCTTTTTCAAGACATCAGTATTGTGTGATTTCCCTAAGAGTGTTAATGTCTTGTTACTAGTCCACTGCAACGCTGCCGAGAAATTCGCGCTTGAACAACCAATCTCTATGTACGATATACACGTAAAACCGAATCATGTAGACAAGTGTGTAGACAATTTCAGGGGAAATTTCCTGGTTTATCGGTTTCAGGGAGAGAAACTGTTAGACGCCGCTAAACCTAACAAGCGAAAACAAGATGTTCTAGCGGAGGAAAGCATTGGCCCAATTGCTGCATCTATTTGTGGGGTACACTAAAAAAGCTGATAGGATCAATCCTTAGACCATAGACGAATTAAAGGACAACCAAAACAAAAATTATTAACCTTATACAAGAACTTATGCATGTGAATGAAAATTTATTCGAACATGCCAGGAATGTCTTCACACAGATGGACATCACTTATAACAAGGTTAGTACTCATTATAGTGCATGTTACTATCACTAGTGAGTAAGTAACACAGGAGTTATGTAACAAAGATACCAGGAATTTCTTCACACAGATGGACACTACTTATAACAAGGTTAGTACTCATTATAGTGTATGTTACTATCACTAGTGAGTAAGTAACACAGGAGTTATGTAACAAAGATACCAGGAATGTCTTCACACACATGGACACTACTTATAACAAGGTTAGTACTCATTATAGTGTATGTTACTATCACTGTGAGTAACACAGGAGTTATGTAACAAAGATACCAGGATTGTCTTCACACAGATGGACACCACTTATAACAAGGTTAGTACTCATTATAGTGCATGTTACTATCACTGTGAGTAAGTAACACAGGAGTTATATAACAAAGATACCAGAAATGTCTTCACACAGATGGACATAACTTATAACAAGGTTAGTACTCATTATAGTGTATGTTACTATCACTAGTGAGTAAGTAACACAGGAGTTATGGAACAAAGATACCAGGAATGTCTTCACACAGATCGACACCACTTATAACAAGGTTAGTACTCATTATAGTGCATGTTACTATCACTGTGAGTAAGTAACACAGGAGTTATGGAACAAAGATACCAGGAATGTCTTCACACAGATGGACACCACTTACAACAAGGTTAGTACTCATTATAGTACATGTTACTATCACTGTGAGTAACACAGGAGTTATAGAACAAAGATACCAGGAATGTCTTCAAACAGATGGACATCACTTATAACAAGGTTAGTACTCATTATAGTACATGTTACTATCACTGTGAGTAACACAGGAGTTATAGAACAAAGATACCAGGAATGCCTTCACACAGATGGACATCACTTATAACAAGGTTAGTACTCATTATAGTGCATGTTACTATCACTAGTGAGTAAGTAACACAGGAGTTATGTAACAAATATACCAGGAATGTCTTCACACAGATGGACACCACTTATAACAAGGTTAGTACTCATTATAGTGCATGTTACGATCATTAGTGAGTAAGTATCACAGGAGTTATGTAACAAAGATACCAGGAATGTCTTCACACAGATGGACACCACTTATAACAAGGTTAGTACTCATTATAGTGCATGTTACTATCACTGTGAGTAAGTAACACAGGAGTTATATAACAAAGATACCAGAAATGTCTTCACACAGATGGACATAACTTATAACAAGGTTAGTACTCATTATAGTGTATGTTACTATCACTAGTGAGTAAGTAACACAGGAGTTATGGAACAAAGATACCAGGAATGTCTTCACACAGATCGACACCACTTATAACAAGGTTAGTACTCATTATAGTGCATGTTACTATCACTGTGAGTAAGTAACACAGGAGTTATGGAACAAAGATACCAGGAATGTCTTCACACAGATGGACACCACTTACAACAAGGTTAGTACTCATTATAGTACATGTTACTATCACTGTGAGTAACACAGGAGTTATAGAACAAAGATACCAGGAATGTCTTCAAACAGATGGACATCACTTATAACAAGGTTAGTACTCATTATAGTACATGTTACTATCACTGTGAGTAACACAGGAGTTATAGAACAAAGATACCAGGAATGCCTTCACACAGATGGACATCACTTATAACAAGGTTAGTACTCATTATAGTGCATGTTACTATCACTAGTGAGTAAGTAACACAGGAGTTATGGAACAAATATACCAGGAATGTCTTCACACAGATGGACACCACTTATAACAAGGTTAGTACTCATTATAGTGCATGTTACGATCACTAGTGAGTAAGTATCACAGGAGTTATGTAACAAAGATACCAGGAATGTCTTCACACAGATGGACACCACTTATAAAAAGGTTAGTACTCATTATAGTGTATGTTACTATCACTACTGAGTAAGTAACACAGGAGTTATGTAACAAAGATACCAGGAATGTCTTCACACAGATGGACACCACTTATAACAAGGTTAGTACTCATTATAGTGTATGTAACTATCACTAGTGAGTAAGTAACACAGGAGTTATGGAACAAAGATACCAGGAATGTCTTCACACAGATGGACACCACTTATAACAAGGTTAGTACTCATTATAGTGTATGTTACTATCACTAGTGAGTAAGTAACACAGGAGTTATGGAACAAAGATACCAGGAATGTCTTCACACAGATGGACACCACTTACAACAAGGTTAGTACTCATTATAGTACATGTTACTATCACTGTGAGTAACACAGGAGTTATAGAACAAAGATACCAGGAATGTCTTCAAACAGATGGACATCACTTATAACAAGGTTAGTACTCATTATAGTACATGTTACTATCACTGTGAGTAACACAGGAGTTATAGAACAAAGATACCAGGAATGCCTTCACACAGATGGACATCACTTATAACAAGGTTAGTACTCATTATAGTGCATGTTACTATCACTAGTGAGTAAGTAACACAGGAGTTATGTAACAAATATACCAGGAATGTCTTCACACAGATGGACACCACTTATAACAAGGTTAGTACTCATTATAGTGCATGTTACGATCACTAGTGAGTAAGTATCACAGGAGTTATGTAACAAAGATACCAGGAATGTCTTCACACAGATGGACACCACTTATAAAAAGGTTAGTACTCATTATAGTGTATGTTACTATCACTACTGAGTAAGTAACACAGGAGTTATGTAACAAAGATACCAGGAATGTCTTCACACAGATGGACACCACTTATAACAAGGTTAGTACTCATTATAGTGTATGTTACTATCACTAGTGAGTAAGTAACACAGGAGTTATGGAACAAAGATACCAGGAATGTCTTCATACAGATGGATACCACTTATAACAAGGTTAGTACTTATTATAGTGCATGTTCTATCACTAGTGAGTAAGTAACACAGGAGTTATGTAACAAAGATACCAGGAATGTCTTCATACAGATGGATACCACTTATAACAAGGTTAGTACTCATTATAGTGTATGTTACTATCACTAGTGAGTAAGTAACACAGGAGTTATGGAACAAAGATACCAGAAATGTCTTCAAACAGATGAACACCACTTATAACAAGTTTAGTACTCATAGTGTATGTTACTATCACTTGTGAGAAAATAACGCGGGAGTTACGGAACGAAAAACCCCCACGTAACAGACACGTGCGGAGCACGCATACACGCGATCCTTGGCCAAACCATAAAACGATCGCACTGTGGTTTTTTATACATTTACCTTCAATCGTATCTGCGCTGCCCTTTTTTCCAAAGTATTCTTAAACATCTATTTTTTTCTACTTTGAACTTGCTGGAAAGGTTACGTCATAAGCGTTATTTTACATTTTGTTTTCCCACATTGGTTGGAGGAAGACATGAAAATGACATCACGTTTGGTCACGCACGTGGCTTTCGCTGCATTCTAAATGATATTATAAGAGCAATGCATTAAGACACAATACAATCAGAGCACAGTGGGTTGGGAGGCGTTTTAATACAGATAATAGATATCCGTGCGGTTCCCTGGAAACCATAATTAAAGTAATGCTTTCTATAACCCCCCCTCACTTTCTGTGTTGGAGCGTGAGGTTTTGTCCCGAAAATTCTCTGTGAGTAATTTCAGACATGCAACGTCTTAGAAGTAAACTTCCAGCCAGATGTAGCCTGGTGCCAACATTATTTCACAAAAATATATAAGAGAGTGAATACCAGAATTTATGTTGGTAATGTAAATGACTAGATGACCCGTGTCCTTGAAAACTATATAAACACACCATGATCTGTCATTCACTAACATTTAAACGCTGTAGTCGCCTGGGTGTGCACAACAAGATTTTGGTCCATTTTTACTTTCTCTACTACGTATAGTAAGTAGGGGAAACATTCTATTCCACCCAAAATTTCAAAACCAAGATTTCACCGGAAATACATGTTTTGAGACTCCCTGAATCCAAATAAGGCGTTTTTGGAAACATGTCCGTGTGTGTGTCTGTGAACAGCATTGCTCAGAAACGAACCGACGGATAAACACCAAACTTGGTATTTAGCTTCAGTATCTTCCAGAGATGCGACACGAAGGTTTTCAAAAAATCCCCCCATCCCAGATTACCCTTTACAGGGAAAAGTTTTCGAAAATTTAATTTTTACAAAAACGGCTCTAACGATTTTGATTAAAATACCATATGTTTAAGATATTTTCATGACAAATAAAATGTATATCTCGAATTTTCTGGGAATGTCTCTAAACGTATTCTTCATTGTGAACGACTTTTGCTTATCTGGTAAGCCATAAGGGATAGACAAAATTTTACTACACAAAAAATGTACATGGCGTTAAAATACACAATTTATGTCATATACATTTTTTTTTTGTTGAGTGAACCATTTTCGAGTTATTGCTTGTTATTCCCTTAAATTTTTCAATACTTATTTTCTCAAATGGGAATTCGTTATTCATTTTGTTTTGACTTGAATATGCAAAGAGTATTAATCTGGGGCAAAGAGAATGGTGCTGCAAATAGCAACCAGATATTAAGAGATATGTCTGTGCTTATATTGCCCTTGCAATTACAAAACAAGGGGAACATAGTACGCCTTAAGCGATAGTCAAATATTTTTAGAACTGGTCGCTATGTGTAAAATGTAATTGTCTTTGCATGTCAAAAGATCGTTTCTGCAAATATTTATCTAGATTAATATGAATTAGATGGAGAATAATAGTTTGTAAAAACAGTTTGTACAAGAGTAGAGAAAGCATGAGAGTGTAACCTATCAGATGTTTTTGTAGAAAAAAAAAACATCAACACTATTGCATACATGGACATGTTACACAATTTGCTATTTACTCAAATTTAGCAAATGGAAATGGGGTTACAAATAATCTTTTAGGAAGATGGAGTACCGTGCCATTTCGCAAACCATGTCCGAGAAGAGTTAAATAATCGATTTCCAGACTGATGAATTCACAGATGTGGACTAATCTCCTGGTCAGCTACAACTCCAGATCTTGCACCATTAGACTCTACTTTTGGGGCTATGTCAAGAATAAGGTACAGTGAAATACTTGAGAATATCGGCCATCTAAAAGAAAGAATAAGACAAGCAATTGCAAGCATTACGCCAGATGTACTTGTCGGAGTGTGGGCTGAAGTTCAGTTTCAATAGAGCTGTGCAGTGAATGGTGCTCATATTGAAACTAATGTTATTTGGAAACTGTTTGAGTTATTTCATTAACTAAAAGTCCTTTCTCTCAATTACACATAATTCTTAGTTCACAGTGAACTCGTAAAACCCCGGCATTCATTCTTGGAAAACCTGTTCACAATAACATGTATACAAAATAATCTTTTTCTTTTGAACCAATTAAAATTAAGAAATGCCTGTGCTAATATTTCTTTATGCTTGTATTCTAAGCTCGTATTAACAATTTGAGAGCGATACAATGAACAACAGGATCCAAGGACCATTTTAGATTACCATATCAAAAATGATTAATCATGAATAAAAATGAATATCCCAAAAATATCCTAATAGTTCACATAAGCCTTGCCATAAATATTAATAAGAAAACAAATCAGTATTTTCTGCTAAATTTCCCTTCCCAATTTTAATTTCATTTTATGTATGTGTCCACCGCCTGTGGTGCCGTAACAAATAAGAACGGGGGTCAGGAGCAGTCAGACGGAGGAGCCCCCTGTATTTGGAAAACAGCACCGCAAGAAGCCTACAGTGGCCGTTTGTGCTTCCAACGTGACTCCTGGGAGGAAGGGGAGGACCGAAGGGGGCCAGATACGGACGACATGTGCACCAGCAAGGACGGGGTTCCTAACGGCTCTAACATGACACCAATCCTGACGCCGCTAGTCCTGCCTTAGCAACCCGAAACCTGGGGGAAGGGGTCCCAGCAGTCTCACCAAACACTAAAGAGAAATCTTTCCAATGAGCAAATTCCACCGTCCTGCGGCAGCATACCTGTCGCCGTCGCCTCAAACAGATACAAGGAAATGATGTTGATAGTAAATTCCTAGCAGAAAGGAATCCACCCCAAAATTCGCCTACCGACCCAGGAAAACCACGAAAAACCATGGCACGAATGGCCGGCCCACGCGAATTGAACCTGGATCTCCCGAATACCAGCCTCACACTTTACCACGGACCCATCTCCGTCGGTAAGAACGGGCACTAATAAAATATTAAAATTAAACAAATTGCAAATAAACGATAGTCATATGAAAGTAACAGATTTTAAAGTGTGTGTGTGTGTGTGTGTGTGTGTGTGTGTGTGTGTGTGTGTGTGTGTGTGTGTGTGTGTGTGTGTGTGTGGTGCATTTCGCTTAAGCTAACATAATTTTTCAACTCGTTAAATATATGACAGAACAATTTTAACAGAAACCGTGCGAGTTTATGCGAGGTCCGCCTGTGTGTCTCGTTACACACACGGGCCGCGTAATCAACAAAATAATTACATATTTAGATAGGAGCGTCCAGATCTGCGCCCGGAGAAGTAATTCCCCGAGTAGCGGACCAACTTCATTTGATTTCAACATTGACGTTTGTTACACGCGAGGCAAGGAGCGTAAAACAAGATTATACCGACGTGGACGCCAAAGAACACGCTCCCAGCAATAATTACTCTATGGTATTCTTTTTACGGCAGTAATTGCTCCTTCTGTGCGCTGCGTTGATTGCATATAGTACACACACTCAAAACCGCTGCGTCTGTTGCCCATGGTCAAACTTCCCCGAAGAGTTTACTTTTACCAAGCCAAGAAGTCTTTCGATACACAGGTCTCGGTTCAAATATCGCACCCCGGTCGTTCACACTTCATATTTCAGTCATGCAGGCAAAAAAAAATAAACAAATAGAATAAAAATGGATAAAAATTTACTTCACAAAGTATCCTCGCTCATTGAAACATACAATTTACACCACCTACATGTTTACTCTCTCTAGCCACGTACATAATAGATACACAAGATATTGCATTCAGTCCAAAAGTTCGGTGCCGGGATTTCACCGGAAATACATGTTCTGAGGTCTCCTGAATCCAAAACAAAGCGTTTTTAGAAGAGGATCCGCGCGGACGCATGTTTGTGTATGTGAACATAATAACCGAAAAACGAAAAGTCGGATAAATACCAAACTTGGCATTTGAAGAAGGTAGTTTGTAACGTTATTTGCACCACGCTTTGGGTATCAATTTGAAGTAGGTTTTTTTTTTTGTTTCACGTATGGAAAAGCCTATTTGAAGTAGGAGTTGTATTATATTTCAACTGTTGGGGAGCCGAACTTGAAATTCGTTGCGACCGCACGTATAGTAAACAGTTTCCCGTAGCCTTCGCCCCAAATGTATTTTCAGGTGGCCTTTGTCCCAAGTTTAAAGAAATGTTAACTTTGTAATTAAATTTTTTCTTCAAATATTTAATATTTATGTTTGCCTCGGCTGCGTCATTATTATTTTACAGACATGGATATCTTGACAGGGCGTGATGCGACAAGAATGTAGGCTTACACAGATTATAATTTTACTTCACTCCTTTTATTAATGCTTGATACGATTTAAATAACACTCCACTGATATCGAGAGCTGTGAGATTATTTTTATCAATTAATTGCACTTTTTAACACGTAAAACTATTTTTCGTCTCACACGAAAACGTAATTAATTTCTCGAGGACACATCTCACATCCAGTTACAATCACTGTCTGCAGGCAACTGAATTGATTTCAACCGTCCAAACTTGTAAATTTCTGTATTTCAAGTCTCTGATTGGATACTCCTAATCCAATAGAATGTCTCAAAACTGTCTCAAAATTTACATTATTGCTTCCAAGAATCAAAAGTAGTACTGTTAAACTTTCTTACTCATTATTGATTCAAGATTACCTCATTGTTACCCCATTGTTAGCAAGTTTTAACTTATTATTCTCACAGCTCCTACATTATTAAATTACGTAATATATTCACATAACATTATTACACATGGATACATAATATAAACATATACAATCACTGTTACATACATTTTACAAATTATTACATACACGTATTACTTTAAGGCAGGCTTTTATTGAATTTACATATTATATAATTAGACTGAAATTATTTAAGTGTTAAAAATACTGCCTCATATTTATATTCAGTACCTTCCAAAGATACGACGCGAAGATTTTCAAGCAAATCTCTCCGCCTCAAACTACACTTTACATTGAAGATTTTTCGAAAAATGGCTCTATTTTGGTTAAAATACTATATACGTATTAAAGATATTTTTCCAGACAAAAAAAATGTATATCCTGAATTTTTTGTGAATAGTCCTTGAAGTCCTCTTCATTCGGAAGGAATTTTATACAATATTACATAACTGAAAAACGTTTAAGGGACACACAAAAATGTGCTATGCAAAAATTATGGATATCTTTAAAGTACACAATTTATATCAAATAAGATTTTTGTGACATTAACCATTTCTGAGATATCCTATATTAATGATTCAATTTGCTAAATGCTTTGTCGTTCCTTTTAAGTCACATCGATTTTCAGTGGTTTCTTGCGATGTCATGGAAACAGTATGGAATTTTAAGGCCAGCATATAGCGTCCAGTTGTTAAACATTTGACTATCGCTGTTCCCTTTGTATCTATAACGGAAATGTGTAATATTGCTGTTGCTGCAAATTTCGAAATATTTATGTCTTTATTTCTTCCTAACTTCTTAGCATTTTATTCTTTTTAAAGTATTCAATCACCATTCATTAGTTGCTCACTAGTCCTGCAAAGGTCATAGAACTTCAAGGAAAGCATAACGAATCGCTTTTTAGATATCTCATTATTGCTTCAAACGTTTTTTGGATTAACGTGAACAAGATATAAAACTAACAAGCTTGTGAATATTTGTAGAACAAATACAGAAAAAAATTCTGTTGTGTTACATTCATATACAATTCTCTACTTAGTATCTTTATTTCTGAATATCCTCTACACACTGCACCTAAAAAACTTATTCTGAACTATATATAAACACTTAATTGTAATAAAAATTCATAAAAATAGATTTGTTACACATTTTTAGTTTCTGTGCAGCGTACTCAAAAGGTAAAGAAGGTATTCATTTACACCGAAAAATTTAATAGGGTAATTCCGGGAGAGATGGACCCCCTTTTCTGAATCTCCCATATTTCTTTTATTTTTAGTAAACGTGGTTAAAATGGTAGTACCTTATGATTTTGATGGCACCAATAAACCATATATAGCTGTATATATGCAAAAGACGTATTAACAGACTTGTAAATTATGAACAAAAAAATTACACAAATGGTCCATCTAACCCGTAGTACTCGGGTTAGATGGACCATGGTATATGGGAGAGATGGACCTGCATAAAATAGGAGGAGAATTAAATGATACATTCGTAATTAGCACTTATTGGTATATTGTAAAATATTTATGATGTAGAACAAACATTTGTTGTTTTACTGAGTTCATTTTGGAGTATGTTTTTTAGATTTACTCTATCCTCCCACATAAGTCGCACTTCATGCCGTATTTGGTGCAGTTCTCATGAAGCCAACGGGAACACATTGGGCATTGGATCCAGTCTTCATTGCTTTTGGTTGCGTTGTAGTCCTCTCCGCACCCAGCACGTTCATTTTCATTCCACTCTTCAAGATCATCGTCACTGTCATTGCATACACCATCATCATCGTTTAGGGACTCTTCGGAATCAGAATTGTCGCTCCCTCTTCTTCTGGTTCTTGGCCTCTTATATTTAGTTACATTAGATTTCCCATTAGCTCTACTCTTCTTAGCTTTCCAAAGCTTAACATTCTCTTTTGAATTCGGTATCTTGGAAACACTTGCTGCCTTACCACTCAGTGTAGTTTTCTTCTTCAAAGTTGCTATTGGGGAAATGTCATTAAGGAGTTTACTTGGTGTTGGTATTTGGGTCTCCTTGTCTACCTGAGTTTCATTAGGAGAATTATTTTCCACGTAGGAGATCCCAGGAACTGCCAAGAAATCATCAGTTTGAGGACGTGTGGAACTTGAAGCATTAGTCAAAGGTAAATCATTTGAAATATCTAGCAGCTTCGTTGATTCCCATAACTTGCTTTTTTATTGCATCCACAGCCTTCTGTAAGTGGTCTACACTCCAACATCCTCTTGTAGAGCCCTGTTTCCTTTTGTAGGTAGTTGGCATTCCTCTAAAATAATAATAATAATAATAAACAAGGCATCTATCTCTATTTTTCCTTTTATAAACGATTTATCGATACTCACACTATATATATATATATATATATATATATATATATATATATATGTATATATCTATGTCATTAGTCAAAAAGTAGACAAATGTTTATTTATATATTACACTATAACCACTAACGTTTTACCAAAAAAGGATTATATAAACATTAACGTTATAAAAAATATGGTCCATCTCTCCCGTGATGACCTGGTCCAACTCTCCCGAATGTCAGGGAGAGATGGACCAGCCTGCCATTTTGCTTCGCTTGGGGGCAGCGTCACCTGAACACGCCATGAGGATACATTTACTTGTTTTACGCTTTATAGGAAGCTTTGGTAAAAGTGTGATATCAAATAGTGTGTATAATACTTAACTATATAAATAGTGAGAAAAAAATTGACATACCTGATTTTAATTATGCGATATATAAATAAAATGCTTCAACAAATCAAGACGAAAACAACACTGTCACACATTCTCATCTGGCATTAGCAGGCGACACTACCGCTAACTCGCTCTACTGGCCGGTTCGAGAAATAATTAACTGGTCCATCTCTCCCGGAATTACCCTACTAATATTTCACCGGAAATACATGTTTTGAGACCCCAAAATCCTCATAAAACGTTATTTGCGTGTGTGCACGGTATAAGTACAAAACGAATAGGCGTATAAATACCAAGCTGGTACTTATGTTCAGTATTTTTCAAAGATACGACACGAAGATTTTCAAAGAAAAAAAATTCCCCGCCCTAAACTACCCGTTACATGGAACAGTTTTCGAAAGTTTTATTGTTTTAAAATGGCTATCGATTTTGATTAAAATACCGCATGTGAAAGATATTTATACGCCAAATAAAATGTATATTTTGTATTTTATGGGAAAAGCCTTTGAAGTCCTCTTCATTCGGAAGAGATTTTGTATAATCTAGTATAACTAATAAACATTAAGTGATAGACAAAACATACTACACAAAAATGTAGATCTCTTTAAAACACATAATTTATTTCAAATATGTTCCTTTGTAGCAGGAGCCATTTCTGAGATATCTGTTATTAAATTGTTCATTTCTTGGTCATTCTCTTGAAGTTCTGTCAACATTCAGCTGTTTCTCGTGATGTCATGGAAACAGTATGGAATTTTAAGGCCAGCATATAGCATCCAGTTGTTAAACATTTGACTATTTTCTATCTATAACTAAATGTGTATTTTTGCACAGTTAATTCGGATTAAAGTGTGGTCGATAAAAAGTAAAGTTTGAACAATAATAAATTTCATCTGCATTAATAAGGCACAAACGGTAGAGAAACTCATGTGAATGTATCACATCAGATTTTCATATTACTACCAAGGGAACAGCGATGCTCAAATGTTTTAGAACTGGGCGCTATATGCTGGCCTTAAAATTCCATCCTCCTTCCCCCACTTCGCGAGAAAAGACTTAATAGAGAAAACACTTCACAAAATCACAAATAATTGAAACATTCAAATCAATAACATCGAATAACGCGGATATGGCTAGTGCCACAGAAAACGTTATATGTGAAATAAATTGCATTTTAAAGAGCTCTACAGTTTTGGTGCAGTAAGTGTTTGTGCTTAACTTATGGTTTATCCGTTATATAAATTATATAAAATTCATTCTAAATGAGTGTAGGGACTTCACATGCTATTTGCAGAAAACTCAAGGTATATATGTCTTCATGTAAATATCCTAAACGTATCAGATTTTAATCAAAGTTGATAGAGCCATTTTGCACAAAATCACAAAATTTTAAAAATATTTCCATGTAAAGGGTGGTAAGAAGTGGAACTTTTTGGAAAATGTTGGTGTGAATTCTTTGGAATATAATTTACTTAAATAGAGTTTGATTCAGGGGAGCTCAAAACATGTATTTCGGGTGCTAATTTAGTATCGAATTTTTGTGTAGAATTTCTACTTTCTATACCTATTAGTTTGAGAAGAGGTACACTGAAAATAGGTACCTAATTTTGAATTCAGATATCTTCTCGCCTCAAACCTTTAATCGTTGTCAGTGTTGTGTTTGAGATTAGAGTGACATAGCAGAACTAAACAATCATTCTGTCACGTCAACTGTGACAGAATTACTGTACACTTCAGGCAACTGTTAATCAACGTCGATTATTGCCAATCAAATGTGTGCATCATCTGTGACTGTTATTACACTGTCAATCATGTTGAGCATTCGCTGCTCTAGTCGATAGTAGTTACTGAACTTAATAAAATACAAGACAAGAATTTATTTCTGACAATGATTTACATCCCATTATTATCGCAGCCTTCAATTTACAGAAAATTGCAAATGTTTGTTATCACTGTGTAATCCTCAACACGACAAATAATGTTTGCTGTGTAAAGTAGAGTCAAGTAGACTTAAAAGTACATTCTGCCTTATCTGTTCATTTCTGTTGATGGTGGTAGGCCTTAGAGTGTCCTTCTTTACTTTCATACTTATACAAATAGTACAGGAAGGCTATCAGTCTCTATTAAGTTACATTAGCATGCTGTATGTGACCAAGTCACATTTGAAACTATTTCAAAGCCAACATATATCGTGAATGAGTTAAGTTGGATAGAAGGCTAGATTTTGATATGAATACAGAGGGTTGTTCGCAATGTATGGTAACAAACTTAAGACCCTCTTACCTTATGAAAAACCACGCCTCCACCAGCAGTCATGTTCTGTGTGGCAGCCTTTAGCTTGAGCTATCAATCTGCAGCACAGCTTCCCTGGAGCAAACTTCAGGGATGTCCATTTATTCCATTCCTCCTGGCCGCTTTCCAGAGACCATCCAAAGATCGTGGCCGCTGCTTCCAAGGGTTCTTTCCAGTAACCCAAATGCACAAAACTCCATCAGTGATGCATCAGATGACTTTAACACGGATGTCGCTGGAACTTATGGAATGTATTCCCATTTCTCTCTCTCTGTTCTGCAAAAATTTGTTGATTGAACCAGACATACGGATTGATGCCTTATCCTGATGCAACCAGACTTTATTTACATCTGCACCATAGAGAACAAGGATTTCTGTATAGAAAATTGTTATCAGGACGTTAGTATGATAACATGCCGAGTTAATTTTGACATTTTTATGTACACGACCAGTGCCTAATTGCCATTGTAACTGTACCTTGCTATTACCATGAAAACACTGGGGAAGTCTTCGTTAGTGTCCTTATACCAAATTTAAACTTTTTTTCTCCCCTTGGACGGTAATATATAGCTCAAGGTTTGTGACAGTCACTTAGATAAACATATGCCTCATCTAAAAAACAACAAACATTCACTTTTCACCAGCTAGGTATCGCTCATACAGCTTTCTGCTGTTAGTGGCACGTTCTCCAATGTGTTTAGGCAACAGCTTATATCCCCGGCTCTTATGGCACTTTTCTGGATTCAAATTCTGGTTGATTATGGTGTTCATAACGTTCACAGAGATCCCTAATTACAGTTCAATGGCCCTCTGAGTTGCAGGATTGGTCCAGAGGCATGGGCCTTCACCTTTCAAGTTATCTCCGGGGTGCGACTGGTGGCCGGTGGATTTCCCTGTTTCTTGACCTGTTTGTTGAGTGCACATAAAATCACTTTCTTAGATATGGTAAAATCACGCCTCTTGCACTGGTTAATAATCTTAGCATACAAGTATTTTGCATCGACAAGGGCAATAATTTATCCTTATCAGAATGGTTCTATTTTTGATGCCATTTGACGCAGCAAGAACAAGAGCACACAACTGAGGAAACACAATGATACACTCATACTGCTGAACCTTCATTCGGTTCTACATGTTTCAACGCTGAGCTATTGTGCTTGTCTGATATTACTATCATAGACGTGCACAACCCTCCGTAGAGTCGCTATGCGATGGATTTGAAATGCCATGCTCTGTGCAAAAAATGATAACGACTTCCCATTTGATAAACTATACGCATTTGAAAATTCCAACCAATAGCAAGGAATATCTCGGAAATGGTTATCCCCAAAGAACATCTAAATAAATTGACATAACTTGTGTGTTTTATCGCGATCCTCATTGTTTGTAATGTAAGACTTTTTATACATATCTCAGGATTTAGAATTGCACAGAGAGTGCCAATGAACTAAAAACCGGCTGCGCGGTGTTTTATCATGGGTGTGTAGACACATTATTCCGCGCTGCTCCTGCAATTAGGTCACGCTACTGGCACGGCTTTGCTCTGCTCTGGCTCTACAGCGATAGTTATTGCACTTAGTCACAAAGTATATTATGGCTAATTAGAGGTTTTCTACTGCGCAGCGTGTATTTATTTATGAACAGTATGTGTTAACTTAGTGAGCTTCTCAAGTGAAAATACGATTTGCAGCAAGATCTCCAGGTGTAAACGTTCCAGTCCGTACAATAATCCATACAGTTTATGCAAATAAATTTCAGGCCACAGAAGTGTTCAGTCTAAGAAACCTGAAGTTCGTGATGTTTTTATCAGCAGAAAAAAAACTAAGTGACATATAAATAATAGGCGTGGATAATAGCAACAATATCGAATCAGACGATGTGCACTTCTTCTTTCTAGGTTAATTTTGTCCTTTCTTTTGTTTTTTTTATTTCTTGTGTCTTCTTAGTAGTTTTATATATGTTGGTTATTGAGAATAAACAAGGTTATAATGACGTTAGGTTATAGGAGGGAGACATCTTGCGCACTGCGGCCTACGCGATATGTATTGCTGCTACTACCCCAGGATAAAGTGAAGGACCCACAGGAGGCTACGGGACGCAAGCAGATAGACCACAGAAAGGCGCGGAAGTCACTAACACTTCTGCTCGAAAACCTATCCCACTACTGGATCCAATGAAGGCAATGAACGACTCGTCAAATAAGCAACCCTCTAGTGTCCATGGGGAAATAACCTTTCCTTTGAGAAAGTAAGCGTGCCATCTGTCCGCCACCCCCACACACCACGAAACCTAGAAGTACACCTGAGAGATAAGAAGGAAATGGAATGAAAACCCCATGACGAGAAGGAAATCGTGACAAATGAGAAACCACCCGAATATTCACCTACCGACCAGGGAAGACCACAAAAAAACCAAGTAAGAGTGGGTGGTAGATCCGATTCGAACCCGAGGCCTCCAAATGCACGTTACCGCGGAGTGATCTTGCTCTGTTTGACCGAAGACGGCCTATTTTCTAAAGCTAAATAGCACAACGTTGTAGTGATAAACTGTCTAACCACAGGTAAGGAATGGTATAAAACGTGTTATAAAAATGAAAGTGCAACATTCCTTAAAACGCCTTGGAACTCTAATGTATAGCATTTCTACTATAGGCGCCTTTGTAGGGCACTGGTTTCGTTTCCAGCTCTCGTACTGAGGGTCCGGGATTCAATTTACGGCTCTGGCGTGGCCCTATCCACAAGTCTACCTCTGACTTGCTCATGCTAAGTATTGCCAAGACCCAACGTGGTTGGTAGTCCACGATAAAAGCTGTAGGTGTTTTCATTCCACTGTCAATCTCATCACCCTTCCTTCGGAGGCAACGGATTCCCCCCGCTGGGTGCCTCCACCCCGGAAGGGCTGGTGGAATGAGGTAACCCCCGAAGGTCACAGGTCTTATGGGGAGCATTAGAAATGACGACGGTATTTCTAAAATTGGGGCATTCTTTATGAAAAGGACATAAAGCTGTTTCTAAAGATTTTATGAAAACTACGGTGCAACCTTCTGCTGAAAACGCCCTGAACTTCTTGAAACTCTAACATATAACATTTACTCTCTAAGTTTGCCTTTAACACACACAAAAACTGGCAGATTTATATTCAATGGCAGACTTTTATATTTGAAGTACTTTTGAATGAGCTTCAAATGAAAAGACAAACGAGCTACTTAAGCTAGAATAGTCTTTTTTTTTCGCTGCCATACCCGACACAACAACATGGCGCACGACCTTTAAAAACAAAGGCTTTTGTTTCGGAAAACAGGGCGCTGTTGTCGAAAAAAAAAGTAGGAGGAAGTTTGCGCACGTCGTTATTAGGTCCTTTCTTTCCCGTTGCATTGTGGACGAAAAGAATTATTAAACCCTGAACCTTTGGTTCAAATACTCGTTGTATTGATTGAGGCCGATCATTCCGGAACAATATGGCGGTGTTCATTTTCTGCTGAGAGAGTTTAATCCCAGAGCGCGCTGATGAACGCTCGTTAAACAAAATATATGGGTTAATAATCTCAAACTCAGCGCCTCTCCTCCACTTAATCGCCTTTGAAAAGCGAACTTATATTGCTACGCCCTGTTACAAGCACTTTGGTTACACGCAAACAAACTTTAGAGAGCGGTATTTAAATAAATATATCTAAACAAGTGCTTATCATGAAAAGGACAACAATAATACGTACTTACAGTAAATAGAGCAAGTATTGTATTCCACGCAAAGAATAGATGTCCAGATTTCACTGGAAATACCTGTTTTGCTGCCCCTGAATCAAAGAAAACGGCACGTGTGTGTGAACATTATGACTAAAAAAGAAACACACACACACATGGTTTTCTATCTTTATAATATTATCATAGATATGTATTTGCAATGTATAGTATTGTCACGGTGCATTTGGTAGCAGCATTATTATAGTAATTAATGTATTGGTCATATAATGCGAGGGATGATCAACAAAGACAGACTGATTTTTTTCACAGATGTTTATTACTCCAATTCAATGCTTACATGATCTTTTTCAAAGTAGTCCCCTCCTACTTCAATGCACTTTTTGTAACGTCTCTGCCAGTCCTTGAACACGTGCTGCAGACCATTCTTTGTCAGGTCCTTGAGAATCGCCTCACTTTTCTTGAGCACTGCTTCAGAGTTCTCAAATCGAATACCTCTAAGCTTTGCCTTTAGTGATGGGAATAAAAAAAAGTCACAGGGTGCAAGATCGGGCTATAAGTGGATGTGGTACACTGGTAATGTTGAATCGAGGCAGAAACTGCATGACTTGATTTGCGACGTGAGGCCGTGCATTGTCATGATGAAGTCGCCATCCAGTCCGAGAAAGCTCTGGTCGTTTCTTTGCAATGTGCTTCCTCAGTGTAGCCAATACTGACGTGTAGTATGCTGCTGTAACAGTAGTGTGAGGGGGAACTGCATGCTGATAAACCATTCCATTACAGTCAAAAAATGTGATCACCATCACTTTCCCTGCAGATGAAACAACTTTTGTCTTTTTTAGTGTTGGAGAAACTGGCGATTCCCACACTGTGCTGGCTTGTTTTCCTTCAGGATTATAATGGTGCAGCCATAACTCATCACCGGTGATAATCACCTCCATTGTCTGGTATGCGAAATGCACGTAGGGTCTACAAAATAGAGCATTACTACCAACCTACCAATACGAGAGTGCTGCCGCCTACCAACATTATACATAATGCCGCTCTTTTCAAATATTTATGTTACAGATACGAAACTATCACGGAAGCTACAGGAAAAAATCAGTCTCAGTCTTTGTTGATCAGCCCTCGTAATAAGTTGTTAAACCCGGAACATAAAGCCGGGTGTCTGTGAACAGCATAACACAAAAACAAAAAGTCAGATTAGTACCAAGCTTGGTATTTAAATTCTGCATTCTCCAAAGATGCGACACGGAGATTTTGAAGAAATCCCCCCATCCCAGCTGCCCTTTACGTTGAGCATTTTTTGAAATTTTAATTTTCCAAAACATTTTTTTTATTTAGGGAGCCTCAAAGGATATATTTCCGTTGAAATCCTGATATTGAATTTTTGGGTGGATTGCAATACCTATAGCATACATGCGGTAGAGAAAACAAAACTTAACGGTGTGATTTTTAATTCTTTATCTTCACTTACCTGCTGATGCCAAATTTAAGAAAATTAAACTCACGATAAGGTTACAGGACTTTTAACCCATACATTGAATACCAATTAGTGTTAAAAATCAAGCAGTAGTTGATGTCGCAAATCTCACATTCTTTTGTCATGAACAGTGCGCAGAAACAATGGTCGTAAATATGGTGGGACGTATTTTCCGGAAATTAAGGATAGAAATAGAAAGTGTATTTATGGGGTACGTTGTCAGGTTCCTCTTCGCCACGCATAACATTTTCTAGCTGAGAAAACGCCAGCCCTACCGAAAGAATACTAATTGCATGTTGGGAAAATCTTGCTCTGCTTTGTTTCACACAAGTGATCTCCTTCCAGATTTGTGGCGAGACCCGGAAGATGCTGCATCAGATGACATTCAATCACGAGTCATTGCGAGGCAAATAGCGAGTTGCAGCGAGGATACTGAACTAAATAATGACGTATTGGTGCGTCTAGCCAGGTTCTATGCCTCATAGTCGATTTTGGACCGTCTTGCAGCGGGAACCCAAGCCGTTCTGCTCTCTCAACCACCATGTTACAAAGTATTATTTTAGGATGTGATAATCGACGAGCGTTCATGCATCATCAACCTCTACACAGGTAAGGCACATTTCACTTATTTATTCTGTAATCTCCTTTCCGGCCTCGAACGAAGTTTATAATAAATTATATACACTGGTGTACAACACCTAAGGACGAAAGTAATATACGCATGCTGTGACACATAGCTCGATGAAACTTGAATCACACATAGAGGAAACTGCTATAGTAGGCAACTAAACGAAATATACAATGAGACGAACAGAAATGCCACTTTTATTCATAGACCATAAGCTACACTAAAGTCAATACGACATATGATGGCTCTCTAGATTTACAGAAACAGATACATGGTGCTAAAAAGGATGTATGATCACCACGGACAGCAATGCATGCTCTGCATCGTGCTCCCATGCTGGCCACAAGCTTGGTAAGCAGTTCTTGTGGTAGAGTGTTCCATTCCTCCACCAGCGCTGTTGACAACTGTTGGATGGTTATTGGTGCATGTGGATGTGCTGCAATGCGTCCCTCCAAAGCATACCACAAGTGTTCGATGGGATTTAAATCGGGGGAACGGGCAAGCCAGTATATTCGCCGAATATCCTCTCGTTCCAAGACATCCTCCTTCGATGCGGTCGCGAATTGTCATCCATAAAAATGAAGTCAGGGCAAAAGCGCACATGGGGAAGCACTACAATATCACAATAAAGTTGACCAGTGAGCGTACCGTGTTCAAATATTTGGAGCTCGGTGCGGCCATGCAACATTATGCCTCCGCAAACCATAACATCCTGACGACAAAAACGATCATGTTCAAAGATGTTCCTGGGTTCATTACGTGTTCCCACCTCTCGCCAAATGAGGATACGTCGAGATTCACTACTTAGACTGAATCTGCTCTCATCCGAGAAGAGCACGCGTCCCCATTCCTTGTTGGTCCAATTTGGATGCTCTTGGGAGCATCGCAAACGGTGTCGCCGATGTGTGGATGTCAATGGAACACAACGTACTGGCCGTCGGGCAGAGACCGCCTCTGTGTAGTGACCGTGCCACTGTGTGTCGTGAGATTGCGTGCCTAGTTGTCCTGTTAAATGTGGTTGCAATTGCACCTGCTGTTTGGCGTGGATCCCTTCTTGCCTATTGCACAACATAGCAGTCATCTGCTGCTGTATTTGAGCGTTGAAGACCACCACCTCACAGCGGTGCCGGTGGTTTGGAAGGTTCCCCATACACGTAAAACAATGCTGTGAACAAATTCCAAACTCCTGAGCAACACTCGTCACACTTCGCCCTTCTTCCAGTTTCCCGATCTTTCTTCCCCGTGTGAGGTCATCCAAATGGTGTCTACGGGCCATGTTGCAATGAAGAACACCACTACAGTGCACCGTAACACCTTGCTAATTGCCACACACCCTCTTTTCCTGTTTCGTCAACTGCCCAGTGTTGCGGAACCAGACCCATTTGGCACTAAAGACTCGCTACACTCACGCCATGTGACGTCCAGCTTTCTGTGTACGTGTGAGAGACCTCTGGCAACATGCTTCCAGTCCTTCTACTTCAACCAAGTAGTTCATTTGTTATGTTACTTTACCCATCTCCTCCTTAGGTTTTGCACACCAGTATATATTTATAGATGTATGGGCTGTCATGTAATTGTTTGGGACCACTGATCATACCAGCAATCCTTCCTTTGGGCACGCACTATACAGTATAGACAAATTTAAAGACCTTCGCCATCCTTCTACACTCAGTGTTTCGCTCTGGTTTGAGTACGAATCTCTAAGTCAGAAGTAGCATGTGTAGGAGACGCACGAGTTTCCAGCCAAATATCTCGATAGGTAGTCCACAGAGACGCGTGGAAGTTCCCAAAAGTTCCTCGGTCGGAGAAGCGTCCTACTACTGGAGTTTCCCAGAGGGGGCAATGAACGAGCTGTTAACTAGGCGCCCTCTATTATCCACGCGGAGTACTCTTCCTTTGAGCAAGCATCTGTCTGCCACCGCCATACACCACAAAACCTAAAAGCACACCTATAGCATGAGTAAAAAACGGAATGAAAGGAATAAATCATGATAGTTGATCAATTACCCCAGCATTCGCCTACCGATCAGGGAAAACCACGAAAAGTGGACGGTCGACAGTTATCGAACCCGAGACCTCCCAAATGCGATTGTCACACGTTACGGCGAAGCCATCTCTCTCGGCAAGAGCCTATTTAAGATATTCTATGCATGTTACTTGGGCGTGCCTTAAGATGAACGAAGTCGATGTCTTATCCCTTCACGTTTTGAAGTTTCTAGAAAGAAGGTTAAAAGGTTGAAAGAATTGACTGCCTTTAAAAACGAAATTCACTCATGTCTGTCAAATAAGTGACAGTCGGAGCAGATACGATGCGGATAAAGTGATATAAAAGGAAAATGGATTTTAAAAAAATGGTTATGAAGTTTTATCGGTGGGATAGAGGGTTCGTCAATATGAGAACCAATAATGCATAACAAAGCCTTTCAGCGAATAAAGCGGGTCGGCGTGACAATTTCTGTGTCTAGCGAGGTATTCCCTCTTTCTTATGAGCGTGTTCTAAAACCCAATATCTTCTTGAGCTGGCAAAAAAAAACTTTGTGCAAACTTTTGGCTTTAATTTGGTTACGTTTGATATTAATGGTACCATATATTCTTTTCAATTCTATCTTCCTTGGGCTGTTGCATTTGAAATGAGCATTTTCGGTTTCAAAGTGATTTAGAATTCTTTTGTGCTTTGTGATTTCCACTTTCTCTACCACTTACCTACAGCAGGTAGGAGAAGCATTCAATTCCACTCAAAAAGTTGGATATGGAGATTTTACTTTCATTACGTATTTACACAGCTCGTTTTAGGTATAAGTAGGATACAGTAGAATAAACGATAGTCAGATTATTTAAAAGCGGGTCACTATGAGATGACTATGACATTCCATACACTTTATATAATCACCAGAAGAAAAGCTTGTTACATTCACATGACTTTCTCTACCCTCTATCGCTTATTAGTGTGTATACAAACTATTCTCACTAAAGCTTATTTTTCTATCTACTACGTTTTAATCCAAATAAATCTTTACAGAAACAGCTACATTACACATTTCGTTATAGATACAAAGAGAACAGCGATAGTCAAATGTTTAACTGGACGCTATATGCTGCCTTAAAATTCCATACTGTTTCCATGACATCGCGAGAAACAACTGAATGTTGACAGGACTTTAAGAGAATGACAAGTAATGAACAATTCGAACCTGTAATAACGTATATATCAAAAAACGCTTACACCATGAAAAATTTATTATCTACATTTTAGCGTAGTACGTCTTCGTTTATCAGTTATACAAGATTATACAAAATTTCTTACAACTGAAATGGACTGCATAGACTATTCCAAGAAAATTTAAGCTACACATTTTATTTGCCATATAAATATCCTTCATACGCGGCATTTTAATCAAAACCGTTACATTTTTTTAGAAAATATCGAAAAATGTTCCATCTAAATGGTAGTTTAGGATAGGGGAATTTTCTTGAAAATCTTTCTTTGGCATTCTTGGAAGGTATTGAACCTAAATACCAAATTTCGTTTTTGAGTATTGCTGTCCACAGACACAAACACGTCGGAACGTTTTTCTAAACATTCTTTTTCGGATTAAGGGAACCTCAAAACGCGTATTTCTGTTAAATCTGTGTATCGAATTTTTCGGTGGAATGCAATACCTTCTCCACCTGTTATGTACGTGGAAGAGAAAGTAATAAGAGGTAAATACTTCAAAATTCAAATCAACAACAAAGAATATCCGAAAATAGATAAAATATATTTGTCATAGATTGTGTGTTTCTGCGAGATCTACATTAAAGGTTTCCGGTTTAGAAATTGTACAAATTTCATTTCGAATGAAGAGGACATATTTGTCAATTTTTCTGAAAACAAAATATAACGAAAAATTTTCCATACATAGGGAATTTTGGGGTAGAGGATTTTCAGAAAAATTCGTGTCGCACGCTGCGGCGGTATTTATGTTGTATTTATTTATTTATTTAGCCCCACGTTTGGGAGCCAATTTGCGATGGTAAATTTATAATGTTATTTTTGTATGTGTTTACTCAACATGGTGAAGCCATTTTGTGACGTGATTCTTTGTTAGGTTTGTAGCTCCATCTGGTGTTAGCAATTTGCGGCAGTATTAGTTTTTGTTTGAAAGAATGCTACTTTTATTTTATTTAATTTTGTTTCACTGTCCTCCGGCTAGCTATGATCTTTTCGGTCGAGCACTTCTCTTTATACAGGTTGTGTAAACGGAAAGGAATCTTTTATCCCAAGATAACACTGATGAAGGAATCTGTTTTACACTTTTATTGTCGAACACAGTCACTATCACATTTACACATTGATCTTGACACTCGCCAAACTGAAACTGTTATAATAACTTCATTACTGATAATTCTTAATTCGCGTACTTCAACTTTTTGTATCATTAACTTTACAATACTTGAGATTTTTCCTAACTCTGCTACGCGTAACTTGTGAATCGATAGCCGATATTTCTGCTGGACTGAAGGCGACGTGTAACGTACAAATATTTTCGACGAACTGACGGGAATGCGACGTGTAGTGAACAAAGAATTTTGATGAACTGACGGGCTCTACCTCTAACCTAGCTCTTTTATACTCATACACCCCGATATGCCTAAAGATTATAACTGAGCTGCAATTGGCTAATAAAACGCGCCAACATTACGTAACTTCCTCGCTTCTAATAATGATAAACAGCTCACCCCCTCGCTGCATTATTGCACGCTATTATTGTCAGTTTCAGTAAGGCAGTATAAACTTACTTCTCAACAATAATTACAATCAACAAACATCTCAAATCAATGTCACATAATAATGCATATTCATACTGTAATCATTCTTTACATTTAAATAATTTATGATACAAATTACTGCATCAACGCACCCTTGCAAGACGCCAAAGTTCAGTACCAACTTTGATATTAAGCAACTTTTCGTTTTTGAGTTATGCTGCTCGCAGACACACACAAACACACCTTTTTATAAAAATGCTACTTTTTGGACTCAGAGAGTCTCAAAACGTGTATTTACAATGAAATCTCGATATCGAATACAATACTTCCTCTACTTAGGTAGAGCTGTAGAGGGGGTAAAAATGAAAAGTTAAACAAAAATCAAATTTGGAAATACCCTGTGAAGTTCTCTTTATTTACGTCATTCTGTATAACAGGTAAATCTTACTGAAACACACAATTAGTAAGTTTTTTGTGCCATTAGCCGTTTCCGGAATGTTCCAATACTTTATATTTATTTAATAGCACAGGCACCTCTTATTTAGAAATAATATCGAATTTCAAAGCAGTCACATTGCGTCCGGTATTTTATAGATGTGATTATCGCTGTATCTCTCTTGTACATATAAAGAAATGTATAAGGGAAACATTTCTATAAATGTTTAATTCGCATAACATGAAATATTTAGGGAATTAAACTTTTTTAAGAATAGTCTATACAAGAAAAAGGCGAATGAATGGGGTCACATGGGATGAGATGGATGGGTGGTTGGAGAGATATCTTTATTGGTGACCATTTATTACTCAAACATTTAGTGCGAGAGTCATTATCCACGAAATGCTCAAGTTTTGCCACTACCTCTAGCCAACCAGTAGATCCCAACATGCCATTCCCCTTCCACGAATTTTTGTGTGAATTCAATTCTTTGCTGGGTATCCCACAGCAAATATTCCGCCAAAATATGTACCACGTCTTCATCCTCAGCACAAAGCGTAGAGATGATCCTGCCAGTTATTTTTGGTACTCCCAAAATGTAAACCTTGCAATTCCCGACATTTCTTCTCCTCGTAAGGTAAATGTATATGTCTATTTACCCCATTCAATTTTATTTCAACTTCTTAAGTTAATTTAACACATCAGATTTTGTATGTAATTCTTTATAGTGTCCCCAATATTAGAATTAGTAAGCTTAAAAATCTGAAACATCCCCAGAATATGTAGGTTTTTTCTCTCTGCATATCTTTTAGTTGCAGACGAACACCTCAAGATTTTGTTAAAAATTTCATTGATGGATTTTTACTTTCTCTGCTGCTTACCATAGTAAGATGACACCAGAAATCCACGTTTTGAGCTCCCTGATTTCTAGAAAAAATCTAATGTGTTACACTCTCATGACTTTCTCTACTCTTGTACAAACTATTTTTACAAACGCTTATTCTCCACCTACTTCATGTTAATCCAGATAAACATTTGCAGACTCTATCTTATTGCTAATCTTCTTGTAGATGTAAGGGTAATATATATTTACAAGGGCAATACAGAAATACAGTAACCTTTAAACATAGACATGCTTAAGCATAGCTCTTAATAGCTGGTTGCTATGTGCAGCACCATTTTCTTTGCCACAGATTAATACTCCTTCATATATTAGACAAAAAATGAATAACGAATTCCCATTTGAGAAAATAAGTATTGAACAATATAAGGGAATAACATGCAATATCTCGAAAATGGTTCACTCAACAAAAAAAATGTATATGACATAAATTGTGTATTTTAACGGGATCTGTATTTTTGTGTAGTAAAATTTTGTCTATCTCTTATGGTTTACCAGTTATGAAAAAGTCGTTCACAATGATGAATACTTTTGGAGACATTCCCAGAAAATTCAAGATATACATTTTATTTGTCATAAAAATATCTTAAACATATGTTATTTTAATCAAAATCGTTAGAGCCATTTTTGAGAAAATTAAAATTTTCGAAAAAGTTTCCATGTAAAGGGTAATCTGGGGCGGGGGAGTTTCTTGAAAACCTTCGTGTCGCATCTCTGGAAGATACTGGACCTAAGTACCAAGTTTGGTGTTTATCCGAGTGTTCGTTTCTAAGTTATGCTGTTCACAGACACACACACGGACATGTTTCCAGAAAAGTTTTTTTTGGATTCAGGGGGTCTCAAAACATGTATTTCCGGTGAAATATCGGTATCGAATTTTTGGGTGAAATACAATACTTCCCCTACTTACTATACGTAGTAAAGAAAGTAATAACCTTTAGGGAATGTTCCGTGTGTGTGTGTGTGTGTGTGTGTGTGTGTGTATGTATGTGTGAGTGTGTGTGTGTGAACAGCATAAATCAATAACGAATTTTCGGATAAACACAAAACTTGGTATTTTAGTTTAGTACCTTCCAAAGATGCGACACGAAGATATTGAAGAAAGTCCTGATCCCAAACTACTCTACACATTGAAGATTTTTCGAAGCTTTTTCGTTTTCTCAAAAATGAGAATTTTGAATTAAAGTACCGTATTAAATATATTTACATGACAAATAAAACCTATATCTTGAATTTTCTGCGAATAGTCAGTAAAGTGTTCCTCATTCTGGGTGACGTTTCCATAATTTGTAGAGCGTAAGAAATAGACGAAATCTTATAACTGGAAATTATTTCCAGGATGTTTTGCTGTGGCCTACCTGAGATAGATCTTCCAGACGGTAGACATCTTCAGTGGCGCTGTCGAAGTCTTCTAGGAGAAGGTTGCGCTGTATCTCAGACTGAATATGTCTATCGTAGTTGTAGACGAAACGTCTGGAACATCTATCTCCAGCAGACCACGGCAAAACAGCGTGGAAATTACTTCCAGTTATACTGACTCCGGCCGTGAAGCCTACGTTCTCTCATGACAAAATCTTAATACATATATTATGTAAATGTCGTAAAAGCACACAATTTATAACAAATAACATTCTTGTGGCGTTAAGTACTTCCGAGATATTGTTTTTTATTGTATTGCATTTTCAAATATTTATACTCTGCTGAAGAGGAAAATCTCTTTTCGTTTTCTTTTTTTCCCCCTCTCTCTTGGCCATGCAAAGAGAACGCAATTTCTGAGACATCAAATAGCGACCAACTGGTTACAAGATTTGACTATTTGCCCTACAAGGAAATATCAAGGAAAGTTTCTGCAAATGCGTACCTCGGTTAACGCGAAGTGGATAGAAGAATAAGCGTTTGTAGGAGTAGTATAGCGAAAAATGGGTAGAGAATGTCATGCGAAAGTAACGGTTTCTTCCTTTTTTTGTAATTCACGGACGGATTTAGACATAAAAATGGCCGAGCGAGGTGGTTCCGCGGTAGCGTCTGCGACTCGCATTCGGGAGATCCCGGGCTCGACCCCCGGTGACCGTCCACTCCTACCTATTTGTTTTTCGTGGTTTCCCTGGGTGCTGGCGAGATTCTTCTTCTGCTATGACTTTCCTGCCTCTCATTTTCTGTATCCATAATCTCCTTCATTTCATTGTTTGGGGTTTGTAGGACAAGGCGACGGTCTTCGGCGGGTTGCGGCAGGGCTGTGGCTGTGCGATTTATAGAGATCTCTACCCTGGCAAGTTACTTTGCACGACTGCTCAGTTAGGTCTCTCCTCCAAGTAGACCCCACCAAGGGGCCCGAACGGAAAACATCTTCCATATGGAAACGTTAAGAACCCCGACCCTGCTTGCACTGTCGTCACCCGGATCTGGTCGCCCTTCGGATCTCTCCCCTCATCCCTCCTTCCCAGTCGTCACGGTATAAGCAAAAAGGCCTCTCCGTTCCTACGTACCTCTATTTACCTTTTAGGCATAAAAATAAATATATAATATTTATAACCTTTCCAAAAGAAATACATTCTCTAAAACTGTTACTGCAAAGCGCCTCTGCTTCTGTTATCCTAGAAAAAGTGTTTTACATTTCCTAGCTGTGCATTTGCATGACGACTTCTACATTCGCAGTTTAAAAACCTGTAATATCAGAACGCCACACGCTACGATACTTCACTAGAGAGGAACATTTTTACACATCCTCAAAGTCACGAGGGTTTGCTAAAGTTTTACAGAGGAATGCAAGGTTGACAAGGAAGGAGATTGCGCCGACAGCCAAGTTTCGAAGTTAAATTTAGTGTTGCAAGTTAAATTACGCTTGGGCGAGGTAAGAAGTGAATTGTTATGTCTCGGCGTAGAGTTGAACCAAAACACAGTCTCGAGGCGGCCAAGTTTATTATTACTGCCGCCGCTCCAGATTGTCTTGTGTGTGTGTGTGCGACCCTCTACCAAATAAGTTACTGTCGATGAGCTAGGTTGATCACAGTTGAGTAACCTTAATTTATTTCAAATCACGATCATATTAATAACACTGCCGTTATTTGATAACGCGCTTTCCATTGGATCACGTTAATGTAATTAAGGAAAAATATCTGATACACTGTTTTCACATGGTTTTATCTACTCACTCTTCTATAAAGTATTCCTACAAAAGCTTATTTTTATAACTGTTTCTTCTTCTTCTTCTTCTTCTTATTATTATTATTATTAATAATAATAATAATAATAATAAATCTTTATTGCCCAGTTTGTTGTGTATATAAGAAGGATTCAATAAGCTAAAGCGATAGTCAGATGTTTTCAAAGCCGGTCGCCATGTGATGGTTTAGAAATTTTGTTCTCTTTGCATGAACATATAAAAGACAGAAAGAAAAGACTGCCCCTGAGGTTGAGGGATCAGCGGTCTGGCTTCTCAAACCAGAAGTCCCGGGTTCTATTCCCGGCTGAGACTGGAAATTGTTCTTCAATGCCCACCTCTGTGATGTGGGGATAGCGTGTTTGCTTCACATTCAAGAGGTCCGAGTTCAAATAAATTGAAGTTTAACTGCTCTTTAACTACTATGGTCATTAGCGGCCCATTCTATGTTGGGTGTGAAAGACCGGTAATTTTGCGCAGAGGCCTCTTTATCAGGCTTGAGGTTCTTTTACGTGCCAGCTTTACTTCCCTTCCATAGCCCTCCGCCGGGTTACAACTCGAGACCTCGGGAACTAGAGGTACCCCTGAAGCACCTCATAGTACCCCTAGACCATGGAGGACGACAGGTCACGAGTTCGAATCTCGGTTATGGTGAGTTACAAGGATAAATTTTTAACTGTTTTTTTTCTTTCTTTCTTATCTTAAGAAGACTAATGTCGTGTGATCTAAGCTCTAGGAATATGAAAATAGCTAATCTTAGCTTATTTAATCCAAATAAACGTTGCAGAAATAGCTACATTACACAATTCGTTTCAGATACAAATATAACAGTGACAGAAAAAGTTAGGAAAAGGGCACTGGCCTTAAAATACCTTATACAAGTACCACATCAATGGCCGAAGTTTCAAATGGAAAACGATTGCGAACCTGCAGGAATATTTTCGAAAATATGTTTCTAAAAGTATTACAGATTTAACATTTTGAAATGCTTTCTTTTGTGTAAATTAATAGTTTATATTTTTATAAATCTTAAGAGATACCAATAATTGCAACTTAAACTAGGTTTAATTTACCTCCACAGAACTGCTAAACAGCCAACTTCATACCGTAAGCGAACGGTTACGACCAGACAAAGCGGGGATGTGACATGATCCACTGACTGAGTTGCGTGTGAACAATCCATCACTGTTGCCAAGTTTCCAGACTGACTCAATGGCACGTATTGTATGAAGTAACGTATTTGTAAATCAAACACAGAGATAATGTAAATAAAATAAAAGTACAATTATAAAATATAGGTATATGTAAAACAAGAAAATATGCAACATAGTTAACAAACTGCTGAAATATTAAGTTTTTTAACAAAACAGGCAAAATATGCATTATATGCAACATAAAACGCTGTTTAAATTGTTAGAAATGTAGTACTTAATTCACATATCAAGTGAGCGTATTGTGACTTTCAACTGTCACTTCTCTGAGTTTTCACTGTCGCTGTTCTAAGTTCTTACCTAGCTCACCTTCACTGGGGGTCACTTCACTAAGGTGAATGAGTTCATTTCTCCGTCACTTCGCTTCCTTCGTGACGTAGCCTCGTTTTACAGACGTGCACTCGCTGGGGAGTCGAACACAAGACCTTTTCAATCCCTCCTGCGGCCGCGTTCACTGTATGTCCCAAAAGTCGTCACCAACTCGCTCGGAAAGTCGCTCTCGATGTCAGACCAGAAACGCACTCGCTTTGACTGACTCAGCTAAACTCAACAGCACGCGAGAACTCTCGCTTATATAGGCGGTGGAATCATTCCAGAGCTATTTCGACACACGCTCTGGAGGAGGGGGTAGAAACTTCCAGAAGATTCTGGTTATCTGCCGATAACGACCCGGTGTTTACACTGGCTAGCGGCAGTTATCGTTGTTTATTCCGACAACCCGGCGCCAAACTCCCGATAACCTTGTGCCGTAGCTGTTTCGTCGCTATATTTTCAGGGAACATTTGCATTAAAATCCTGTCCCTAGTCAAATTCTGTAAACTGTTATCATGGCTGCTGTAAGAATAGCAGTAGAAGAATGGGTAGAGAAAGTAATGTGAGTGTAACATATCAGACACTTTTGCAATTTCAAGGAATGACCCACTTTTCCCCCCGAGTGTGTTAACGTAGGTTAAACCTGAATCTCTAACAAGCAACACAACCGTTAGAGGATAAATCCAGTAGCATATTATGCTTGGGTCTGTGAAGGGAATCCGCTTATCTCATTTCGACCGATACGCAGCAGGTCTTACGTTTGTATGTTTTGGGTAATGCATTTCCAATGTTCGCTTTAAGCGAGGCCCTTCGTTACGACCGAAAAGTGGCGTTTAGAAAAGAGACAAAACTGCTTCTAAAGCTCGGTGGATATTTGTTTAAGGTACCTGGTTTAAAACCACCGTCTAGCCGAGTAATTCTAATGGTTTAGTATTCAGATGATTAAAATATGTTCATGGCAAATAAAAGGTGTGTCTTGAATTTTCTGCGAACAGTCTGTAGAGTCCTCTTAATTCACCGAGCGGGATGGCTCAGACGGTAACGTCTGTGGTCCCAGGTTCCATTCCCGGCGACTAGCCACTCCGACCCATCGGTTTTTTCGGGCTTTTCCCGGATCGTCAGGCGAATACTGGAGTGTCTTTCCCTCCATTTCGTTGCATTAACCATTTCATTCATCCTTCACTCCGTTTGGTCTATTTTAGGGTTGAAGGTGTAGGCGATGGTGTTTCGGTGCAGCATGGCACGAAAAAAGGATGCTCTCTGTGAAATTTCTACGTCCCTCCTGTGTGGAGCGGGATCACCGATCTGAATATCCGACTGCCGGGGCGTGTTTATCTGGAAACTTGGGAACCCTGTCATTGCTGTGCCGTCACTCCTGGTTCCGGCCGCCCGGTGTCTCCCTTCACATCAATATCCAGATTTATTAGATCGGTGCCGAATCCCCTCCACTTCGCAATCCGATCCTCTTCGTTCTAAATGACTTTTGTATAAATGTTTCTGGCGTTTAACATTTCCGAAATATTCTTTGAAATTGGCTGAAATTTTAAAGTATCTCCACTTTTTTCAATAATATGATTGTGACTAGGGCCAGGGAACAGAGGGGGCACCTCGCACCTTAACCCTACTCGGATCTTGGCGATTAATACCTCCAGGAGGAATGGATGAGGTATAGGAACCCCAGGAAGGCCGACAGAGACACGCAGAGGGCCGCTCAGAGAAGGTTTCCCTCTGACGGAAACAGACAGACTTCGACCCACCTGAGGCGTTTCAGAGAAGGAAGGGTCCAGGAGAACCTTTCAATCAGCAAGCATCTGCACCATATGTCTGACACCGACCGACACTGGGCAACCCTTAAGCCCACCTGAAACATGAAAGGCGAAACGGAATGACATGAAATTCGTGTAGAAGAGAAACCACCTCAGAATTCGTCTTGTCAACCAGGAGAAACCAAAGAAAACCCATAAGTGTGCCTGGCCCTGGAATTCAACTCAGGACCTTCCGATTGCGAGCCTCGCATGTTACCGCGGAACCAAATTCCTCGGGTTCTTCGCTATTCGTTTTTATTTTCTCTACTAAGTACCTACAGTAAATAGAGGTATATTGTCTTCCATAAAAAATTCGATGTTGAAATTTTACCGGAAATGGCTTTGAGGCCCCTATCCAAAAATGATGTTTTTAGTAAAAGATCGGTGTGTGTATGTGTCTTTATGTATCTGTAAATAGTATAATTAAAAAGAACACGAATTTGGAAAAATAATAACTTTGGGATTTAAGTTTAGCATCTTCTAAAGACAAGACTCGAATATTTTCAAGAAAATCGAACCGCCCCAAACAAAACTTTTCTTGCAAAATGTTTAGAATTAGATTAAAATACCATAAGTTTAAGACATTGTTACGCATCGGCTATGGCGCAAGGTTACCGGGAGTTCGGCGCCGGGCAGTCGGAGTAAACAACGTTAAGTGCCGCTCGCCAGTATAAACACCGGGCGCGCTATCCCTATAACCAGAACCTTCTGGAAGTTACTCTCAGCATACCTCCACAACGTGTAAAGACACTTTCTAAAATGTTCTGTGGAACATTCCACTGTCTATATAACTGAGCGTTCGCGAGAGGAGTCACTGTGAGGTGAGTTGCATCGGTCAGTCAGTGAGAGAGCGAGTTGGTGCCGGCTGTTGTGGCGTGTAGCGAGTGCTGCTGCGGAGCGGCGGGATATGAAGAACTTGTGTTCGACTCTCAAGTAAAGTAGGGCGTGAAGAGGCTACGTCATGAAGGAAGTGAAGTAATGAAGAGTTGAACTAGTTCACTTGGTGAAGTAAACTCCCAGTAAAAACGAACTAGATAAAACAACAAAGCAGTGACGGTGAGCACTTTAGTTTTTCTTGATACAGCCTGTGAAGTCCTCCTTATTCTGAGTGAATTTTGTAAAACTGCTAAACCGTAACAGATAAACTATAGCCTGGTTTCACCAACCGTTAATAAAATACTCTTAACATCTTGTTTGTTAACAATTAGTTCAAAGCTTAACATAATGTTAAAACTTTTGCGTTTCATCAAACATTCACAGCAAATTGTTAGCTAACAATCTATTAACGTCAAAGACAACTGCAAATGATGCTTCTGAAGATGCTCCGATGCACTTTTGTTTACGTATCGCCGCGCTCTCCGTGTCAGTAGCACACAACTATTTACATTCATGGTAATTGCCATGTGATGTCCCGGATTGTTTGAGGTTAGAATCGCGATGTCATCTAAAATAAATGTTTCACCGTTTGAAACGCATTAATTAGCATCTGGTTATAGACAAGTATATATCAAGTGCGAAAAAGCTGACTGCCTTACACTAAAGGAAAAGATTGCAGCCTGGGACAAAGTTCGCGAGTAATTTAATTGGAATGAACCAGGTTTTGCTAAGTCCAGTAAGAAACTGCAGCAATTTTATGCTAACACTAAGTGCAGCACCAGAAAGTTTAGGTGCGATAAGTGTTTATGACGGTTTAAAACTGGTGGTGGACACTGCATTGAAACTAAAGTGGAGGAAAATGCGTTATCTTTGATTCATCAAGCACACGCCTCCAACAAAATAAATTCTGAAGTGTTACACTCACATGACTTTCTCTACTCTTGTACAAACTATTTTTACAAACGCTTATTCTCCATATGCTTCATGTTAATCGAGATATCGAGATGTTAATCTTATTGCTAATTTTCTTGTAGATGCAAGGGGAATTTGTAGGCTTTAAGCGATAGTCAAATATTTTAAGAGTTGGGAATAGCAAGCAATATCTCGAAAATGGTTCACTCAACAACAAAAAAATGTATATGACATAAATTGTGTATTTTAACGCAATCTACATTTTTTTGTGTAGTAACATTTTCTCTATCTCTTATGGTTTACCAGTTATGCAAAAGAATACAATGAAGAATACTTTTGGAGACATTCCCAGAAAATTCGAGATATACAATTCATTTACCATAAAAATGTCTTAAACGTATGGTATTTTATTCAAAATCATTAGAGCCATTTTGGAGAAAATTAAAATTGTCGAAAAACGTTCTATGCAAAGGGTAATCAGGGTGGGGGGATTTTCTTGAAAACCTTCGCGTCGCATTCTTAGAAGATACTGAACCTAAATACAAAGTTTGGTGTTTATCCGAATTCTCGTTTCTGAGTTATGCTGTTCACTGACAGACACATATACACACACGAACATGTTTCCAAAAAATTGCATATGCATTCAATGCACCTCAAAACATGTATTTCCTGTGAAATCTTGGTATCGAATTTTTGGGTGGAATGCAATACTTCCCCTACTTACTATACGTGGCAGAGAAAGTAAAAATACTGTTTGCTTCTTTAAGCAATTGCTTCGGAAGCCTTCCGGATAAACCCACAGACTGTAGCTTTGGAAATACCAACCTTACCACCCACCAAGTAAATGAAACATGTAAGTAGCATAAAATCCAGGTAGTTAACACTAGCAGCATAGGAGCAAGAGGCATGCTTCTGTTGGAAGTATTCTAACCTCTCATATTTCCCAATAAACCATGTTCATGACCTCTTGGACAGTCTATATCGCTTTAAAGATTACTTCTTTTGCAAGATTTCAAATTTATTATCACGGACGACTGTTCTTCTATTAGGAATGACATTAAACATGCCATTCGTAGCCTCACATCAACAGCTTGGTTTGTGATGCAGTAATTTGTATCACAAATTATTTAAATGTAAAGAGTGATTACAGTATGAATATGCATTATTATGTGACATTGATTTGAGATGTTTGTTGATTGTAATTATTGTTGGGAAGTAAGTTTATACTGCCTTACTGAAACTGTCAATAATAGCGTGCAATAATGCAGCGAGGGGGTGAGCTGTTTATCATTATTGGAAACGAGGAAGTTACGTAATGTTGGCGCGTTTTTCTGTAGAAATTGCTGAAACATTTCCCTAGAGCATATGTGTTCATAATTTTCATTGGATATAAAAATAGACGGTAATGTTGGCGCGTTTTATTAGCCAATAGCAGTTCAGTTATAATCTTTAGGCATATCGGGGTGTATGAGTATAAAAGAGCTAGGTTAGAGATAGAGTCCGTCAGTTCATCAAAATTCTTTGTACACTACACGTCGCATTCCCGTCAGTTCGTCGAAAATATTTGTATGATACACGTCGCCTTCAGTCCAGCAGAAATATTACACGTCGGCTATCGATTCGCAAGTTACGCGTATAAGAGTTATGAAAAATCTCAAGTATGGTAAAGTTAATTATACAAAAGGTTGAAGTACGTGGATTAAAAGTGATCAGTAAGAAGTTGTTATAACAGTTTCAGTTTGGCGAGTGTCTAGATCAATGTGTTTCGACAATAAAAGTGTAAAACAAATTCTTTCATCAGTGTTATCTTTGGATAAAAGATTCCTTTCCGTTTACACAACCTGTATAAAGAGAAGTGCTCGACCCAAAAAGATCATAGCTAGCCGGAGGACAGTGAAACAAAATTAAATAAAAATAAAAGTAACATTCTTTCAAACAAAAACTAATGCTGCCGCAAATTGCTAACACCAGATGGAGCTACAAACCTAACAAAGAATCACGTCACAAAATGGCTTCACCACATGAAGTAAACACACATACACAAATAACATTATAAATTTACCATCGCAAATTGGCTCCCAAATGTAGGGCTCAATAAATAAATAAATAAATAAATAAATACAACAAATAATACCGTCACAAATTGGCTTCCCAAACGTGGGGCTCAATAAATAAATAAATAAATAAATATAACAAATACCGTCACAAATTGGCTCCCAAATGTTGGGGCTAACAAAAACAACCATAATGTTACCGCATTTGTGACCACCATTTTCCAACTTCTAACATTTGTTAAACACCTTAACACAGGGGCACATCGACTTTAACACATTGTTAAATTCAATATTGTTTGATGAAGCAGAACTTTTGTTAACTTCAGTGTTAAATCAGTTTAACATTATGTTAAAATTTAGCATGTGTTGGTGAAACCGGCGCTATATGTTACTACACAAAAATAGTCGTATTTCTTCCTTAAGCTCACAGCGTATGTTAAATAATTTTTGTGGTAAGTCGCTGTGGTACGTTTTTTTCTCATAACTTGAGGGTGTTGTTGCCCCACGTATTGCGGGAGATTGTTTGTTGGAGTGTTCGCCCCACGTACGATACAAACTTTCCGGTGGTCTTCGTCCCACGTTTAGTTTTCCAGTGGCCTTCGCCCCATATTCAAGAATCAACTTTTTATTTTAATGTTTATGTATTATTTATGTATGTGTGTATACCTCGGCTGCGTTAGTAGTATTCTGGTTTATTTTAGAGCACGTATCTCTTAGCAGGGCTGGTACGGCTAAAGAACAAGGCTTACACAAATTATAATTCTATTGTGCTTTGTTTATTAATCCTTCACACGATTAAACAACAATTCATTGATGTATCCTACTGTAGAGCTGTGAAATAATTGTTAATTTTGTTTTTTAACACGTAAACTTTATATTATTCTCGCCGAAATGAACTTTTATGTCTCACATTGAACCTGTACCGTACCGATCGGGTACGCAATCTTGTAGCGTATACCGCCTGAATTTGCATATTTTCCCTATTTTAAGCCTCTGATTGACTAAGCCTACTCCAATAGAATACCTTTATTCAACTTTTAGCCTTTCTAGTTGTTGATTGGCTATTTATAAACTGTTTTAAATATTACATTATTGTTACAAGGATTATTAGTAGCATTATTAAACTTTCTAATTTATAGTTGTCTCAAGGTTACCTCATTTTTAGCAACTTTCGGCTTCTACTTTATAATTCTGTTTGCTACGGAAGGCAGCTTGCTTCTATTCTCACAGCTTCTAAATTGTTAAACTACGTAATATATTCACATAACATTATTATACATGTACATAACAAAAAAAACATAATACAATGACTGTAATATACACTTTATATATTATATTACACTCGTATTGCTTTAAGGCGGGCTGTTATTATATTTTATATTATATAATTAGACTGATATCACTAAGTGTTAAAAATACTGCCTCAGGCTTAAAGAGCATGGAATTTAAATACCATCGCAGTAGAGAAAGTGATATGAATACAACACAATATATTTTTGAATTTGTCAATTGACAGATCTTTTTGTTGCAACAGCATTTCAGATGCTAGTTTTAATCACAAAACCTGCGCTGAGCGCAACCATAAGGTACAATATTATTATTGTATATTATAAGCTTGTAGAGCATAGACTTATATTATACGTCTGACTGTATTGCGTATGCATATTAATACGCTACTGATATTCAATTTGAGACTTTAGTCGCAGCAGGAAGCCTAATGGTAAACATGGAATTATTTTCCGATTAAGGGCTGAGCAGCATCGTGTTGTTGGCGGGGGGTAATTAGTTTACCAAAGGGATCCAGGCTCCGTGATCAGAAATATACCAAAAGGCTGAAGCACTTCGTATTTTTAAGCAGTGACAGTAAAGCAGATTATATGCCACATGGTTATTTGTTTAAGGATGCCCATCTGTGAAATTTCTAAAATCCATCATTACAGTTCGTTCATGAGAAATACATATTTTGACACTCTATGAATCCAAAAACGTCATTTTGAGAAAAAAATATACGTGTTCATGTGTATTTCTGAACAGTATAACTTAAAAACGAAACATCGGATAAACACTAAACTTAGTATTTAAATTCAAAACCCTCCAAAAGTGCAACACAAAGATTTTCAAGGAAATCTCCCCAAAACTACCCTTTACATGGATACTTCTTCATCATGGCTAAAGCGATTTTGATTAAAAATCATATTTTAAACACACTAACACGGCAAATAAAATGTATGTCTAGAAAATTCTGGGAATAGCCTGTGAAGTCTTTTTAATTTGGATGGAAATATGCATAATCTTGTATAACTTCCAAACGTTAAGCGATAGACGAAAACGTACTACATAGAAATGTATACCTCTTTAAAACACACAATTTATTTCAAATAACATTTCTGTGGCACCAGCCATTTCCGAGATATCCATTATTAATGGTTCGTATTTGTCACTATTTTTAAGTCCTGCTTTTCGCGATGTCAAGAAAGGAGTACTGAATTTTAAACCGGTATATATTGAGGCAGTATTTTTAACACTTAAATGATTTCAGTCAAATTATATAATATAAAATATAATAGCAGCCCACCTTAAAGCAATATGTTTATGTAACAATATATAAAAAGTGTATATTACAGTCATTGTATATGTTTATGTTATTGTATACATGTGTAATAATGTTATGTGAATGTATTACGTAATTTAATAATGTAGGAGCTGTGAGAATAATAGGTTAGAAGTTGCTAACAATGAGGTAACAATGAGATAAACCTGAGGCAATAAGAAATTTCAAAGTTTAACAATACTACTTGTAATTCTTGGAAGAAATAATGTAATTTTTGTGACAGTTTATAAAATAATTAATCAACAACCACAAAAAAATCTTAAGTGAAATAAAAGTATTCTATTGGATTAGGAATAGCCAATCAGAGACTTGAGATTCAGAAATTTACAAATTTAGGCGGTACATATCAAATCAGTTGCTTGTAGACAGTGCTCAAAACTGGACGTGTGGCTAGCAGACAGTGTTACTAACCGGACGCGATGCGTCCTCAAGAAATTTAATACGTATTCGTGTGAGACGAAAATAGTTTACGTCTTTAAAAAGTGCAAGTAATTAATAAAAGAGTCTCATAGCTCTCTATATATAAGTGAAGTGTTATTTAAATTGTGTCAAGCATTAATAAAAGGAGTGAAGTAATAATTATAATCTTTGTAAGCCTACATTCTTCAGTCGCACCACAACCCTACCAAGACATCCAGCCGAGGTAAACATAAATGTATAATATTTACAGAAACAGTCAAATTACAAAGTTAATATTTTTAAACATTTTTTGGGGGGGCAAAGGCCACCGGAAGGTACATTTGGGGCGAAGGCTACCGGAAAGCGGATACTATACGTGCGATTGCATCGAACTTCAAGTTCGGCTCCCCAATAGTTGAAATATAATACAACTTCCTACAACAAAATATCTACATAAGTATAGATATAAAAAAATTCTGATGTGTTGGATTCACACGCCTTTCTCTACCCGTTTATTAGAATACACAAACTATTCTTACTAAAGCCTATTTTCCTATCTACTACATTTTAATCCAAATAAACCTTTACAGAAATAGCTACATTACACATTTCGTTATAGATACAAAGAGAACAGCGATAGTCAAATGTTTAACAACTGGACGCTATATGCTGGCTTTAAAATTCCATACTGTTTCCATTACATAGCGAGAAACAACTGAATGTTAAAAGGACTTTAAGAGAATGGCCAAGAAATGAACAATTAGAAACTTTAATATCAGATACTTTAGAAACGGATTATGCCATACACAAAAAAAAAAAAAGTTTTAAAGAGATCTATATTTTTGTGCAGTACGTTTTCGTTTATCACTTAACATTTATCAGTTATATAAAATTTATGTAAAACTCTTCCAAATTAAGAGGACTTTACAGGTTTTTCCCAGAAAATTCAAAATATACATTTTATTTGCAATGTAAATATCTTTAATATATTGTATTTTAACGAAATTCCATAGAACTATTTTTTAAAAAATCAAAATTTTTGAAAAACGTTCCATATAAAGAGTAGATGGGGTGGGTAATTTTCTAGAAAATCTTCGTATCGCATCTTTAGAAGTTACTAAACACCAAGTTTGGTGTTTAACCGACTTTTCGTTTTAAGAGAGATACATACACGGAGCTGTTTTCGTAAATGCTTTTTTGGATTCAGGGGGACTCAAAACATGTATTTTCAGTGAAATCTCGGTATCGAATTATGGGTAGAATGCAACACCTTCTCTACTTACTATGAACGTTTCAAGGAAATTAAAAAGCTTTTGTAAGAGACAGTTTGTAGAATGTATATGAAAGTATAACCTAGTGGGTGGAGAAAGCAATGTGAATGAGATTTATTAAACTTTTTCCCTTATTCGAATGAGTTACACGAGCTTCAGATACAGAAATCTGGTCTCAGAAGGATTTCTCACCAAGCCAGTAGAACACAGATATGAAGAACAGGAAATTTCCATTGTCGCCCTGGTGATAAAGAAACGTGGAGAACTGGACCATTTCCGTTTTGAATTGACCTTTTGCAGCAATGAATCCTTAGCCACCATTCATCTCACAGACCCCCTAAGGAGAAAGGAAGAAATATGAACCCGGAAATGCAGTTTTGGTGTTTGCGGTCGTGGGTTCATAACGTGGGTGGGGAGGTGTTAGGGATGGGGGTGGGTGAGGGTAGGTTTCAGGAGGGCGATGGAGTGTGTGGGAATGCCCAACTGTCGTTACATGCGAGAATTTAGTGCAAGAGTGGCATTCATACACTTGTTTAATAACTATGACGTCGTCACAGTTTAACGGCGCTTCCTGCAGTGGGGTAAGTTGGGGTAAACTGGTAATGAGAAGGCATTTCCAACAGAAAACTATGAAAGCTTTTTTATTAAATACACTAATGGTCAATAAACTAATGCGTTGAATTCACACGTAAAAGCGTTTGAAATTTCAAACCAATTACAAAGAATATCTCGGAAATGGTTAACTCATCAAAAAAATGGTTATTGGAGATTATTTGCTTTTTTAATATCTAAGTATTGTGGCGTATTATTAATTTTATTGTCATTACCAGACGCACTGTATTGTTGCTACCAGACGTAGCATTGTTGTGTTTTTTAGTAATATTTCAGCTTAACGGTGTTTTCTTTCGCTGAGGACCACGCCAAAGAGAAATATCTGTTTGAAGTCAAACCTGTATGACTTCGGCTAGATGTGTGGATAAGATAGCGTCAGTTTAGTGGAAGTGTTCGTTGGAGCCAGAAGCGTGTGGCCGGTATACGGTTTAGTGCCATCTCCCTCCATCCTTTTTCCTTTGTTCAATATGTAGAGTCGCCAGATGTGTTATGAATAAATCCCAGGTATGTAAAAGTAATGTGTTCAGTATAGCATAAAACCCACGCCTTCCCCTTAATTCTACACCAAGGTCCCGGACCTTCGCTGCCAGCGAGGCACGCCACCCCCATGTGCGTGTAACAATATTCTGTGTAGCGGATTCTTTTTACCAGTTGTACAAAATTCAGAGTGAAGAGGACTTCAGAGGTTATTACCAGAAAATTCAAGATATCATTTTGTCATTGAAATATCTTAAAACAATGTTACTTCAATCAAGATAGTTACGATTTCTGAGAAAACCAAAATAAAATAAAGTTTCTCAATTTAAAGGGCAGTTTGGGGTGGAGGAATTTTCTCAAAAATCTTCGTGTCACATCTTGGAAGAGGCTGAAAAATGGCGTCTCAAAAATGATTTCGGTGAAGTTTCTAATACTGAATTTTCGGGTGAAATATAGTACTTTATCCACAAGGTTCATGGTAGAGAAACCAATAAATACCAGGCGCAGACAACTCATAACGCTGTGACGTCATTTAACGTATTGCTATTCACAAAGAAGAAAGGAACTACGGAGGAAAGCGTGGAACAATCTAAACGGTTAAAGAAAGAACTAATTAGCATCTTTATTATCTCTTTTCTTTATTATGATAATGGATGTTTAGGTATTCTCCTAAGAATAGATCCACACATTTTAGGCCAATTTCACTTTACTTGTAATTTTTTAATTAATAAACAGCCTACAATATTAAAAGAAGAAACTGTATCCAAAAAAGTAAGTTCATGACTTTTTGGATACAGTTTAATACTTAACAAACAGAATAATTGCTTTTGATATAGGCATCTAAGCAGAGATCATTATACATGGGATATATTTATTTCGGAAGTAAAATTAAAAATATGAGATGTCTTCTATTCACATCTATCTGCTTCATTTTAATACAAATAAACTTTCATTACACGTTTACACATTTCGTTGTAGGTATAAGAAGAATAGAGTAAAAGGTAAAAGTACGGACGAACGGATGGGACCACTAACGTTTCCAGATCTAACGCATCCACCGTAGCTGGGGCCCACACACAAGTGTTCAGAACTTCAGCGGTCCCCTTCTGGTGGGAGTTCTAACTGATTAGTACCGCAACGACATGCCAGGGAAGAAACCTGCACAAACCGCACATCCCCCGCCCAGCCGCAACCCGCCGAACACCGTCGCCTGGTCCTACAATCCTGAAACAGATGGCAAGGAAAATTGAGGGTACAGAATATGAAGGGCAAGAAGGTCGTACTAGAAGACGAACCACCCCAGCATTTGCCTACCGACTTGGGGAAACCACGAAAAACGCGGAACCTCTTGAATGTGAGTCAGATTTTTAAAACGCATGTTCCTTTGTGTACGCTTTCCATGTTCTTTGAATGACGACTACAAAAAACGAATAACGACTTTCCAATTGAAAAAAACAAAGAATACCTGGGAAACAGTTAACGCCACAAAAAAGCCACATCTTTACTGCAGTAAGCTTTTAATTTATCTCGTACGGTTTAGCATTCACCAGAGAATTCAAGATAATTCTATTTGTCATGCAAATGTCTTAAACTTGTGGTGTTTTAAACAAAATCGTTAGAGCTGTTTTTGAGAGTGTAGTTGGGATAGGATATTTTCTCTGAAGTCTTCCAGAATATTTGCGATCCGCTTTTTAAGGATTCGACCTTTCTCTTTAGTCTCCTGTATTCCTTCCTTTTATATCTACAACAGAGAGGGTCATGCAAATATAGCACGTAAAGTTTATTTATAAAAATCTGATGTGTTACACTCACATGACTTTCTCTACTCTTGTACAAACCATTTTCACAAACGCTTATTCCCCATATGCTTCATGTTAATCGAGATGTTAATCTTATTGATAATTTTCTTGTAGATGCAAGGGGAATGTGGTAGGCTTTAAGCGATAGTCAAATGTTTTAATAGCTGGTTGCTATGGGCGCATTCCATTCTCTTTGCATTACCAGGACAAAAAAATAATGAATAACGAATCTGAGAAAAAGTATAAGTATTGGAAAATTTAAGGGAATAACAAGCAATATCTCGGAAAAGCTTCACCCAACAACAAAAAAACTATATATGACATAAATTGTGTATTTTATCGCGATCTACATCTTTGTGTAGTAAAATTTTGTCTATCTCTTATGGTTTACCAGTTATGCAAAAGTCGTTCTCAATGAAGAACACTTTTGGAGACACTCCCAGAAAATTCGAGATATACATTTTATGTGTCATGAAAATACCTTAAACATATGATATTTTAATCAAAATCGTTAGAACTATTTTTGAGAAAATTAAAATTTTCGAAAAATGTTCCATGTATAGGGTAATCTTGGGTGGGGGATTTTCTTGGAAACTTTCGTGTCGCATCTCTGGAAGATACTGAACCTAAATACCAATTTTGGTATTTATCCGACTGTTCGTTTCTGAGTTATGCTGTTCACACACACAGACACACACACACACATGGACATGTTTACAAAAAAGTTTTTTTTGGATTCAGGGGTCTCAAAATATGTATTTCCGGTGAAATCTCGGTATCGAATTTTTGGGTGGAATACAATACCTACTTCCCCTACCTACTATACGTAGTGGAGAAAGTAAAAATGTATTTTTGGGTAGTTCAAATGTCAATTTGCTTTGAAATCGCGGTGAAGAATATTTTCTCAACCTGCCCTAGATAAGGGGAGAGGAGATAAAAATTGCATTACTATCTTGGCATTTTTACGTCCTCTATTACTATAGTAAGTAGGGGAAGCATTGTACTCCACCCAAAAATTCTATAACAAGATTTCAACGAAAATATACGTTTTGGGGCCTCTGAACTGGTAAATAAGCATTTAGTAGAAATATTATCTTGTATTATGTCTGTAAACAGTACAAATCAAAAATTAAAAAGTAAATACCAAACTTATTTTTTTAATTTCAGTATCTTCCAAGTTGCGACAGAAAGATATTCAATAAAATCCCCGCATCCCGAACTATAAGTTACATAGAACATTTCTCGAATATTTAGATTTTCTCTAAAATATCTCCAACGATTTTTATTAAAGTACCATATATTAAATATATTTACATGGCAATATATATATATATATATATATATATATATATTGTGACGTGTTGGTAACACTAGGTATTCTAGTGTTGGCAGCATGGGATATTAGGTTGGTAACACGGACGGAATGTGACGTGCCGTTAGAGGGAGGGGCTAACTCTGTAATCTTGGGGAGACGAGTAGGTGTGTTCCTCTTTATGCAACGGACTCCAAGAGGTAAGACGTGGTTAAGCATGGCGTCCCGTGTTCAAACAAATAGGTAACTGCTACTCAATATAGTGACCATTCAAATTTAAAATGAGTTGATTAATTGAATAGGTGACCTTACCTTTTACAATCCTATGTAATCCATGTGTTATCAAGTTTGCTTTAATGAATATTTAGGCTCGCTCCCGTCGGCCTCGTGTGTAAAGTTTAGAATCTGAACATCCCGGTTCCCTTTTGCTCTAACATGTAAGTATTATTAATAGTTGAGGTGCAACAATATATGGAGATTTCCGGCAATAGCTGTTAAGTCCACTTCATTCGAAAGAAATGTTATTTAATCTTGGTAAAGGTTAAGTAATAGACAAAAACTACTGCACACGAAAGTAGCTCCCTTTAAACCACACAACTTATTTGAATAATATTTTGTTGCACCGCCCATTTCCGAGATATCCGTTATTAATGTTTCGAATTCTTAAATACTTAGTGTTTCTTTCAGCGTCCTGTCAACATTCAGCTGTTTCTCGCGATGTCATGGAAACAGTATGGAATTTTAAGGCCAGCATACAGCGTTCAGTTGGTAAACATTTGACTATCGCTGTTCTCTTTGTATCTATAACGAAATATGTAATGTAGCTATTTCTGTAAAGCTTTATTTGGATTAAAATAAATTAGATAGGAAAATAAACTTTCATAAGAATAATTTGTATATCCACTAATAAGCATTAGAGGGTAGAGATAGTCTTGTGAAGGTGAGAAGTGAGATTTTGGTGCACCTGTACAGGCGTGTAACATAGCCCACTGTTACACCCAGCTCTTGGTGTAACACTGGCCGAGTTTGAAACCAGTTAGTGACTTCGCTGGTCATAGCTTTGTGTTGACGATTAATTATTGTTGCATGGGTTACCCTACAGCAAATCCATATCGATTATTATTTATCTGGGAGTGCCGAGGTGGAAGGGATGTTGTATGGCACATCTGAATATAGCGGCGTTTTATTCAAAGTCGATGCTAACGACCCCGGGCCGCGTTTTGCATCTTAAAGCTTCGGGGGTAATTTCCATGAAAATGTTTACGTGAGGTTGGCACTACTGCTGCCGGTGGCAAATTGATATTATGGGGTAGCCAGGCCTCCTTTCACATCGCACGTTACGTGTTAACGTTAAATTAGATCTTCTGTGTATAAAATAAACCTTAGAAAGAACTCTATTCGTTTTTACTTTCTCTACCGCGTACCTATAACAAACAGAGAAAGCATTGTATCCACCAAAAATTTTTATATCGGGATTTCAACGGAAATACATGTTCTGGGGCTCTCTGAGTACAAAATATCTAATGTGCTACGCTCACATGCCTTTCTCTACTCTTGTACAAGCTATTTTACAAACGCCTATTCTCGATCTACTTCATGTTAATCCAGATAAATATTTGCACTTAACTGAAAATATTAACATGAAGCATATGGAGAATAAGCGTTTGTAAAAACAGATTGTACAAGAGTAGAGAAAGTCATGTGAGCGTATCACATTGGATATTCTCTACTACGTATACTAAGAAGGGAAAGTATTGCATTCCACCCAAAAATTCGATGCCGAGATTTCACCGGAAATACGTTTTGAGGCCTGCTGAATCCAAAAAACAACTTTTTAGAACACCAAACTTTTTATTTTGTTTCACTATCTTTCAAAGATGCGAAACGCAGATTTAAGGGAAAATCCCAGACTACCCTTCACATAGAAGAAATTTCGAAAATTTATATTTTCTCAAAATTGACTCTAACGGTTTTTATTAAAGTATCATACGTTTAAGATATTTTCATGACAAATGAAATGTATATCTTGAATTTTCTGGGAATGTCGCCAAAGGCCTCTTCATTCTGAATGGCATTTGCATAACTAGTAAACCGTAAGAGATAGACAAAATTTTTCTATACAAAAAATGTAGAGCTTGTTAAAACAAACAATTTATGTCTATATTTTCTTTGTGTGGAGTGAGCCATTTCCGAGATATTTCTTGTCATTTTTTGAATTTTCCAATACTTATACGTTTTCTCAAATTGGAGTTCCTTATTCGTTTTCTACTTTCTCTACTACGTAGAGTAAGTAGGGGAAGTATTGTATTCCACCCAAAAATTCGATACCAAGATTTCACCGGAAATACATGTTTTGAGATCCCCTGAATACAAAAAAAGCATTTTTGGAAACATGTCCGTGTGTGTGTCTGTCTGTGTGTGTCTGTCTGACTGTGTGTCTGTCTGTGAACAGCATAACTCAGAAACGAACAGTCGGATAAACACCAAACTTAGTATTTATTTTCAGTATCTTCCAGGGATTCGACACGAAGGTTTTCAACAAAATCCCCCAACCCAGAGTACCCTTTACATGGAAGATTTTTCGAAAATTTTAATTTTCTCAAAAATGGTTCTATCGATTTTGATTAAAATATCATATAATTAAGATACTTTCATGACAAATAAAATGTATATCTTGAATTTTCTGGGAATGTCTGCAAAAGTGTTCTTCATTGTGAACGACGTTTGTATAATTGGTAAACCATAAGAGACAGACAAAATTTTACTGCACAAAAAGTGTAGATTGCGTTAAAATACACAATTTATGTCATATACATTTTTGTTGTTGAGTGAACCATTTTCGAGATATTGCTAGTTATTCCCTTAAATTTTTCAATAATTTTCTCAAATGGGAATTTCGTTATTCATTTTTTTGTCTTGGATATGCAAAGAGTATTAATCTGTGGCAAAGGGAATGGTGCTGCACCTAGCAACCAGCTATAAAGAGATATGTATATTGTTAAAGGCTACTGTATTTCGATACTGCACTTGTAAATATATATTCACCTTACATATACAAGAAAATTTGCAATAAGATAGTGTCTGCAAATGTTTATCTCGATTAACATGAAGTAGATGCAGAATAAAGGTTTGTAAAAATCGTTTGTACAGGAGTAGAGAAAGTCAAGTGAGTGTAACACATGATATTTTTTTTCTTATACCTACAGTGAAACGAGTAAATATGTATTTGTATGTATTCAAACACCACAGCGAGACAAAATAGGAGCCATTTTCACAAAGGAAATAAAGCACTGATTTACCCCGTGCCCTATTTACTGAAAAGCACTCAGAAAATTGCACAACTAGGCTGCAAAAAGCAAGATGAGCATTTCTTTCGAATCCACTTCAAAGAGTTGTGGAAAAGGTCATTGGTGTGTAGTAGCCGATATATCCAAGATTTCTTGTGGCCACCAAGTGTACAGGAATTAACTGCGAGGAAGAAATATACTGGTTTCCAAGTCAACGGCCGAGAAGACCTCTCTAGTCCTATCTCTCTCACGAAAATGGAATTCAAAGCTTCACCTTTAAGACCTGAACTTCTTGTTATACGTGTGACTTTTGTTCGCGGTACTCAATACTGAACTTTCGACATAATTCTAAAAAAATTGGCGTGTTACATTCGCATTACTTTCTGTAACTTATCATTCATTGCTTTCTCTATGTACATAGTCGATAGAGGAGGTATTGTATTTCATCCAAAAACTCGATACCGGATTACACCGGAAATACATGTTTTGAGGTCACCTGTCCGTTTGTGAGCGCCTATGAATAGCATAGCTCAAAAACGAAAAGTTAGATAAATACCTTTGCTTGCTATTTAAGTTAAATATCTTTCCAAAAATGCGATACAAAGGTTTTCAAGAAAATCCCCCACACCAAGCTACAGATTACATGAAATTTTTTCGAATTTTTTATTTTCTAAAAAACGTCTCTAATAACTTTGATTAAAATAGATTATCCTATTAAAAGATATTTACATGAGGAATAAAACGTAGATTTTTAATTTTGAGAATAGCTTGTGAAGTCCTCTGCGAAGGAATTTTGTATAATTTGCATAATTGGTAACCGTAAGGATAGACGAAAGCATACTACATAAGAGATGATCTATTTAGAACACGCATTTTAATTCAAATATGTTAAGCGTTTCTGAGATATACGTTATTAAAGGTTCGAATTTTTCATTTCTTGGTCATTCTCTCAAGGTGACAAGGTACTCTGAAATGGTCAAAAATAACATTTTTTGTTTTAGGCAGTAATAAAATCTCTACTATTTAGTTTCAGAAAATATATACTTTTGTGATGTTAAGATGTTTTTAAGACATTTAAATACCATTTAAATGCTAGTCTGCATTCCTTTAAAGCTGTCATGCAACGCCCCTTTTTAGAATATGTTTGTATCTTTCACCATCGAACGACTATATCCTGCCCAGCGAGCAGTTCAGCGATTAACAAAAGAGGCCAGGACCAAGAGAAGGCAATCAGAAAAGCTGAAGAAATCCAGGAATGAAGGTGCAAATGATTATGACCCTGGAATGTACTGAAGTGTCGGAATTTTAATGTTCAAGTTTTAAGTTCAGTTTTCTCAAAAGAACATTTTTGGTTACTTATGTAGCTTTTTCTCAGAAAGTGTGAGAGGTAGAAAGCTTTAATTTTCAGTACATGTATATAACACACAGTTAAACTTTCTGAATCACAATCATAACTTTGGAATGTATATTAGTGATGTTAAGAAAGCAACTTTTTGTCAATTTCTAATGAATTGATATACATAACTAAATAATTTAGGTTCAAAAGATAGCTGAGTGTACTAAGAACAAGCATGCAAAAGTGTGATTCCGTATTGCAAGTAGTATCACAGAAAAAGGTACATATTCACAAGTTTTATTATTTTACTGGTGAATGAAATAATTTTTACGGATTCCACTACCAAAGCTCTGCATGAAAATAGCCACTTGAAATCATTGCCATAATTTATAGAATAGTTCATAAAGATTGCAGGAATAACTATTTAGAAATTTAAGAGCAGTGATAATTTAACTCAAGGTGTAATTTCCATGTGTTCAGACTACCTTGTCCCGTTAAAGTACTATCAACATTCAGTTGTTTCTCGCGATGTCATGGAAACAGTATGGAATTTTAAGGCCAGCATATAGCGTCCAGTTGTTAAACATTTGACTATCGCTGTTCTCTTTGTATCTATAACGAAATGTGTAATGTAGCTGTTTCTGTAAAGGTTTATTTGGATTAAACTGAAGAAGATAGGAAAATAAACTTTAATAAGAATACTTTGTGTACTAACTATAGCGATTAGAGGGTAGAGAAAACAATGTGAGTGTATCACATCAGGCTTATTTTGTTTAATTTCTAAAAACTATTCTTACGATGGCTTATTTTTTATACCTACCTCATATTAACCCAGATACAGCTTGCAGAAATAGTTTCATTATACATTACGTTGTAGATACAAGAGGAATAGAGCAAACGGGAAGGATATATTTTAATATTTCCATTACATAGGAAGGAACAACTGAATAGTGTTACATGTTGGTGTGAAGGCCAAAAGAGTTACCAGAAAATGATTCATTTAGGTCACCCCAACTTGCATATTGTGGGGCGCAACTCGCCGGCAGCAAAATTCCGGCACCTTGGTGTGTAGATTTAAGGGGAAGGCGTGGGTTTCATATTACACCGAAGAATTACATAACACACATTACCTTCACATGCCTGGGGTTTATTTACAAACGTTTGGCGACTCTACATAACTAACAAATGAAACAGCACCGAGGGAGATGCCACAGACCGTAGACCGGCCACACACACGACTGGCTCCAACGACCACTTCCACTCGAGTGACGCTATCTTACCCATGTCTAGCCGAAGTCATACAGAGCTGAGGTCATACCAGATTGTTTCTAACAGATCCTTCCCTTTGGCACGATCCTCACCGAAAAGAAAGATCGTTAAGCCGAAATATAACTAAGGAGACCCAATAATGCTACGTCTGGTGGCAACAATACAACACAACTGTGCGCTTGGTAATGACAATCAGATTAATAACATGCCACATCAGCAACAGCAATAAAACTAATAAAGTATTGAAAAATTCTAAGGCATCATAGCCTATATCTCTGAAATGTCTGATGCCACCAAAAAGATTATTTGAAATAAATTGTGTACTTTAAAGAGATCTACATTTTTTCTATAGTACGTTCTCCTCTATTGTTTAAAGTTTACGAGTTATACAAGATTATACAAAATTCCTTTCGATTAAAGAGATTTTCACAGACTATTCCCAGAAAATTCAGAATATATATTTTGGGTTTCATTGTAAATATCTTTAATACATGGTATTTTAATAAAAATTGTGAGAGCTGTTTTTTAGAAAATTAAAAATTTCGAAAAATTTCCCACGTTAAGGGTAGTTTGGGGTAGGGAGATATTTTTAAAAGCTTCAGTCACACACACAGACTGACTCAGACGCGGACGCTTCTTTTAGATGCAAGGGCCCTCAAAACATGTATTTTCGGTAAAATGTTTAGGGTGGAAAGGTTTAGGTATCTTCTCTACCCACACATACGAGGTAGAGAAAGTAAACATGCCTTGTTTGAATTCACGGCCCCTCAAAACGTGCATTTCTATTAAAATTTCTTGGGTGGAATACAGAACTCCCTGTGCTTACTATAGGTAGGTAAGTAGTAAAGCAAAAAGGCAAACTAGTGGTTTAAGAAAAGGATATCAGAGCAAAAAGGATTTGGTAAAGAATATTAAACCTTACGAATGAACTGGGTCAACTCCTAGAATAATTTAACGCCGCGGAACCCAAGTCTCTAAATTGACATTTCCAAACACAGGAAAAGCCGCTGCTCCTGCTGCCATCTATGTTCTGTTCTTTCTTTCCTCTCATCGCCAACCCCCTCCCAACCCATGTCGCAGGTCGTTCGGTTTTTCCGCTAAGAAACTTCGCACTTTTCCGCTCCATTTAACATCCCAGCACCGCCATTTTCCCTCCCGCCTACCTGGAGCCAGAGTTAAAATGTTTGTAACATTTGTTTTAAAATGGAGAAAAAGCCAGAGGGTAGATAATTGCTTTGAGGGGCGTCGTCTTGCCCCATGTAATCTATATTAGTTGCTGGATGTATGTTTAACATAACCCTGCGGCATAGCAGATCAACGACAAATCTGATGATTTTCTCTACTCATTCATCTACAAAGTATTCTTACATAACATAGAATCAGACGACTGAAAAATTCAATACCATAGCTGGGTCTCGTCCGGTTGATCTAATCACTGAGCTACCATGGCAACATGCCGGCACGACATTAAATTTAATTTTTCTGTCGTCTAATTCTACTTTTCCAACCTTGTCCACACACGTTTGTGTGGAACAATTAATTCCATTAACTGACCTAATAGTGGTCGAAATTATGAAGCCCGGGACTTAAGGTACTCTTCCACAAAACCAGTTTTATGGCATGCCACTTTTCTTCCGGGCCAAGATTGTGGAATACCACTACTACTACCAGTTTCTGTTTACACACAGTTGCATAATTTCGTGTTGCGCCACTAGAGAAATCGTATGTTCCACAGAAATGTTGCACGAGCGTTTACACGATGCTATATTTATTGCGGAAATTTTTGTGCATGCCACTTTCTAGTCACTTGTGTTCTTCGTGTGGCGAATATGTCGTCTGAAATGAAGTTTTGTCCGCAGCTTTTGTGTGTCTTATTTTACTTCGTCGACATAGGGAAAAACGCAAAGGGCGGCAGAAAATGTTGAGTAAAAGAGTGGATTCTAAGTCGGGAATATTGCGGGGTTGTAAGCAACCTGCTGCAAGACCTGTATGAGGGAGATAAAAATTTCTTTAAGAATTTCCTTTGCATGTCAACGGTTGATTTTAATTGTTTGCTTAGAAGGGTAGCACAAGTAATACAAAAGCCAGACACGATAATGAGAAAGTCAATATCACGTCATGTGTTGACACTGAGATTTCTAGCCATAGGTAATTCGACTTAAAATAATGGAGCATCAACATAACGGAGTTTAATATATAATACGTTCGGCTGTCACTATTTATAACTACATAATGTATGTGAGTTTTTTAGGAAACAGCTATCAGTCAATCGTGTACTTGACACAACGAGATCTACGACTAAGTACCGTTGCAAAGAAAACTGTAGGTATTGAGGCAGTATTTGTAACACTTAAATCATTTCAGTCAAATTATGTAATAAAAAATATAATAACAGCCCACCTTAAAAGCAATATGTGTATGTAACAAGATATAAAAGTGTATATAAGTCATTATATATGTTTATATTATTGTATACATGTGTAATGTTATGTGTATGTATTACGTAATTTAATAATGTAGGAGCTGTGAGAATAATAGGTTAAAAATTGCTAACAGTGAGGTAATAATGAGGTAACCTTGAAGCAATAATGTAATTTTTGTGACAGTTTATAAAATAGCCAATCAACAACCAGAGAAAGCCTTAGTTAAATGAAGCTATTACATTAGACTAGGATTAACCAATCAGAAACTGAAATATAGCAACATTTACAAATTCAGAGGTCAGTTGCTTGTAGACAGTTTTACTAACCGGACGCGAGATGCGTCCTCGAGAAATTTAATACGTATTCAGTGTGAGATGAAAATAGTTTACGTGATAAGCGCAAGTATTTAATAAAAAACAAATCTCACAGCTTATTCTCTATATATTAGTGAAGTGTTATTTAAATCGTGTCAAGTATTAATAAAAGGAGTGAAGTAAAATTATAATCAGTGTAAGCCTACATTCTTCAATCGCACCACTCCCTGCTAAGACGTTCATGTCTCTAAAAAATAGAAATACTGACGCAGCCGAGGCAAACATAAATATATAATATTTAAAGTAACATTCAAAATTACAAAGTTAATATTTTTTAAACATTTGGGGCAAAGGCCACCGGAAAGTACATTTGGGGCGAAGACTACCGCAAACTTTTTACATACGTGCGGCTACAACTACTTCAAGTTCGGCTCCCCAACAATCGAACTACAATACAACTCCTTCAACACAAAAACTACTTCAAATTGACGAGCAAAGCGTGGTGCAAATAACGTAAAGACAATATTTCTTCCTCCAACTCTAGATATTTGATAAGTAAAGTAATGGATTAAACATTTTTCTGAATGAAAAAACAAAAGGATTTATTTTTCAAATTAGTATTTTAGTGGACCGTTTCCTTAAACGATATAAATGTCTAAAGATATAAACATGCAGTCAAAATCACATATTTTACTCCTACCAACTTCTCTTTCTAGATTTTAAGACACCTCCTATATTTAAACTGACATATTGTTTTAATCCCTCGGGATGATGTAAACGCATTCTAAAGAATGGGAGTTGTTTGTACCACGCTTTGGGCGTCAATTTGAAATGGTTTATTAGCTCCACGTATCGAAAGCCGATTTGAAGTAGGAGTATTGACGGAGCTGTATTATATTTCAACTGTTGGGGAGCCGAACTTGTAGTAGTTGCAACCGCAGTAGCCGGTAGCCTTCGCCCCAAACGTACTTTCAGGTGGCCTTTGCCCCAAGTTTAAAAAAAATATTAACTTTGTAATTTGACTGTATCTTTAGATACTATGTTAATGTTTGCCTCGGCTGCGTCAGTATTATTGTTAGAGACACGTTTCTCTTAGACAGGGTTGTGATATGACAAGAATGTAGGCCTACACAGATTTTTAGTTTTAATTCACTCCGTTTTATTAATCCTTGACATAAATTAAATAGCACTTCACTGATATCGAGAGCTGTGAGATTCTTTTATTTAATACTTGCACTTTTTTAACATGTATACTACTTTCGTCTAACACGAATACGTAATTAATTTCTTGAGGACGCACAAGCAACACACCCAGTTATGAGCACTGTCTGCAGGCAACTAACTTGATTTCAACCGTCTAAACTTGTAAATTTCTGTATTTCAAGTCTGATTGTACTGTTAAACTTTCTTACTCATTATTGACTCAAGGTTACCTCATTATCACCTCATTGTACGCAACTTTTAACTTATTATTCTCACAGCTCCTACATTATTAAATTGCGTAATATATTCACATAACATTATTAAACATGTTTACAATAGTATAAGCATATGCAGTGACTGTTATATACATTTTACAAATTATTACATACACATATTACTTTAAGGCGGGCTGTTATTGAATTTACATATTATATAATTTGACTAAAATCATTTAGGTGTTAAAACTACTGCCTCATTTTTCACCACGGAATAATTCTTAAATCTCTTAGAGAATTTTTATTATTATTTCTACGACTACTACAATTATCATTCTTATACCGCGTTTTCTTAACTTTTAAAATATTCTTTTCATCGGTATTTATCTCAAGTATTTCAGCTGTTTTAAATATTCTGAAAACTGTGTCAGTTTTTGTATTTTTACACTCCTAGAGATTATTAGATTACGGCGGAGATACACGCCACCATTATATCTTCACACAAAAGCTGCAAGGAACTGGTATAGGAGCTGTATTAAAATGTGTTCGCGAAAACTCTTCTCCCTGCATTGTGCAGCACTTTCACTGAAAATAAAAAAGAAAAGAGAGAAATGCAACATTTTCAAATTAATTGCTCTCTTTTACTCGCAGTTCCATCCAATCTCCCTCCACCCCCTTCCCTTCGCTATATTCAACAACAGCGACATCTTCTCGACAGAATGTTGAAGCATCACTCAAGAAATAACCACTTTTACCATCGCCCAAATAATTCCTCTCCTTTTACTGTCTTCATCTCATTCTTTTATTTCTATTTACATCTTCTTTTACATTCACTGACTTTCAATGGAAGTGTTTACTCTTTTATTTCTGCGTTCGCTTCATTTTTTTTTTATTTTGCTTCTTATATTTCCCAGTTTTTGTGACGTTATACATTCACACAGTTCCTAGCCATGATGCATTCCGTTCTTTTCTGTGTAATATTGCATTTCTTCATAGTTAAGTACTCTAAAAATGAGGTTATCAATAGTCATTTACGCACGGAATTAGTTTCATTCAAAACTCCACAGTAATGGTTGTCAAGGGGCAGGGAAGAACACAGATGTAAACAAGGTCGTTGCCCATTTCACGAATTTACGTCATCTGTACTTTTCTACTTTTCAATGATAGCATATGTACAAAAAAAATAAACATATTTCGGCGTTAGCCTTTAACATCTTTAGAAACCCAAAATTTGATGTTTCAAAACAGTGCAAATAGGGTGTTAAATTTTAAAATCTCATTCATTTCTAAACCTTTTGCTTTGCTTACTACGGCAGAGAAGGTATCCAATTCCACACAAAAAAGTTTTACCGAGATTTTACCGCAAATGCATACTTTGAGACCCCATGAATCCAAAAAAGAAGCATTTTTAGAAAAAAGATCCGCGATTTTGTGTGCGTGTGTGTGGTGAACATCATAACTTAAAAATCCGATGTGTTACACTCACATGACTTTCTCTACTCTTTTACAAACTATTTATACAAACGCTTCTTCTCCATTTAATTCATGTTAATCAGATAAACATTTGCAGACTGTATCTTATTGCTAATTTTCTTGTAGATGTCAGGGAAAAATATATTTACAAGGGCAATATAGGAAAACAGTAGATTTTAAGCACATACATATCTCTTAATAGCTGGTTGCTAGGTGCAGCACCATTCCCTTTGCCACAGATTAATACTCTTTGCATATCCAAGACAAAAAAATGAATAACGAATTCCCATTTAAGAAAATAAGTATTGAAAAATTTAAGGGAATAACAAGCAATATCTCGAAAATGGTTCACTCAACAACAAAAATGTATATGACATAAATTGTGTATTTTAAGGCGATCTACATTTTTTGTGTAGTAAAATTTTGTCTATCTCTTATGGTTTACCAGTTATGCAAAAGTCGTTCACAATGAAGAATACTTTTGGAGACATTCCCAGAAAATTCAAGAGATACATTTTATTTGCCATGAAAATATCTTAAACATATGATATTTTAAATTTTTGAGAAAATTAAAATTTTCGAAAAATCTTCCATGTAAAGGGTAATCCAGGGTGGGGGGATTTTCTTGAAAACCTTGGTGTCACATCTCTGGAAGATACTGAACCTAAATACCAAGTTTGGTGTTTATCCGAGTGTTCGTTTCTGAGTTATGCTGTTCACAGACACACAGACACACACACGGACATGTTTCCAAAAATGAAATCTCGGTTTCGAATTTTTGGGTGGAATAGAATACTTCCCCTACTTACTGTACGTAGTAGAGAAAGTAAAAATGAACAGTCGGATAAATACCAAACTTGGTGTTTAGGTTCAGTATCTTCCAGAGATGCGACACGAAGGCTTTCAAGAAAATACCCACCCAAAACTACGGTTTACATAGAAGATATTTTGAAAATTTTTATTTTCTTAAAAGTAGCTCTAAGGATTGCCATTAAAATACCATATATTAAAGATATTTTCAATGCAAGTGAAATGTATATCTTGAATTTTCTGGGAATGCCCCCAAAGGTCCTCTCCATTCTGAATGACTTTTGCATAGCTAGTAAACCGTAAGAGATAGACAAAATTTTGCTATACAAATAATGTACACTCTTAAGCTATTTTTCTACATAATCGGCATTCAAATTGAGGCATTTATCATACCGTGGCCAAGTTTTTCAACACCCTCTCTGTAGAAATCTGCCGCCTGCGTCTTCAACCACTGGTTTACACCGGCATGCAGTTCAGCGTCAGTATCAAAGCATCAATTTGATGCACCAACTCCGTGAAATTTAGGGAAAATGTTGCGAAAGTTCTGTAATCGTGAAACAACGATTTTCACAAATTTTGTCATTGATTTGCATTGTCAGTTCATCAGTCATAAGGCTAGGTCTACCACTGCGATCCTCGTCGTGAACATTGGTATTGTCATTTTTAGAATCAATACACCATTGCCTGACTCCGCTTTCACTCATTATTCCCTGCCATAAACATCACAAAGTTAACGATAAGCTTCAGTTGATTTGTTCTTTTTAGCCAACCGCACTTCCCAAGCGGCGGGATTTTCTACTGCAGCGCACACTTTAACAACTCACAGAGAGCACAGTAAGGAAGGCACAGTCCTCACGCTACCACAGTTGGATGCGTACTAAATGTAGGAACGTTTTGACACCAAGATGGCGGCTCTAGCCCTACTCAACGTCACGATAGGCCAAAACGTCTTGTGACTTTCTGAACTGCCCTCGTATATTTAATACGTCGTATTTTAATTAAAATCATTCGAGCCGTTTTTAGAAAATAAACAATTTCGAAAAATCTTTCATGGAAAGCGTAGTTTTCGGTGCAGGGATTTTCTTGAAAATTTTTGTGTCGCATCCTTGGAAGGTACTGAATCTAAATACCAATTTTGGTAATTATCCGACTTAGTTTTTAGTCATGCTGTTCACAGGCACACGCACGAACGTTTTCTAATTTTTTGTGAATCAGGGGGCCTCAAAACATTATTTTCTTTGGAATGCAATACCCTCTCTACCACTAGGTATGTTTTAGAGAAAGCAACAAAACCTGTTCTTGAGTATGAAATCACTGCTGAAAACTATAATAAGAATAAGGATAACTGACACAGTTTTGAAGCTACGTGAACTCTTGTGCTTTTTGCTTCAAATATTTACATTATAGAGTAGAGTTAGATTTTATTTCGACCCAGAAATCTTCAGCGACTTCTTTTGTCACTCACAACTTCTCTACGGATGTTTCTGAACTGAATCCGAATGCGAGTGATGCCTCAATGAACTTTTATTGCCTCAGAAAAGTTTGTTTTGGAATGTAATAAATCAAAACTGTACAAGAATACGGTATATGGGTCACTGCTTCTAGATTGATCGAGAATTACTTTATCAACACATGCAGAGATATACCTCCCCATCCAAGATTATAGGAAATGAGATTTCGATGGAAATACATGTTTTGGGACTCCTGATTTCTTATAAAAATGTGTTATGTACGTTTATTGGTGTCATCCTTTCAGCTAAATTAACTGCTGTAGCCTGAGAAGGTTATATATTTACGTTATTAGCACCACTCCTTGGGCGCCAAACTCGAGAGGGTTATTGCCCCACTTTGGAGAACCAAACTTGAAGTTGTTTAGACCACGCACGTACAATACAAACTTTCCGGTGGCCTTCGCCCCACATTCACTTTTCCATGTCCTTCTCCCACACGTTTAAAAAATCAACTTTATATTTTAATATACATTTGAATATTACATATGTATGCCTCGGCTGCGTTAGTAGTAATTTTTAGAACACGTATCACTTAGCAGGGGTAGTACGGCTAAAGAGTGGAGGCTTACACAAATTATAATGCTTTTTAACTTCGTTTTATTAATCTTTCACACGATTAGATAACACTTCACTAATGTATCCTACTGTATAGCTGTGAGATTATTGTTACTTGTACTTTTTAACAAACAAACTTTATATTATTCACGCAGTAATGAAATGTTTATGTCTCACACTGAATACGTATAAAATCGAACTGCTCGGGAACGCTGCCTTGTAGCGTCTACCGCCTAAATTCGTATATTTCATCTATTTCAAGTCTCTGATTGGCTAATCCTACTCCAATAGAATACTCTTATTTAACTTAAAGTTCCTGTAGTTTTTGATTGACTATTTATAAACTGTTCTAATGACTACATTATTGTTCCAAGAATTATTAGTAGCATTATTAAACTTTCTAATTTATTGCTGTCGCAAGCTTACCTCATTGTTAGCAACTTTCAGCTTCTACATTATAGTTCTGTTTGCTACGGAAGGTATTTTGCTTCTATTCTCACTGCTCCTAGATTATTAAATTGCATAATACATTCACATAACACTGTTATACATGTACATTGCTTTAAGACGGGATGTTATAATATTTTTTTTATATAATTAGACTGATATCATATAAGTTTTAAAAATAATGCCACAAATCTACGCCCTGCTTGTACTCACTTAACGTATATCGCTGTCTTTCCCCCCATTCTCTCTTTTCCATAATCGCCCTCACCCTCCCTTTCTTTTTTCTGTAATACTTACATGTCCGGTGTTTTCGGGTATTAAGAAACTTCAATAAGGATTTAAAAAAAGGTTTTAGAAGATTTACAGATAAATGTTGTTTAAATATTATAGAATCAATAATGTTCTAGGATCGCTTCAAACTGGAACACTGGTGATGGTTACTGATATATAGATTAGTTTGAATTGGAGCATTCACTCCGGGACAACACATTACCTCACCCAGACACTGTGACGCAGAAGTATCTCATTCTCGCCACATGTGACGGACAAGTTCAGTGTGTTCAGAGTAGTCGCCGCCCTACATACCTGGCTAAATCAATAAGTATCAGCACATTATTTTTAATTTTTTGTAGGTTGGCTGTATCGGTTTGTGCACGCGTACGCAAAATGTTGTTCCTATGTCTCCGCTTGTGGGATGTTTGACCGTTATCACACCAGTGAGTGTTGCATAGTAAGAATGGCTGCACTCCTCACCGAACAGCGTGCGGTTATTTCTTTTTACTTTCTCTACTACGTCTAGTAAGTAGGGGAAGTATTGTATTCCACCCAAAAATTCGATACCGAGATTTCACCGGAAATATATGTTTTGAGACCCCCTGAATCCAAAAAAAAGCATTTTTGGAAACATGTCTCTGTGTGTGTCTGTGAACAGCATAACTCAGAAACGAACAGTCGAATAAACACCAAACTTGGTATTTAGGTTGAGTATCTTCCAGAGATGCGACACGAAGGTTTTCAAGAAAATCTCCCCACCCCAGATTACCCTTTACATGGAACATTTTTCGAAAATTTTAATTTATTACACAATTTATGTCATATACATTTTTTTTGAGTGAACCTTTTTCGAGATATTGCTTGTTATTCCCTTAAATTTTTCAATACTTATATTATCAAATGGGAATTCGTTATTCATTTTTTTGTCTTGGATATGCAAAGAGTATTAATCTGTGGCAAAGAGAATGGTGCTACACCTAGCAACCAGCTATTAAGAGATATGTCTATGCTTAAAGGCTACTGTAATTCTATATTGTGTGGCAGTAATTTGTATCACAACAATGTAAATGCCAGAGTGATTGTGTGTAAATAAGCATTATTGTATGACATTGATTTGAGATGTTTGTTAATTATAAGCATTGTTAGGAAATAAGTTTACACGGACTCACTGAAACTAACAATAAGAGCGGGTAACAATGAGCGATGGGGTGAGTTGTTTATCAATTATTAGAGACAAGCAAATGACGTCAGAGTAGCGTGCTTTTCTTAGAAATGGAGGGAATGTGTTCGTAATTTTGACTGCATATAAAAATTGACGCTAATGTTGGCGCGTTTTATTAACCAATAGCAGCTCGGTTATAATCTTTAGGCATATTGGGTGAGGGAGTATAAAAAGCTAAAGCCGAGAAGCGGGTGGCACACAATCCAACAGAAGCATTCGCGTGTAATACGTCGTTCAGTTCAACATAAGTATTCGTGGGTTATACGTAACAAAGTTTAAGAGAATCGTCGCGCAATTCTACAAAATCTCTCGCGTTGTAAAGTGTTATAAATGTGAAATACGCGAAATAATAATGTGCAGCAAATAAGTGATTATAGTGATATTAGAAAATATAACAGTTTCAGTCGGACGTGTATCAAAAGTCAATATGTGAAATTGAATAATGTGTGACGGCAATAAAAGTGTAAAAACAAATTCATTTATCAGTGTTATCTTTGAGTAACAAATCCTTTCCGTTTACACACCCTGTTCAGGAGATGTGCTCGACCGAGAAATAATAGCTAGCCGGAGGATAAATAACCCAAAATTCAAACTATTAAAACAATAACAGGCAGCCAGCAATAGATAACACGAAGTGATCGCGACAAATTGGCTTCCATACATGGTGCAGATAAACATGAAGCATCTTCCAACTACCAACAAATATATTCGACTTCAATTTCCCTTGCAAATACAAAACAAGGGGAACATAGTGCGCCTTAAGCGATAGTCAAATATTTTTAGAACTGGTCGCTATGTGTAAAATGTAATTCTCTTTGCATGTCAAAACATCGTTTCGCAAATGTTTATCTCGATTAATATGAAATAGATGGAGAATAAGAGTTTGTAAAAATAGCTTGTACAATATAACAGAAAGACATGTTGGTGTAACACATCAGATTTTTTATTTTTTGTACTCTTTGTTTTGTCGGAGTAATTTTTGTTAGTAATTTCTTTTTGAACATTATATTGGTATTTTTGTTCTATATTAGTTTTTATATTCTTTAGTTTCATTTCTAGTCCACAAGACTTTATAGGTTTTGAGTATAACACTGTACCCTTTTTGGTCTGCAGTCTGGTTACCATTTGCTCCGACGTGTGCTGGTAACCACAGTAATATTATCTGTTGAAATTTTGTTTGAAGTAATCTATAATAAAATCTCACATCGTTAATATTATACGATTCATCTGGAATATCTTATCGTTCTATTGCTTTAATGGTAGAAACTGAGTCTATGAGAACAACTACTTTATTTTCTTTTTATCAGACCTGTAGTATATCTGTTGTAATGCTCGTTGTATTGCAACAACTTCAACATCAAAATTTGTGGATTGTCTAGGCAATGTAAAAAAATGTGCAAAGTATTTACAGTATATACCACCTCCCACATTATTTCTCAGTTTATGTGCAGAACCATCTGTATAAATTCTAAGCCACTCTGTTTCCGGAAACTGATTATGTAGATGTTCAAGTGTAGCAATTCTGCATTCTTCTGGTGAGTCTTCTTGTTTATTTAGTTGTTCTATCAGCTCTTTATTTGTTACTATCTTGATAAAATCCATTGGGTTAGTTCTAGGAGGATCAGAAGAGCATTTTGTTGATAAATTTAGGTAATTATAATTCTTCTGTAAAAAGGATTTGTTTGTATTCTCTTGGTAGTTTTTGAAACCATTGATGTTTGCTTGGATTTGTTTTTAATTTTTATATAATTGAGCAGCTTGCATTTCAATGTTGGCTTTCATTGGGTACTACTAGAATGCCCAGAATTGAGGAAAGCTGCACCAGATTGGAAGATACACAATTTATATTGGTTAGCAAGGGAGAAATTGATGGATTAAGATCCTGCACATTAGATTTCAAAGTTTTAAGGTTATTTATTTAATCTTAGAGTGCCTGGAGCCAGTACAGTGGACCTGGCTTTCAGGATACATTTTCATTTTTATTATAAATTTCGGATTTTTATGTGGTTTTTGTCCGAACCCATACAACTGCCCTTTTTCTTGGGCAGCCGAGAACAGTTGAGGCTCGAAATTAAGTGTTTATCTCACACTTTCATTTTTTTGGTTTTTTACAATATTTACACTGTACAGTTCCGCAGTTTTCCTGCGCGGTCAGTGCTGCCTTGATCGCTGCGAAGGTGGTCTGGTAGTGTTTGCGTGGCCGTGGGCCGGTGGCTGTGGGCGCGCGGAGCGACGAACTGTGTTGGTGGTTTAGAATATTTTTATTCTTTTGTGCTTTCGGTGTTTTGGTTGGCCGCTCCCAATTTTTGAGATGAGGTTATTGGTATGTGATCTAATGCGCGCCCACGTCGTCTGCTGCACATTAGATCAACAACAACAATACTTTTCACACAATATGGGAGAGCAATGCGTATGAATGGATTGGAAAGTTCAAAAATGGTCGGACGATTGTTAAGGACAAGGAAAGAGCAGGACACCCATCCATATTCTGATTCAGAGAACCGAAGATTGACTGTCAATGAAGTGGCTAACCATATATTTTTTGGTCCACTCAAAAATGCCTTAAGGGGTCGTTGCTTCACCACAGACCAAGATGTGAAGGCGCATACATGGCTTGCTGCTCAGCAGAAAAACTTTTTTTCAGAGGGCATCAGAAAGTTGTGCAGCGATGGACCATGTGCAATGAGAAGCAAGGGGACTACGTTGAAAAATGAGGTAATTGTAAGTTTCTATTGTTATTATAATACATTTCAAAATTATGTGCGAATACTTATTGACCTACACTCGTACATTAAATTGAGTTGAAGTGTTCGCACTAGGACACTGAACACAGACACAGTGTTGAGGCAGTATTTTTAACATTTAAATGATTTCAATCAAGTTATATAATATATAAATTCAATAACAGCCCGCCTTACACAAAATGTGTATGTAATAATTTGCAAAATGTATGTAACAGTCATTGCATATGCTTATATTATTGTATACATGTTCAATAATGTTATTTGAATGTATTACGTAATTTAATAATGTAGGAGCTGTGAGAATAATAAGTTAAACGTTGCTAACAATGAGGTAACAATGAGGTAACCTTGAGTCAATAATGAGTAAGAAAGTTTAACAGTACTACTTGTGATTCTTGGAGTAACAATAATGTAATTTAATGACAGTTTATAAAAATAGCCAGTCAACAACCAGAAAAAAGCTTAAGTTAAATAAGAGTATTCTATTGGATTAGGAATAGCCAATCAGAGAAAGTGTCCTCGAGAACTTTAATACATATTCGTGTGAGACGTAAAATAAGTTTACGTGTTAAAAAGTGTAATTAATTAATAAAATGAATTTCACAGCTCTCTATATCAGTGAAGCGTTATTTAAATCGTATCATGCATTAATAAAAAGGAGTCAAGTAAAATTATAATCTGTGTAAGCCTACATTTTGTCGCATCACAACCCTGCTAAGAGAAACGTGTCTCTATAATTATACTGACGCAGCCCAGGCAAACATAAATATTTAATATTTAAAGAAATAGTCAAATTACAATTTAATATTTTTTTAAACTTGGTGCAAAGGCCACCTGAAAGTACATTTGGGGCGAAGGCTACCGGAAACTGTTTACCATACGTGCGGTTGCCACTACGACAAGTTCGGCTCCCCAACAGTTGAAATATAATACATCATCTTCAAACTAACTTTCCATACGTAGCAGTAACAAATCCTCTACAAATTGATGCCCAAAGCGTGGTGCAGATAGCAGTAACAAGAAAGGTCACTTTTCAAATTGGCGTCCATACGTGGAGCTAATAAAACAAACCTACTTAAAAAATCTGATGTGTTACATTCACATGACTTTCTCTACTCCTGTACAAACTATTTTTACAAACGCTTATTCTCCATATGCTTCATGTTAATCGAGATATCGAGATGTTAATCTTATTGCTAATTTCCTTGTAGGTGCAAGGGGAATTGCTAGGCTTTAAGCGTTTAAGAGCCGGTTGCTATGTGGAGTATTCCATTCTATTTGTATTACCAGGACAAAAAAAAATGAATAACGAATTTGAGAAAAAGTGTATTGGAAAATTTAAGCCAATAACAAGCAATATCTCGAAAATGGTTCACTCAACAACAAAAATGTATATGACATAAATTGTGTATTTTAACGCGATCTACATTTTATGTGTAGTAAAATTTTGTCTATCTCTCATGGTTTACCAGTTATGCAAAAGTCGTTCACAATGAAGAACACTTTTGGAGACATTCCCAGAAAATTCGAGATATACATTTCATTTGTCATGAAAATATCTTAAACATATGATATTTTAATCAAAATCGTTAGAGCCATTTTTGAGAAAATTAAAATTTTCGAAAATTGTTCCATGTAAAGGGTAGTCTGGGGTGGGGGAGTTTCTTGAAAACTTTTGTGTCGCATCCTTGGAAGATACTGAACCTAAATCCCAAGTTTGGGATTTATCCGACTGTTCGTTTCTGAGTTATGCTGTTCACAGACAGACACACACAGACAGACACACAGACACACAGACACACACACGAAAATGTTTCCAAAAATGCTTTTTTTTTTGGATTCAGGGGGTCTCAAAACATATATTTCCGGTGAAATCTCGGTATCGAATTACAATACTTCCCCTACTTACTATACGTAGTAGAGAAAGTAAAAAACAAAGGCTTTGATACAGGTAGATATTTTTGTGATATGCTCGAGCACAGTGGTACCTACGTTATGATAGTCATGAGCTTAGATTTGATTAAGATTAAAGTGATCCTGCTATAATTTTTTCTTCTGCTGGGATAGCCTTTCTTAATATAGTGTCAATTCCTATGATTTCCTCTTCCACATCAAATGAAGTTTTTGACATTGAGAAATATTGAAAAGCATGTCCAGTCATGTTGCCTCAGATCGTCATACAGGGTGTAAAACAATCCTTTTTCCAGCCGATCACGCAGGAGTGTATGTACGTATAATGAACGCCTTCTCTTCATTCCCCTCCTCCTCCTGCGTAGAAGTTAACAACAAAAGTTCCTCCTCGCTCGAGTGCATTTCACTAACTAACCAGTTGGCAATACCTGCAGTGTCCCAGTGTAAAACGAACCTACCTTCTTTCACATTTAAATTCTCAAATGCGACGTGTATAGGTGCGTGCAAACGGCACGTAAAATTTCAAAACTTGCTTTTTACTTTATCTTCCACGTACCTAGTAGGTAGAGAAGGTATTACATTCCACCAAAGAAAATCCATACCGAGATTTCACCAGAAGTAGATATGTTTTGTGCCCCCTGATTCCAACAAAAGCCTATTTTTAGAAAAAGGTCCGCGCGCGCGCGAGTGTGTGTGTGTGTGTGTGTGTGTGTGAGACTGTGAACAGCTTAATTCAAAAACGAAATGTCGGATCAACAGCAAACTTCGTATTTAGGTTCAGTGCCCATTCTGGCCCATGGGTTTTTCGTGGTTTTCCCGGGTCGCCAGGCAAATTCTGGGGAGGTTCATTCTCCACCAAGACTCTTCTGCTCTTCATATCCTGTACCCATCATCTTCCTTGTCATCTGTTTCAGGGTTGCAGAACCAGGTGACGGTGTTGGGCGGGTTGCGGCTGGGCGGTGCTTTGCGCTGTGTAAAGGTTTCTTCTCTGGCGTCACTGCGTTACCGCTCAGTTAGGTCTCTCCTCAAGGCGGCGCTCCGCTTCGGGGGACCCTGGTGGTTGGGGACTTGTGGGCAGGGACCGTGCGGCTTCGGATGCGTTCTATCTGGAAACGTTAGGGACCGCTTCCATGCTTATGCCCTTCGGCAGGGGGCTAGTCATCCTTCGGGTCTCTCCCCTCATACTTCCCTACCAGGAGTCACGTTGGAAGTACAATGGCCGACGTGCGGTCCTCTATCCCAGTTCCCGGGGCCCTTTCGTTGTACCTACCTTTTACATGGAACACTTTTTTTAAAATTTTCATTTTCTAAACAATAGTTGTAAAGATTTTGATTAAAATACGATATATTAAATCTATTTACATAACAACTAAAATGTATGTTTAGAATATTTTTGGGAATAGCCTATGAAGTCCGTTTCATTCGAAAGGAATTTTAGTTAATCTTGTGTACCTGGTAAACGCTAAAACATAGACGAAAACTATATATGAAATGCAGAATTAAGGCACATAATTTAGGTATTTAAAATAACCGTTTTTGTGTCAACAACCTTCTCTGATATATCCGTTATTAATGGTTCGAATTGTTCAATATTTCTTTCCAAGCCATTCCTTACAAGTCCTGTCAATTTTCAGTTGTTTCTCGCGATGTCATGGAAACAGTATGGAATTTTAAGGCAGCATATAGCGTCCAGTTGTTAAACATTTGACTATCGCTGTTCTCTTTGTATCTATAACGAAATGTGTAATGTAGCTGTTTCTGTATAGGTTTATTTGGATTATAATGTAGCAGATAGAAGAATAACCTTTATTAAGAATAGTTTGTATACCTAATAATAAGCTATAGAGGGTAAAGAAAGTCAAGTGAACGCAACACACCACAGGGACAGTATTGCATTCCATACAAAAATTCTATACCTATTTTTCACCGGAAATACACGTTTTGAGGCCCCCTGAATATAAAAAAATATTTTTAGAAAAAGATCCGTGTGTGTGTTGAAAACAGCACAACTCAAAAACGAAAGTCGGATAAATACCAAATATGGCAGATAGGTACAGCATCTTTCAAGAAAATCTTCCCAACACAGACTACCCTTTATAGTCTTCTTCTTTCTGAATGGCTTTTGTATAACTGGTAAACCTTAAGAAATAGAGTAAATTTATCTACACAAAAGTTTATCTACACAATTTATGCCACATAGATATTTTGTGGAGTAACCATTTCCGAGATATTCCTAGCTATTTGCTTGAATTTTTCAATACTTTGAAGCCTGAATTATAAAGGCAATAATTATCATAATAATCTGAGAAGGATAGTGATATAAAATAAGTAATAATATATTTAAAATCAGTGTATGTATAAAAAGGAGAAGCATTGTGAAAATTGTTGACTGTAAAAGCGACACAAAGACCAGACAGGCACAGTTTTGTTAATTAGGTAGTACAGCTGCACTTAGCCTGGTGAAGGCCACTCTAAGCATCATGACGTTAAGTTTGGTGACGAATGTTTGAGGGGAGAGAGGGGAAGTTTAGGCGTTGGTTTTTCTTGTGCAGTGTGGGTAAGTCAGTCTGTCCTGAGTGCCTGGTGAGAACGGGATGACATTCTCGTCGTGCGGAGAAGAATGGTGACGAACATGCTAGAGGGTAGAACACTTAGCTTTGGTTAATATTCTTCGGTCTTGGTAAAGACACAGTAGCATCCTATGCATTTAAAAGTTATTGGCAAACCTAAAGTATTATTTTAAATAGTGAATAAAAGTGTTCCAAGACAGCGTTTGTGTGTTTCTCTGTACACACCCACGCATACCCCGAGGTTAAGGTTTCATGCTGGAGCAGCCGTGGCAAAAGAAGAACCAACTGGGAGGAGACAAGCAGCAACCGTGAGGCATAGGTATCGCTTCATTGTTGGAGGACGGAGTGTGGCTGCGTCATATTGCGCCTAAACGTGGGGCAGAAACAATTCTCTGCGTCAACTTATACTTTTTCCCAAATGGGTATTCCTTATTTTTTTATGTCCTGGACTTGTAAGGAGAAGAAAATTAACAATAGGATTCTGAAAATGTTTATCTGGATTAACATGAAGGAGATGGAGTGTAAGCTAAGCGCTGTAAAAATAGTTCGTAGGACGTAGAAAAGGTCATGTGAGTTTAAAACATGGGATTTTTGTAACTTTCTTTTGTAAATAGTGTGCAAAACGTAAGTCACATCAGTTCAAGGATGACATCATTTTGAGGTAGGTAGCGAAAAAATATTATTTTAATTAAAATGTGTTTTTTAAAGAGATCTACCTTTTCGTCTGGTACGTTTTTGTAAATACTTTATACAAGGTAGAGGGCCTCGCTTCCTATTCGTAGAAAATTCAAGTTATCCACTTCATTTATCACGTAAATATATTAAATTAAGAGGGTTATTGCCCCACTGTTGGAGAACCAAACTTGAAGTTGTTTATTGTTGCTGTTTGCACCACGTATTGCGGGAGATATGTTTCTTGGAGTGTTCGCCCCACGTACGATACAAACTTTCCGGTAGCATTACCAGACGTTTAAAAATCAACTTTTTATTTTTTAGTATTTATTTAAATATTAAATATGTATGCCTCGGCTGCGTCAGTAGTATTTTGCAGAAACACGTGTCTCTTAGCACGGGTAGTACGGCTAAAGAACAGGGCTTAGACAAATTATAATGGTATTTAACTTCGTTTTATTAATGCTTCACACGATTAAAAACACTTCACTGATGTATCTTACTGTTGAGCTGTGAGATTATTATTAATTGTACTTTTTAACACGTGAAATTTATATTATTCACACTGTAATGCATTTTTTGTCTCACAATGAATACGTATAAAAATCGAACTACTCGGGAACGCTGCCTTCTAGCGTCTGCCGTCTACCGCCTAAATTCATACATTTACTCTAGTTCAAGACTCTGATTAGCTAGCCCTACTCCAATACAATACTTTTATTTAACTTAAGCTTTTTATAGCTGTTGATTGGCTGTTTATAAACTGTTTTAAATACTACATTATTGTTCCAGGAATTATTAGTAGTATTATTAAACTATTGTTATTGTTAGAAACTTTCGGCTTCTATTCTCACAGCTCCTACATTGTTAAATTACGTAATACATTCACATAACAGTATTATACATGTACATAACAATATAAACAATATACAATGACTGTCACATACATTTTATACATTATTACATACACTATTGCTTTAAGGCAGGATGTTATTATATTTTATATTATATAATTAGACTGATATTATTTGAGTGTTAAAAATACTGCGTTAAAATATAATGGCATTTTATTCAAAATCTTTAAGAAACCATTTTTAAGAAAATCAAAACTAACGAAGGGTTTTTTCCACGTAAAGGGTAGTTTGGGGCTGGGGTGTTTTCTTGAAAATCTTTGTGTTGCTTTCTTGGAATATCCTAAACTTGAACACCAAGTTTGGTATTTATCAGAGACATCGATATCGAATTTTTGTGATTGGGTACAATACTTCCTCTACTAAAGGGGAAGTACAAATCCACTTGACAACCGAAGTGGGAGCATTTCTGCGTCCTTATACCTTAAATTTCAACTTCCCTGAAGTTCATATCCGAGCATAAAGCATAATGTCCCCGTTTTTCCCCACACAAAGTGCGAGCAAGTTCATCCATGCGTATTTTCGAATCAGTTCACGCACCCCCAAATGGGTTTTGTTCTCGCTATTTGCACACGCTTCAAAATACAATAACCCTTTACGGGATAGGGAGGCCTTGCTCTAAACGGTTCGTTTTTCCAATACTGCAGGTGTTACGAGGCTTGCATAGGAAAGGTTCCATCCAGATGGCGCAGCGGTGTCACGACCGCTAGTGGCGCTCCTAGCGGTTACACCATATGGCCAGCTTCTACAGCCTGCTTATTGCAGATTCTGTTCAGGGGAAAGAGAGGTGTGATATAGCAACACAGGGGAACGGAAAAAAGTTGATAGTTGCCACCGTGGCGTGTCACAAAATGTTTATTACGTAAACTAAATTACAACTCCATTATATACAAAATATCTGATGTGTTACACTAACATGACTTTCTCTACTCTTGTACAAACTATTATACAAACTCTTATTCTCCATCTATTTCATGTTAATCGAGATAAACATTTGCAGAAACGATATCTTTTGACATGCAAAGAGAATTACAATTTACACATACCTAGCGACCAGTTCTAAAAATGTTTGACTATCCCTTAAGGCGTACTATGTTCCCCTTGTTTTGTATTTGCAAGGGTAATATAGAAATACTAGCCTTTAATCATAGATATATCTCTTAATAGCTGGTTGCTAGGTGCAGCACCATTCCCTTTGCATATCCAAGACAAAAAATGAATAACGGATTCCCATTTGAGAAAATAAGTATTGAAAAATTTAAGGGAATAACAAGCAATATATCGAAAATGGTTCACTCCACTAAAAAAACTTATATGACATAAATTGTGTATTTTAACGCGATCTACATTTTATTCCAGTAAAATATTGTCTACCTCTTATGGTTTACCAGTTATGCAAAAGTCGTTTACAATGAAGAATGCCTTTGGGGACATTCCCAGAAAATTCAAGATATACATTTTATTTGTCATGAATATATCTGAAACATATGAAATTTTAAACAAAATCGTTAGAACCATTTTTGAGAAATAAAAATTTTCGAAAAATATTCCATGTAAAGGGTAATCTGGGGTATGGGTATTTTCTTGAAAACCTTCGTGTCGCGTCTCTGGAAGATACTGAAGCTAAATACCAAGTTTAGTGTTTATCCGGTTGTTCGTTTCTGAGTTATGCTGTTCGCAGTCACACACACACGCACACGGACATGTTTCCAAAAATCCTTTTTTTGGATTCAGGGGTCTCAAAACATATATTTCCGGTGAAATCTCGGTATCGAATTTTTGGGTGGAATACAATAGTTCCCCTACCTACTATACGTAGTAGAGAAAATAAAAAGACAATTTTGAGGAAAAGGCGTCTGAGTCTGGTAAATATCAAACTTGGTGTTTCGGTTCAGCATCTTCAAAAAATGCAACACGAACATATTTAAGAAAATCCCTTTACCCCAAACTACCCTTTACGTGGGAGATTTTTCGACATTTTATTTTTCTAAAAACCGGCTGCAACGAATTTCATTAAAATACCACATATTATAGATATTTTAATGAAAAATAAAATGTATATCTTAAGTTTACTAGGAATACCCTTTAAAGTCCTCTTCATCCGGATGGCATTTGTTATAGTCTTGTATAACTGGTAAGCGATAGAGGAAAATACACTACACAGAAAATGCAGATCTCTTTAAAACACGCAATTTATTCCAAATAACTTTCTTGTGGCATGAGTCGTTTCCGGGATATCCGTTATTAATGGTTTGAATTGTTCAGTTCCTTATGTATAATCCATTTTCAAGTTTTTCTCGGCATTGCATTGAAAGAGTATGAATTTTAAGGCTAGGCGTATAGCATCCAGTTCTAAAACATTTGACTATCACTGTGTATTTAAAATAAATTATGGGTTTTAAAGAGATCTGCACATTTTGTGATTTACGTTTTTGTCTTTTGTGGCATACTAGATACACAACATTTACAAAATACCTTCAGACTGAAGAGGGCTTCATAGGTTACTCTCAAATATTGGAAAAATGAATTTTATTTGTCATGCAAAATGAGAAAAGTTATTGTTTCACGTATGGAATCCAATTTGAAGTAAATGCTTTGTTACGTTATTTGCAACATGCTTTGGGCGTCAGTTTGAAGAATAACTTAAAATTCGTTGCAACCGCACGTATAGTAAACAGTTTCCGGTAGTCTTCGCCCCAAATGTACTTTCAGGTGGCCATTGTTTCTTTAAATATTACATATTTATGTTTGCCCCGGGTGCATCAGTATTATTTTAGAGACATGAATATCTTGGCAGGGCGTGATGCGACAAGAATGTAGGCTTACGCAGATTTTAAGTTTTAATTTACTCCTTTTTATTAATCCTTGAGAAAAATTAAATAGCACTTCACTGATATCGAGAGCTGTGAGATTCTTTTATTTAATACTTGCATTTTTTTAACATTTTCGTCTCACACGAATATGTATTAAATCTCCAGAGGACGCATCTCGCATCTGGTTACAAACACTGTTTGCAGGCAACTGAACTGATTTCAACCACCTAAACTTGTAAATTTCTGTATTTCAAGTCTCTGATTGGCTATTCCTAATCCAATAGAATACCTTCATTTAACTAAAGCTTTTTCTGGTTGTTGATTGGCTATTTTTATAAACTGTCACTAAAACTACATTATTGCTTCCAAGAATCACAAGTAGTATTGTTAAACTTTCAAATTCATTATTGCCTCAAGGTTACCTCATTGTTAGCAACTTTCAACCTATTACTCTCACAGCTCCTACATTATTAAATTACGTAACATATTCACATAGCATTATTACACATGGATACAATAATACAAGCATATGCAATGACTGTTACGTACATTTTACAAATTGTTACATACACAAGGCGAGCTGTTATTGGGTTTACAGATTATATAATTAGACTGAAATTATTTAAGTGTTAAAAACACTGCCTCAACCTTTGGGCACAAGTTCGTGCTCTTTGCCCCATCTAAACAAAACTTTGCACTCATGGTTAGATATTTTTCTCTGATAGGAAATTGTGTAACTGGACCAAATTGAAAACTGTGACATTTGGGGGAGGCTCCAGCGATGTGCGCAATGCGGATGGGGTTGACGTCCCACAAATTTGTAAACGCTATCAACGCTAACGCGACAGTAATGTGACTTCAATAACGATACTCTCGGAACGGTTTAAGCCTTCGAGAGTTTAACTAAAACCCCAGAATAGGATGGGGGAGGGGATAATGTTTATGTTGTAGCATAACAAATAGAGATTGTTCCCCCGCGTCCTCTAATGACGCGAATATAAACATGAAACCAAATGTCCGCACAGACGAAAATAAACTAGCGAATATAACTGCAGTTCCATGCATTGGATCAATCAAACGCTAGGTTTGCCCTCAAAACATTTCTAGAATTGTGTCCTAGTTTACTCTGAGGTAAAAAAAGCAACATATTTAAATGCCAATGTAATAATATTGAGTTTTCTGAATGAAATTATCCAGTTTATTGCTCTATCGTTAACAATACGTATAAAAGCGCTGTGTCATCTCATCTCTACATGTACGCGGCAGAGTTCACATTTTGCTAACTATTGCTACCTTTTTCTCCACCTACTATTAGCTATACCAGAGCTATCCATTAAAAAAATTCAATAAATAAAATACATGCACATTGGACAAATTATTAAAGTAATGTCTACTAAGTATGTCCTATTTGAGAGTAATTGATTTCAGTTTTACATTACATTTTCACTAAAAACACTTTTCGTGGAGTAGTTGTGCAAAACAGTGTTTTATTTCGTCTATATACAGGGTGATTTAAGAAGAATAGCAACACTTATTTGTTTAATTGTATCAAAACGAGTTATGCTAACAACTTATTATACCTGAAATGCAGAGGAATTTTGGGAAATTATTTACCTCTATAGCAAATGTTGAAAATGCTAAGACACAACTCAACACGTCGTTCCATGTTACTGACCATTCGTTGGAGGACTCTGTTGCCAGTAGCTTGAATCTCCTGTGTAATGTTGTGCTTTGGATCGTCCAATGTCTGGGGGCGTGTGGCATAAACCCTGTCTTTTAAGTAACCCCATAGAAAGAAGTGCGACGATGTCAAATCCGGAGATCTCGGTGGCCACAGGTTCTTGGAAATTATCTGGTTGTCAAAGAATCTTGCAATTAGTACCATGGATTTATTTAATGTATGGCATGTAGCGCCGTCTTGCTGAAAATATCCTTGACTCAGCTCTACATCGTCTAATTGTTCAACAACCTCCATAAAAATTCGTCGGTACTCTGTAGTATTCACATTGTTAAGAAAAATTGGTCCCACTATTCTCTATGCGGATATTGCACACCAAACTCCGATTTTAACCGGGTGCATAGGTGCTTTATGAATAACATGTGGATTTTCGTGGCCCAATAGCGTGAGTTATTTGAGTTCACATAGCCGGATTAGTGGAACCATGCTTCATTTGTGAAACATGTGGTGGACAATATGGCAGGATTTTGCACAATGAACGCCTGAAACCAACGACAATAATTCAGTCGTCTATCCTTATCTGGTTCCTGTAACTGATGGACAAACGTAATCCTATACGGCTTTAGGCCTGCACTTTTCACAGCTCTCTGACACATTGAGTAGCTGTACCCTGTCTCCTGCGACAAACGTCTTAATGATTTTTTGGGGACTTATCCTGTCGTGCTCAACAACAACCGTGGGAAGCCTAGATGAACGAGTTTTGCCTTTTTCACTCACCAGAGATCCAGTTGTTTCTAATTTGTTTACCAGTCCCAGTATTGTGTTTCTTTGGGGAGAATTCCAAACACCAAATTCTCTCTGGTATGCTCTTTGAGTAGCTGTAATTGAATTCGTAATCCAGTATGGCTTTTTAAGGAAGAGTCGTTCATTTAATGTGCACTCCATTTTCACGTTGACTGGAACAAATTCTCAAAAACAGTTGCGAACAATAAAACTAACAATTAGGAGTAAAGCATGAAAATCTGCGCATCTAGTGACAGGCAACCGATACTCCAGAACATTCTGCTGTATTTGGTACTAAATTGAGATATTGAGTGAATTTCGAACAGAATAATTAAAGAAAGAAATGTATCAGTTCTACATAAAGTCATCCTATATATACCGGGCGAGCCTTATAATCCTGCGGATTGAGAAGTTATGCAGTTGCAGCGCTGTACAGGCTATGCCGTAAATACTTCCCACTGCATCGCGTCGTATCAATTTCGGCCGAAATGGCTGTTTTGCACCACTGTGCGTGCAGTAACTTGCACTCGTAGCGCAGCAGTGTGCGCGTTGGCCTCCAGTGCTGAAGGAGGCTGAAATACTGCCACTTGAAGGTACATTTTATGTAGTAATTTTAACGAGAACTGATAGTTTGGCATGGAAGTGTCGTTTCTAATAATTAGCTTAAATACGGGAATTTCATTAAAACACAAATTGTAAATCCACTCGCAGAAAGAAATCATGATTTGCTAGAACGTGCGAGTGTATTTCTTATTTATTTAACATTATTGTTGCCCCACGTTGGGAGTCAATTTGCGGTGGTATTACTTATAATGTTTGTGTATTTGTGTTTACTTCACGCGTTGAAGCCATCTTGTGACGTGATTCATTTGTTAAGTTTGTTAGCTCCATCTGGTGTTAGCAATTTGCGGCAGTATTAGTTTTTTTGTTTGAAAAAAAATGCTACTGTTATTTTATTTAATTTTGGTTCTTTGTCCTCCGGCTAGCTATTATCTTTTCTTGGGTCGAGCACTTCTCTTTATACAGGTTGTGTAAACGGAAAGGAATCTTTTATCCAAAGATAACACTGATGAAAGAAATTTGTTTTACACTTTTATTGTCGAACACGTTAACTATCACATTTACACATTGATCTTGACACTCGCCAAACTGAAACTGTTATAACAACTTCTTACTGATCACTTTTAATCCACGTACTTCAACGTTTTGTATAATTAACTTTACAACACTTTAGATTTTTCATAATTCTGCTACGCGTAACTTGTGAATCTATAGCCGACGTGTAATATTTCTGCTGGACTGAAGGCGACGTGTATCATACAAAATATTTTCGATGAACTGACTGACTGAAGGCGACGTGTACTTTACAAATATTTTCGATGAACTGACGGGGTCTATCTCTAACCTATCGCTTTTATACTCATACACACCAATATGCCTAAAGATTATAACTGAACTGCAATTGGCTAATAAAACGCGCCAACATTAGCGTCTATTTTTATATCCAATGAAAATTATGAATACATATGCTCCAGGGAAATGTTCCAGAATATTCTAAACGCGCCAACATTACGTAACTTCCTCGTTTCCAATAATGATAAACAGCTCACCCCTTCGCTGCATTATTGCACGCTATTATTGTCAGTTTCAGTAAGGCCGTATAAACTTGCTTCTCAACAATAATTACAATCAATAAACATCTCAAATCAATGTCACATAAAAATGCATATTCATATTACAATCATTATTTACATTTAAGTAATTTGTGATACAAATTACTACATCAAACGTTCTCGAAACATGGACAGAAATGAATAAAAACTCATTTATTCGCGGGCGTGATTTGAACCTTCGACATTCACCATAACTTTCCAGCATGTTAACAGCGAGCACCACCGTAGCCCTAATCAGCGGGCTGGTGAATGCGGTGTCAGCAACTGATTTCGCAGCATTTGTAAAATGCAGGGCTGCCTTGTTACCAATCCGCAGGATGAGAAGACTCACGCGGTGTATATAAAATGTTAACATGGATATTATAAGCGATTAAGACTAAAGCAACCGCTTAAAGTTATATATTCATATTATGTGAATAATCTAGAACTGTGTACGTAAAACTGGACGCCACTGTATGCGCGAATACGTAAACAGATACAGACACTTCCTCCTTTCTATATATCCTCACCTGTGAAGGTCAGTATGATTGCTTCCAAAGCTGCAGAGACGGCATAAATGGAAGCGAGTGTACCTACAAATGAATGCATAATGAAATTATTTCTGCAAATGTTTAGGTCGGTTAACACAAAGAGATAGAAAAGTGAGGTTTTGAAAGAACAGACTGTATTACGATAGTGATAGGAGAATGCAGGTTGTTTTTTCTTCGGCATGCTAAGATTTACGCTGGCGTGTATAGACAGGCAGTACAGCCCTGCTATGTTTATGCACATGCAGACGCCTGAGGCGAAAGAGAGCAATTAACTGCGATGAGAAGCTGTTGTCTTTCACTTACACTGATGCAGGTGTGCTAACCGTGTTGTCCAGGCCCAGAGCAACTGGTGCCCAGCACGTGTGTTCCTCTTTACTTACCTTTAAACATTGCAGCTACACGTCGTCGTGCCAGCCTTATACAAACTGCTCTTAAAAATCTTGTTTTTACTTTATCTACCATGTACATAGTAGATAGAGAAGGTATTGCACTACACCCAAAATTGGATATTGAAAGTTCACCAGAAATATGTTTTAGCCCCCTGAATCCTCAAAAAAATATTTAGAAAAACATAGGGTATGTTTGTGTGTATGAGCCGCGTAACCCCAAAACTAAAATTTGAATAAATACCAAACTTGATGTTTAACTTCATTACCTTCCAAAAAATGCGACACAGATGTTTTTAAGAAAATCCACACACCCCAAACTAAATTTCTCATGAAACATAATTCATAACATTTGGTTTTCTAAAAATGGCTCTAAAATTTTGATTAAAATACCGTATATTAAACACATCTACATGACTAGGTGTACATCTTGAATTTTCTGGGGTTAGCCTATAAAGTCCTCTTCATTCTAAAGGAATTTTGTATCAATGTGTATAACTGGTAAACGTTAAATGGAGAAACTGTGCAGCACAAAAATATAGATCTCTTGAAAATACATTTAACCCAACTTTTTTGTGACATAAGCAATTTCCGAAATATCTGTTATTAATGGTTCGAACTGTTCAATACTTAGCCAATCTTTTAAATTCTTGTTGATATACGATTATTTCACGCGGTGTCATGGAAACAGTATGGAATTTTAAGGCCAGCATATAGCGTCCAGTTGTTAAACATTTGACTATGTATCTATAATGAAATGCGTAATGTAGCTATTTATGCAAAGGGTTATGTCGATTAAAATGAAGTAGATAGGGAAATAAATCTTCCTTCATATTTAAATGTTTATTTAAACGTCTGGAAATACATGGTTTGGACGCTGTGGGGCGTCGAAGTTTGCGAACGGCTCGGAAATGTTGATAGGTATGCGTTCCACAGCTCGTCAGAAAACCCAATAATAACATCACACCGTGCAGTATATCACAGATGAGGTTCAAACTATTGACCTCCTACTTGAATGCAGAGCGTACATCGGCGGTGCAGACACAAACGTACATGGTAAAATAAGTGTGGCCGTGTGCTCAGCGTTTCAGCGGCAGCGTGGATTCGTGCGATAAGGTTCTCCTCTGATGTTACAGGGGTAGCATACACCATAGTCTTCATGGTACCCACAGAAAATAATCAAGGGATGTAAGATCAGGTGACTGTGGTGGCCACGGCACAGGTCCCTCTCTGATGTTACAGGGGTAGCATACACCATTGTCTTCATGGTACCCACAGAAAATAATCAAGGGATGTAAGATCAGGTGACTGTGGTGGCCACGGCACTGGTCCCTCTCTGATGTTACAGGGGTAGCATACACCATTGACTTCATGGTACCCACAGAAAATAATCAAGGGATGTAAGATCAGGTGACTGTGGTGGCCACGGCACAGGTCCCTCTCTGATGTTACAGGGGTAGCATACACCATTGACTTCATGGTACCCACAGAAAATAATCAAGGGATGTAAGATCAGGTGACTGTGGTGGCCACGGCACAGGTCCCTCTCTGATGTTACAAGGGTAGCATACACCATTGACTTCATGGTACCCACAGAAAATAATCAAGGGATGTAAGATCAGGTGACTGTGGTGGCCACGGCACAGGTCCCTCTCTGATGTTACAGGGGTAGCATACACCATAGTCTTCATGGTACCCCACAGAAAATAGATAAGAGGTGTAGGATCAGGTGACTGTGGTGGTCATGACACAGGTGCCTCTCTGATGCTACATGGGTAGCATACACCATAGTCTTAATGGTACCCCACAGAAAATAGTCAAAAGGTGTAGGATCAGGTGACCGTGTTGGTCACGACACAGGTCCTCCTCTATTGTTGTAGGAGTAGCATACCCCATAGTCTTCGTGGTACCACACAGAAAATAGTCAAGAGATGTAAGATCAGGTGACTTTGCTGGTCACGACACAGGTCCTCCTCTGATGTTCCAGGGGTAGCATACACCATAGTCTTCATAGTACCACACAGAAAACAGTGAAGAGATGTAAGATCATGCGACCTTGGTGGCCATGGTACAGGCCCCTCTCTACACTCGATATTGGTGTACTGGTCCACATCGTGATGCTGTCAACAACTTTACTGCACTGGTACGCGCAAAAGCTACACCATTAGGATGTGAAACTTGGACTATGGGCGGATGTAGTGCGTACGAGGGAAAGCTAATGAATAGTTTGCCCATCCACCTTACACTGAGGGGGAAAATGTGGCGTAATAACATTAGGAAATCAAGAACATTCCGATGAAACTTTGACAAGGTCCATACCATGTATTTCCGGACACGGGTGTCCACTTTAACGTCCCGCCCAACGTACTAAGCTTTGTCGGTGTTTATTTTATATGCATGTACATGAAAACAAATTGTAGAGGACGGAGAAAATTGTTTCTCTGCATCATAAGAGGTTGTGAAAGGGTTATGACCAAAAGTTTTCTATTTATTCTCAATGAAGGTATTATATAATAAAAAGATGTAAAGTGCGTAAGAAGCCGAAGTCACGCGCATTATTCTTGGTATTATCAGCAAGTAAGGAAACAATACCACAAGATAAGACTTTAACTCTCAGAGAACGTGAGTTAAACCTTCTTTTTTACCAAGGCAAGGAATGGAAATTAGAAAGGCAGAGATAGGGAGAGGTAAATGAATAAACAAATAAAAAGGTTTTAATGGGAAAAGTTTTACCATTCGGCCCCAAGTTTTCTCTTTAGCACGCTTTCGTTTTAAGAGGAATTCTTTTTTTTTCTGTCCCTTTGTGTCCCAAAGTATAATGTGCGTGATTTCTCACGATTCCTTTTGTACGTTTAGATTACGTATGTTCTTTATATTATCCAATCTTTTGGGAACTGCTTTTATTCCTGGGGAGTAAACTATTAATATACATTTAGTTAGGTTTAATGGTTTGCGTACCTTTTTATTTCAACATTTTGTGCCCCAGAGTTGGGCCAAAGTTTTGGAGAAGTTTTATCAGTGGTATAGGAAGTTTCAAAAGGTGGTGCTTCCAGCTATCCAAGCATCTAACACAGATTTTTCATCAAACAAAATCCATTTCTTTCATATTCTCATTAATATTGCTATGTTTATTGCTCTGGCTTATCCGATGTTACACACATAGCTTTTTAATCTCGAATGACGAATTAATTATTTAATTTATTTACTTGCTCCAATCTTTGTGAAATTATTGAGAATGGAATGCAACGTAACTCCGTCCCGTAGCATCACTGTCAACAACCTAACTCAGTCCGGCAGCAGCACTATCAACAACACAACTCTGTCCCGTAGCATCAATGTCAACATGCCAATTCAGTCCCGTAACATCACTATCAACAACCCAACTCAGTCCCGTGGCATCACTGTCAACAACCCAACTCAGTTCCGTAGCATCACTGTCAACAACCCAACTCAATCCCGTGGCATCACTATCAACGACCCAACTCAGTCCCGTAGCATCACTATCAACAACCCAACTCAGTCCCGTGGCATCACTATCAACAACCCAACTCAGTCCCGTGGCATTACTGTCAACAACCCAACTCAGTCCCGTAGCATCACTGTCAACAACCCAACTAAGTCTCGTAGCATCACTATCAACAACCCAACTCAGTTCCGTATCATCACTGTCAACAACCCAAATCAGTCCCGTAGCATCACTGTCAACAACCCAACTCAATTTCGTAGCATCACTGCCAACAGCCCAATTCAGTCTCGTAGCATTACTGTCAACAACCCAACTTAATCCCGTAGCATCACTATCAACAACCCAACTCAGTCCCGTATCATCACTGTCAACAACCCAACTCAGTCCCGTAACATCACTGTCAACAATCCAACTCAATCTCGTATCATCGCTGTCAACAACCCAACTCAGTCCCGTAGCATCACTATCAACAACCCAACTCAATCTCGTATCATCACTGTCAACAACCCAACTCAGTCCCGTATCATCACTGTCAACAACTCAACACAGTCCCGTAACATTTCTGTCAACAACACAACTCAGTCCCGTATAATCACTGTCAACAACTCAACACAGTCCCGTAACATTTCTGTCAACAACACAACTCAGTCCCGTATAATCACTGTCAACAACTCATCTCAGCCCCGTAACATTTCTGTCAACAACACAACTCAGTCCCATATAATCACTGTCAACAACCCAACTCCGTCCCGTAGCATCACTGTCAACAACACAACTGATCGTTTAGCGCATACTGTCAACAATCCAACTTGGTTCCATAGCATCACTATCAACAACCCAGCTCAGTCTCGCAGCATCAATATCAACAACATAACCCAGTCCCGTAACATCACTATCAACAACCCAACTCAGTCGTTTATCATCACTGTCAACAACCCAATTCAGTCCCGTAGCATCACTATCAACAACCCAACTCAATCTAGTAGCATCACTGTCAGCAGCCCAATTTAGTTCCGTAGCATCACTAGCAACAACCTAACTCAATCTCGTAGCATCACTGTCAACAACCCAACTCAGTCCCGTAGCAACTCTGTTAACAACTTAACTCAGGCCCATAGCACCACAAGCAACATCCCAACTCATTCCCGCAGCAGCACTATCAACAACCTAATTCAGTCCTATAGCATATACTGTCAAGAACCCAACTGAGTTCCGTATAGTTACTATCAACAACCCAACTCAGTCCCATAGCATATACTATCAATGACCTCAGTCCCGTAGCATCATTATCAACAACCTAACTCAGTCCCGTAGTATGTAAAAGCCCGCGTTCTACAGACTACAAGTATTCACGAGGGATAAATCGCCCCCACTCGACTTGTCTTGCCTTTAGCTGCTGAGTTATCCAATGAGGTGTGTTAAAGAGGAAGTGGGCTGATACGCGGGAAACAAGTGTCACGTCACTGTTGTGAACACAGCAACTTTATAGTGTAGAAAGTTTAGTAGGATCTTGTTTACATTGACGTAGCCCAAAAAGTAAAATCCTTATTCCAGTTCTGCAAGAGTATGTTAAACAGCACAGTTTCGAAATAATGATGATGTGTGATTGGTCTCCCTGTAAAAAACTAAAGCCGCTACTTTTCTTTGTAAAACTTCAATTGAAATAACTTGTATTATGAAAATTAATCAGCGAGGAACATTTTTCCTTGAAGAGATAAATGAGTGAGAGAAGGCTATAAAATACCCTAAAAATGTGAATTAACTTTCAGAAAATATCCCATGATAACGACGCATGTATGTGAAGTGCTATCGCTAATTATGTGCAAACATTTGTTTTCACACCGCTGCACCTTGCTCTTTGCGTGAGCTCCTTGCTCATATTTTTTGCAATGCTCTTGTATCTTTAGTCCTGCCTCTACAGTGGTGTGATAAACAATTTTGTGAGAATAAAATAAACTAAAACATGGGCTAGGCGAGATTATGGCATGTGGTGCTTAAGCAGCGATTCAGTGGTATGCCCGTCCAAGGCAGTTAGAGAGGGGTGTACAGGACAAGCTGAGTTACCCCTCCCATAGTTTTTTTTTTTGTAAGTTGCTGAACTATAACTTTCAAAATCAAAGTGAGTGCAAAGCTCACGTCGACCAACCCCGGGTTAAACAACACAAGCAAGAGAGTAATTATTATTTATATACTTTGTTATAAGGGCTAGTCTTAATAGATCCCATAAAGATTACATAAGATAAATTCATCAGTTTTAGTGGGATTGATTGCATATGATTATATGAAGAGAATGTCGAGTTAAATTTGTTTTTAATTTTACTATTTTGCAAATGAAGATATGAAAAAAAAAGAAAATGTATGCAAAAATGCTCATCTAAATTTAATAATTCTATAACACATCATTTGGATTTTGGGAAAATAATTGACGCTTATGGTCAAAATTAAAGCACTCTACCGGATAATATAGTTGTAGCCACAAATTGCACATCGAAGTGATAAAATGAAAATGATAAATGTGGCAGGATGCGCATTTGTAGCTAGTCCTAATTCAAACAATTTCTATTCCAGATTCTTGATACGGGAGTGAAACACTACAGAAAGGCAAAACTAGATTTTAATTTAATTAGACTATTTTGCAAATAAAGTAACTGCCTGGTAACCTGACGTTCGCGTTCTGAAGGTACCAGATTCGATTCCTGTTCGGCATACCATTCTGATACTTTTTTTCGCGACTCTCTCTGGTTAGTAATTGTCTTGCTGGAGTGCTTTACATAACGCCGTGAATTTCCTTATCTCCTCATTGTTTCAGGTTCGAAGGATCAGGCGAGTGGATGATGGACGAGGTGTATGCTTTGTGGGACTGTCTGCCCTTGGATTTGGTGCGAGACGGGCCCATGGGGAGAGGTAAGCCTGTAGGGCATCCTGCTGGGCTCAGGATCTAATATCGGAGACATTAGGGACCCCGCCTGTGTCTGTCCCGGCTCTGAAGTGTCCTTCACTTCACTCCTTCCTTCCTGGAGGTTTCCGGAACCACAATAGGCTACTTTGCGGGGTCAGGTAGTAATATTTGGAGTCGCTAGGGGCCCCGTCCTGAATCTTGTCGTCCTCTGTGTCCTTCACTTTACTTCTTCCTCCTGAAGGCTACCAGAACCACAATCGGCGACTTGTGGGGCCAGGATGTAATATCTGGAGACGTTAGGGATCCCGCCTGTGTCCACCCCGTATCTGGTCGTTCCCTGTGTTCTTCACTCCAATCCTTGGAGGTTTCCAGAAACACAATAGACGACTGTCCATTTAAGTGCCGGACTCCACCACCGATTTCTGATATACATATTATTTATAACAGCTTTTAGATGAACGGATGATGAACAGGACGTTGTTCCCATATGAAGATGGTGACCCAGGAGGTGGGGGATGTAATAAGTATGGCGTCAAAATTAATCTGATGTGTTACACTCGCATGTTTTCCTATAACACTCTTCAACAAACTATTCCTATAAAAACATGTTGTGACTTTGTCCAGTTTTTCAACCTTCACTTACTTCTCACCGTCACTGTTTCATTTTTACCTAGTTCATCTTCATTGGGAGTTCACTTCACCAATGTCACTTCACTAAGTTGAACTAGTTCAATTCTCCATCACTTCACTTCCTTCATCAGACGGCTCTTCTAGCCTGGAACTGTTACGGACTACCGCGCGTCTCTGCGACCTGTAGCCTCCTATGGTTCCTTCACTTCATTCTGTCCTCCTGGGGTTGCTAACCGCAATGGATCCATTTAGGTCTAAATGTGAGAGGTGTCCCTCTACGTTTTGTAGCCTGTACTATATTTAAGCAATAGTGAAAGTTAAAATTATAGGGGTATTCGGATTTATTCGGCCGTTGCCGCCAACCGGTTGTCTGCACATGACATCAGTACTTTGAAGGGAGTTTATCACCAGTGAGTCTAGCAGAGGACTAGCAAAAGGGTGTGGAAGGGGCGGATGTCAAAAGTTTCGAGGTCACCTTAGTGAAATGGGACTTGTATAGTTCCTCTCCGGCGTGTACGCTGATAGGTAAGTCAAATAATTGGACGGTTTTTGTACTGTTTTAATGTTTTGTCTTGAAACTTCGTGAAATTCTGGGCAAGAACGCGAGCAAAGAACGCACAAAATGTCCTAGTGAAAAAGTTCTGCACCGCCGTAGTACATCAACCTCTTTACGAAATCAGACACGCATGCAGCCCGAAGTTCAATTCCGCACCTCCGCTTTGAGAGAACGGGATCCACTGAACTTATAATGACGTCATTCATTTAAACTGACTGGCGGTAAAGGCCGAATTAATCTGAACACCCATTGTTATTATCTAAGTTTACATCCCATTCTTCAAGCAGCCCTATAACTGTGATATAAAAATAAATTTTGTCCATGTGAAGTAACCGATGCAGATTAAGTAACAGTTTTGTCTTCTACAACCGTTTCAAAGTAGCGGTTACATACTTCCTGACCATCTCTGTATTGTTCACTCAGTGCAAGCACGAACTCGTGTCCCCTAAACCCGGAGTCATAGCTTCCATCCCCTGCTAATGAAACTTGCTCTTAACCTTATTTCTGTAGCTTCCTCAGCTAAGAGGCGATGCATGTATGAAGATTAATCGACGTGAAGAACAAGGCCCGCGATTTGCTGCTTCAACACTCCTGTTGCCAGGCACCAAGGAAATACGAGTAGGAATGGTACCACGAGGCCGGGCGTGGATAATAAGAACTTCTATTGTATTAGTTTTATTGTCAGTTGCTAAGGTTTGTGTTTTATCTTATCCTGTCTTATTCGATGCGGATTTCAGTTATTGGTCTGGACGCACTTCTGACTTAGGTTTATTGTGCTATCTGTATCGTTTTAAAGCCCATTCATTATGCCTGCACCCTTTACCAAGGAATACAGTCTCATAACATATACGCTTTCAAATTCTTCTGGCTCTAAAAACATTCTCCCAAAGCCTCACAGGAGCGCACATAATGTGCTGGACTATTTAGTTTTTCTTGTACAATCTGCAATATAAATTACCCTGAAGCACACCCATCGTGTTAAGATGCTTTTTCATAGGGGCATATCTTGTGAGAAATGCAATAATTTTTTTACTCTATTTTTATTTTACTTCGCTTTAACTCCTTGGTCATATGACGACGGATCTGTTGGTGGATATCTCTTAGAACGATATGTGGACAGTTAGCCTTCTAACCACTCGCTCCGTCTCGTGTCACAGAGACTCTAGCGCATAGCTAGCGAATCTTCTGCTTCGCACCGTGCAGACGGCGCCTTCCAGTCCAACATCCGCTCCCATATAAAGGCGGACAGTTAGCCTTCTAGGTCTCATTCCTATAACCTCCCACTCCGTCACGTGTCATATAGACTCTAGCGCATAGCTAGCAAATCTTCTGCTTCGCACCGTGCAGACGGCGCCTTCCAGTCCAATATCCGCTCCCATATAAAGGCGGACAGTTAGCCTTCTAGGTCTCATTCCTATAACCTCCCGCTCCGTCACGTGTCATAGAGACTCCAGCGCATAGCTAGCAAATCTTCTGCTTCGTGCCGTGCAGACGGCGCCTTCCAGTCCAACATCCGCTCCCATTTAAAGGCGGACAGTTAGCCTTCTAGGCCTCATTCCTATAACCACCCGCTTCATGCCATGCAGATTAGGGTGCCGTCCAGTCTAACCGCCGCCCTCAGGCAGACAGCCTTCTAGGTCTTATCCCTGGAAAATGCCATCTTGCTTCGTCACGTGTCCACAGAGACCGCCTGCGCATGGCAGACGTATCTTCTGCTTCGTGCCGTCCAGTCTAACTGCTTACATTGTCTGTAGATAGATGACATAGCATTTGCTATTACCACTTATTTTTCATTTTACTATTGTTTTAGACTTAAGGCGGAACTTTGGGTCGTGGTATTAAATATCCAATCTGGTATTTACCTTGGCGACTGAGGAAAACAGGCATTTTATTTCATATACATTTCTGTTTTATTAACCATTTCCGATGTATTGCAACAGCTACAGTATTATTTTAAAAGAATGTTAAAAATCTGATGTGTTGCACTCACATGACTTTCTCTACTCTTGTACAAACTATTTTTACAAACGCTTATTCTCCATCTACTTCATGTTAATCGAGATAAACATTTGCAGAGTCTATCTTATTGCTAACTTTCTTGTAGATGTAAGGGGAATATATATTTACAAGGGCAATTTGGAAATACAGTAGCCTTTAAGCACATACATATCTCTTAAAAACTGGTTGCTAGGTGCAGCACCATTCCCTTTCCCACAGATTAATACTCTTTGCATATCCAAGACAAAAAAATGAATAACGAATTCCCATTTGAGAAAATAAGTATTGAAAAATTTAAGGGAATAACAAGCAATATCTCGAAAATGGTTCACTCAACAAAAAAAAAATGTATTTGACAAATTGTTTATTTTAACGCGATCTACAGTTTTGTGTAGTAAAATTTTGTATATCTCTCGCTACCAGTTATGCAAAAGTCGTTCACAATGGAGAATACTTTTGGAGACATTCCCAGAAAATTCAAGATATACATTTTATTTGTCATAAAAATATCTTAAACATATGATGTTTTAATCAAAATCGTTAGAGCCATTTTTGAGAAAATTAAAATTTTCGAAAAATGTTCCATGTAAAGGGTAATCTGGGATGAGGGGATTTTCTTGAAAACCTTCGTGTCGCAACTCTGGAAGATACTGAGCGTAAATACCAAGTTTGGTGTTTATCCGACTGTTCGTTTCTGAGTAATGCTGTTCACAGACAGACAGACACACAGACAGACACACACGGGACATGTTTCCAAAAATTCCTTTTTTGGATTCAGGGGTCTCAAAACATATATTTCCGGTGAAATCTCGGTATCGAAGTTTTGGGTGGAATACAATACTTCCCGTACTTACTATATGTAGTAGAGAAAGTAATAGGTATGTTTTTGTAAAGTTGGAGAACTTCAGGACTAAATCTGCCTAAGTAAATCCATGAAATGGGCGTTAGAATTCTTGCGAGTCATTTGCCGGACGCTTATGTAAGCAGGGGTTTAGTTCTATTATTTTTAGGGGACTCGTCACCTCATGTTCGACACGTGGGTGAGTTATGTAATTGATGCTGACATGCGCATGCGGTCAGGGCTAGCTAAGGTACTAGTCAGCTGCTCCTTGGGTATTTAACTTAAGGTTTTTGACGGTTCGCGCTCGGTCGATCACATGCCTAGCAGGAATCTGTGTCGGTAAGCTCTTTAAATTTATTTTTACTAATTTACAATATTGACATAGGCTCTAGACAAAACAAAGATGGAACACTGGACTTCCTTCGTCTACCAGGTGACATCCCAAGCTGTCTAAATCTCCCCCTCTTGCAATGTAGTTTAGATTAGTTATTAGAAACATTAAAGTCTATCTTTGAAGTAGAATTACATGTTTATTAGTGTCACCATTTCACCACCTATAACCCTCTTGATGTCATCCCTATTGTGACTTTGCCCAAGTTCTCAGTTCTGACACTTTTTCGTTATATTGTGGCGTATCAGTAAGTGCATTCTCATTACCAGACACAATGTTGTGTTGAATTTCCGCTACTAGACATAGCATTGTTGGGTTCCTTTGATTTTTCGGCTTAACGATCCCTCCTTTTGGCGCGGACCACGTCAAAGAGAGGACTCTGTTTGAAATTCGTCTGGTATGACGCCAACCCTGGGTGGAATGGCTAGGCACGGTTGAAAGGGGGTATAGATAGCTTCACTTGAGTGTCGTTGTAGCAAGACGTGGGTGTGGTCAGTCCACGGCTTTGAGGCATCAGCCCCCATCCTCGCTTCCTAGCTCATAATGTAGAGTCGCTAAATATTTGTCAATAAATTCCAGGTAATGTGTGTTATGTAATGTTATTGTGTAATTAAAATCCCACGCCTTCCTCTAAATCTATACACCAAGGCCCCGGTCTTCTTGCTGTAGCGAGTTGCAGCCCCATGCTCGTGCTGGGGTGAACTAAATTTATTAATTTTCTGGAAACCTTTTGGCCCTCACCCCAGCATGTAACAATATGTATTTCACCTTCACTGGGAGTTTACTTCACCAAAGTGAACTAGTTCAATTCCTTCACTTCCTTCGTGACGTAACCTTCTCACGTCAGACGGTTCACTTCACTCGGGAATCGAACACAAGGCCCGCACTAGCACTCGTTACACGCCACAACAATCGTCACCAATTCCCTGGGAGAATCGTTCTTGATATCGCAGCGGCTAGCTCCCTCGCTCACTGACTCAACAACTCTCTTACACTGGACTCGCGACTAACTGCCCGCGAGAACTCTCGCTTATATAGGCAGTGGGATCTTCCACAGAAGGTTCTCGAACTATTTCGACACCACATTCTGGAGGAGGGAGGAGATAAAGCTTCCAGAAAGATCTAGTTATCTCCTGATAGAGCACCCGGTGTTTACGCTGGCAAGTGGCGGCTATCTTGTTTACTTAGACCGCTCGGCGCCGATCATCCGATAACCCTGGCCCATAGCCGCTGCGTCACACTATGCTGCGTCCCGTCACCTCCGGTTTGGGCTCTTGATTTGAATTTTGCAACAACTTTGCATTTTATGAAGCACTAAGTCACCATTCTTTAGTTTTTAACCATGTCATCCAACTACTTTCATGTGTAATGAAACTATTTCTGCAAAGTTTTATCTCGATTAACATCAAGTAAGGCTAAATAGGGATACTTCGCAGAGGAGATATTGAAACGAGCGGTCTGGACTGTACAGTGGATGCCTCACTGTTTTTTTTTTAAGGACTACCACATTTTTAATGTTCTTGTAATAGCCGGAGGGATTTCCAAGGTAATACGATTCACTGAAATATTATGTTTCCTTCTGAAGCTTCTAGGCTTTAATATGTTTATTTTTTTCACTTTTCTCGTCTCCTTTAGTCCTCTGTGCTTTCAATCCTTCGTGCGTATCTTTTCATCTTCTCGTTTCATTTCTCAAACTACTGAGATGTCTTCTTCTAAGAATTCCTCTAATTAGATGATCAGGATATGCTAGAGCTCTACTTTGATTGGGAATTCCAACGAAAAAGCTGGTTCCTATCGTAAATAGTATCCGTTTATAACGTCTTAGAAATCAGAAACACGCCGCGTTTGATGTTTTATTAGCATTTAAAATTAATCACTGGGAATACCATGTACAGCAACATCAACATTTATAATTAATCCTATATTCTACATCAGTTAGTATCTGTTTGGGTAAAATAATCGCATGTGAAACATTCAAACGATTTTCTCTACCAACCAAAAATTCACATATATTTATATTCTAGACATATAAAATGAGATTCTTCTATCTTCGCCATGTTACTGAATATACTACTTTCTCTACCACGTTGTACCTGGTAGGTATAGCAATCATTGGATTCCATCCAAAAATTTCATGCCAAGTTTTAGCAGAAATACACGTTTTGATTATCCCTAAATTCAAAAAAGTACTATTAGGAAAAGCTCCAGAAGTGTGTGTGTGTGTGTGTGTGTGAGCACATAACTAAAACATTTGATGTGCTACATTCACATGACCTTCTCTACCCTGTATCGAACACTATTGGGTATAAAAACTATTCTTACGAAAATTTATTTTCGTATCTACTTGATTCTAATCCAGATAAACATTCGCTACATTACACATTTCGTTATAGATACAAAGAGAACAGCGATAGTCAAATGTTTAACAACTGAACGCTATATGCTGGCCTTAAAATTGTATACTGTTTCCATGACATCGCGAGAAACAACTGAAAATCGACAGGGCTTTAAAAGAATGACAAAGTATACAACGATTCGAACCATTAATAACGTGTATATCGAAAATGGCTGATGTCACAAAGAAAAAGGGAACGACATTTTCTGTGCAGTACTTTTCGTCTATCGCTTAAGGCTTATCAGTTATAAAAGATTCTACCAAGTTCCTTCCAAATGAACAGGACTTCAAAGGCTATTACCAGAAATTTGTATCTATATTTGTGTAGAAAAATAAGCACGAGTAAGAATAATTTATACCCACTTATAAACGATATATGGAGAGAAGGTCATATGAATTTATCACATCAGAATTTTTTGTTATGGTCTTCACACACACACACACAGAAGCCTTTTTGCTTCCTCTACCAGGTATTGATTCCACCCAAAAGTTCGATGTCGAGATTTCAACGGAAATACATGTTTTAAAGTCCCATGAATCTAAAAAAAGCATTATAGAAAATGTCCGTGTACGTGTGAATGTGTGTGTAATTGTAATTGGGATATTTTCTTGAATATCTTAGTGTCACATCTTTGGAAATACTGAAAGTAAATACCAATTTTGGTATTTAGGCTACTTTTCGTTATTGAGTTATGCTGGTCACAGACACACTCACACATGTACCCTTTTTCTAAAAATGCTCAGGGGGACTAAAAACATATATTTCGATGACATCTCCGTATTTAATTCTTGGGTGGAATGCAATACCTATTAGGTACGTGGTAGGGAATACAATAATAATGTACGGTGAAGAAAACACATCATTACGAAAATACAATAATTTATTTTGAGCCACGTAGTATTTCTAATGTAACCACAGAAGCACAAACAGGGATTACCATGAGCTTGGTACGAGTTTTCTAGCACTTCTTTACGAAGTAGACTGTACTATGAAAGCCGACCCCATATGGCAGTCAGTCCGTTTGCCGCGGGGTCTTCACGTTCACGGAGAACGGTGTTTACCATGGTAACGTTCTAAGGCTGTTTGGCCGACATTAGTGCTCGTTGGTTAAACAAGAATAGGAATTTAGTTAGCTCTACGTTGTCAACCCTTTCTCCTGCTTCTCGGATGTGGAAACGTGCAGCAGTAAAAGTTCAGCAGAGAGAGAGAGAGAGAGAGAGAGAGAGAGAGAGAGGGAACACGATGTCAATGGCTAGATAAGGGTTTCCCTTCCAGGAGGGTTATAAAACGTACACTACAGACCAAAGAAGTTTGTGTGTATTAAAATAACGTCATGTTTCTTCAGATTAAATGGCAGTCATGTGCAACCTTGTAGGTGGTTGTCAGCCGAGTGTTTGTGTGGAGCCCAGTGCTAGATCGCACTAATGCGATCACATCTTCCGCTTTTTAATACTGAGGGAAGACGTAGGTCAGAATCGGCCAAAAAACCCCAAACAATTTTATTATTTCATTTGATATTACTATGCTACTGAAATAACCACAAAAAATTTTAGGTCAAAATTCCAACTGCAAATGCCCTTTAAAAATTAAATTCCCAATAGTTACGCCCCTTTTCTGTGGAGTGTTCAACGCCAATACTTTCTACGTTTCTTACATGCATAAAACCAAACAGAAATTTATTGATTTTTCTGACAGGAATTTCTCCTGAATCACCGTAGCATATAGAAGGCTCTTCCAGCCAGCTGTGTGCATACAGTTTGCTTTATATTTTCAATTCAAAATTTTGGAGTGAACGTCAAATTGAGTTTGTGTTTGAGGGGTCTAATTAAAAAGGAAATAAATAATTTGGAAGTTTATTATGCCAAAGCCATAAGAGATAATAATGACAGTGTGGAAAATATGCAAAAGGCTGCGTGGGCTATATACTTCCACAAATTGTCCACAGATGAACATTCACTACATAGTCTTTGTCCAGGCAGTGCTACATCATAGTGTGGGGGGCTAAGTATACCCATGAAGAATACAAACATGTGCATAGTCTACCTGAGCCAATATTACTTGCAATAAATCCAATATTTAGAGCATTAGGTGAAACTGCATTGCTGAATAACTGCCTTCATGGTGGCACTCAGAATGCCATTGAAAGCTTAAATAATTTAATTTGGAAACCTTGCCCTAAAACAAGATTTGCGTCCAAAACTGTGGTTGAAATTGGGCCATATGATGCAGTTTTTGTTTTAAATGATGGGAATGCAGGAAGAATCAAAGTTCTTCAGGGGCTTGGTATAGAACCTGGGCCATTTACAAAAAAAATTGCAAGACATTGATAAGCAGCGCACAGGATCCGCAGAGGCCCGCCTTGCAAAAACTACACCAGCATGCCAGACGGGATAGGAGAGAGAAAAGGAAGCAGGAAGAAGATCAGGAGGAGGATGCTGATTATGGTTATGGGCAGTTTTAACACATCTAAGGACAATTAGGTACTGTAACACAATGTTTTATCTTTGCTCTTCGTTTTCTGAAATTTTCATTTTTCAGTGTTTATGCACCTTTTTCTCACAACTCACTGAAGATAAATGCATGAAATTAGTCACAGTTATTCAGCATAATAATATAAACATTTGCTTGCAACAAAATTCCAATGTTGACTTTATTCTATTATTTACATTATAAAATGAGCTGTTTTTCAATGCCTAGGTTTTGTTCAATAATGATTTTTTAAAAAAAAAATTAATGGGGAGAAATAAAAAGAAATGACTGCAAGGATAGTTGTGTTGATCTATTTAAAATAATTAGATAAAATTTCAGAGTGCTGCATTGAGTAATTTACATAAAAAACTTCAAAAATTATTGAGACACCAACAGATTACACTTACTAAGTGTAGAAATTTGCATAACTCTAGCTGCAATAGTTTAGGAGATATAAATAAATACCTATGCCTCTGCATTCTAACCTACGTCTCCCCTTAAGGGGACAAGATATCTGAACACGGAAATTACACCTTAAGTGTGTTAAATTACCACTGCTCTTAAAGTTATCAATCGTTTTTCCTGAAAGTTTTAATAATTTTTCTGTAAGTTATGACAATTATTTAAAGTGCTTGTTTGCATTGATAGCTCATGTAATTGATACTGTAAAATTATCTCATTCAGCAGAGAAATAATAAAATCTACTCTTAAAGCATGTGATTTCATGTACCTTTTTCTCTGTTACTACTTGCAATACAGAATCACACATTTACATGCTTGTTTTTAGTATACTCAGATATCTTCTGAACCTCAGTTATTTAGTTATGTGCATCAGTTTACTAGAAATTGAAAAGAAAATTATTTGCAAGGGCAAAAAAGTAAAAATGTGGAATGCTGTTGCTTTCTTAATATCACTAATATACGTTATAAAATTATGATTGTAGTTCAGAAAGTTTAACTATGTATTGTACACATGTACTGAAAATTTCAGCTCTCTCTCATACTTTCTGAGAAAAAGGTACATAAGTATCCAAAAATGTTGTTTTGAGAAAACTGAATTTAAAGCTTGAACATTAAAATTCTGACACCCTTCAGTACATTCCAGGATCATAATCATCCACACCTTCATTCCTGGATTGCTTCAGCTTTTCTGATTGCCTACTGTTGGTCCTGGCCTCTTTTGTTAATTGCTGAACTGCTCGCTGGGCATGATATAGTCGTTCATTGTTGATAGATACAAAAATATTCTGTTGAAAGACAGCTTTAAAGGAATGCAGACTAGCATTTAAATGGAATTTATAGTCTTAAAAATCTGTAACCTCCAAAAAGTATATATTTTCTGAACCTGGAAATAATAGAGGTTTTATTAGTGCCCAAAACAAAAAATATGATTTTTGACGATTTCGGAGTACCTTGTCCTCTTAAAGCTCGTTCTTACTGCAGGCGTCACTATAGGCAGTATTACTAAAATCTGTTTATAGGCTAAATGTACGAGCCCCTGACTACCAATCAATGCTATGAAAACTGCATATCAATAGCACTTTCCACTTCCAAAATATTTGCGGTGCAAGGTTTAGGTGATTCACCTTATATTTTCCTGTGTTGGTTATAATGTTGGCATTCTTTGGGTACATGGGAAACTGTCGGATGTTGAATACTAAGGTTGAGCTTCTTTGGTGATCAGATCCTATTGCAGTAAGTGTCTTGTTTCCCTGATTTTGAGACAATGTTTTTTCCCATGAAATAATGAGTTTGGTTCGGATGCATAGGTCTAAGTCTGAATGGCTTGTTGTTATCTCTGCATTGAATGTTGGTTTTTGGATGGCCGCTTAATTGCTTCGTCCACTCTCTCATTGCCTCGTATTTGTTGGTGGAATGAAATCCAAAACAATATAACTTGTTTTCCTTGTTCCATTGCATGGTTATATGCCATCTGTATCTCTTGGATAAGTTTGTTTTCTGTATGTACACTGCCGTTTGTGAAAATCGCAACACCAAGAAGGTAACGCATGAATTCATTGAATTTAATACCACAAGTTAGGTACATGACAAGTAACAAATGATAAACTTTAAAACCTGTTATGACCTTTGAGACCTAATATTCAGCATTTGGTGTGGCCTCCATGCGCTGCAATTAGAGCTGCTATACGACGTGGCATTGAATAAGTTCCTGAGGGATTTCCCTCCACGCAGTTTGTATAGCAGCCCACAAATCCGTGACACTGGTTACTGGAGGACCGTGACGCACCAACCATATCCCAGACATGTTCGATGGGCGACATGTCAGGCGAACGTGCAGGCCAGGGAAGCAATGGTACCGTCGCTCTTCGAAGAAGACTTGTACATTCCTCGCAATATGTGGCTGGACATTGTCCTCTTGAAATGTGGCCTGTGGAGATGCCTGAAGCAGGGGGAGTACCTCAGGCTCTACAACCACCGTTAGGTACCGCTTGCTGTTCAAAGTGCCCTCAATTCGTAAGAGACGAAATCTGTTGTAAACAATGCCGCCCCAAACCATTACAGCTGTTGTTTGTCCGCTATGCCGCTCAACAATGCAGCGTCCAGAATGCGCTCAGCACGGTACCGCCGGACACGTATGCGGCCATCACTGTAGAACACGTTGAAACGGGACTCGTCTGAAAAGACTACGTTTTACCACTCAGCACACAAGTGACGGTGTTCACGTGCCCATTGCAGTGGAGGAGCTTGTGGATTCTGCACAATGGGAGCCGACGTAATGGCATGCATGCAACCAGTCTAATCTGCAGCAGACGGCGACGAACCGTTAATGCAAACAAGTTCACAGCTGTTGCAGTACTCCAGCGTAGAGCCAATATTGTGGATGAAGCTGTACGGCCATGCGGACAAGATGACAGTCATCCCGTGCTGTGGCCATGTTCCGTGGTCCAGTACCCGTTCTTCGCTGCGTACGACCTTCATCTGTCCACTGCTTCTACACACGCATCATTGTTGTAGCAGCATGCCATGTACGAGCCGAAATGTCACGGTATGACAAACCCGCTTCCCGGAGACTGATAATTCTGCCCCGTTTGAATTCACTCACATGCCGATATGGCTCCCTTTGACGTCGACGAGGCATACTGGCATTCTCTTAATTGTTTCCACTTTATTTGACAGCTCTGCACTGATCATAGTGGGCGCAACACTGATCTTGTCGGACCGACACGAGAGGGCTCTGCTCGGCCTCTGTAAACCTAATCACTTATTGCTTGCACACTCTTCTACACTTCCACCAAGTTTGGAGTTATTCGGGAAATTGGTGTTGCAATTTTCACAAACGGCAGTATATGTTTTGGGTGTCTAAGATAGTACTTTTTGAATCAGAAAAAATTATGTGCAGTTATATATGGGATTCTGTAATGTATGGAAATGCTTGTTTCAGAGCGTATAACTCACTAGAATAAATTGAAAAAGTAATAAGGCACCTTTCTGTATGAATTCCATTTCGTAGGATGGTTGCACTTTCTGCTCCATGTTGAGTTTTTGAACCATCTGTAAACATTTTCTCATAGTTAAAGTAGGTTCCAGAAATTTCGTTAAAGAGTTGTTGATAAACAGCGGTGGTAGTCTGTTCCTTTTTATATTGTTGCATCTCTAGATTCAAAGCAGGTTCTTTTAGATTCTAAGGGGGAGTTTCATGACCTCCAATTGTTGCTATCTTAGCCAAATTTATTTGTATTTTCTTTATATACTATTCAATACGACCATGAAATCGAAGTGAATAAAATGAGTGTTTAAGTTGGTGTGTTTGAGATTTTATAGGGAATACATATTTGTGAACCATAGTATTAGGTAAAGCAGCTGTTTTAATTGCATATTCAATACTTAAATATTTCCTTCGTATCCCATGTGGTGGCTCACCTATTTAACACTGTTTGGTGAAACCGTCTTAAGCATAACATTGTCATCAACAAATAGCTTTTCTTAAAACGCAACCTTAAACTTTTCCAAAGTTGTTCAATAATACTTTATTTTCGCATTTTGGTAGACGTGTTCTTTTCCCACAGGATGCGACATTATGAATAGAAAATTGCGAGAACCGCTTCCTTAAGTCAGCCAACTTTCACACAATAGCCTCTAGATTACGTTGGCAGCCATGAAAGGTGCAAGTAGTTTTCGCCATCGACCTGCTCCTGTCTGTCGGTCCCTCTGGCGGAGTTTGAAGAGCAAAGAAAATATTTGTTTCCCCCCACACTTTTCTTTTCTGTTCGACTCCCCAGCGGCCGTCACGTCATTAGAGACGGCAAATCAAACGTTGTCGCCTCGGTAGAAGTGCAAAAGTTATCGCCGTGTCGTCTTCTTCTTCACATGTACTTGCCATTAGGGCACTCTTATCCGACGTGTTGTAATTTCCGGTTATTGAGTTCTCGATGAAATCAATATGGTGCGCCTGCACATTCTCTTGTCAGAAATACTTTAATATCCAAGGCAGACGGTGTAATGGAATTCCAAAGCTGTAGTTATTGGAAGGTTTGGGGGGTTTGAACTCCCACCCCGAAATGTGGATGTAAACATCGAGGTTTGACAGCATATAAATTAACGCTCAATAAAAAATACTATTGTTTTACATTAACATTACCTTCTCTACAAGTACAACATATTATTAAGGCATTGAAACTGTGAAATTTGGAAAATCCTTAGTTGGAATATGTATAAACTATTTACTCATTAACGGTTACTAAAGTAACGGAGACGGTTACCGAGTTTGGGTGACATCATTGACTGCATGCGCGTTGGTATCGCTTACTATCGGTAACTAATGTTACCTCAACCCTTCATGCAGTATCAACCTCCTCCAAAAGAGATCGTGAGTGACACTGTCGATTTAATGTACCCTCTGCTGAGAAAAATGCTAACTAATTATACGCTTTGTTACGTAATCAACCCATCTTTCGTCATGTTAGACAATTATGCAAGCCTGGGCGTTAATTATTTTTTTCCCTGAATGACATTTGCATAACTGGTAAACCGTAAGATATAAACAACATTCTACTACACCAAACAATTTATGTGAAATACATAATTATTTCATAAACGTTTCTTGTTATGGGTTTGGTTTTCAAATAGTTATACCTTTCTCAAATGAGAAGTCATTCGTTTTTACATCCTCTAGTATGTACCTAAGGTATTGCATTCCACCCAGAAATTGGATACCGATATTTCACAGGAAATACATGCTTTAAGGCACCCGGAAGCCAAATAAAGCATTTTTAGAAAAACGTCCGTGTGTGTGTGTGTGTGTGCGCATAACTCAAAAAGGATAAGTCGGATAAATATCAAACTTGGTATTTAGGTTCGCTATCTTCCAAAGATGCGATACTAGGATTTTCAATAAAATTCCTGTGTTAAAAACTACCCTTTACATGAAATATTTTTCGAAATACGAGTTTATAAAAAAGAATGGCTGTAAATATTTTGATTAAAGTACAATATTGAGGCAGTATTTTATATTACAACATTGTAAATGCCAGAGTGGTTGTAGTGTAAATTGGCATTATTGTATGACAATGATTTGAGATGTTTGTTGATTATAAATATTGTTAGGAAATAAGTCTACAGGGCCTCACTGAAACTGACAATAGGAGCGATTAACAATGTAGTGAGGGGGTGAATTGTTTATCAATTATAATAGACAAACAAATGACGTCAGAGTAGCGCGCTTTTCTGTAGAAATGGAGGGAATATCTTCCCTAGAGCATATGTGTTCGTAATTTTGATTGCATATAAAAATAGCCGCTAATGTTGGCGCGTTTTATTAACCAATAGCAGCTCTGTTATAATGTTTAGGCATATCGGGGTGAGGGAGTATAAATTCCGTGCCAGAGACGGGTAACGCACAGTTCTACAGAGTCATTCACAAGGCAAACGTCACGCAGTTCAACAGAATCATTCACGGGTTACACGTCGCGCAGTTCAACAGAATCATTCACGGGTTACACGTCGCGTAGTTCTACAGAATCTCTCGCGTCGTAAAGTTAGTTACAAAAATGTGAAATACTAGAATTAATAATGAGCGGCAAATAAGTGATTATAGTTACATTCGAAAATATAACAGTTTCAGTCGGGCGTGTATCAAGAGTAAATATGTGAAATTAATGAAGTGTGACGGCAATAAAAGTGTAAAAACAAATTCTTTTATCAGTGTTATCTTTTAGTAACAACTCCTTTCCGTTTACACGCCGTGTTTAAGAGATTTGCTCGACTGAGTAATAATAGCTAGCCGGAGGACAAAGAACGTAAAATTCAAAATAGTAAAACAATAACAGGCGCTCAGCAAATAAGATAACACGAAGTTACCACGACAATATGATAAAGATATTTACATGATAAATAACATGTACATCTCGAATTTTCTAGGAATATCCTATGAGGCGCTTTTCATTCGGAAGGAACGTTGTATAAGCTTGTATAACTGGTAAAAGTTAAACCATACACAAAGACGTAGTACACAAAAATGTAGATCTTTTTAAAACACACAACTTATTTCACATATTTGTTTAAGCGTAAGCCACTTCTGAGATATCTTAATGGTGCGAACTGTTCAATACTTTTGTCATTCGTTTCAAGTCCTGCCAACATTCAGTTGTTTCTCGCGATGTCATGGAAACAGTATGGAATTTTAAGGCCAGCATATAGCGTCCAGTTGTTAAACATTTGATATCGCTGTTCTCTTTGTATCTATAACGAAATGTGTAATGTAGCTATTTCTGTAAAAGTTATTCTCAATTATAATGAAGTAGACAGACCAACTTTCGTACGAATAATTTTACACCCAATAATAAATGTCGGAGGGTCGAGAAAGTTATATGAATGTAACACAAACACGTGCATAGTAGTAGAGAAGGTATAGCATTCCAACTAAAAATTCGATACCGACATTTAACCTTAAATACACGTTTTGAGGTCGTCTTAATACAAGACAAACATTTTAGAAGAAGGTTCGTGTGTATGTTTATGTGTCTCTGTGTAGTTTAGAGCATAACTTGAAGGCGAAAATTTGGAATGGTACCAAACTTGCTATATAGGTTCAATGCCACGTAAACGTGCGACATGAAGATATTCATAAATATACTTCCACATCAATCTACCGTTTATATGGAACATTGTTAGAAAAAATTTATTTTCTAAAAATGGCTTTAAGAATTTTGAACTAAAATACCATAAATGAAAGATATTTACATGAAAAATAAATGTATATCTTTAATTTTCCGTTGAAGACCTCCTCAAAGAGATATTGTACAATCTTGTATAACTGGTAAACGTTAAATGATAGACGAAAACGTACTACACAAAAAATGCGGATATCTTTAAAATACACAATTAATTTCAAATAAGCTTCTTTGGCTATTGCTGTTCTCCTTGCCCTTATAACGAAATGTGTAATGTAAGTTTTCTGTAAAGTTTGAAAAAGTTATATTGTGTTTACGTTGTTTGCACCACGCTTTGGGCGTCAATTTTAAGTAGTTTGTGTTGTAGTTCAACTGTTGGGAAGCCGAACTTGTAGTAGTTGCAACCGCACGTATACAAAACAGTTTCCGGTAGCCTTCGCCCCAAATGTACTTTCAGGTGGCCTTTGCCCCAAATTTAAAAAATATTAACTTTGTAATTTGACTGTTTCTTTAAATATTATATATTTATGTTTGCCTCGGCTGCGTCAGTATTATTGTTAGAGACACGTTTCTCTTAGCAGGATTGTGGTGCGACTGAAGAATGTAGGCTTACACAGATTATAATTTTTCTTCACTCCTTTTATTAATCATTGACACTATTTAAATAACACTTCACTGATATAGAGAGCTGTGAGATTTTTTATTAATTAATTACACTTTTTTATTACATAAACTTATTTTTCGTCTCACACGAATACATATTATATTCCTTGAGGACACTTTTTGCGTTTGGTTAGCAACTCTTTCTGCAGGCAACTTGAAAGGGGATATATCATACATATTATACATTGTACATATGAAAGGGGAACCATACACATAAGAATTGTATAGCAATAATTTAATTCACTGAATGTTAAAACATTGAACATGCAACTTTGTACAGAGCTATTTATAAGCAACGGGCGCGCTAGATAATTGAATGGGAATTCCTGGAACTCATAACGACCGTGCCTGGCACAGAGTGGTACGTCGCTTTATGATGGCGCTAAAGCGCAAGGTTCTGAAACATCATATTTTCATACATGCTTGGGTAACGCGGCCTGAGGGCCAATGGGAAGCATCGTTACATTTTCAAACGTAGAGGACGGCGTGGGTAAGCCGCCCTATATAAGACAGATTTTGCCGAGGGGCCACTCTTACTTATTACCAGTTCAGCGCAACAAGAAGTCACGCCGACGCAAGGTGCTACAGATGCACGTGGGTTTATATAAGGGTGGGGATGCGTGTGAAGATAGATAGGCTCCTGATAAATATTTAAGCGGTGGGATAAAGTAAATGGGAAAAGCTGGCCACCCATATTTATTTGAATAATGAAATAAACATCAGTTATAAAGGGAAAACTTGCAGTGTATTTTTAACTTGCCTCACCCACTAGAACCTGAGATTAACGAAACTTAGCAATTAGGTAGGAATGGAATATTCAACTACCGACGAGCATCACTACCCGAGGAAGAAGAACACCACAACAGCACGCTGCAAGAGTCGACCAACCATTTCCCGCTACAAACTGACAACTGAATTTTTAAATGTTTCTCCTTTTCAGTTTGTGATTGGCTAATCCTACTCCAACAGAATACCTTCATTTAACTAAAGCTTTTTCTGGTTGTTGATTGGCTATTTTTAAACTGTCTCTAAAATTACATTATTGCTTCCAAGAATCACAAGCAGCATAAAACTTTCAAATTCATTATTGCCTCAAGGTTAGCTTATTGTTACCTCATTGTTAGCAACTTTTAACTTATTATTCTCACAGCTCCTACATTATTAAATTACGTAATACATTCACATAACATTATTGAACATGTATACAATAATATAAACATTTACAATGACTGTAATATATACTTTTTTACATATTGTTACATGCACATATTGCTTCAAGGCGGGCTGTTATTGAATTATATATATATATATATATATATATATATATATATATATATTATACAATTAGACTGAAATTATTTAAATGTTAAAAATGCTGCCTCGAGGTTTATCTCAATTAATAATACGTAGATAGGGAAATAATCTTTGGTAAGAATAGTATCTAGATAGATATATCCACGTGAATGGAACATAAATTTTTTATATCCTCTGCAGAAAGTACAGAAGGTAAGAAGGTATGTCGATTGTTAAGTCTAGTAATAAGAAAAGTGACCATCTCGTCAGACAAATGCAGTAATTCAGTTTGTGAGCTAGCTAATGCTAAGAATCCCCTGGTGCGCCATGTACGGCTGCAGACCTCCATTACCGGTCCCATCTTGGAGCGGATGTTCGCTAACATCACGACAGGAAGACAACTTACCCCTTCCCTCCCTCCCTCTCTCAACCCTTGTTGTACATAGTACCAAGAAAAAGCCAGTTCCTGAGCTGCCGCCATCATGGTGGTGGTTGCTTGCATGTCGCTCCCCATTTTTATTTTCCTTCTTCAGCTTTTTTTACGTGCAGACTTTTCTCTCTGGGTCGTGCGTTAAAGGGAAGGTACCAATATACATGGGGGGAGGTACACGTGCTATTCGTACAAATTTAAGGTGAGATATACAAAATTGTTACACAATGTAAATGGATGTCTTCTAACTTCACTGATATACTTCTATACCACAAGTATGTTTATTAAGGAATATAGTAGGGGAAAGGTCCTTATATTGAACCCCTTGAGCCTAATTAGTAAATAATAATTATATTTTCAAATAAAAATTTTCAGAAACGCAAGCGCTAAAGTGACAAATCCTTGCGCTATAAATATCCTCAACACAATTTAAAATTAATACAATTAGCAAGTAAATAACATTTAAAAACTGAGATGGTGTAAATCGGTTCAAATTAGGAACGTGGTCCTTAAATTGAACCACCCTGTCTTAAAATGAACCACATACTTTTAAGTTTAAAAGTATTTTTATTAATACAGGATACACATATTTTATTGTACATTCAAAACAAATGTGCTATCAGCAACAAAAGTAGAATCCAAAATTATAATAAGAATAGCAATTTCCTGAACATTTTTAATTTTTATATAATGAAAATCACTTGGTTTTTGGAATAGGTATTATTTGCAAATATAGAGTTTTTACTAATTTATACTCTCATATAAAAGAGCCCAATTATACAGTCTTCACAATAAAACACTTTCTTCTTGGCACTAACATTTGCACACTTTTGGTAAAGCTATATTCTACAACTCACACACTGGATCATGTCCATCATTTCAGACAATTCCCATATTCATGTCATACATTGCTTTAACATGATTTTTTTTAACTTAGCATATTATATGGATATTTATTCACATGATATACTATTCACAGTTGAGCAATCCTAGAACCTCAATATGTTACCTAAATTGGACCAGTTCAATATAGGGTTCAAACAGTGATTCAATTTACGAGTCACGCCATTTTTGAAGCTTTAGCATCTATGTGACAATGACAGACGCTGCTTGAGAAAACGTGTGCATGAATATTGTTGCTAAATAAACACTTCATAACATTTAATATATATAGATCATCTCAAACTTGCCTAATTGGTCGTATAAGCTTAGCTAGATGAGTCAAATATTTCTTCTGAAGCAACAAAAACACACAACACTTCATAGAACTGAAACCACAGCTCAGAATGCAAAGTCAACAACTCCAAATATTCATAGCTGTACACGCCACGCTTCTGCTAGGATTAGGGTGACATGTGTCGAACAGTTTGGAAAATATTGGAGCGGTTCATTTTAAGAGGCGGTTCAAATTAGGAACCTTTCCCCTATTTATTCCTTAATTTAAAGTCACCTGCTTTGTTGTTGAGTTCCATGATATCATCTCCTAGCTCATCCTGAGTTCTCTGGTCCGCCAGCTGTTTCAGTGGTATGGCTACGAGTTTTTTTGTCTCATGGAATGCGTAAGTGTAGTGTGAAAGGATAACACAGATAAGTTATATATAAATTTTAATGTTGACTCAGGTGCGTATGAATTCGAAGCTGTTTGAAGGGAAATCGTGGCTTTTTGAGCTGGAAGTGCTCCAGCAAAAACCACTCAGAAATGTCCCACTGCTACTGACTGGCCTAGTCCAGACCTCAATTACATTTGATTATTCTCTGTGGTAGAAGCTCGAGGCGATAGCATGTCAAAAACGGCACCACAGTTGAGTTGTTAAAAATAGCTGTCAAGAAGATTCCACTGGACAGGATTCGTGCAGCTATTCACGAGTGGGCTCAACGTCTTTGCCGCACATGGTGATCATTTCAAATAAGAGTCTCTTCATTCTGTAGCATTTTTTAATGTCTTTCAGGATATATGTATATTAATTGATTTTTTTAGTTCCATTTATACCTCGACTTTAACTACAAACGTCTTAATGGCTGTCATTCCTTTGGAACTTATTGCTTATTTGCTAAGGTCTATTAAAAGTATAATTAATTTATATACTAACAAAAAATAATTAAAACTCGTATTCTCTTGTTTTTGGGTTTCTTGTACTTTCGGGGTTTTAATCATTCCATCACACACACGTTTACGCTCTCAATCATAGGGAGTAATCTTCGCTAGAGAAAAATTTCCACACCCCACCCGAGACCCCTTGCCGGGCAGGCACGTGCTCTACCGACTGAGTTATCGGGCCAGCCGTTAATGGATTTACATAGTTTTATTTAGTAGTTATGTGCATTGAAAGTATTGACTGAACTTATAGCAGTAATGTGTACATTTCTGGTGTAGTACATTTGTAGATTATAACAAATTCCTTCCGAATGAAAACGACTTCAAGGGCTACTCCCACAAATCCAAGATATACGTTTTATTCGCCATTAATATATGTTAGAGCCATTTTTTTAGGAAAAAATCTGATGTGTTACACTCACATGACTTTCTCTACTCTTGTACAAAGTATTTTTACAAACGCTTATTCTCCATCTAGTTCATGTTAATCGAGATAAACATTTGGAAACTCTATCTTATTGCTAATTTTCTTGTAGATGTAAGGGGAAAATATATTTACAAGGGCAATATAGAAAAACAGTACCCTTTAAGCACATACATATCTCTTAATAGCTGGTTGCTAGGTGCAGCACCATTCCCTTTGTCACAGATTATAACTCTTTGCATATCCAAGACAAAAAAAATGAATAACGAATTCCCATTTGAGAAAATAAGTATTGAATAATTTAAGGGAATAACAAGCAATATCTGGAAAATGGTTCACTCAACAAAAAAATCTACATGACATAAATTGTGTATTTTAACGCGATCTACTTTTTTTGTGTAGTAAAATTTTGTCTATCTCTTATGGTTTACCAGCTATGCAAAAGTTGTTCACAATAAAGAATACTTTTGGAGACATTCCAAGAAAATTTAAGATATACATTTTATTTGTCATAAAAATATCTTAAACATATGATATTTTAATCAAAACCGTTAGAGCCATTTTTGAGAAAATTAAAATTAGCGAAAAATCTTTCATGTAAAGGGTACTCTGGGGTGGGGGGATTTTCTTGAAAACCTTCGTGTCGCATCTCTGGAAGATACTGAACCCAAATACCAACTTTGGTGTTTATCCGACTGTTCGTTTCTGAGTTATGCTGTTCACAGACAAACACAGACAGACACACAGACACACACACGGACATGTTTCCAAAAATGCTTTTTTTGGATTCAGGGGGTCTCAAAACATGTATTTCCGGTGAAATCTCGGTATCGAAATTTTGGGTGGAATACAATACTTCCCCTACTTACTATACGTAGTAGAGAAAGTAATAAAAAATTTCGAAAAATGTTCCATTTAAAGAGTAGTCTGAGGTGGGTAGATTTTTTTAAAAATACTCGTGTCGCAACTTCAGAAGGTACTGAACCTAAATACTAAGTTTGGTGTTTATCCCAATTTTCGTTTTTGAGTTATGCTGCTCACAGACACAAACACACGGACGGACCTTTCTCTAAAAACGCTTTCTGAATTCAGGGCGACTCAAAACGTGTATTTCTGGTGAAATCTCGGCATTGAATTTGAGGCAACATTTTTAACACTTAAATGATTTCAGTCTAATTATATGATATATAAATTCAACAGCAGCCCGCCTTGAAGTAATATGTGCATGTAATAATTTGTAAAATGTATGTAACAGTCATTGCATATGCTTATACTATTGTAAACATATACAATAATGTTATGTGGATATATTACGTAATTTAATAATATAGGAGCTGTGAGAATAATAAGTTAAAAGTTGCTAACAATGAGATAACCTTGAGGCAATAATGTGTTTGAGAGTTTAAATGTTATTTGTGATTCTTGGAAGCATTAATGTAATTTTAGTGACAGTTTATAAGAAATAGCCAATCAACAACCAGAAAGCGCTTTAGTTAAATGCAGGTATTTTTTTGAAGTAAAAATACCCTATCAGAGACCTGAAATACAGAGATTTACAAGTTTAGACGGTTGAAATCTAGTCAGTTGCCTGCAGACAGTGATAGTAACTGGATGCGTGATGCGTCCTCGAGAAATCAAATACGTATTTGTGTGAGACGAAAATAGTATATGTATAAAAAAGTGCAAGTATTAAATAAAAGAATCTCACAGCTCTCGATATCAGTGAAGTGCTATTTAATTTGTGTCAAGGATTAATACAAAGGAGTACATTAAAACTTAAAATCTGTGTAAGCCTACATTATTGTCGTATCACGCCCTGTCAAGACTTCCATGTTTCTAACAATAATACTGACGCAGCTGAGGCAGACACAATTATTTAGTACTTAAAGAAACAGTTTAATTACAAAGTTAATATATTTTAAACTTCGGGAAAAGGCCACCTAAAAATACATTTGGGGCGAAGGCTACCGGGAACTGTTTACTATACATGCTGTTGCAACTACTACAAGTTCGCTTCCCCAACAGTTGAAATACAATACAACTCCTACTTCAAATCGGCTTTTCATACGAAGCAGCAAACAATGTAAAGAACAATTCTACTTCAAATTAGCGTCCATACGTGGAGCTAAATAAATAAACAACTACAACAAATCAACTACTTCAAATCTTTGGATGTAAAGCAAACCCCTACCTACTGGATACATGGTAAAGAAAGTAAAAACTATAAGTAACAAGTAACATCTCGGATACGGTTAAGGCTACTAAATATTGACAAACTGTGTGCATTAACGAGATGCAGCTTTTTGTATGTAGTAAGATTTTGTCTATCTCTTACACTTTATCAATACACAACTCATTCAGTAGAATGTTTAAGAAATTTTCATATATATATATATATATATATATATATATATATATATATATCACGTATGACATTTTAAACAAAATAGTTAGAAAAATTTTATAGGAAATCAACGATAACGAAAAAATTTCCACCTGAAGGTTAGTTTGGGCTGGGGGAGTTTCTTGAAAATCTTCCAGTCGTACCCTTCAAGGATGCTGAAATAAAATACCAAGTTTGGTATTCCAGTTTTTGAGTAATCTATTTACAGACACACACACACACACACACACACACACACACACACACACACACACACACAGCTTCTTTACAATGCGTGGCGTATCTAAATTAATGCTAAACATAAAAAATTCCGCACCCACAACGACAGCGGCTAAACTTCAAAGAATAAAGTGCAAACACACACAGACGTATTGAAAAGCCAATGATTCCCTTAACCAGGCATATCGCTGTCTGTAGTGCAAGCAGAACTAAACCGTGGTATACAAACTGCATTAAGCTTCTATTGAATGAAAACAGTCTCTTATTTAAATAACGGAACGAATACATGGCAATAACCCGGAAAAGTTAAAGTCTAACGAGCAAAAGGGGACACACACATAATTTAATTTCTGCGCTGTATTAACAGCCTTTGATATTCTCAATGGCAGCTTAATGAAGCAATCCCGCTCCAGTTTCTAATTTCTCGCCTTCTTTTTTTGTAAGGTTTTATATTTTTTATTAGTTTATCTACCGCAGGCCGCGGGGAGGGGGGTCAAAGCGGTTCCATGCGTGGCTCAGAAGAAAAGAGGACTTTTTTCTGCCTGCTTTGTTTGTACTGCATTAAGGGTCGCTGACAAAGTTTTGTTTATTCTTTGTTGCGAATTTAGATGGGCTGCAATTTTAAGATTTCGTTTTCTTGATTTACATGCTAAATTACACACATGTATTTTACCCTTTAAGGGGGCTAACTTGGGAACAAATGACCAAAATTGTGAAAAATCTTGTGCTATATTCACATGGTTTTCTCTTCTCATTATCGCCTATTATTTTCTCTACTATTTATCTCCAGTAAGTAGAGAAATTATTGTATTCCTCCCAAATATTACATAGCGAGAAACTATTTTTAGAAAATAATCCCTGTGATTGTGCGTGTGTGAACAGAATAACTCAAAACCAAAAGTCGGTTAAATACCAAACTTGGTACTACGACCAACCGCGCGGTCCTCGACCGGTCTTTGGAACTATAGTCCTTTATGTGTGGCGTCCCCGCTCCAGGAGATTTCTTTGTGAAGTTCGAGTAGGTTCCCTTTCTAGAACATTCCGTTTTGCATGCGAGGCTTATATAACGGGACTTTCCTTTGCCGTTGATACCGTAATTATTGACAGGAAGACTTAAATAAAGAAAGAAATAATAGTAAGATAGAGATATAGTTGCAATAAATAAGTCTCTGTCGCCGAAAACAACGAGCGAAAGTATGACCTCTGCGTTGGCAATATGTGCGATGTAAGACTGCTGCTAACGGAGTATTAGATTCACATTCTCCGCATATTCAGGGTTTACCTGGTGTATCTGCTACGATCATTTCGGTGTTTTGTGGAAAAATTCCGGTTTTTGCCCTGTTGGTTAGAGTAGTAATTTAAATTTTGTTGAACGTTTTCTTTCAATCCAGCCTTGTAATTTACTTCTTAAACGCATTTCTTACCATGCTTCCGCTGCAACCATTTCTGGTTCGTGGATACTATCCTGGGGACCGTGCGGTTGCATTTTAAATTTCATAAACTTTCGTGGAAGATTGAACTTTCTATTGTTTCGGATTTGCCCTATTGGATTGTTTTGGGAGCTCCATTTATGTTCTCTTCTCAGATGCGACATGATCTTTCCGATTTTACAGTAAATTCATATTCAATTCTATTCCGTTTTGCACTTTTCATTGGGATACCTTACCTTGCCCTGTGTCTCTACGGTTTTCTGTATATAAAATTAATGCATATGTAATAAGCCTGAGTTAAAACACTTGTCCGGAGAAAAAGGTCATTAGCAAGTCATGTTAGGGAAAGTCATTAGTAACAGACTAGTAGCGAACGCGTATATTAAGGTTCCTAGAATGCAGTTAAGGTTGAATTCAGCATTTTCTGCAAAGTCAGGAATTCTGTATATTAGAAAGGAACGAAATTCTGAGATTCGGCAACGTAGCGCATATCAACAGTTTCAGATACGCATAGCTACGTATAGTTTTAGGATTGGACCGAGTATGTAGGAACGTCGGTAGGGGTAACGATAGATAGTTGGAACTTAAGTTACGAAAAGAGCGTGCATTGTAAATCAGACTTACTTATTCCTACGAGTTACTCGTGTGGCAGCTTTTGTAATTATTCTTGTTTTATTCTTAGTTGTATAGCAGCCAGTGTCGCACTTGAGTCAGAAAGATTTAGCGGCTGCTGTGAGGGATCTTTCTAAGTAACATTTATTGGACATAGGGTAACTGATGCTTAGCATAATTATTATTGGAAATGTTTTAATTCTTTAATTTAACAGTCTGCCACTCTTTTCAAATAGAATATTTTAGTCAACATTAAAATTTAAACTAAACTGTTGTTATCCTTTCAAAATATACTCACGCATTCCCTAAAACAAAGAACTCATAGCTATATCACTAAAGCATCTGCCGGACGTGGTCTAGGTGGCTCAGTTGGTTAGGCACTGGTCTTCTGATCCCAAGGTAGCGGGTTCAGACCGACGACTTTCAAGTATGCTTTAAAGCGACAGCCCCATGTCAGTGGATTTAGTGGCAAGTAAAACAACTCCTGCGGGACGAAATACTAGCACACCGGCGGAACTGATATGATCCCGGCAATTGACAGTGTCGTTAACGAACAAAATAATGTTTTAATTGTTTCAGAATCACCTAGATGATGACAACGTAGAAGTTAGCAACAAAGCAGGTTATCTTAACTTATGCAACTTCGAGAAAGCACAATCAAAAATACAAAGCAAAGGGTGCGCCTTAAAAATTGTGGCACCACGAACGGATGCCCCGTGTGGGGAGCTCAGTTAGTTAAGTTACGAATCTGAGTGCAGTAAACAAGTCGAAGAGTTTGGACAGTTAAAAGTGGACAGCGCCGAGTGCAGTTCAGTTGTTAGTTGTGACTCAGAGTTCTCAATTTTTACAGTATTTAAGTTCAGAAACTTCAATGGATGCAACACGATCACTTAAGAACTAACAACCCTCCCAAACTACCCTTTATCGATTTTGATTAAAGTACCCTGTGTTTAATACATTTTCATAATAAATGTATAAACTGAATTTCTGGGAAGAGTGTGTCCTTAAACATTGAAGAAGTTTGTATTGAAGGAGTTGTATTGTATTTCAACTGTTGGGGAGCCGAACTTCTAGTAGTTGCAACCGCACGTATAGCAAACAGTTTCCGGTAGCCTTTGCCCCAAGTTTAAGAAAAATATTAACTTTGTAATTTGACTGGTTCTTTAAATATTATATATTTTTGCCTCGGCTGCGTCAGTATTTGTTAGAGACACGTTTCTCTTAACAGGGTTGTGATACGACTAGGGATGTAGGCTTACACAGATTATAATGTTTTCTTCACTCCTTTTATTAATACTTGATGGGATTTAAATAACACTTCTCTGATAGAGAGTTGTGAAATTCTTTAATTAATTACTTGCACTTTTTAACACGTAAACTTATTTTTCGTCCCACACGAATACATATTGAATCTCTCGAGGACACACAACCAAGCATCCAGTAATGAGATCTGTCTGATGGCAACTGAATTGATTTCAACATCAACCGTCTAAATTTGTAAATTTCTGTATTTCAAGTCTCTGATTGGCTAATTCTACTCCAATAGAATACCTGCATCTAACTAAAGCTTTTTCTGGTTGGTGATTGACTATTTTTAAACTGTCTCTAAAAATACATTATTGTTGCTTCAAGAATCACAAGTAGTATTGCTAAACTTTCTTACTCATTATTGACTCAAGGTTACCTCATTGTTACCTCTTTGTTGGCAACTTTTAACTTATTATTCTCACAGCTCCTACATTATTAAACTACGTACATTAACAGTATTGAACATTTTACAATAATATAAGCATATGCAATGACTGTTACATACATTTTACAAATTATTACATACACATATTACTTCAAGGCGGGCTATTATTGAATTTATGTTATATAATTTGACTGAAATCATTTAAGTGTTAAAAATACTGCCTCAACATCCGGGCCGATGAATCTGACCGAAGTTTTCTTAGCAGTTTTCCTCGGTTACTAGGCAAATGCTGGGTTAGCTAATTTGATCCGCGAGTTTTCCTATCAAACCTTTCATCCTTCTTCTTTACCGACATACCAGACATTGGGCTGATCACCCATCCTAGATGTGCTATGATCCAGAGTTTGCTTGCTCCTCTACACGCTATTAACCCTAGACATTTGCTAGCAAATGTCCTTGGAGGTGTGAGACAAACAAACATTTGACTATCGCTGTTCCCTTTGTATCTATAACGAAATGTAGCTATTACTGCAACGGTTTATATGGATTAAAATGTATTCGACAGAAGAAATCTGATGTGTTACATTCACATAATTTTCTCCACCATTTTAATATATCTACTTCATTTCAATCGAGATAAAACTTTCCGGTATTACATATTTCGTTATAGATACAAAGAGAACAGCGATAGTCAAATGTTTAACAACGCTGCCTTAATATTCCATACTGTTTCCAGAACATCGCGAGAAACAACTGAATGTTGAAATAGTTACATTATACATTTCTTTAGCTACAAAGAGAACAGCGATAGTCAAATTTTTAACAACTGGACGCTATATGCTGGCCTTAAAATTCCATACTGTTTCCATAACATCGCGAGAAACAACCGAATGTTGAAATAGTTACATTATACATTTCTTTAGATACAAAGAGAATAGCCATAGTCAAATTTTTAACAACTGGATGCTTTATGCTGGCCTTAATATTCCATACTGTTTCCATAACATCGCGAGAAACAACTGAATGTTGAAATAGTTACATTATGCATTTCTTTAGATACAAAAAGAACAGCGATAGTCAAATGTTTAACAACTGGACGCAATACGCTGCCTTAATATTCCATACTGTTTCCATAACATCGCGAGAAACAACTGAATGTTGAAATAGTTACATTATACATTTCTTTAGATACAAAAAGAACAACGATAGTCAAATGTTTAACAACTGAACGCTATACGCTGCCTTAAAATTCCATACTGTTTCCATGACATCGCGAGACACAACTGAATGTTGAAATAGTTACATTATACATTTCTTTAGATACAAAGGGAATAGCGATAGTCAAATGTTTAACAACTGGACGCTATATGCTGACCTTAAAATTCCACACTGTTTCCATGGCATCGCGAGAAACAACTGAATGTTGAAATAGTTACATTATACATTTCTTTAGATACAAAGAGAACAGCGATAGTCAAATGTTTAACAACTGGACGCTATATGCTGGCCTTAAAATTCCATACTGTTTCCATGGCATCGTGAGAAACCCTGAAAATCGGCAGGCCCTTGAAAGAATGGCTAAGTGTGAGCAATTCGAGCCATTTGTAGTCGTCTTCTGTGGTATAGTGGTTACCATAATAGCCTCTTGTTCCCGAGGTCGCGGGTTCAAACGCGGCGGAGGATGATGGATTAATTCCGGCGTAAAACTCCTTAGCGTGGCTTCCTTCGGAAGGGAAGTAAAGCTAGTGGTCCGTGTCGTAGATTTACGGCACGTAAAACAACCTCAAGCCTGATAAAGAGGCCTCTGAGCAAATTTACCGATCTTTAACGCCCAACATATAATGGGACCACAGCAGTTAAAGAGCGTCCATAAATAGAACTAAATTTTGTTAACCATTAATAGCGGATAATGTCGGAAATGACCGATGCTACAAAAAATGTCTTTAGAAATAAATTGTGTGTTTTAAATAGCTCTACAATTTTTGTTAAGTACGTTTCCTTCTGCAGCTTAACGTTTATCAGTTATAAAATATTTTACAAAATTCTTCCAAATGAAGGGGACTTCACGGACTATTCCCAGAAGATTTGAGATATAAATTTTATTTGTCATGTAAATATTTTGATATATGTTATTTTAAGCAAAATCATTACAGCCAATTTTGGAAAGTCAAAATTTTCAAAAATGTTCCATGTTAAGGCTAGTTGAAGGTGGGAGAATCTTCTTGAAAAATCTTAAGGTCACATCTTTGGAAGATATTAAACTTAAATATGAAGTGGGATATTTGTTGGTGGTTGGTAGTTGGAAGATGCTTCATGTTTATATGCACCACGTATGGAAGCCAATTTGTCGCGGTCACTTCGTGTTATCTATTGCTGGGTGCCTGTTATTCTTTTACTACTTTGAATGTTGGGTTCATTGTCCTCCGTCTAGCTATTATTATTATTATTCAGTCGAGCATATCTCTTGATCAAGGTGTGTAAACGGAAAGGATTTGTTACTCAAAGATAACACTTATAAAAGATTTTGTTTTTACACTTTTATTACCGTCACAATTAATTAAATTCACACATTGACTCTTGATACACGCCAGACTGAAACTGTTATATTTTCTAATATCACTATAATCACTTATTTACTGCACATTATTAATTCGCGTGTTTCACATTTATAACTAACTTTACGACTCGAGAGATTCTGTAGAATTGCGTAACGTGTACTTTGTGTATGCTTCCGTTGAACTACGCGACGTATTACACGTGAATGCTTCTGTTGGACTGACGAAATCTGCCTCTGACTTTAGCTTTTTATACTCCCACACCCCGATATGCCTAAAGATTATAACCGAGCTGCTATTGGTTAATAAAACGCGCCAAAATTAGCGTCTATTTTTATATCCAATCAAAAATTACGAAAACATGTGCTCTAGGGAAGAAATTCCCTCCATTTCTCAGAAAAGCGCGCCAATCCGACGTCATTTGTTTGTCTCATCTAATTAATATTCAACTCACCCCCTCGCTCATTGTTATCCCCTCTTATTGTCAGTTTCAGTGAGGCCGTGTAAACTTATTTCCTAACAATGCTTATAATTAACAAACATCTCAAATCATTGTCATACAATAATGCTTATTTATACTACAATCACTTGGCATTTACATTATTGTGATACAAATTACTTCCACAAATACCAAGTCAGGATTTATCCGACTTTACGTTTTTGAGTTACTTTGCTTACCTACACATATACCACTCACAGACCTTTTTGATTTAGGGGTCTCAAAACATGTATTTCTAGTCTAATGTCGGTATCGAAATGCCCCATACTCTCTACCTATATGGTACGTGCACGTAGTAGAGAGAGTAATAAGTTGTAGTAAGAATAATTTGTGTACCTACCTACTAATAAAAGATAGAGGGTAGAGAAAGTCATATGAATGTAACAAATCAAATTTTTTTGGAAGTAAGCAAATTTAAAATTAGAATGCAAAGAACTGGTACTTAGAACTTTCAACTTCTGAGTGATATTCCTTTGTTTAACAGTGATGTCACTTCCACTTTATTTTAATGTTACTGGAGACGAATCAGTAAGAACGTATTAATCTGAAGTTGGATATCTTCGGGCGCGTGACGGGACGTGACTAAACTTACTAGAAGCAACTTTACTGGAGAGATAACTCTGAAACGCAGGGTTCAACTTAAAATGGAGCAGAGAGCCTCACGTACTGAAACTTGGGGGGCTGGTTCCCAAACCGATCACAGCTTTGTATTTCATCCCCTTTTTAGAGCGCGGTCACTGACTCGGTCCTTCTTCGTCCTTTCAAATATTTATCTAGGACTTTTTTTTTCCCTGACAAACTTCGTGTAAACAGACAGGAGTATCTGTTTTAGATCAACACCTTCTTCTTCAAACATATTTACTGTTGCAAACACCGCAACATCTTTTGAAAAAAAGAATTTAATGTGTTACTTTACACATAACTTTCTCTATCACTATTATGCAAACTATTCTTACTAATTCTCTTTTTAGTCAAATTATATAACAGCCCACCTTGAGGCAATATGTGGTTGTAATAATTTGTAAAATGTATGTAACAGTCATTGTATATGCCCATATTATTGTAAACATGTTCAATAATATTATGTGAATGCATTACGTAATTTAATAATGTACAAACTGTGAGAAATAGATCAGAATTTGCTAACAATTAGGTAACAATGAGGTGTTTTTGAGGCAATAATGAGTAAGGAAGTTTAAATGCTACTAGTGATTCTTGGAATAACAATAATGTAATTTTAGTGACAGTTTATAAAAATAGACAATCAACAACCAGAAAAAGCTTTAGTTAAATGAAGGTTTCCTATTGGAGTAGGATTAGCCAATCAGAGACTTGAAATACAGAAATTTACAAGTTTATTCTTTTTCATTCATTATCTGTTTACCCTCCTCTTATGTAGGACTTACACCCCCCAGGACTTACAAGCGGGTGCCTGGGGTCAGAGTCCCGTCGAGAAGCAGACACTCATGGATCAGACAGAGCATCCAGGATTAGTGATCAGCCCGATGCCTGGTATGGGATGAAGGAAGTAGATGAAACGAAATGTTGGTGAAATGGATGGAAGGAAAGGTGATGGAGCAGTTGGTGGAATGAATGGCGGGGGAAACCGGAGAACCCGGAGAAAACCCGCCCAGACGCTGCTTCGTCCACCACAAATCCCACATGCAGGTCCCTGGGATTGAACCTCGGTGGGAGGCGAGCGGTCTAACCACTCGGCCACGGCGCTGCCCCAAATTTACAAGTTTAGACGGTTGAAATCAATTCAGTTGCCTCTAAACAGTGCTCATAACCAGACGTGTTGCTTGTAACCAGACGAGAGATGTGTCCTCGAGAAATTAATTACGTATACGTGTTAAAAAGTGCAAGTATTAAATAAAAGAATCTCACAGCTCTCGATATCAGTGAAGTGTTATTTATTTTGTGTCAAGGATTAATAAAAAGGAGTGAATTAAAACTTATAATCTGTGTAAGCCTACATTCTTGTCACACCACAACCCTGCCTAAGAGAAACGTGTCTCTAACAATAATACTGACGCAGCCGAGGCAAACATAAATATATAATATCTAAAGAAATAGTCAAATTACAAAGTTAATATTTTTAACCTTGGGGCAAAGGCCACCTGAAAATACATTTGGGGTGAAGGCTACCAGAAACTGTTTACCATACGTGCGATTGCAACGAATTTTAAGTTCGGCTCCCCAACAGTTGAAATATAATACAACTCCTTCAAATCGAAATAAAGTTTTGCAGAAAATGTGTCCTTATATATCAAATAGTTGTAGCCAAGAGAAGCAAATACCTCGAAAATGGACATTGCCACAAGATATTCATTTTACACTAATTGTTTGCTTGTTGTTTGTTTTAATGTGATACAAATCTTTTATCTAATATATTTTTGTCTTACGATTTACCAGTTACAAAATTCATTTAGAAAGAAGAGGACTTCACAAGCCATACCGAAAAAATTCTAAATTAAATTGAGTTATATTTATGAACGCTCTTTAACTGCTGTGGTCCGTAGCGTCCCATTCTATATTGAGCGTGAAAGACCAATAATTTTACTGACAGGCCTCTATCAGGCTTGAGGTTTTTTACGTGCCGTAAATCTATGACACGGGACCACGGACTTTACTTCCTTTACGAAGGAAGCCATGCTAAGGGTTTTTACACCCGGAAACTCCAACACCCTCCAGCGGGAGCTACAGTCTAGCATGGTAACTTTCCATCTATAACGAAATGTGTAATGTAGCTATTCCTCGGAAGGTTTATTTAAATTAATATGTAGTAGATAGGAAAACACGTTTTAGTAGGAACAGTCTATATGCCCACTGACACATAATAGAGGATGGAGAAAGTCATGTGGAAGTATCACAGCATATTTTTAATTCAGGGGCCTCAAAACGTGTATTTCTGTTAAAATCTGGGTTTCGAGTTTTTGGGTGGAATGCAGTACCTTTCTACCTATTATGTATGAGGGGAAGAAAATAAATAGCTTAATGTGTTACATTCACATTACTTTCTCTACCCCTATCACTTATTAATTGGTATACAAATTATTCCTATGAAAATTAATTTTCTTATCTACTTCATTTTATTCTATATGAAACTTTACAGAAATGGTTTCCTAAAAATCTACAGGAATTAAAAACAGTGCCTAAATATTCAACGATTCAAACCATTAATAACGGATTTTAAATTATCAGTAATTTACAAAAAATCTTCCATGTAAAGCGTAGGTTGGGGTAGGGAATGTTTTTGAAAATCTTTGCGTTGCATCCTTGGAAGATACTGAACTTTAATACCTATCAAATTTTGTATTTATCCAAATTTTTGCTTTTTGAGTTATGCTGTTCACAGACACACACACGCGGACATTTGTTTCTAAAATGGCTTTATATGGATTGAAGGGGCCTCAAAACGTGTATTTCCGGTACAATTTCGATATCGAATTTCTACTTATTAGGCACGTTGTAGGGAAAGTAAACAGAGCTGTCGCTATTTAATTATTTCTCTACAAATCTGACTATTGATTCAGTTTTATGTATACCATGTAGGGTAATTGATTCTGTAAATGTTTGTTTCAACATGAAGGAGATAGAAGACTGAAGAGTGAGTAGGGATAGCCATTTGAATGTAACACATTTTTTTTAAATACGCTGTTTACAGACAGATACCTATAAATATTCTTTTAATTCATAATATTCCTAGTTAAACCTGATATGGAATATTTGGGTCTTATATAATCCAGCAACTTTTATTAGGGCCATAAAAATAAATGACGAGAGAATAGCGTGTGATTGTAACGCCATCAATTTATTTTTATATATTTGAAAAGTGTTAAGAATAGCCGGTGCAAGTAGCGTGGAGTCCATCGGGTCTAAGTTATCTAATGGCGCTGATTTGAGGAACGGATGGCGATGATTGGTCATAATTCTGTTTGTTTGGTCCAGTCGAAACCTTCTGCAGGCCTACAACACCAGACAACTGTAAGCTAACATTTACCAAAGACACATAAATCTCTGGACCGCCTCTTACAGAATCTCGCCTATGAGTTAACGACCAAGTTTTATTGCTCTTGCGAATGTCTGTGAATGCATAAACTAATGAACCTTGTGAGGGAGTTCATTAAACATTCAGTTTGAAAGGTAAAGCAAATGGTATCCTCTTCAGCTGCTGAAAGCATTCCTTCATGGAATCGCTGCATTTGACTCTTGAAATTGGTGGATGCTATAAATCTGCGACTTATCATTAAAAATGGCAAATTTTTTAGTATTACCCATGGGAAAGTACATATTGCTGAGCGGTCCTGGAAACAGGGGCAGAACATCGCAAGCAGGCTTCTAACGTGACCCTAATGAGGGAGTACGAAGGGGATGCCAAAAATGCGACCAGTTGCGTATGAGAATGGATGGAGTCCTTAACGTTTCCAGATATAAGCATCCTTCTATGCCATCCACGGGGCCCTAATCCCCGGCGGTCACCCCTGGTGGGGTACACTTCGGCGGTGAGTCCCGAGCGACGCCAGCGAAAAAATCTCTACAAAGTGTAAATCCACCGCCCAGCCAAACACATCTCAGATCCTACAATGCTGAAACAGATGAGAATGAGGGACAGGAAAGTCGTGAGAGAAATGGAACCGCCTTGCCTATCCTGAAAAACCACAACAAAGAAAAAAGAAAGAACAGGGTTAAAAAGGACGGTCGCCGGGGTTCACACCCGGGATCTCGCGAATCGCACACGTTACGCGGTGCCAACTTGCTCGGGAAAAGCTTCAGCCCAAATTTGGTTGATATATACAGAAGGAAATAATAAGAAAATTACTACACTAAAGAACATTGGAGAGAGTTCTTCGAAAAAATTAAACCGGGGCAACAATTTTCCTGCTAATTTACGATTTTTAATGCTATCGTAATGATGACTTGCCCAGAAAGTTTTGTTTTACTATGTAGTAGAAAACTGTCTAAAATTCTTGAAATTATTTTACGATATTTTCCCGTTAATAAACCTTGGTGCTTGTCGATTGATATGCCGAAGCTATTTTCAGCAAGCTGCTAGGTAAAGGCTTGTCACGTGACCATTTAAATGACAGTTTTAAAGGCACAAACTCATGTGCCTCATACATTAAAATTCGTTTTTCTCATAGTGAACACTTCCAAAGGCATGGGAATATTCAAAATACACCTTGCGGTGAAACCTTCAGCCAATGAGTTTAATTTTCACTTTCTCTACTACGTATAGTAAGTAGGGGAAGTATTGTATTCCACCCAAAATTTCGATACCGAGATTTCACCAGAAATATATGTTTTGAGACCCCCTGAATCCAAAAAAAGCATTTTTGGAAACATGTCCGTATGTGTGTCTGTGAATAGCATAACTCAGAAACGAACAGTCGGATAAACACCAAACTTCGTATTTAGGTTCAGTATCTTCCAGAGATGCGACACGAAGGTTTTCAAGAAAATCCTCCCACACCAGATTACCCTTTACATGGAACATTTTTCGAAAATTTTAATTTTCTCAAAAATGGCTGAAACGATTTTGATTAAAACATCATACGTTTAAGATATTTTGATGGCAAATAAAATGTATATCTCGAATTTTCTGGGAAAGTCTCCAAAAGTATTCTTCATTGTGAACGACTTTTGCATAACCATAAGAGATCGCGTTAAAATACACAGTTTATGTCATATACATTTTTTTTGTTGAGTGAACCATTTTCGAGATATTGCTTGTTACTCCCTTAAATTTTTCAATACTTATTTTTCTCAAATGGGAATTCCTTATTCATTTTTTTGGGCTTGGATATGCAAAGAGTCTAAATCTGTGGCAAAGAGAATGGTGCCGCACCTAGCAACCAGCTATTAAGAGGCAGTCTCGCTTGTGCGAGTGGAGAGGCAGGTTGCACTGTGTGCTTAGCTCCGTGACCTACTTTATTTCTGTTACCGCTGTTGCTACGTGTCATTTTACACAAGCTTTGTTTGTGTATAAATTACTAAAATTCGACATTTTCGAAATTAGATTCGAGTTTCTTGGTATCAAAACATGTTTGTAGAAAGGAAGAATACTTTAGTAGTGACCTTTGTGGAGCGCGATGTTCCAAAGCCTTCGCCGTATGAACTACACGAATGGATTTACGATGTTTTTCGTTTTGAAGAAGATGATTTAGAGATGATTCAGCTAAATAATTATACCAGACAACTATATATCCAATGTAAAGAAGAGATGAAAGTCAAAAAAGCCATCACGGACACCAACGGTGAGTCAATTTTTATTCATAGTAATGGGCAGAGAAGCAAGGTTACGATCACAACTGCAGGACTAGGATTTCGTATTGTGAAACTGTACCATTTACCGAAGGATCTCAACCCAGAATTTATTAGAAAGCAACTGGAAACTTATGGTACGGTGATATCATTGACTATGGATACTTGGGGTCCCCATCTTAGATACCAAATTAGTAATGGAGTACGAACAGCAAAGATGGATTTGCAAAAGCATATTCCATCATATATAGATATTGCTGGAGTTAAAAGCTTTATAAGCTATGAAGGTCAACCTATAACGTGTGCATTGTGTAACGGCACGGGACATTTACGTACCACATGTCCAAGAAGAAGGGTAATTACACAGACACCACGCACCACAGACGCTCCCACGTGGTCGCAGTTAGTACAGGGCGAGTTCCCCATTAAACGGGTACCGCTAGATATTGAGAAGGTAACAGTTGTGCACTCGACAGAGATGTCAAGTAATACGCAGGAGCAAGTCACTATGTCCGATTCGTCCGGAAAAGATAGTGCTGTCGAAAGCAAAATACCATGTAATTTGATTGCAAAAGCGGATGTGACTTTGTCTCATTCTACAGCCTTTGCTGATGCTGGCATGGAAACGGATATGGTAATGTCGACCTTATGCGCTGTAATGATGGAAGAGGAACACTCCGAGGAAGAACCTGACGCTGTAAATATTGCGCCGAATGCCGGTACAGCAGGCCTGCAAAATAGTGATATAAACATACTGAGCACCACGACTGATAGCGCTTCTTGTAGTAGCCGTGACCCCCGTATAAAAAAGAGACGCACGGAAAGTAGCAATGGTGGACTCACCTCTGGTAGCAGAAAGAAAGAGAAAACGCGTGCATCCTTTGAGAGTGAGTCAGCTGAAAACACTTCCCTGTCATGATACGCTATCTTTTCTTTCTTCCTTGCTTGTTATGCATTTTCTTCTTCATTTTCATGTCTTATACACGAATTTATGCTTCATTAAATATTAATGGTATTCGCAATGCCACTAAGCAACAGCTCTTGAAGAGTTTTATTTACAATAATGATATTGATATATTGCTATTACAAGAGGTAAACATTGACAATTTCAATTTCCTTGGTCCTCAATATAATTATATTTGTAATGTGGGTGACGACAATAGGGGTACAGCGATAATATACAGAGCTGCTTTGAACATAACTCATCAAGAGTTGCATCCTAGCGGACGAATTTTAAATATTATTATCGACAACGATACCTTAGTAGTTAACGTTTATTTGCCTTCTGGCTCCAACAAACGGCGTGAACGTGAAGCCTTTATTGACGCTCATATGCCATTCTTTTTCCACCAAAGATACAGCTATTTGTTACTGGGTGGCGACTTTAACTGTGTATTACATGCCAAGGATCAACGAGGGCTATATCATCCATCTCCTGCGTTACAACGGCTTTGTAGTGAATTGCAATTGACTGATACATGGGAATTGTTACATGGTAATACAGTATGCTACACGTATTATCGTCATAATTCAGCATCACGACTTGATAGGATGTATGTCAATGCACTTCATAGAAACAACATTCGGAGTGCTGCTGTTGTTGCTACTGCAGTAAGTGACCATCACGCTCTAATTGTTAAAGTAGCAGCAACCACCCCTTTACCCATTTTTGGCAGAAGTTACTGGAAATTAAACAATGCTCTCTTATATAATGATGAAGTGCAACTACAGTTTCGTATGATTTGGGATAGCGTTACCCTCAGAGCGAATAGATCTCGCTACAATGATCTTCTGCAGTGGCTTTTGATTTATAAGCCTGCCATACAGTCATTTTTCAAATTTGTTGGTAAAGCTAAGGCAAATGAACGAGCTACCATGCTACATTATTACTATGCGTTATTACATGATTTGACAGGACAACAGCATGCCGGCAATGAACTTACTGCCAGACTGTCAGCGATTCGACGAAGAATTAACAAAATTCAAGAATCAATTATGGATGGTATACAGGTACGATCCCGCGCATTCTCTATTACAGACGATGAGCGCGCTGCCTTGTATCATGTGGCTTCGGAGAAGAACCGACATCAACGTAAATTCATGTCTGATATTCTCACTCATGATGATACTCCACTACACACCACATCTGAGATTCTCAGAGGGGCCGAGGAGCATTTTCGAAGGCAATATGGACAACGCCTTACTCTTAATTCCTCTAAAGAAGTCCTCTATAAAGCTATTGACCGAACTTTAGTTGATGTAGACCCAGATGGTTTGGAAGCACCCATTACTATGGATGAACTTCGAGAGGCAATTTTTAAGGCGAGTAACAATTCTGCACCAGGACCGGATGGAATTAGCTATAAATTCTACAAAGTATTTTGGCCCATTATTAAAGACCGCATGTTACAGTTGATGAATGCCATTTTTGAAATGCGCGAAAACTTGTCAGGATTAAACGAAAGCATTGTGATCTTAATTCCAAAACGTCTTAGGCCCCGATACTTTACCAGCTATAGGCCAATTACGCTGCTGAATACTGATTTTAAGATTTTTACGAAAATTATAGCGAACAGACTGCGCCAAGTACTGCCAACATTGATTGGTCCTGAACAAACCTGTGGAATTCCGGGTAGAAAATTAACCCATAACTTGGTACAACTACGTGATGCAGTTATATATATGGAGGAACATCCTGAGGAAGAGGCAGCTCTTTTGTCACTGGACCTTGAGACGGCATTTGATAATGTAGATCATGACTACTTATTTGGTGTCTTACAGTGCATGAATATTCCTGACCGCCTCCTCACTGCCGTTAAATTAACATACACCTCTGCCTACTCCAGGATACACATAAATGGATATTTCACTAGGCCTATTCCTATTTTGAGTGGTATACGTCAAGGATGCCCCTTGTCTATGTTGTTATTTACAATTTGTACTGAACCGTTGGTTCGAATGATGATGAAACATGTATTTTCAGCTGCTATGTCGACAGGTTTACTCACTATAAAGACCTATGCCGATGATATGACCTTGTTCCTCCGTCATAGGCAACAGTTGTATTTGCTCCCTCACATATTACAAGTTTATGAACACGCATCTTCTGCGAAGATTAATTATCAGAAATCCTCATTACTACCTTTTGGGAGATGGCCTAGGATATTAACTCTGGCGGAAATACCCATCAAGGACCACGTCACTGTTCTAGGCCTCCAAATTATATCGAATGTCTCTGAAATGATAAGTTTAAACTGGACATCTTTACTACATCAAATCCGCTACACTTTACACCACCACCAAAGTAGAAACCTCAATATACTTCAAAGAGCCTGGTTTGTTAACCTGTTTGCATTGTCTAAGTTATGGTATCTGGCACAAGTACTACCCCTGCTAACGGAGATATCCCAACGCATTGAATTAGCAGTGTCCTATTATATGTGGAGTGGCCATATGTACAAGGTGGCGAAGTCTCAACTCTGGCGTCCCATCACTAGTGGAGGTCTCGGACTAATGGCAGTATCTGAAAAGTGTTCAGCGTTGTTGATTAAAACGTTGTACAATCTGGGACTATTAAAGGACAATAAACAACTTCAGTCCAGTAATGGAAACCTAATGCGTCATGCCATTTTTCGCCGAACGGTGAAATGCATTGCCAGTTTACCTCAGAGATATTTCTTTGGAGGTCCATTTCCTACTACGAAGCAGCTGTATCGTCATCTTCTGTTGAGACGCTCCTCTACTCCTACTATAGAGGATAAATATCCTAACATACCGTGGAAGAATATCTGGCGGGTTTTTCGATACACCGAGATTTCGACGGACTGGAAGGCCTCCGCCTACAAGATCCTAAATGCCATAATACCCACAGCAGAAAAACAATATCGACATAATATTTGTAATTCGCCATATTGTAACCGTTGCCGCAATATTGATACCCTTCATCACCGGTTCACAACCTGTATTCCTGAAACTTGGCAATGGATCAAACATAAAATCCGCTGCATTACTATGTCGGAGAACCCCAATACTATTAATAGGGCTATCTTACAACTCGATATACAGATTCCGCGTTATGTTTTTGCCCAAGTATGGCTTGTAATGGGGTATCTCCATTACATGCTGAAAGATCCCGCTCCAAGCGTGCGAGGTCTCGAGACCTTTCTGAGAGACCACCGGACACGACTAAAAAGGAAAAAATGCGAGACACTGTTGTTAATCGGCCATAACTTAGATGTTCTCTCTCTTTAAGAAGGGGTTTTGTAAAGAAGAATTTTAATTTTTAAATGTATTTTCTTTACGATTAAGTTTTCCTAATAAAATCCCCCCCAAAAAACAGGAAACGGTGCAAGTGTAGGACAGTAAAATTTAGAAACTTTGAATCAGGCATTCGACCCACATACTCAATCAAATACAATCTATAAGACAATAAAACAGACTTTTAGAAATTTATATACATTCAGAAGAGAAAAATAATACTGTAAAGAAACATGGAATTGTCAAAATAATATAAGAATTATTGTAAATCCTTTTGAGATAGATGTTATCTAATCTTTTTTTTTTTTTTTTTAAATACTTGTATGTGCTAATGAGTTGTAGAGGAGACGGAATTTGTACACTATTGTATGAAAATTGAAAGAGTAAATAAACAGAAAAAAATAAAAATGAAAAAAAAAAAAAAAAAAAAAGAGATATGCATATGCTTAAAGGCTACTGTATTTCTATATTGCTCTTGCAAATACAAAACAAGGGGAACATAGTACACCTTAAGCGATAGTCAAATATTTCTAGAACTGGTGCTATGTGTAAAATGTAATTGTCTCTGCATGTCAAAAGATCGTTTCTGGAAATGTTTATCTCGATTAATATCAAATAGATGCAGAATAACAGCTTGTAAAAATAGTTTGTACAAGAGTAGAGAAAGTCATGTGCGTGTAATACATCAGATTTTTTTTGTCTTCTCTACTACGTACATAGTACGTACAGAGGGTATATCATTCAACCCAAAAATTCTATACTGAAGGTTTACCGGAAATACATGTTTTGAGACCCCTTGAATACAAAAAAGCAGTTTTAGGAAAATGTCCGTATGTGTTTGTCTGTGTGTGTTTCAATGAGACTATGAACAGTATAACTCAAAAACAAAAAGTCGGATAATACGGTATTTAAGTTCATTATCTTCCAAGGATGCGACATGAAGGTTTTCAAGAAAATCCCTTACCTTCAACTATATTTTACATGGAAAATTTTTTGAATATTTAAATTTTCTGAAACATGGCTCTAACGATTTTGATTAAAATACCTCATATTAAAGATATTTACATGACAAAAAATGTATATCTTTAATCTTCTGGGAATAGCCTGTAAAGCCGTCTTGATTCGGAAGGATTTTTTTATAATCTTGTATAAATTGTAAAACTAAAGCTTTAGACGAAAACGTACTACACAAATTTAGATTTCTTTAAGACACAATTTATTTAAAATAAGCTTTTTTGTAGCATAACCCATTTCTGAGATATTCTCATTCTTTAAAGTCCTTTCAAAACTCAGTTGTTTCTCGCGATGTCATGGAAACAGTATGGAATTTTAAGGCCAACATATAGCGTCCAGTTCTTAAACATCTGACTATCGCTGTTCTCTTTGTATCTATAAATGTGTAATGTAGCCATTACTGTAAAGTTTTTTTGGATTATTAGTAAATATAAAAATAAGCTTTAATACCCACTAATAAACGATAGACTCATGTGAATGATTCACATCAGGAATGTTTTCTTCCTTGACCTTGCAAAGAGATGGAATTTCAAAGCCATCACATGGCGACCTACTCTTAAAAGATTTGACAATCACTTAAGCCTACTGTATTGTCCATATCTCATTGTATTATACAAGAAAATATGTAATAACGGTTTCTGGAAATGCGCATCTGGATTAACGTGGGGTACATAGAAGAATGAGTGAACATGTTACACTTTTAAAAGTAGTTTTCAACTTAAGTGTATTACGTTTTAGTGGAAGAATTCGGTTTTTCAAACATACAAAAAATACATCTAATGTTTGTGACAATATCTGTTAAAACTTTAAGGATGGGAATAAGTATAAAAATACTGCAGTTGGCAAAACAAGTTTTAAATTTGGAACTGACCCATTAAGATATTAATAAACAGCGTTAGAATTGGTTACCTGATGAGATGCTACAAGGACTGAAAGTACTTTGAATACACCAAAAAACAAATAAAGGCCAAAAACGTAACGATGGAATTTCCGGAGTACAACTGCCTTAAATACAAACTGTGAATTCGTACATCAGTTTTTTATAAACTCTTTGTGGATTGGAGACCTTAAGGCGTGCATTTTCGCGCAGTCTGTGTGCAACATGTTTGGGTGAAATAAAAAACTTTCCCTAGCATTCTCATGTAATCCGTAGAGAAATTATTTAACACGGATCGAAAGAGAATTTCTTCAAGGACTGAAAAACTTATGCTTGCAGTCAGACGGTGCTGGCATCTATTAGCAGTAATGCAGTATTAATAGTGTATACAGCGCTGTGCATTGAGTCTGTCTGAACTGTCACGCCAATCCCCAATGTGACGTATTTTCACTCTGGAAAAGCAAGAGATCAGAAGACCTGAACATCATTAATTCAGATCAGACTGGAAGATCTGTTTAACACACTAGAGGCACAAATAAGAGCTTTATCTCGGATGGGATAAAGTGGCAGAATAATACCTTTACTAGCTAGCTACTCGACGTTGCACGGGTTGCTTTTTAAACTTGAACGACGAATTAACTCCATTTACATCACTCCATTCTTTATCAAATTATTGTACAATCATCTAGAGGAAATAACCCCGGCTATTTATAATAACCTGAAATAGCCCCATTATTCACAAGAAAGGTAGTGAAACATCGGCGAAACGTCTGACTTTCCAACTTCCTCCCAACTTCCGGAAATTCTGCATAGCCTATAAGTACCTTTTGGTGGTGGAACAATGAGGGTATTGTGTTGCCCCACTTACGACACAAACTTTCCGGTGGCCTTCGCCCCACCTTTACTTTTCCGGTCGCCTTCGCTCCAAGTTTAAAAATCAACTTTGTATTTTAATGTTTATTTAAATATTATATATGTATACCTCGGCTGCGTTAATAGTATTTCTTTAGAGCACGTATCTCTTTGCAGGGCTGGTGTGGCTAAAGAACAAGGCTTACACAAATTATAATTGTATTTTACTTTGTTTATTAATCTTTCACACAATTAAAATAACATTTCACTTGTGTATCCTGTTGTAGAGCTGTGATATTATTGTAAATTACACTTTTTAAACGTAAACTTCATATTATTCTCACCGCAATGAATTTTCATGTCTCATACTGAACACGTACCAAATCTAACTGATTGTTTGTGTACGCTATCTTATAGCGTCTGCCGCTTGAATTTGTACTTTTCCTCTATTTCAAGTCTCTGATGGGCTAAGCCTACTTCAATAGAATACTTTTATTTGACTTAAGTTCTTTTCTGTTTTGATTAGCTATTTATAAACTGTTTTAAATATTACATTTTTATTGTTCCAAGAATTATTAGTAGCCTTTATTAAACTTTATAATTTATTGTTGTCTCACGGTTACCTCATGGTTAGCAACTTTTAGCTTTTACTTTCTAATTCTGTTTGCTACGCAAAGCAGATTGCTTCTATTCCCACAGCTCCTATATTGTTAAACTACGTAATACATTCACATAACATTGTTATACACGTACATAATAATACAAATATAATACAATGACTGTTACATACATTTTATATATTATACTATACACATATTGCTTTAATGCAAGCTGTTATTATAGTTTATGTTATATAATTAGTCTGATATCATTTAAGTGTTAAAAATACTGCCTCAACAAACATCCTTTCGAAAGGTCTAGTAATTGTGTACATAGTCAGAGCGAGTTTTACGCCTTTGTACCTTCCTTTTGGTCGCAAATTTATTTAATAATCTAAAAGGTACATAGATTTCACATAATTTAGAATACCTTAACAGCTGGGCAATTATTGAAATGCAAAAATCAAAAAACTTTCTCTATCCTCTATCGCTTTTTAGTGGATATACAAAATACCTTACGAAAGTTTATTTCCCTATTTACTTTATTTTTATTAAGGTAAACCCTTGCATAAACATCTACATTACACATTTCGTTATAGATACAAAGATAGTCAAATGTTTAACAACTGGACGCTATATGCTGGCCATAAAATTCCATACTGTTTCCATGACATCGCGAGAAACAACTGAAAACCAATGTGATTTGAGCCAATTGTGGCTCTTCCTTCACCGAGTGGCTGTTTTTACAGAGATGGCCGTAGTCCTTTTATGTACCTGCAATCATGAACTACAATTTTCAACCCCTGCTTGTTATTACGCTACCAGCCTGCCCTACACCAGAAGTCGGCTGCACCAGGTTTATACAGCACTCGCCAGTATAGGTAGCGCTTATGTTGGCTCCACGTCATCAACACCTGACCTTCCCAGTGCGTACCCCGAGCGATGCATCAAGAGAAAAAAGAGTGTAACAGTTAGTTCTCGACGATCAACGAAGAAAGACTTTTGTTGAGCTTCGTGTCTGGGAGCGGCCGTCTCCACACTTTTCGGCCTTGTCTAAATTATCTATATCATGTACTTTTGGCGTACATTCTTGTAGTGTGTGGAGCGACATTTAATATCACATGGATGGGAACTTTTATCATATTATCGCGTGTTAAATTTAATTTCAAAATGACAATTATTGTGTGAGAAGGACAAATTCAAATGCAATCTGCTTTAATTGTAACATATCTCTGTTTCTACACTTGAGAATTAATATATTCAGTACTTTGCGGTTGTATGGATTGTTACTTTTATTTAAAGCTGTTTTAAATCCTTGTTCAAATCCTTTAAGATTTGGTAGTACAAAACAATTATTATTCTGTGGGAATGCATTATTTCCAGTGCATTCTATAATGGGCCCGGCATTTTACTTCTCTAGTTTTTTACTTTCTCTACTAGGATAGTAAGTAGGGGAAGTATTGTATTCCACCCAAAAATTCGATACCGAGATTTCAACGGAAATACATGTTTTGAGACCCCCTGAATCCAAAAACATAATTTTTGGAAACATGTCCGTGTGTGTGTGTGTGTCTGTGTATGTCTGTGTGTCTGTGAACAGTATAACTCAGAAACCAACAGTCGGATAAACACCAAACTTGGTATTTAGGTTTAGTATCTTCCAGAAATGCGACAGAAAGGTTTTCAGGAAAATCCCCCCACCCCAGATTAGCGTTTACATGGAACATTTTTCGAAAATGTTAATTTTCTCAGAAATGGCTCTAACGGTTTTGACTAAAATCTCACATATTTAACATATTTTCATGATAAATAAAGCACATCTTGAATGTTCTGGGAATGTCTCCAAAAGTATTCTTCATTGTGAACAACTTTTGCATAACTGGTAAACCATAAGAGATAGACAACATTTTACTACAAAAAATGTAGATCGCCTTAAAATACACAATTTATGCCATAAACTTTTTTTCTTGAGTGAACCATTTTCGAGATGTTGCTTGTTATTCCCTTAATTTTTTCCAATACTTATACCTTTTCTCAAATGGGAATTCGTTATTCATATTTTTTATGTCCGGGACATACAGAGATTGGATTGCTCCACATAGCAACCAGCTTTTAAAACATTTAGCTATCACTTAAAGCCTACCATATTCCCCTTGCATCTACAAGAAAATTAGCAATAAGATTAACATCTCGATTAACATGAAGCATATGGAGAATAAGCGTTTGTAAAAATAGTTTGTACAAGAGTAAAGAAAGCCATGTAAGTGTAACACATCACTTGTTTTAAGTTTTTGTGACACTCTATACATCGACTACTTCTAAATTGGCCTAGCATGAACGTTATAGACTTAAAAAGAGTAACAAAATATTGAAGCAATCAAACCATTAATAACGGTTATCTCGCTGGACCCTGTGTGGGGCTGGTTCCTCGTCTCAATCGGGAAACTGTAGGGACTGTGCTCCTTGTTCAGTATCCCCATTCCTGGATTTTTGCGAATCCCCTCCACTTCACAATCCAACCCCATCATAGTTCATAATCTTGTGTGGTTGTAATTGTTAATGGTTGATGTAACATCAGTTTCTCCCCGCTCAGCTTGTTATCCTTACGTGCATTCTACTGTCAGAGACTTAGGTCATCATTCTGGGCCATTAGTGTAGAACGGGGTAAACTTGTTAAATGTAGTTATAAGTAATAATAATGTAGAAGTGGTTGATAGTGAAGTATTTCAATTTAAAATGAGCGAGAAGTAGTAAAACTCATTTACACTCTTCACTTAAGTAGGATTACATGTTTCGAGAGTCCCTTGCTGACGATGATAGCAAGGAACTCTCGAAACATGTCCACGGAATCCTACTTAAGTGAAGAGTGTAAATGAGTTTTTCTACTCCTCGCTCATTTTAATTTGTTAAATGTAGTTACGATGTATGCTTCCTTGTTGTGCACATTATTTTTGTAATTTTAAATCACAAGGATTGTTTACGTAAGAAAAGCACTTTACCGAACATGTGGGAAGATATTAATGTATAAGGTGTTATGTGTGCTGTTCCTTTGAAACATTAAATGGCTACGAGGGCGACATTGAAAACTTTTAGAAACTCAAACAAGCAGTGGCTTTAAAAATTTTAAATGGCTTAATTGCCTTTCAAAATGTTCCCCTTTAAGATCAATACATTTTTTCATTCGATGAAACCAGTCTCTTCCTGAGACACTTCAGAAACTAGGATTTTATAATGCTCCACCGTTTCATCTGAATACGAAAAAATAGTTTCCTCGCACTTTCTCTTTAATTTTTCGAAACCAAAAAGAATCACAAGCTACTAGTTCAGGGTTGTACGGTATGGTGCTGACCTTTAGGGCATCCAGATACTCAGTTGTTAGTTTTGCTGTATGTGACAGTGTGTTGTCATGATTTAACATTATTTTTGGCCGTTTTTTATGAACCTTTTTCAAACATTTGCAATAAACAGATACTTGTGTACAAATCGGCACTAACCATACGTCTATCTACTAATTCTACAGTATGAATATGACCCGTTTTAGAAAAAAACTAGTAACCATCTTACCAGCACTATAGGGTTAGGCTCTATTCGAATGACCCATTGAACTGACTAACGTTTCTTTTCAGGATCATAACGACATTTTAAACCAAATTTTAAGTGTCGCCTTGGAATTTTTCCAGAGTTTTTTTGCAGTAATTAGTGCCTTGATGTTTTTTGCTGGGGAGGTAGTTTATGTGGAATCCATCGACTACAAAGTTTTCTAACGTAAATTGATGTAAAATGTTTTGGATTTGACTCATGCTAAGGTCGAATATAGCCCGAAAAAGTTCATAAGTGGTCCGTCGATCTTCTTCAAGCACTGTTCGAATAGGCAATATTTTCCTCACTAACAGCAACTTTTTGGACGTCGATTATAAAATTCTTCGCTAAGAAAAAAAATATCTGATATGTTACACTCACATGGCATTCTCTACTCTTGTACAAACTATTTTTACAAACGCTTATTCTTCATATTAATCGATATGTTAATCTATTGCTAATTTTCTTGAAGGTGCAAGAGTAGGTTTTAAGCGATAGTCAAATCGTTTAAGAGCTGGTTGCTATGCGGAGCATTCTATTCTCTTTGCATTTCCAGGACAAAAAATGAACAACGAGTTTGTGAAAAAGTATATAAGTATTGAAAAATTTAAGGGAATAACAAGCAATATCTCGAAAATGGTTCACTGAACAAAAAAATGTATACGACATAAATTGTGTATTATAACGCGATCTACATTTTTTGTGTAGTAAACTTTTGTCTATCTCCTATGGTTTACCAGTTATGCAAAAGTCGTTCACAATGAAGAATACTTTTGGAGACATTCCCAGAAACTTTGAGATATACATTTCTTTTATCATGAAAATATCTTAAACATATGATGTTTTAATCAAAATCGTTAGAGCCATTTTTGAGAAAATTAAAATTTTCGAAAAATGTTCCATGTAAAGGGTAACCTGGAGTTGGGGGATTTTCTTGAAAACCTTCGTGTCGCATCTCTGGAAGATACTGAACCTAAATACCAAGTTTGGTGTTTATTCGACTGTTTGTTTCTGATTTATGCTGTTCACAGACACACAGACGGACATGTTTCCAAAAATGCTTTTTTACTTTCTCTACTACGTATAGTAAGTAGGGGAAGTATTGTATTCCACCCAAAATTTCGATACCGAGATTTCACCGGAAATACATGTTTTGAAACTCACTGAATCCAAAAAAAGCATTTTTGGAAACATGTCCGTGTGTGTGTCTGTCTGTGTGTCTGTCTGTGTGTCTGTGAACAGCATAACTCAAAAAACGAAGAGTCGGATAAACACCAAACTTGGTATTTAGGTTCAGTATCTTTCAGAGATGCGACACGAAGGTTTTCAAGAAAATCTCCCACCTCAGACTACCCTTTACATGGAACATTTTTTGGAAATTTTAATTTTCTCAAAAACGGCTCTAACGATTTTGATTAAAATATCATATGTTTAAGATATTGTCATGACAAATAAAATGTATGTCTCGAATTTTCTGGGAATGTCTCCAAAAGTATTCTTCGTTATGAACGACTTTTTCATAACTGGTAAACCATAAGAGATAGACAAAATTTTACTACACGAAAAATGTAGATCGCGTTTAAATACACAATTTATGTCATATACATTTCTTTTGTTGAGTGAACCGTTTGCGAGATATTGCTTGTTATTCCCTTAAATTTTTCAATACTTATTTTCTCAATACTTTTTCTCAAATTCGTTATTCATTTTTTACTTTCTCTACTACGTATAGTAAGTAAGGGAAGTATTGTATTCCACCCAAAATTTCGATACCGAGATTTCACCGGAAATACATGTTTTGAGACTCACTGAATCCAAAAAAAGCATTTTTGGAAACATGTCCGTGTGTGTGTCTGTCTGTGTGTCTGTGTGTCTGTGTGTCTGTGAACAGCATAACTCAAAAACGAAGAGTCGGATAAACACCAAACTTGGTATTTAGGTTCAGTATCTTTCAGAGATGCGACACGAAGGTTTTCAAGAAAATCCCCCCACCCCAGACTACCCTTTACATGTAAAATTTTTCGAAAATTTTAATTTTCTCAAAAACGGCTCTAACGATTTTGATTAAAATATGATTTGTTTAAGATATTGTCATGACAAATAAAATGTATATCTCGAATTTTCTGGGAATGTCTCCAAAAGTATTCTTCGTTATGAACGACTTTTTCATAACTGGTAAACCATAAGAGATAGACAAAATTTTACTACACGAAAAATGTAGATCGCGTTAAAATACACAATTTATGTCATATGCATTTCTTTTGTTGAGTGAACCGTTTGCGAGATATTGCTTGTTATTCCCTTAAATTTTTCAATACTTATTTTCTCAATACTTTTTCTCAAATTCGTTATTCATTTTTTTTATGTCCTGGACATGCAAAGAGAATGGAATGCGCCACATAGCAACCAGCGTTAAAATATTTGACTATCGCTTAAAACCTACCATATTCCCCTTGCATCTACAAGAAAATTAGCAATAAGATTGACATCTCGATATCTCCATTAACATGAAGCATATGGAGAATAAGCGTTTGTAAAAATAGTTTGTACAAGAGTAGAGAAAGTCATGTGAGTGTAAAACATCAGATTTTTTTTATTCAGGGGGTCTCAAAACATGTATTTCTGGTGAAATCTCGGTATCGAATTTTTGGGTGGAATACAATACTTCCCCTACTTACTATACGTAGTAGAGAAAGTAAAAACAAAACAAAAACGTAACTTTTAAATCGCAATTGTTGCCTTAGATTGGGCTGTTTCGCCAAATACAGAGCTTGACATCTTCAGGGTGAAGGGATATGTTGTCTGCGTTGGTCAGAGCCTGAACGTCGGTATCAACGACGTCTTCTAGACCACTGCCTAGATAGTAGTAGTAGTAATTCAATTATTAGTCATAACGCCGGCCGTGACAGCCTCAGTATGTACATTGACCTACGCATTCCTTATGTGTTAATGACGATTTAAAACCGTATAACAATCATAACTCAGAAATGTCCTCTAGTAAAGTTCGTTTTTGGGTGAACAAAGAATTTTTAAACAACAATAATTAACAAACTATTAGAGAAAATTTAGCAGACCACACGGCAATAAACTTGCAATAGTTTAGAAAGTAGCTTTTAGAAACATAAAATTCTAAATTTTTTCAGTATCGCCCTCGTACTCACTAAACTTTGCTGTCTCCTATTGCCGCACAATCCTTCCCTTGAACTGGTCCTGCCGATCCCCCAGTACCATAGTCCTTAATTTATTTTGATCTTGGCACTTCCATTTTGAGAAATTCAAAACGCAAATAAATGCGCCCATGGATTACTCGTACAAATGTCTTAAAGATAAGGACTTTAAGAAAATCGAGTTGAGGAAACGTTTTCTATGTAAATGGTATTTTAGCCTAGAGTGAAGATTTTTCTTGCGTTTTTGCAAGATGCTGAACTGAAATAAATTTCTGAGTTAGGAAATTTAGAGACACGATTAGTATTTCTAAAATTACGTACAGAGTAGGTAGAGAAGTTATTGCATTCCATACAAAATATCGATACCGAGTTTGACCGAAAATACATGTTTTGAGGCCCTATGAATTCAAACAAAGAATTTTTGGAAGAAGGTCTCTGTGCGTGCGTTTGTATGTTTGTGTGTATCTCTGCATAGCCGCTTAAATAACTGACTTTGTAGTTCAGTGTTTTCCAAGGAGCAACACGAAGATTTTCAAGAAAATCCCTTCCTTATTAAACTACTCTTTAAATGCAATATGTTTAAATATGTTTTATTTTCTTAAAAATGTAAACAATATTGGTTAAATATCATATGTTTAGAATATTTATGACAAATAAAATGTAGGTCTTGAATTTTCGTGGAATTGCCAGTGTGGTACTCTTCATTCTGAATGATTTAATTACAGCACACAATTTATGCCAATTTAGAGTTTTTGTATCCTTAAACATTCTTGAGGTGTTGTTAGTTAAAGGCCAGATTTTTCCAAACACATACTTTTCTCGAGTGATAAGTGATGCAGTAATTTGTATCATAAATAATTTAAATGTAAAGAATGATTATAGTATGAATATGCATTTTTGTGTGACATTGATTTCAGATGTTTGTTGATTGTAATTATTGTTGAGAAGTAAGTTTATACTGCCTTACTGAAACTGACAATAATAGCGTGCAATAATGCAGCGAGGGGGTGAGCTGTTTATCATTATTAGAGACGAGGAAGTTACGTAATGTTGGCGCGTTTTTCTTTAGAATTTTCTGGAACATTTTCCCTAGAGCATATGTATTCATAATTTTCATTGGATATAAAAATAGACGCTAATGTTGGCGCGTTTTATTAGCAAATTGCAGCTCAGTTATAATCTTTAGGCATATCGGGGTGTAGGAGTATAAAAAGGGCTGGATTAGAGGTAGACCCCGTCAGTTCATTGAAAATCTTTGTACACTACACGTCGTCTTCAGTTCGTCAGTTCATCGAAAACATTTGTACGTTACACGTCGCCCTCAGTCCAGCAGAAATATTTGTACCATACACGTCGGCTATCTAATCGCAGGTTACGCGTAGCAGAGTTATAAAAAATATAAAGTGTTGTAAAGTTAATTATACAAAAGGTTGAAGTACGCGAATTAAAAGTGATCAGTAATGAAGTTATAACAGTTTCAGTTTGGCGAGTGTCAAGATCAATGTGTAAATGTGATAGTAAATGTGTTCGACAATAAAAGTGTAAAACAAATTCCTTCATCAGTGTTATCTTTGGATAAAAGACTACTTTCCGTTTACACAACCTGTATAAAGAGAAGTGCTCGACCAAAAAGATCATAGCTAGCCGGAGGACAGTGAACCAAAATTAAATAAAATAACAGTAGCATTCTTTCAAACAAACACTAATACTGCCGCAAATTGCTAACACTAGCAGGAGCTAACAAACCTAACAAAGAATCGCGTCACAAAATGGCTTCACCACGTGGAGTAAACACAAATACACAAACATTATAAGTAATACCGCCGCAAATTGGCTCCCAAACGTGGAGCTCAATCAAAAAATTAAATATAACTTAACAAGTATACAACTTCATAAGTCGCTATTCGGCTTTTCACTTGATCGTGTAAAGGGAAGGGAGTATCTACCTACAGCGAAACAGAAGAATACGATTTTGTGAGTCAAGTTTATAGAGAAACTAGCAATGAAAATGGCGTGAATGTAACAAAGACGTTTGCTTCAAGCTCGGCAGTACGCTAAGCAGCAGTGGCAATAAATGATATGGAATGAAGTACAATATTTATCTACGCACACAACAGTTGTCAGCGGGATAGCTGATGCACAATTCACAACGTTATATGTACACTGCTGCATTTTTCCTCTGCTTTCATTGCGTGTTTGTGAATAAAACAAAGTGAACTGCAGGGCGAGGCCAGTAAAGGGGCGGGGGGCGAAGAGAGAGGTCGTCAGTGAAACCAGAAGCTGCGAATTTATAATTCATTACCGTACATTTAACCTCTTCTTACGCATTCTAACTAAAGGAACCAATACTGAAGCTACAGGGTGATTTATGAAGACTGCACACATTTCTTTTTTAATTTGAGGCAGTATTTTTAACCTTAAATGATTTCAGTCTAATTATATAATAAATAAATTCAACAACAGCCCGCCTTAAAGCAATATGTGTATAAAACAATATATAAAACGTGTATATTACAGTCATTATATATGTTTATATTATTGTATACATGTGTAATAATGTTATGTGAATGTATTACGTAATTTAAGAATATAGGAACTGTGAGAAATAGGTTAAAAGTTGCTAACAATGAGATAAAAATGAGTGACATTGGGGCAATAATGAATTTGAAAGTTTAATGATGCTACTTGTGATTCCTGGAAGAAATAATGTAATTTTTGTGACTGTTTATAAAATAGCCAATCAACAACCAGAAGAAGCTTTACTTAAATGAAGGTATTCTATTGGACTAGGATTAGCCAATCAGAAACTAAAATGGAGCAAAATTTACAAATTCAGAAGTCAGTTGCTCGTAGACAGTGTTCCTAACCGGACGTTAGATGCGTCCTCGAGAAACTTAATACGTATGCAGTGTGAGAAAAAAATAGTTTACGTGTTAAAAACTGCAAGTATTTAATAAAAAAACAAATCTCACAGCTCTTGGGGCAAAGGCTACCGACAAGTACATTTAGGGCGAAGGCTACCGGAAACTTTTTACCATACGTGCGGTTGAAATTACTTCAAGTTCGCCTCCCCAACATTTGAACTACAATATAACTACTTCTTCAAATTATTCTGTTCGAAATTCACCCAATGCCCCAATTTTAGCACCAAAATAAGCAGAATGTTCTAGAGTTTGGATTACCTGCCACTAAAGGTTAGTCTTATTGTCGGCAACTGTTTTTGAGATTTTGTTCTAATCAACGTGAAATTGGAGTTCGCATTGAATGAAAGAATCTTCCTTGTAAAGCAATACTGGATTACGAATTCAATTACAGCTACTCAATTACAGCATACCAAAGAGAACTTGGTGTTCGGAATCCTCCCCAAAGAAACACAATACTGGTAAACGAATTGGAAACAACTGGATTTTGGTAAGTGAAAAAGGCAAAAGCCGTTCATCTAGGCTTCCCACGGTTGTTGTTGACGTAAGAGCACGACTGGATCAGTAATTAAGAGGTTTGTCGCAGGAGGCAGGGTACAGCTACTCAATGTGTCAGAGCTGTGAAAAGTGCAGGCCTAAAGCCGTAGAGGATTACGGTTGTCCATCAGTTACAGGAACCAGATAAGGATAGACGACTGAATTACTGTCGTTGGTTTCAAGTGTTCTTTGTGGAAAATCCTGCCATATTGTCCGTCACATGGTTCAAAGATGAAGCATGGTTCCATTTATCCGGCTATGTGAACTCAAATAACTCACGCTATTGGACCAGCGAAAATCCACGTGTTATTCATGAAGCACCTATGCACCCGGTTAAAATCGGAGTTTCGTGCCCAATATCCGCACAGAGAATAATGGGAACAATTTTTTTTAAAAAAAATGTGAACACTGCAGAATACCTATGGATTTTTAATGAGATTGCTGAGCAACTAGACGATGTAGAGCTGAGTCAAGGATTTTAGCAGGACGGCGCTACATGCTATACATCAAATGAATCCATGGCACTAATTGCAAGTTTCTTTGACGATCGGATAATTTCCAAGAACCTTTGGCTACCGATATCTCCGGATTTGACATCGCCGGACTTCTTTCTATGGGGTTACTTAAAAGACAGGGTTTATGCCACACGTCCCCAGACATTGGACGATCTGAAGCACAACATTTCACGGGAGATTCAAGCTATTGACAACAGAGTCCTCCAACGAGTGGCCAGTAACATGAAACGACGTGTTGAGTTGTGCCTTATGCAGGATGGAGAACATTTTAAACATTTGCTGTAGAGGCAAATAAACTCCCAAAATTCCTCTGCATTTCAGGTATAATAAGTTGTCGCTAGCATAACTTGTTTTGAAACAATTGAAGAAATAAATGTGTCAGTTCTTCATAAATCTCCCTGTATTAATGCTTCATATATATATGACTTGAAACATAAAGTCATTGAATTCTTGTAGGTACTTGTACTTCAATACTATGGAAAGAATTTTATGCGGTACATTCATAGAATTTTCCTAATCCTATCGCTTATTTGTGGGTGTATAATTATTCCTACGAAAGATAATTTCCGCTTTCTCTACTGCGTGCAGCAAGTAGGGAAGTACTGCATTTGATGCAGTAATTTGTATCACAAATTATTTAAATGTAAAGAGTGATTATAGTATGAATATGCATTATTATGTGACATTGATTTGAGATGTTTGTTGATTGTAATTATTGTTGGGAAGTAAGTTTATACTGCCTTACTGAAACTGACAATAATAGCGTGCAATAATGCAGCGAGGGGGTGAGCTGTTTATCATTATTGGAAACGAAGTTACGTAATGTTGGTGCATTTTCCTTTAGAATCTTCTGGAACATTTTCCTAGAGCATATGTATTCATAATTTTCATTGGATATTAAAATAGACGCTAATGTTGGCGCGTTTTATTAGCCAATTGCAGCTCAGTTATAATCTTTAGGCATATCGGGGTGTATGAGTATAAAAGGGCTAGGTTAGAGGTAGAGCCCGTCAGTTCATCAAAATTCTTTGTACATTACACGTCGCCTTCAGTCCGTCAGTTCGTCAAAAATATTTGTATGATACACGTCGCCTTCAGTCCAGCAGAAATATTACACGTCGGCTATCGATTCGCAAGTTACGCGTATAAGAGTTATGAAAAATCTCAAGTATGGTAAAGTTAATTATACGAAAGGTTGAAGTACGTGAATTAAAAGTGATCAGTAAGAAGTTGTTATAACAGTTTCAGTTTGGCGAGTGTCTAGATCAATGTGTAAATGTGATAGTGAAAGTGTTCGACAATAAAAGTATAAAAGAAATTCTTTCATCAGTGTTATCTTTGGATAAAAGACTCCTTTCCGTTTACACAACCTGTATAAAGAGAAGTGCTCGACCCAAAAGGATAATAGCTAGCCGGAGGACAGTGAACAAAATTTAAATAAAATAACAGTAGCATTCTTTCAAACAAACACTAATACTACCGCAAATTGCTAACACCAGATGGAGCTACAAACGTAACAAAGAATCACGTCACAAAATGGCTTCACCACGTGAAGTAAACACACATACACAAATAACATTATAAATTTACCATCGCAAATTGGCTCCCAAACGTGGGGCTCAATAAATAAATAAATATAACATAAATACCGCCGCACATTCCACCCAAAAATTTGATACAATATATAACCGTAAATACATGTTTTGAGGTGCCCTGAAATGCAGGGACAATGCATTTTTAAAACATGTCCCTGGATGTGAAAAATACAAATTCAGATAAACACCAAACTGGGTATTTAAGTTCAGTATCTTGCAAAGATGCGACACGAAGATTTTCAAGAAAATCCCCCCACCCCAAACTGTCCTTTACATGGAATATTTTTCAAAATTTTGGATTCTCTCAAAAGGGACTGCAACAATTTTAAATTAAATACCACATGTTTCAGATATTTCATGGCAAATGAACTGCATATCTTCAAGTTCCTGGTAATGGCCCCAAAAGTCCTCTTCATTCTGAATGAGATTTTGCATAACTGGTAAACGTAAGAGATAGACAAACCTGTGCTACACAAAAAATGTAGATCTCGATAAAACACATATACCATATACCTTTTTTGTGGAGTGAATCATTTCCGAAATGTTCCTTGTTATTTGTTTAAATATTCGAATATTCTCAAATGCGAATTCCTTATTAGTTTTTTTTATGTCCTGGACATGCAAAGAAAATGGAATGCTCCACATAGCAACCAGTTATTAAAACATTTGACTATCGCTTAAAGCCTACCATATTCCCCTTGCAACTTCAAGAAAGTTAACATGTTTATCTCGATTACCATGAAGTAGATGGAGATTAAGTGTTATTAGAAACAGTTTGTATAAGAGTAGAAAAGGTCATAAGAGTGCAACGCATCATATTTTCAGAAAAAGTCCGTGTGTGTGCCTGTTAACAGCTTAATTCAAAAACGAGATTACCCCACTCCAGATTGCACTTTACATGGAACATTTTTCGAAGTTTTTGATACTCTAAAAATGGCCCTTATAATTTTGATTAAAATACCATATATTTAATATATTTACATGACAAACAAAATATATATCTTGAATCTTCTGGGAATCGCCTGCGAAGTCCACTTCATTTGGAAGGAATTTTGTATAATCTTGTATATCTGGTAAAGCGATAGACAATAACATACTACACTAACAATGCAGATCTCTTTAAAACACAAAATTTACTTAAAATAAGTTTTAGTGTGGTATAAGCCGTTTATTAAAGGATCGAATTGTTCATTTCTTGGACACTCCCTTTAAAGTTCTTTCAGCATTCAGTTGTTTCTCGCGATTCCATGGAAACAGTATGGAATTTTAAGGCCAGCATATAGCGTTCAGTTGTTAAACATTTGACCATCGCTGTTCTCTATAACGAAAAGTGTAATGTAGCTATTTCTGCAAAGGTTTATTTAGATTAAAATAAAGTGGATAGAAGAATAAGCTTCAGTAAGAAAATTTGTATACCCACTAATAAAATATAGAGGGTAGAGAATGTCATGCGAATTCATCACGTCAGATATTTTTAATTTAGAAGGCTCAAAACATGTATTTTCGATGAAACCTCGACATTTTATTTTGTCTTCCGTAAGCGGTAGAAAACGTAAAACTTCATTCAGTAAGAGAAGGGCAAGTGAAATAACATTAAAGTACTTTGTAATGATTCAGGCGTTTTAATAAATATTCATTATACGGAAGGAATATGCAAGTTTCCAACTCTGTAGGGCTCTTATTGCTTGACCCACTTGGTGCATTGTTCCGTTGCTACGTAATTTTGTTTCATTGTCAGATCGAGCAGGTCGAGGACGTAATTATATCCTTGAGTTAATAACGCCACTCGCGTAACGCACTCAAATGTCCCTGCACCAATGGAACTGCAGATTTGTGCGAATCTGATTCCGCACGAAAACCTTTAATGATCATGATACTCCTATTTCGAATAAGTTGCGACTTGAGTTACTAAACTGTGGAGCTTGAGACTCCAGCGGCACGCGTCACGTTTCGTAATCGAATATGTTTGAAATTTTTATAGTTTCTTTTACCCAAAGCATAAAAAAGCAACACTATATTCACATGACTTTCTATACACAATCTTCAACAATTACCTATTCTTACTAAGGCTTATTTTACTATCTAATTCTTCCTCAGGTAACACTTCTGTGAAATTTGAGCAAAACTTGTGAAAAATTGATTTAATTAATTAAGTTAACAGCTTTAATTTCATAAAAATTAATATGCTAACTTTCACATAGTTTCCTCCACTTGCCACATTTAAACTATGGATTAGCTGAAGCTATATATGGTCAGGCTGTGAACGGACTATCTAACTTTTAACCTTCTCTCCTCACAAACCTTTTTTCAGCATTTTTTTCATACGCAAAATGCTCCTTACAATGTAGGTTTGTACTAATTTGTTTAAAACTTTTTGCACTGCCACTCAAAGGCACATGAATGAAAATAACCGTATACTTTTTAGGTAGAGAAGGTATTACATTACACCCAAAACTCGATACCGAGGTTTCACCGGAAGTACATGTTTTGAGATCCCCTGAATCTAAAATAAATCATTTTTAGAAAAAGGTCTGTGTGTGTCTGCCTGTATGCGTGTGTGTGAAGATCATAACTCAAAAACGAAAAGTCGGATAAATATCAAACTTGGTATTTGGGTACAGTATCTTTCAAAGATGCGACATGAAGATTTTCAAGAAAATTTCCCGACACCAGACTACCCCTTACATGGAACATTTTTAGAACATTTTGATTTTCTCAAAAACTACTATAACAATTTTGATTAAAATATCAAATTTTAAGATATTTCTATGGCAAATGAAATGTATATCTTGATTTTTCTGGGAATGTTTACAAAAGTCCTCTGTATTCTGGATCACTTTCGTATAATGGTAAACCGTAAGAGACAGACAAAATTTTACTACAGAAAAAAAAATGTCGATCTCGTTAAAACGCATTATTTATGTCATATACATTTTTTGTTGTTGTTGAATGAACCATTTCCGAGATACTCCTTGTTATTTGTTTTATCCAATACTTATACTTTTTGTGTAATGGGAATTCGTTATTCGTTTTTAGTTTCTCTACTACGTATAGTAAGTACGGGAAGTATTGTATTCCACCCAAAAAATCGATACCGAGATTTCACCAGAAATACATGCTTTGATGTACCCTGAATCAAAATTAAAGCATTTTTGGAAACATGTCCAAGTGTATGCGACTGTCTGGCTACCTGCCTGTCTGTCTGTGAACATCATAACTCAAACACGAAAAGTCTTCGACACAAAGGTTAGAAAATACTCCCAGGACAGACTAGCATTTACATGGAACATTTTTCGAAATTTTTTATTTTCTCAAACATGGCTTTAATTATTTTGATTAAAATACCGTATATTTAAAATATTTTTATGGCAAATGAAATGTATAACATCAATATTCTGGAAATAGCCCGTGAAGTCCAGGAAACTTGTATAATCTTGTATAACAGGTAAACGTTATGCGAAGACGAAAACATACTACACAAGATATAGATAGATCTCTTTAAAATTTACAATTTATTTCAAATAACTTTTTGTAACATCAGCCATTCCCGAGATATTCCATAGTAGTGGTTCGAATTTTTGAATGATTTTGTCGTGTTCTTCAACCCTTTCGATATAAAGTGGTTTCTCGCAGTTTTATAAACTTTCATAAGAATTATTTGTATACACATTAATGTGGTTAAAAGGTAGAGAAGGTCGCGGGAATGCATCATATCAGATATTTTTAAAAACATAAATGCTGTTAAATTTTACACAAATTGTCAGTGAACAAGTATATTGGATAAAATATATCACTGAACTTAGAATGCGTCTATCTGCTGCAAATATTTCAGCCTGATATCTCGCATAGTTTTTGAGACAATGGGTCATAAATTTAGCATATTTAATATTACTGGGACAACGCCTTTCATCCCCCTTAATTGAGATAATGCAGACCTACCTCGATGTAATTACAAGAGGGACAGAGGCGGCCCCGTAGCTCAGTCGGTAGAGCAAATGCCTGATGTGCGAGAGGTTCCGGGTTCGATTCCTGGCTGGGGGATGCAAATTTTTCTCTAGCCAAGATTAGAGTCTGTAATGCCGCCGATAATACCAATGTAGTTAAAGACAGGATATAACTGGAACTAAAGGAAAAACAATAGGAATGCAGGAGACTGAAACGATAATGAAATCTCCAAAATGTGGGTCTTTATGTGCTGTTCTCAACTGTTCAGTTCTCAGAATTGAGTTTCGGAGAATTACAAAGTATTGATAAATTGATATCAATCGCAAAAAAAAAAAAAAATTCGGAATGCAGATTGACCAGTTCTATAAGTCTTACCATTTAACGGTTATACGACGGTCGTCCTATTTTATAAAAAAAACGTTACACACAATTGATCATGTTTAATTAATTTTATTTACATTGTACAATCCTCCTGTTACTTTTCTACATAGTTAACATGTTTCTGCAAGCATTTTTGTGGGCATGACAAATTTTCCAAACCCGTGTTGCACAAGTCGGGTCCTGTGCTCGCAACCAGCTGTTCACTGATCTTAAAAATGCTTACCTTTGAGTTGGAGGAACACGTGGAAATCTCTTGGGGCAAGCTCCGGTGAATACGGAGGATACGAGAATCTTGATCCAGGCGGAGCTCAGAAGATTCAACTGGGAAGTTTTCTCGCATCCTCCATATTCACCAGATCCTTTCCCAAGTGATTTCCACATTTTCCTCAGAGGTCATCTTGGAGGTAAGCATTTTAACACCGTGACGAAGATCAATCAGAGGTGAACAGCTGGTTGCGAGCACAGGACTCGATCTGGTACAATACTGGCTTGATAAAACTTGTGTCAGATCCCCAAAAAGGCTTGGAAAAGCATGTTGACTATGTAAAAAAGTAACAGAAGGATTGTACAATATAAATAAACTTAATTCAATATGATCAATTATTTGTAATGTGTTTTTTTTATAAAATTTACATATTGGATGGCCCTCGTACAAAATTATCCAATATTTATTCAAAATGAAGAGGACTTTACAGGATCTGCACAAGTAGTTTAAGTTATGCATTGTATTTGAAGATGCTGAACTGGTGAATTTTTGGTTGGAGTACAGTAGTTGCCTGAACATAAAGGAAAGACGTGACGGTCTCAAGAGCATAGACTCGTCACTCTGGTGCTATACAGGACTGTGTATCTCCAGGAGCAGCAATGCAGTCTTTAAACATATTTGATTAAGCGCTTACTTCGTTACATATTCCAGAGACTTGCAGGAACTTGTGCGTTGTTCGCTGCTTGTTTTCACCTTCCTGGTGTTTGTTTCCCGCAGGAAGAAGAAGAAGGAGGAGGAGGGGAAGGGGAAAAATAAAAGCAGTTGCAAGGATCGATGTTGACCCAGTAACAACAGGCTCCTGGGAATTAGAGAAATAAGCTATAGCTGCGGCCCATCGAATTTCGATACGCTATCGCACCTGCGGGGGAGCCCAAGTGTCATAACAATATCATAAAAAGGATCTAAAAGCCATAAAAAAGCTTTTAAGGAGCTTCTTTCCTTATCCTTTTTACTGTCGTTCCCCATAACGAGGTACATCAAATGGATAAACTTATTGAACACAAGAGAGGGGTTTTGTGTTCCAAATCAATTCCGGTGTTGCACTTCCGGGTACTCCGGGACTAAAAGGAAATAATGTTCGATATCACTGCGGCAGTGGACCAGTTCATGGCTGGCAACCTGGAGGTTTTCCCACCAGAAACGGAGTCGTGCTATGTGGTGTAGTGAGAGGCAATGGTACGTCAATGTAAATAATCATATAAAATTGTAAAAGCGTGTATGTTAAATATAATGGAGCCTAGCTAGTCGTGAAGCCGAGGGTCAGGTAAACGACGTCAAGGGGTACCAGACGGAGACATCTCCGGGGTAGCATACAGCACAGAAACTCTAGAGTGAGTGAGATAGAGGTTAGAAACAGATAGCAAACCAATAGAAAGTCCAGATGATCATAAGGAGAAACATGAAGGCAAATGTTCTCATACGACTCTAAGGTGATCAGCCAATTACCTTAGTACTTTTAAATAGTTGAAGGAAAAATATCGTCATTTGCAAGGTATATAAAAGACAAATCCCCGAGACCCCCACGACTTGTTACAACTTCGTCAGGGAGTGAACTTCGCGCCAATTTTATGGCGGAGCGTGTGAAGAAGCTGTTAGCAATATAGGAACGATACGGAATTAGAGTGGTAGGTATAGCTAACAGATAATATTTGTAGGATAGAAGTAACAGCTAGCTGCGAACAACTGTTAATAAATTAGAGTTAAAGTGAATCTAAACCTTTTATTTCGTCTCCTGTTACCACGCACTAGAGAAAGCTTAAGAATATAGGGCAACACAGAATGTTGTAGGGACAATTTCTTACAGAACATCAACATCCACACCAGGAAAGAGGAGTAGCCGAAGGGTCCGTTGCAGTGGACATCCTTGCAGAAAGTTTTAATAAATTGATTGGAGAGAGATATTAGTCGGAGAGAGAGAGAGAGCTAGAACCCCTAGAAACTGACACTCTAACTGAAATTTGTTCGTGGTTTTGTTCAGATATTATGATGATTGCCAAATCGGCTTTTCTAAAATGTCTAGGATCGTTTCTTTTGTGGCCTGGGGATGAAAACTCTCCACAATGGTTTAACTTGGTGAACATTGCTAACCACGGACTGCTACCATATGACAGCAACAGTCTTACTCATACATTTCATTTATACACACGACAACCAGTATGGAGTTCAGAGAAAACTCGATTTATAGAGGAAAGCGCATTACATGAAAAAAATCTCTCACACCCACAATCGCTTCTACATTATATTCTACACACAATTCTTAAGAAAGCTTGTTTTCTATACGGTTGATGTTGATCAAGATAAACGTTTATAGAAATAGTCTCATTACACATATGGTTGCAGGTGTAAGACGGATAGTGACTGTCCTTGTGGTGTGGTGGTTGGCATGCTAACTTCCAAATACAGAGGTCAAAGCTTCGATTCCCGGCTGGAGGATGGGAACTTTTTCTTTTGCCAGGGTTATTCCAAGCCATCCCTACAGTCCGGAACTCTGGGTGAGAGTGTAAGAGTGTGTGTGTGTGTGTGTGTGTGTGTGTGTGTGTAATGTGTGCATTAATGCTCAAGTAGAAACCCAACGCAAACAAACCCAAGGATTAACATAATAGTAAACGAGTGCACATCATTGCCAATGAGCAATTGTTCCAAAGGCAAAGCCGTCGATATGACCTTAGAAGTAAAGGCAACATATAAATTCAATACACAGAGAGAGAGAGAGAGAGAGAGAGAGAGAGAGAGGGAGTGAACATTTAATTTAAATTCTTTTTTTTTTTAATTTGATGTGATACATTCACGTGGCATTTCTGCCCTCTATCGTTCATTTGTAGGTACACAAACTATTCCTACCACAGCTTATTTTCCTATGTAGTACATCTTAATGAATATAAATCGCTGGAGTAACAGCTACATTACACATTTCGTTATAGATACAAAGAGAACAATGATAGTCAAATGTTTAACAACTGAACGCTATATGCTGGCCTTAAAATTCCATGCTGTTTCCATGACATCGCGGGCAACACGTGAATGTTGTAAGGAGTTTAAAACAATGACCATGTAATGAACAATTTGCGTCATTAATAACGGATATATCGGAAGTTGCTTATGGCAAATAAAAGTTATTTGAAATAAATTGTAAGTTTCAAAGAGGTCTGCACTTTTTGGTTTACTAGTTATACAAGATTACACAAAGTTTCTTTCGTATTAAGAGAGCTTCATAGTCTATTCCCGGAAAATTTATGATATAGGTTTTATTTTTCATGTAAATATCTTTAATACATCGCATTTTAATCAAAATCGTCAGAACCCCTTTTTAGGAAATTAAAAAAATTCAGAAATACTCCATGTAAAGAACAGTTTGGAATCGGGGATTTTCTTGGAAATCTCTGGGTCGCATCTTTGAAAGGTACTACACAAAATACCAAGTTTGGTAATTATTCAACTTTTCTTTTTTGGGATATGCTATTCAAATACACGTACATGCTCGCGCGGAACGTTTTATAAAAATGCTATTTTTGGGTTCAGGAGACCTCAGAACATATTTTTTCGGTGAAAACTGGACATCGAATTCTTGGGTGAAATACAAAACATTTCACTACCTACCATACGTAGTAGAGAAAGTAAAAAGCGGATCGCTATATGCTTGGCTTTAAAATTCCACACCCTTTAGATAACATACGAGAAGCGAATGTTGACGGCACTTCAAAAAGTGACACACTGAGAGATTCAAACAAACAGATCTAAAGAAAAAATATGTGTTGCACTCACATGAGTTTCTCTACTCTTGTACAAACTATTTTTACAAATGCGTATTTTCTATCTACTTCATGTTAATTGAGATAAACATTTGCAGAAACTATCTTACTGCTAATTTTCTTGTAGAAGCAAGGGGAATATGGTAGGCTTTAAGTGATAGTCAAATGTTTTAAGAGCTGGTTGCTATGTGGCGCATTCTATTCTCTTTGTATGTCCAGAACATAAAAAACGAATAACGAATTGTCGTTTGAGAAAAAGTATCACCATTGTAACATTCAAACAAATAACAAGGAATATCTCGGAAATGTTCACTGGACAAAAAAAATAATAAAAGTGGCATAAGTTGTGTGTTTTAACGAGATATACATTCTTTATGTAGTGAAATTATGTCTATCTCTTACGATTTACCACAGAAAAATCAAGATATATATATATATATAATATATACATATATATTTAATTTGCCATAAAAATATTCGATACTTTAATCTAAATCGTTAAGTCATTTTTTTAAAGAATACAAATTTTTGGAAAATTTTCTATGTAAAGTGTAGTCTGGGGTCGGAGGATTTTTTTATAAATCCTCGTGTCGCATCCTTGGAAGATACTAAAATCAAATACCAAGTTTGGTATTTATACGGCGTTTCGTTTTTGAGTTATGCTGTTCACAGACACTGACCACACTGCTTTTTTTGATTCAGCGGGCCTCAAAACACGTATTTCCAGTGAAATGTCGATATCAAATTTTTGGATGGAATACAATACTTCCCTACTTAGTATACATAGTAGAGAAAGCCAAAAGTAATGCCACAAAAAGTTATAGGAAATAAACGCTGTGTTTTAAATACATTTGCATTTTTTGCATGGTAGAATTTAGTCACATACGGATTTCAAGGGACCTCAAAACATATATTTGCGGTGAAATCTAGATAGGTATTTAGTTTTCAGATATACTGCCATATTTCATCGACCTATGTAGGAATAATAATAATAATAATAATAATAATAATAATAATAATAATAATAATAATAATAATAATAATAATATAAAACACCCGCACTTCTATATCGGAAAGTGAATTGATTCACGTGATGTAAAAAGTTTTGGAAATGGTGTCACTCTTGTGAGAATGGCTTAGGCGGGAATATCTTACCTCTCCTGTGATAAAGTGCCCGCTTATTTTCACTGCAATTGCGAGAATTTAACAGGGGAGATGTTTCATATTGTAGCGTATGTGTGTATTGTCGCGTCGGACACATTATTGCTGTGTACAACATTGTTGAGCAAATTGTTGTGTTTGTGTGTCAAGTTCTGGTCCGGCCCAGCAATTCCATCTTCCTAGTTGGGGGTGAAGGCAAGTCAAGGGAAGAGCCTCTTTGTGTGGTGGCTTGGCGTCACTTGTAGCCAGAGTCTAATGTAGGTCTTCCAAGAGGATGGTTGCGTGTGTGTGTGCATGGGACACCTTATTAAGTATAATAAATCAGAGGTAAATTGAATTTATGTATTTTTAGTGTTCTAAATATCCCACGCCCGCTTAGTTTGTGCAGGAAGCTCTAGGTATCTCTCGTGTGCCTCTGAGTTACGTTCCCCAATGTTTATGCCGGAGTAACTAAATTTAATATTTTAGCTGCAAACCTTTTGGCTTCACCCCGGTGTATAGCAATATGCTTGCTCGGGAGTAAGAGGACTGCCTACCGCATTCAGATTCACCACAACACCGGCCAACATAAACGAGAGAAGTACTGAATTTAGTGGAGATATATTAAATTGTTTCGTTATTATTTGGTAAATTTTCAAAACGATTTGGTTAGGAAACTGAGGAATAAATTTGTATCCATGATTCAAGCTTCAAGTAATATAACGTGATAGCTTTAAATTAGTTTTAATAAGAGTAGTAAGAGCTCATGAGTGGGTGCTGCAGCCGCAGTGCATCCCGGGAAACTCTGCTGCACGAGTTACAACACCAAGGCATTAATGCAACAAAAGCTTCAATGCTAATACGCTTAACTGCCACAGTGACGCAGATAATGCCGAAGCAATATAATATTGATCGTTTGAATACAATTTCCATACCATTATGGCCCAAAATGTTGTAGGATTAGCAGTTTGTGGCGACCATATGGCTTTACTTGGGCAAACTTTCATAGCAAGTCCATGATGTAACCCAACATGGCCGCGGAGAAAGCCTTTCACTAATTAACTTCTGCATAACACGTCTCTTCTTAATTGTAGAGTACAGCTCCCTACAGAAAGTTTTGAGGTTCTCCTCAGAGCTGCTACACTTGTTTCACTGACCCTCACGGTTTTTTCTCTCCATCCATCGGAAACCTACCTTGAAATATCTTTGAGAGTTAACTGGATGGATAGATAATTCATATAAAAGCTATGATGTGTTGCTATTAAATGACCTGCTCTATCCTTTTTACCTTTATATGTACCAAGCAAATTATCCGTTAAAAACTGCCTTGAATTATTTAATGTTAAGGGAAGATTCACTCTTAAATTCTCTAACTCCATCACCTATTATCTCAAAAAATATTTCAGATATCAGACAGAAATTGCTACATACGTAGCCGAAAGCCTTATAAGTTCACTGATATAATTTTATATAATAAGTTTGTTTATTAAGGAAAATATTATTTTTTCTCAAATATAACATCGCTTGATTAAAATTAATCAGTAACTTTTAATCTCTATACTACTATATTAAGTAATGTTAGTATTGCATTCGATGTCGAGATTTCAGCGGAAATATATATCTTGAATAACTCTGAACGTTAAAAAAAACGTTTTAGAAAAACGTTCGTGTGTGCATGTATGCCTGTGAAAAGCATAACTCAGAAAAAATTCGGTCAAATAACAAACTTAATACTTAAATTCTGTATCTTCTAATGAGGCAACATGAAGATCCCTCACCCCTAATTAACCTTTACATGAACGTTTTTTCGACACGTTTGGTTTACGCAGAAATAGCTGTAAGAATATACATTAATTAAAAATGCCATATATTAGAGATATTTCATGACGAATAAAAAGTATACCTTGAAATTTCATAAAAAGTGCAGATTTAGTTAAAACACACAACCTACACTATGTGATCAAAAGTATCCGGACACCCCACAAACATACATTTTTCATCTTAAGTGCGTTGTGCTGCCACCTACTGTCTGGTACTCATTATCCGTGACCTCAGTAGTTATTAGACATCGTGAAACAGCAGAATAGGACGCTCCGTGGAACTCATGGACTTCCAACGCGGTCAGGTGATTGGATGTCACTTGTGTCAGAAGTCTGTACGAGAGATTTCCACACTCCTAAGCATCCCTAGGTCCACTGTTTCTGTTGTGATAGTGAAGTGATAAGGTGAAGGGACATGTACAGCACAAAAGCGTACAGTTCGACCTCGACTGTTGACTGACAGAGACCGCCGACATTTGAAGAGGTAAAGAGTAATAGGTAGACATCTATCCAGACCATCACACAGGAATTCCAAACTGCAGCAAGATCCACTCCAAGTACTATGACAGTTAGGCGTGAGGTGAGAAACCTTGGATTCCATGATCGAGCAGCTGCTCATAAGCCACACATCACGCAGGAAAATGCCAAACATTGCCTCGCTTTTTGTAGGGAGCGGCTACAATACACGACTGAACAGTGGCAAAACGATGTGTGGAGTGACGAATCACGGTACACAATGTGGCGATCCGATGGCAGGGTATGGGTATGGCGAATGCCCGATGAACGTCATCTGCCAGCGTGTGTAGTGTCAACAGTGAAATTCGGAGGTAGTGGTGTTATGGTGTGGTCGTGTTTTTCCTGGAGGGGGCTTGCAGCCTTGTTGTTTTGCGTGGCACGATTACAGCGCAGACCTACATTGATATTTTAAGCACCCTCTTGCTTCCCTATGTTGAAGAGCAATTCGGGGATGACGATTGCATCTTTCAACACGATCGAGCACCTGTTCATACTGCACGAGCTGTGGCGGAGTGGTTACACGACAATAACATCCCTGTAATGGACTGGCCTGCACAGAGTCCTGACTTGAATCCTATAGAACACCTTTGGGATGTTTTGGAACGCCGACTTCGTGCCAGGCCACACCGACCTACATCGATACCTCTCCTCAGTTCCGCACTCCGTGAAGAATGGGCTGCCATTCCCCAAGAAACCTTCCAGCACCTGATTGAAAGTATGCTTGCGAGAGTGAACGCTGCCATCAAGGCTAAGGGTGGACCAACACCATATTGACTTCCAGCATTACCGATGGAAGGCGCCACGAACTTGTACGTCATTTTCAGTAAAGTGTCCGGATACTTTTGATCACGTAGTGTATTTCAAACAAGTTTTTTGTAATATATGCCGGTTCTGAGATATCGGTTGTTAAGTATTCGAATTGTTCATTTCCGCTGATTCTCTTAAACCTGTTTCAACATTCACTTGTTTCTCGTGATGTCATGGAAACAGTATGGAATTATATAGCGTCCAGTTTCTAAACATTTTACTATCGCTGTTCCCTTTGTATCTGTAACGAAATGTGTAATGTAGCTGTTTATGCCAAGGTTTATTTGGATTAAAGTGTAGTAGATAAAAAAAAACCTTCGTTGTCATACATTCATATTACTTTCTCTAACCTGTAACTTTATTAGTGGGTGCACAAACTATATTTGCAAAAGTTTATTTTTCTATGTATACGTTGTAGAGGAAAAAAAACAATAAAGGTATAGAAAGTCACATGAATATGTAACATAAGCTGCCCCCTTCCTTAGAATCTTTTTTACTTTTTCTACGACGCACACAGTAGGTACAGAAGGTATTGCACTCCACAGCAAAAAAATTATACCGAGATTTCACCGGAAATATACGTTTTGAAGCCACTGAATACAAAAAATACAATTAAAGTAAAACGTCCGTGTGTGTTTGTGTGTGTGTGTGTGTGAACGGCATAAAAAAGATGCTGAAGAAAATTCTCCTATTCCAAATTACTCTTAATGGAACTTTTCGAAATTATTGATTTTCCAAAAATAATGGTTCTTATCATTTTTATTAAAATGCCACATATTAACAATACTTAGGAGACAAACCCAATGCATATCTTGAATTTTCTGGAAATACCTGTGAAGTCCTCTTGATTCGGAAGGAATATTGTATAATCTTGTGTAACTGGTAAACGTTAAGCGATAGACGAAAACGTACTACACAAGATATTTAAAAACACAATTTATTTCAAATAACTTTTTTGTGACATTAGTTGTTTCCGAGATATCCGTTCTTATTGGTTCGAATTTTTTTAGTTCAATTTATACCCCGCCTTTAACTGCATTGGTTTTATCGGTGGTCTTTCCTTTGGAACTTATTGCCTATTGGCGATGGTGTTGACTGTGTAACTCTTGTCGTTGGGTTTCTTGCAGTTTGGTTTTTAACCATTAGATCATACACACATTTACACTCTCATTCATACTTCCAGATTCTGGGGAAGATAAGCATTAATCTTGGCAGAGAAAACTTCCTCACCCCCCCAGCCGGGAATCGAACCCGGAACCCCTAGCACAACATGCTGGTACTCAACAGACTGAGGTAGCATTCTTTTAAAGTTCTGTCAACATTCAGTTGTTTCTCGCGATGTCATGGAAACAGTATGGAATTTTAAGGCCAGCATATAGCGTCCAGTTGTTAAACATTTGACTATCGCTGTTCTCTTTGTATCTCTAATGAAATGTGTAATGCAGTTATTTATACAAAGTTTTATTTGGATGAAAATGAAGTAGATAGAAAAATAAACCTTAATTAGAATAGAGAAAGTCATGTAAATATAACACATATGTTTTTCTCCCTCGAAATCTATGTTAAATGATTTTGATTGAAATCGTTCCAAGCAGAAATCATACTGCGTACGAAAGCAGTGCCCTCTATGAGCTGTGCAACAAAACTTTAAAACAGACGAATAGCGCTGCATGAAGGACGTATTCAAAACTGATTTGGTTGAATGTGCTGCTTTTGAGACCATTCTTGCAGACGCACGACCTTCCCACATCTGAAACTCAAATTAAACAATAAACCGTCGGAAATAATAAAAAACAAAGAAAGGAGTCGAAATAATAAAAACAGAAAAGCAAACGCCGAGAGTCATAACACTCGCTGATGAATTTTTACCCAGCATTGCGCACGTTTTCCTTTATTAATTTTTCTACCAGGAAATTCATTTTAGAGTTTACAGAACCCTTGCCACTGCTTTGAAGACTATTAGGATACCTATAAAAATATAAATTGTTGTGATGAATGAAATGTTCTGTCTATTCTTAATTTGAAGCTGATACCTTCATTAATAGGTAAATCACTTAGGACGTTATGATTGAGAAACTTTTTTGTCTTTACGTTGTTGCCCCACGTATGGGCGTCAATTTGAGAAAGGAGTATTTTAGAAGGAGTTGTATCGTATTTCAACTGTTGGGGAGCCGAACTTGTACAGTTTCAGGTAGCCTTTGCCCCAAGTTTAAAAATATTATTAACTTTGTAATTTATCTGTTTTCTTAAATATTATATTTATGTTTGCCTCGGCTGCGTCAGTGTTTATTTTAGAGACATGGATGTCTTGGCAGGGTTGTGGTACGAATGTAGGCTTACACAGATTATAATTTTACTTCACTCCTTTTATTAATACTTGATATGATTTAAATAACACTTCACTGATATAGAGCTGTGAGATTCTTTAATTAATTACTTGCACTTTTTAACACGTAAAACTATTTTCGTCTCACACGAATACGCATTAAATCTCTAGAGGACGCATCTTGCATCTGGTTACAATCACTGTCTGCAGGAAACTGAACTGATTTCAACCGCCTAAACTTGTAAATTTCTGTATTTCAAGTCTCTGATTGGCTATTCCTAATCCAATAGAACACCTTCATTTAACTAAAGCTTTTTCTGGTTGTTGATTGGCTATTTTTACAAACTGGCACTAAAATTACATTATTGCTTCCAAGAATCACAAGTAGTATTGTTAAAGGTTTTAAATTCATTATTGCCTCAAGGTTACCTCATTGTTATCTCATTGTTAGCAACTTTTGAACTATTTCTCACAGCTCCTACATTATTAAATTACGTAATATATTCACATAACATTATTACACATGGATACAATAATACAAGTATATGCAATGATTGCAATATACATTTTTTATATATTGTTACATTCACATATTGCTTCAAGGCGGGCTGTTATTGAATTTATATATTATACTTTGACTGAAATCATTTAAGTGTTAAAAATACTGCCTCATGATACACATAGAAGGTTTTGCACCTAAGATAGCTTACATTCTCTGTGTTGCTAAGCGACACGGTTCGCTTCCACTTTCGTGTTTCAGTAGGGGCTGGGCAATGTCTGTCGGTTGCGGAAATGCTTGCAGGTTGGAAAGTTCTTCTCGGCACGGTCAGGTGGCAGCCTTCTCTTAACCGCCTCAGGTGGGTCGTGTTCTCCCCGGTTCAGCCAAAGAGAAACCTTCTCTGTGCACCCGCCGTTGTTGATCGGGCCATCAAGCTTGGAACTATTAAGTACCTCTGCGCGTCTCCGGCCTGCTTGTGATCTATAGCCTCCTTCACCTAAACCGTTCCTCCTGGAAGTGGTAAGCACTTTGGGAAATGCTATGTCATGTGACTACTATCTCCGTTTCAAATAATTAACATTTGTTCAAATCTCAGACAATAGTTCAGGTTTTTATAAACTGGTGGACAAGCATTCGAGAGTTTCTTTTACGCAACATTAGGGACCCCAATGTAGGAGGAAGATGTGATTGCAGTTTTCCAAACTTTCACTTTATCTACTTCTTTACCTATAGATAGTAGGTTGAGGAAATATTTCCATCTACCCCAAAATCTGATATACAAATTTCAACGAAAATATTTGATTTGAGATTCCCTGCATCCAAAAATGCATATTTATGCGTATGAGAAACATAACTGAAAAACGAAATCTTAGATGAATGCCAAACTTGGTACTTAAGTTTAGTATCTTCAAAATGTGGGACACGATGATTTTCAAGAAGGTTCCCATCCAAAATATCCTTTACAAAGAAGATTTTTCTTTGCTTTTTATTTTCTTAAAAAATGCCTCAAATAATTTTGTTTAAATACGAAATGTTTTTTCATGACATACAAAATGTATACCTATTTTGAATTTTCTGGGAGTAAACTCTGAACTCCTCTTTCTGAATGACTTTTTTATAACTGATAAAACATAAACCTTAATTCAGCAAAAAAAGCAAAAAGAAAGTAGACCTCATTAAAGCACACAATTTATGTCAAATAATTTTTTTCTAGAGTTAACAATTTCCAAAATCTTCCTTGTAATCGGTTTGAATTTTCAAATGTTTATTTTTCTCAAATGCGAAGTCATTCGTTTTTTCTCGCGGTCATACAAAGAGCATGGAATTTCAAAGTCATCACTGAAGAAGGTTATTTTATTAGCTCCACGTATGGAAGGAGTTGTATTATAGTTCAACTGTTGGGGAGCCGAACTGTAGTAATTGCAACCGCACGTATTGTAAACAGTTTCCGGTAGCCTTCGCCCCAAAATGTATTTTCAGGTGGCCTTTGCCGCAAGTTTAAAAAATATTAACTTTGTAATTAAACTGCTTCTTTAAATATTTATGTTTGCCTCGGCTGCGTCAGTATTATTTTAGAAACATGGATATCTTGGCAGGGCGTGATGAGAGAATAATGTACGCTTACACAGACTATTATTTTATTTCACTTTTTTTAATAATACTTGATACGATTTAATAACACATCACTGATTGAGAGCTGTGAGATTCTTTATTAATTACTTGCACTTTTTAACATGTAAACTTATTTTTCGTCTCACACGAATACGTATTAAATCTTTCGAGGACGCACAAGCAAAGCTCCAGTTATGAGCACTGTCTGCAGGCAACTGTATTGATTTCAACCGTCTAAACTTGTAAATTTATGTATTTAAAATCTCCTACTCCAACAGAATACCGTCATTTAACTAAAGCTTTTTCTGGTTGTTGATTGGCTATTTTTCAACAGTCTAAAAATTTACATTATTGCTGCTCTAATAATGACTAGTAGCATTTAAACTCTCAAACTCATTATTGCCTCAAGGTTACCTCATTGTTACCTCATTGTTAGCAACGTTTAACTTATTATTCTCTCAGCTCCTACATTCTTAAATTATGTAATGCATTCACATAACATTATTATACATGAATACACTAATATAAATATTTGCAATGACTGTTACATACTTTGAAGTAGATTATATTTTTGTAGTTGGAAGATGCTTCATATTTATCTGCACCATGTATGGGAGCCAATTTGTCGCGGTCACTTCGTATTATCTTTTTGCTGAGCGCCTGTTATTGTATTACTATTTTTAAATTTGGGTTCAATGTCCTCAGGCTAGCTATTATTTCTCGGTCGAGCACATCTCTTGAACAAGGTGTGTAAACGGAAAGGAGTTGCTACTGAAAGATAACACTGATAAAAGAATTTGTTTTCACACCTTTATTGCCATCACACTTCTTTAATTTCACATATTGACTCTTGATACACGCCAGACTGAAACTGTTATATTTTCTAATATCACTATAATCACTTATTTGCTGCACATTATTAATTCGCGTGTTTCACATTTATAACAAACTTTAAGACGCGAGAGATTCTGTAGAATTGCGTAACGTGTACTTTATGTATGCTTCCGTTGAACTACGCGACGTGTAACCCGTGGTATGATATTTTGGACTGAGCGACATGTAATGCACAAATGTTTCTGTTGAACTGGACAATACTTGCCTCTGGCTTTAGCCTTTTATACTCCCTCACCCCGATATGCCTAAACATTATAACAGAGCTGCTATTGGTTAATGAAACGCGCCAACATTAGCGTCTATTTTTATATCCAATCAAAATTACGAAAACATATGCTCTAAGGAAGATATTCCCTCCATTTCTACAGAAAAGCGCGCCAATCTGACGTCATTTGCTTGTAACTTATAATTGATAAACAACTCACCCCCTCGCTCATTGTTACCCGCTCTTATTGTCAGTTTCAGTGAGGTCGTGTAAACTTTTTCCTAACAATGCTTATAATTAACAAACATCTCAAATCAATGTCATACAATAATGCTTATTTACACTACAATCACTCTGGCATTTACATTGTTGTGATACAAATTACTGCCACAACTTTTACAAATTATTACATACACACATTGCTTTATTGAATTTACATATTATATAATTAGACTGAAATCATTTAAGTGTTAAAAATACTGCCTCATCACAAAGCGACACGCTCCTTAAAAATCTCTCCCTTTACCTATTGTATCGAAACAAAATGTGTAAATGTGAATTCAAATTTTATCTTGATTAACAAGAAATAAATAAACGAATAAATTTTAGTAATATTAGCTTTAGAAGAGTGAGTAGAGAAAGTCATTTGAATGCAAAAGATAAGTTTTTCTCTGTTTTTTTTAAGGAAAATACATAGGTTGGGACTTTAATACTGGCAGCTATTTCTTTATTATTGTTACAAGAATGATACTTGTAGCTTCTTGAACATAATCGCCAGCGTTTTTAATTACCCATTGCAAGCGATGTGGAAGTCGTAGGTCCTGTTGCAGCGCCTGTTTTGTTGATGTTCCTGATGGAGCGATCTTATGCCTGCAGAATTTGGGAAACAGTCCTGAGTCGAATTCCAGAAGCGGTTCCTTCATCTTCAGGATTAAGTCATAATCACAGGGGCTTAGATCCGGTGAATGTGGTGGATGGTAAAGCACTTGCCAACGCCAGTGACAGTACAGGTTAGATACAGGATCTGCCACGTGCGCCTGAACGTTGTGTTGTAAAATGAAGGGAGTATTCTGTAAAAAGTGTCGCCGCTTTCTTCGCAACGCTGGTCTGAGATGGTGTTCCATGACAGAAATATTGTGCAATAACATTTTGTCCTTGTGGTAGCGTTGTGTTGGGATAACGCCATCACAAGAAGCATCATAACCTTCCTCGCCACTGTTCTGTATGGCTCCCCACAGGCCACAACGATACCTTCGTGATGAGGCCTGCTCTGTAACGTATTGTTAAGGCTTAACAAACTGTTTAAGCCGCTAACCAATTGTTCGGCTTTCTGTAACTTCGTAACAAAACGAAATGTTGTTACTGAGCGTGATGGCTCAGGCGTTAAAGTCTGTGGCCCACACTCGGGAGGTCCCGGGTTCAAATCCCGTGGGCCGACCAATCTGTCTGAGGCTTTTTCATTGTGTTCCTCAGTCGCCAAGGTAAATACCGGATTGTATATTTAATACCGCGAATCAAAGTTCCACCTTAAGTGTAAAACAGTAGTAAAATGCAAAATAATGCTATATCATCTATCTACAGACCACCTAAGCAGTTAGACTGCACGGCACCCTAACGCACGAAGCAGAATATCCGGCTGCCATGCGCTGGGGGTCTCTGTGGGCACGTGACGAAGCAAGATGGCATTTCCAGGGATGAGACCTAGAAGACTAAATGTCCACCTTTCTGTGTGGGAGCGGCAGCTGGACTGGACGTCACCTTAATGTCATCTGCACGGCATGAAGCAGGTGGTTACAGGGATGAGACCTAGAAGGCTAACTGTCCGCCTTTCTGTTTGTGGGCGATGGTTAGACTGGACGGTACCCTAACACCATCTGCACGGCTTGAAGCAGGTGGTTACAGGGATGAGACGTAGAAGGCTAACTTTCCGCCTTTATATGGGGGCGGCGGTTGGAATGGACGGCACCTAATGCCGTCTGCACTCCACGAAGCGGAAGATTCGGTAGCTATGCGCTGGGGATTTTGTGACACGTGACGGAGCGGGTGGTTAAAGGGATGAGACCTAGAAGGCTAACTGTCCATCACATATCGTTCTAAGAGATATCCACCAACAAATCCGTCGCGATATGGCCAAGGAGTTAAAGTTACGTAAAATAAAACAGAGAGAGAAAAAAAAAGTTGATTTGTTGAGTACAACAAACCTCGAGACTCTCATCCCGAGTTTGTTACGCAACAGATTCGCATACACCTCGTTTTAATGTTGCTGTAACAAGAAAAGCTGGATAGAAGCTTGTCATTTTAATTATCTAATGTTTATTTATTAGTTTTAGCGTAAAATATAAATTTCACGGTTCACGCTTGAGTATGCAATGTTCCGTTGTGATACTACTGGTAAATGATGCTCCCAACATAAGTTTCAGGAGTGGAATTTTAGTACGAAAATAAACGTTATAATCTCGTATGATAATAAAAGCATTTATTGATTTAAGAATTTTAGATTCAAGTTGTGATAAAGCTCCTGTTTATTTGTATAGCTCACGAACTCATTTGCCTAATTTTTAGCTTAAGTTTAGGAACTGAACACTTCTGAGAATAGCGCAGCGATACGATTTCGTTCCTAGGACCATTAATTTCTAATCTAGTAAAAGAATTGCCTAGCAGAAAGCTATTTACCGGTTTCTCGTAACCATAGAAATTGAGTTTTTACTGATGCTGCCGGAAGAGGAAGAACATAACAGAAGACAGTTGGGTTATAAATGATAATTTATACCAGTAAATTTGCGTATGAAAAACAATGCGAAATAAAATATTTGTAACCGTAACGCTCCCCCAGATAAAACAACTAGTGAAAGTAAAGAAAGTAAGAAAAAAACTACTTTTATTATAATATATATACATATATTTTCACACCAAATGAAATATATATATTGAATTCTCTGGGAATGTCCCTAAACGTCTTCTTAATTCTGAATGACTTTCGCATAACTGGTAAAATGTAAGAGATAGACCAAATATTACTGTACAAAAAATTTAGATCTCGTTAAAACATACAATTTATGCCATATATATTGTTTTCCTGGAGTGAACCATTTCCGAGATATTCCTTGTTATTTGTTTGAACTTTCCAATACTTATACTTTTTCTCAAATGGGAATTCGTTGTTTGTTTTTTTATGTACCGGACATTCAAAGAGAATGGAATGCTCCACATAGCAACCAGCTCTTAAAACATTTGACTATCGCTTAAAGCCTACCATATCCCCCTTGCACCTACAAATTAGCAATAAGATAGCTTCTGCAAATGTTTATCTCTATTAACATGAAGTAAATGGAGAATAAGTGTTTGTAAAAAATCGTTAGTACCAGAGTAGAGAAAGTCATGTGAGTGTAACACGTCAGATTTCTTCGTATATGTTTAGCATCCTTTTTACATTCTCTACTTGTGGGTAGACAAAGTATTGCATTTCACCCGAAATTCGATATCAAGATTTCACTTGTTTTGATGTGTCCGGAATCCAAATAAAGCATATTTAGTAAAACGTCCGTGCGTCTGTGCACAAATCTCAAAAACCAAAAGTCAGATGACTACCAAACGTGATATTTAGTTTCAGTATCTTCCAAAGATGCCACACGAAGATTTTAAAGAAAATTCCCCTACCCCAAGCTACCCTTTACATGGAGCATTTTTCTAAATCATTAATTTTCTTAAAAAAAACCTGAATGATTTTGATTAAAATATCAAATATGAAAGATTGTTTCCTATGAAGCCCTCTTCATTCGAAAGGAATTCTATATAATCTTGTATAACTGGCAAACGTTAAGCGAAAATACTACATGAAACAATGTAGATATATTTAAAACATACAATTTGTTTCAAATTTTTTATTGGCATAAGCCGTTTATAAGATATCTGTTATTAGAGCATCCGATTGTTCATTACTTAGTCATTCTTTTAAAGCTGTGTCAACATTCAGTTGTTTCTCGCAATGTCGTGGAAACAGTATGGAATTTTAAGGCCACCATATAGCGTCCAGTTGTTAAACATTTGACTATCGCTGTTCTCTTTGTATCTATAACGAAATGTGTAATGTAGCAGTTTCTGCAAAGGTTTATTTGGATTAAAATGGAGTAGATAGAAAGATAAGCTTTGGTAAGAATAGTTTTTATATCCACTAATAAACGATAGAGGGCGGAGAATGTCATGTGAATGTATCACATTAGATTTTTGAGAACTCAGAACCAGAAAAAGAAACTACTCCAATGGGTAGAATTATATTTACCCTAACCGATATTTAAAGCCAGGACCTCAGATTATAAAGCAGAAACACAGGAGTGAGATGGCTCGTTAACACACTGTATTTTAGCCAGGGCCTATGTCGCTGGAATGTGCGTTAATTAGCACCATTGGAATAAACACTGCACAATGCATCATTAAGAACCGGCTTCAAGAATACAATCACATTCTGATATAATGGCACGTATATAAATGTGTTGCAGAATCGAGCTAATCCACACATATTGCCAATTACTAATCCGCATTTCCATGACAATAGGCGGCAATGAACGCGGACGGAAAACGGTCCACCTTAATCTGCTCTGTCTGCAGGAAAAAAACCCTATTATAAATGAATCGTAGTATAAACTGTTGTTGATAGGAACATAGGAAAGGAAGTAATGGATTATTCAACAGAAAAATATGTGTTGCATTCGTATGACCTTCTCTACCCTGTATCGTTTATTAGAGGGTATATAAAACATTCCTACTAAAGCTTATTTTTCTGTCTACTTCATCTTAATTGAGATAAACCTTTGTAGAAAGGGAACAGCGACAGTCAAATGTTTAACAACTGGACGCTATATGCTGGCTTTAAAATTCCATACTGTTTCCATGACATCGCGAGAAACAACTGAATGCTGACGGGATTTTAAACAGAATTACAATCAGTTAAAACCATTAACAACGAATGTCTCGGAAATGTGTTGTGCTGCAAAAAAGGTTATTTTAATCAAATTGTGTGTTTTAAAGAGATCTGCATTTTATGCAGTACGTTTTGTCTACCGTTTAACGTTTAGCAATTATATAAGATTATACAAAATTACTTCCGAACGAGGAGGATATCACAGGATATTTCCAGAAAATTTAAAATATATCTACACTTTATTGCTCACGTAAACATATGTAATATATGTTATTTTGATCAAAAGCGTTAGAGATTTTTGCGAAAACAAAAAAGAATTGAAAAATGCTCCGTTGGGGATTTTCTTGAAAAATCGTCATTGATCATAAATACCGAAGAATTATCCGACTTTTCATTTTTGAGTTATCTTGTTCACGGGCGCACACACATGGACATTTTTTTCAAAAATGCCTTATATGGATTCAGGGTACCTCAAAATGTGTATTTCCTGTGAAATCTCGATATGGAATTTCCGATTACCTTCTCTTCCTACTGAGTAAATAGCAGAGAAAGTAAAAAAAAGGGCCTGATGTGTTACGTTCACATGACTTTCTCTACTCACTCTTCTACAAAATAGTCTTAGAAAGGCTTATTTTTCTGTCTACTTCTTATTATTCGATTAACTGCCATAAAACTTTCCGCTGTGGATATAATAAGAATACAGTAAGGTAAAGCCATAGTCAGGTTTTTAGAAAGTGGGTCCTAAGTCATGGCTTTGAAATCACATGTTCTTTGCATGACCACGAGAAAAACGATTAACGACTTGCGACTTGAAAAAAGTATAAGTTTACTATGGGGTCAAAAGTATCCGGACACCCTCTCATACGTTTTTCATCTTTAGTGCATTGTGCTGCCACCTACTGCCTAGTACGCATTATCCGCGACCTCATTAGTCATTAGACATCGTGAAACAGCAGAATGGGACGCACCGTGAAACTCACGGACTTCGAACGTGGTCAGTGATTGGGTGTCATTTGTGTCAGAAGTCTGTACGCGAGATTTCCACACTCCTAAACATCCCTAGGTCCACTGTTTCTGATGTGATAGTGAAGTGGAAACGTGAAGGAACATGTACAGCACAAAAGCTTACACACCGACCTCATCTGTTGACTGACAGAGACCGCCGACATTTGAAGAGGGTCTTAAAGAGTAATAGGCAAACATCTATCCAGACCATCACACAGGAATTCCAAACTGCATCAAGATCCACTCCAAGTACTATGACAGGCGTGAGGTGAGAAATCTTGGATTCCATGATCGAGCGACTGCTCATAAGCCACACATCACCCAGGAAAATGACAAACGCTGCCTCGCTTTTTGTAAGGAGCGGCAATAATACACGACTGAACAGTGGCAAAACGCTGTGTGGAGTGACGAATCACGGTACACAATGTGGCAATCCGATGGCAGGGTGTGGGTATGGCGAATGCCCAGTGAACGTCATGTGCCAGCGTGTGTAGTGCCAACAGTGAAATTCGGAGGTGGTGGTGTTATGGTGTAGTCGTGTTTTTCCTGGAGGGGGCTTGCACCCCTTGTTGTTTTGCGTGGCACAATCACAGCGCAGACCTACATTGATATTTTAAGCACCTTCTTCCTTCCCACTGTTGAAGAGCAATTCGGGGATGGCGATTGCATCTTTCAACACGATCGAGCACTTGTTCATAATGTAAGGGCGTGGCGGAGTGGTTACACGACAATAACGTCCCTGTAATGGACTGTCCTGCACAGAGTCCTGACTTAAATCCTATAGAACACCTTTTGGATATTTTGGAACGCCAACTTCGTGCCAGGCCTCACCAGCCTACATCGATACCTCTCCTCAGTTCCGCACTGCTATTCCCCAAGAAACCTTCCTGCACCTGATTGAAAGTATGCCTGCGAGAGTGAACGCTGCCATCAAGGCTAAGGGTGTGCCAACACCATATTGACTTCCAGCATTACCGATGTAATGCGCCACGAACTTGTATGTCATTTCAAGCCAGGTGTCTGGATACTTTTGTTCACGTAGTGTACGTTTCAGAGTGTTTCAACACTGAATATTTGTAAACAAAACACATTTTATTGATTTATGTTTTTCAAGTGGAGTATGACTGAAACTCGTTACAATTCCACGCTACTGCAGCACTCTTAGTTCAGTGGTAGAGAGATTACTGTTCCTAAGGTTCCAAGTTCAAGTCTCCGTAAAGCTACTCCAATGTTTTCTCTTTGATCTTAAATACAGAAGTAAAAACTTAATGCGTTTTCTCAATTTTTATATGTGGTGTTTATTTAGTACTCCATTACATCGGTAGTTGACAACATGACATTAATTTATCGGTCGAAAGCAGGCTCTTGTCAGGCAATTTAATTTTATAACCAGAAACTTCACCTTATTTTAATTATATTTGCAAGTACAATTAATTAACACAAGGAATATTATTTAAATATATTACAGTAAAACGAGTTGTAAAAATAACAATCTACTATGGAGAATCCAACTCTAGCTGCTTGCGTAGAGAAGGAGCCAAAATCATTGATCCTATTCTTTACCAACATTTTCTTTGATTCTTTGGCCAATCTAAAGTCTTGTATTATAAAAAACCAAAGCGGTGTACACAGATTGACGGTTGCAAACCGCGCGCTCATTCGAAGGGACTTTGAAAAAAATTATCTGCTCAACAGACGGGACACTTTCGTTTGACCGAGTCTACATTCAATTCCACACACCACAAATACTGTTCCCACAATAAATTCATATTTTGCCTGTATCTAGTTATACGTTTTGAACCTGCGTGTCAAGTTTGGCATTCATTCAAGTTTTCCTTTTGGAGTTACGCTATTCAAATAAGCATATACACGTTTTAGATTCAGAGGGTTTCAGAACATGCATTTCCGGTCAAATATAGGTATGGAATTTTTGAACGGTAGGAAATTCTTCCTCTACGTACTACTTAGATATTGTGACGAAGCCCTTGGCGGCTCCATCAGATGTGACATATTTGCCCAAACCGGCGCCTACACCAGATGTGACGTAACTCAGGGATGTCATCAAGAGAGTTATAGGCTGCGGGTAGCTGGAAGAGTTGTGAAAGGGCGACACTATTAGACTGTAATTCTGATTCCAACAGAGACTTTAAACTTTCTAATAATTAATACAAACTACATTGCGATTAGATAGCTTTAGATTTTACCTAGTTAATGGCAGACATCCGATGTTCTAATTCGTGGTGTATAGGGCCTATGTACAAGTTGTAAACTAGCACCAAAGAGATTTCAAGATCCGACCGTTACAGCGTCCTGCTAGGCAAGACATATGCAGAGCACCAGCAGTAAAAAAATCGAAGCTTAAATACCCAAGGGGTATGCTGACTAGTACTTTAGCCAGCACTGACGTAAGCGGGTGAGCATGATTTGCATAATCCACCCACGTGTCGAACATGGGGTGAACATTCCCCTAAAAACCATACCATCAAACCTCTGCTTGCATAAGCATTCGGGAAAAGACTCGCAAGAATTGTAAAGCCAATTTAATGGATTTACTTAAACACATTTTGCCCTGAGTATCTCGAAGCTTATAAAATTAGATTTATCACATTCTTGTAAAATACAACTACAATACTGTTGGGCAGTTGTGAATGCCAGCGTGAAACACCGCGCACGTCCTCATCGTCACGGAGTTGACATGTACCACAGCACACAGTCCGTTCCAACACATGGCGAGAGATTAACTCAGAGCCTTGGGCAATTTCATCACGCTAAAAGCTTCCGGAACTTTCTCCCGCTTTATGGTTACTTCATGTGGAAATTATTGTATGTGCTCTCTTCACTTCACCTGGCCTTCCTTTTTTTTTTTTTTAAAGAAATTGCATTACGCCGGGCTCTGCACAAAATGAAATAACAAGCTCGCCCTTCTCCCGGTTTCTCAACTTCGAACAGCTACCAGACATTATTGTAACGAGACACCGCGATTTTCAACTGTTACTCTCTTCCGTTTATTTGATTCCCTTTCACAGTGAAAGGCAAGGATTTCACGCCGATACCTTTTCCTTCCCTTCAGTTAAACAAACCCCCACACTACAAGAGGAATAAACAATGTGAGGTGTTGCTTTCACATAACTTTCTCTACTCTCTGTTCCTTCTACAAGCTATTCATTGTAAAATACTATTTACTTCATGTTAAACGAGAAAACCGTTTAAATAAATAAGCAATTGTTCTCCCACATAAGCAGTGTGTAGGACAAAGTTGGTGAAATAGAATCAGACTGAAAAATTCAATGCCATAGCCGGGATTTAAACCACGGATCTTCAGTTTTCCGTGCTATATTCCAGAAGTTTAATGTCTTGCCTGCTTGTCGCCATGGTGGCTCATGACACCGCAAGAAACAACTAAAACAAAAATATCTGCTGTGTTAGATTCAGATTTCTTTCTCTAACCTCTATTGTGTATTAGTGGGTTAACAAATAATGTTTAAGAAAGTTTATTTTTCCTATCTACTTCATTTTAATCGAGATAAATGTTTAAGAACTGGATGTTATATCCTGCCTTAAAATGCCATACTCATTCGACGACATTGCAAGAAACGAGCCATTAATAACGAATATCTAGAAAACGGATTATGCCACAAAAAAAGCTGTTTGAAATAATTTGCATGTTTTAAAGCGATCTATATATCTTGTGCAGTACGTTTTAATTTATTGTTCAACATTCACCAGTTATAGAAGATTTTGCCTAATTCCTTCTAAATGAAGGTAACTTCACAGGATATTCCCAGAAAATTCCAGATACACATTTTATATACCATCTCAACATATTTAATATAGTTATGTTAATCAAAATTCTTAGAACTGATTTTGAGAAAATAAAAAAAAATCCAAAAATGTCCACATAAATGGTATTTTGGTAGAAATCTTTGAAAATTTTCGTGTCGTATCTTCGGAATATACTGAATATACTAACAAAGATTGGTATTTATCTGTCTTTTAGTTTTTGAAGGCGCTAACGCGCACTGACAACCCACACGGACGTTTTTCTAAAAAAACTTTTTTTATTTAAGAAGCCTCAAAACATGTATTTCCAGCAAAATATCGGTATCGAATTTTTAGGTGAAATGAAATATCTTCTCTACGTATTGTGTGCATGATAGAAAAAGCAAACAAACAAACAAACATTTCATTCATTCATTATCTGTTTACCCTCCTCTTATGTAGGACTTACACCCCCCAGGACTTACAGGCGGGTGCCTGGGGTCAGAGGCCCGTCGAGGAACAGACACTCATGGATCAGACAGAACATCCAGGATGGGTGATCAGCCCGATGCCTGGTATGGGATGAAGGAAGTGGATGAAGCGAAATGTTGGTGAAATGGATGAAAGGATGATGGAGCAGTTGGTGGAATGAATGGCGGGGGAAACCGGAGAACCCGGAGAAAACCCGCCCAGACGCCGCTTCGTCCACCACAAATCCCACATGCAGGTCCCTGGGATTGAACCCGGTCCGTCTCGGTGGGAGGCGAGCGGTCTAACCACTCGACCACGGCGCCGCCCCAAACAAACAAAAAGAGATTAATTTAAAATCCGAAATCTAGTCATCTGATAGTTAACATTCCAGTGTTTGTAAGAAACTGTACAGTTTATTGTGGAGAACCTAATTTATAAAACGCAAATAAAGAATTTTTTTAAAACGCAGGGCAGAATAATCTTCCTATCTAATTCATATTATTATTAAAAATTCATGATCAAATATACACCTTATTGTGACAAGAATTCTAGAAACCGCGTATTGCTTTGCATAATTAAAGAAAAAGCTAAATTACAAAGAACACATTTTTCAATAACTGGGCAGTGGTCATGTACGGCTGATATATTAGCCTAGGATGAGCTTGCTCCCTATGATGTTGCTGACGAAAAGCACGAACAGGGCGCCCCCTGCGCCAAATTGCTCTTAAGATTCTGGGACATATTTTATATGCCTAATCTTTGGCACCTATACAATTTCTGCAAAAAGTTAAAGGTTTACTAAATAATTTACACCAGATGATTAATAGAAGGTGGACAAAAGATATACGGTAATGAAAACTCAGGCATGAAAAAAAACCCTAATATAATATTGTGACGCATCGGCTATGGTCCAAACTTATCGGGAGTTTGGCGCCGGGCAGTCGAAGAGATAAGTAGACGCGGTAGCGCTCTCTCCCACAAACACCAGTAGGGCTATAGACCATAACTAAAAATTTCTGGAACTTTCTCTTCTCCACGTTCTAGAGTGTTCTGTAGAAATTTCCTACGGCTACATAAGCGAGCTCTCTCGCAATTGAGCGGGTTTCTGGTACTAGAAAAGTGCTGTTCTCCGAGCGAGTGTTTAACCACTCCACGTGGTGAGTGCTGCTACTTCGAGAGGTTAGAGAGATCTTGTGTTTCACTCCCAAGAGTGTGAACTTTCAGGAAAAAAGAGGCTACTTCCTACGTATGTCATTAGGCAGCTACGTCACGAGGACAACTGAAGCCATAGTGGAGGGTGAACTAGATCATACTAGTGAAGGGAAGTGAAAGTGTGAACTAAGTGAAGTCACAGCAAAAGTTGAACTAGATCAACATAGCGTAGTTGCAGTGTGAAGTAAGCGAAATTTGAACTAGATCAAAACAGTGTAATTATAGTGTGAAGTAAGTAAAGTCATACTGAAATTTGAACTAGATCAAAATAGTGTAGTAGCAGTATGAAGTAAGCGAAGCTACAGTGAAATTTGAACTAGATCAAAACAGTGTAATTATAGTGTGAAGTAAGTAAAGTCATACTGAAATTTGAACTAGATCAAAATAGTGTAGTAGCAGTAGTAAGTAAGTGAAGCTACAGTGAAATTTGAACTAGATCAAAATAGTGAAGTTACAGTGTGAAGTAAGTAAAGTCATACTGAAATTTGAACTAGATCAAAATAGTGTAGTGACAGTGTGAAGTAAGTGAAGCTACAGTGAAATTTGAACTAGATCAAAATAGTGAAGTTACAGTGTGAAGTAAGTAAAGTCATACTGAAATTTGAACTAGATCAAAACAGTGTAGTGGCAGTGTGAAGTAAGTGAAGCTACAGTGAAATTTGAACTAGATCAAAATAGTGAAGTTACAGTGTGAAGTAAGTAAAGTCATACTGAAATTTGAACTAGATCAAAACAGTGTAGTGGCAGTGTGAAGTAAGTGAAGCTACAGTGAAATTTGAACTAGATCAAAATAGTGTAGTGGTAGTGCGAAATAAGTGAAGCTACAGTGAAATTTGAACTAGATAAAATTGTGCAATGGCAGTGTGAAATAAGTGAAGATACAGTGAAATTTGAACCAGATAAAAACAGTGTAGTGGCAGTGTGAAGTAAGTGAAGCTACAGTGAAATTTGAACTAGATCAGGACAGTGTAGTGGCAGTGTGAAATAAGTGAAGCTACAGTGAAATTTGAACTAGATCAAAGTAGTGTAGTGACAGTGTGAAATAAGTGAAGCTACAGTGAAATTTGAACTAGATCAAAACAGTGTATTGGCAGTGTGAAGGAAGTGAAGTCACAGTGAAATTTGAACTAGATCAAAATAGTGTAGTGGCAGTGTGAAATAAGTGAAGCTACAGTGAAATTTGAACTAGATCAGAACAGTGTAGTGGCAGTGTGAAGTAAGTGAAGCAACAGGAAAATTTTAACTAGATCAAAACAGTGTATTGGCAGTGTGAAGTAAGTGAAGTCACAGTGAAATTTTAACTAGATCAAAATAGTGTAGTGGCAGTGTGAAATAAGTGAAGCTACAGTGAAATTTGAACTAGATCAGAACAGTGTAGTGGCAGTGTGGAGTAAGTGAAGCTATACGGAAATTTTAACTAGATCAAAGTAGGGTAGTGACAGTGTGAAGTAAGTGAAGCTATACGGAAATTTTAACTAGATCAAAGTAGGGTAGTGACAGTGTGAAGTAAGTGAAGCTATACGGAAATTTTAACTAGATCAAAGTAGGGTAGTGACAGTGTGAAGTAAGTGAAGCTATACGGAAATTTTAACTAGATCAAAGTAGGGTAGTGACAGTGTGAAGTAAGTGAAGCTACACGGAAATTTTAACTAGATCAAAGTAGTGTAGTGACAGTGTGAAGTAAGTGAAGCTATACGGAAATTTTAACTAGATCAAAGTAGGGTAGTGACAGTGTGAAGTAAGTGAAGCTACACGGAAATTTTAACTAGATCAAAGTAGTGTAGTGACAGTGTGAAGTAAGTGAAGCTATACGGAAATTTTAACTAGATCAAAGTAGTGTAGTGACAGTGTGAAGTAAGTGAAGCTATACGGAAATTTTAACTAGATCAAAGTAGGGTAGTGACAGTGTGAAGTAAGTGAAGCTACACGGAAATTTTAACTAGATCAAAGTAGTGTAGTGACAGTGTGAAGTAAGTGAAGCTATACGGAAATTTTAACTAGATCAAAGTAGGGTAGTGACAGTGTGAAGTAAGTGAAGCTACACGGAAATTTTAACTAGATCAAAGTAGTGTAGTGACAGTGTGAAGTAAGTGAAGCTACACGGAAATTTTAACTAGATCAAAGTAGGGTAGTGACAGTGTGAAGTAAGTGAAGCTATACGGAAATTTTAACTAGATCAAAGTAGGGTAGTGACAGTGTGAAATAAGTGAAGCTACAGTGAAATTTTAACTAGATCAAAATACTGTAGTGGCAGTGTGAAATAAGTGAAGCTACAGTGAAATTTGAACTAGATCAAAATAGTGTAGTGGCAGTGTGAAATAAGTGAAGCTACAGTGAAATTTGAACTAGATCAAAATAGTGCAGTGGCAGTGTGAAGTAAGTGAAGTCTGGGTGAAAGTTCAACTAGATAAAAACAGTGAAGTAACAGTGAGAACTAAGTAAAGTCACAGTGAAAGTTGAACTAGATCACACTAGTGAAGTAAGAGTGACAGCTTAGTGAAAAGTGAATGGAGTGAAAACTGAACAAAGTCGCTATATGATATTGGATTTTGAAGTAACCCATAGGATTAGAATACTTCCTTGTGAATATTCAAACTTGTTCCTAAGTATTTACACACTGCTGTAGTCCAAATTTTACATCCAAATATATTTGACTATTAAGATTCTTGACATGTTTCCCTAATGAATACACATGGGCTTCCAGCGAAAACCTTATATTTAAAAACTTCCCTAAGAAAGAAATCCATAGACGTAAGATCTTGGTGGCCAGTCAGCTGATTCCTTTGCGTCCTACTGTCTTATTTGAAAATTGTCCAGCTAAAAGCTCACACACACAATACTTAGTGAGTCGGAGCCCCATCTTGCTGCAAGTAGAACTATTCTTCATGCGTTGCCAATCATAGCATTACACCTGCAATTTTATGCCAATTTTTAATCACTCCTGTATATTATGAAAAAGTTTCACTATTCTTTCTTAAAGTTCAACCATACCAAGTATGCTATATCCAGTAATATCCGAGGTGCTGAGAACCTGCATATCGCTTACGAGCAACCGTAGATGTGTTCATATAGTTACGCATTCGAGCTAGGTGAAGCGTAATTTAGTATGCTGAGTTAAATGCTTATCTGCCAACATCCTGAAACCCCTAAAACCTTCTCTGGTATAGCAAAGCTTAATAATTTTGCGATGATATGAAACTTACAATGAATAAAACGTTCAGTTCAGTAAGTGCACAAAAATTAAATGTAAAATAAATGCCAATTTCAAATTATAAGAAGCCTTGAAGACCTGCCAGTACTGCTTCTTTCAGTCAAACATGCGGCAATTCTTCCTGGTACCACAATAAACACATATTAAAGGAAAGAACGCCATTTTCTACGCTATACACACATTTCTATACCATATTTTACACTTTATAACATCAATTGTAAGTAAACACGGTCACAAAAATCGGAAACATATCCCGCAGCCATAGCATGCGAATAACTTACACAAGTTACGTAAGGGAGCTGACTTTACAATTCACGTTCTCCATTAATGAATTCGTACCCTGTATACTAGAGTCATTAGTTGCAATCCTGTGAAGAGGAACCATAATCATGATGGATAGACACAGATAAACTCTGGTCTATTATAGAACTGCATACCATTTACTAGAGGTCACTAGTGCTGCTATACATTCTGTTACAGGGCCGTGAATGGGGACCATGATCGTGATGAAGAATAGACACACAGATAAGCTCTGGTCTATCATAGAACTGTATACCATTTACTACAGGTCATTAGTGGTACTATACATTCTGTTGCAGGACCATGAAGAGGGACCATGATCGTGATGAAGAATAGACACACAGATAAGCTCTGGTCTATCATAGTACTGTATACCATTTACTAGAGGTCACTAGTGGTGCTATATATTTTATTGCAGCCCAGTGAAGAGGAACCATAATCATGATGGAGAGACACAGATAAGCTCTGGTCTATCATAGAACTGTATACCATTTACTACAGGTCATTAGTGGTACTATACATTTTGTTGCAGGACCGTGAAGAGGGACCATGATCGTGATGAAGAATAGACACACAGATAAACTCTGGTCTATCATAGCACTGTATACAATTTACTAGAGGTCACTAATGGTACTATACATTCTGTTACAGCGCCGTAAAGGGTGACCATGATTATAATGAAGGATAGACACACAGATAAACTCTGGTCTATCATAGCACTGTATACAATTTACTAGAGGTCACTAATGGTACTATACATTCTGTTACAGCGCCGTAAAGGGTGACCATGATTATAATGAAGGATAGACACACAGATAAACTCTGGTCTATCATAGCACTGTATACAATTTACTAGAGGTCACTAATGGTACTATACATTCTGTTACAGCGCCGTAAAGGGTGACCATGATTATAATGAAGGATAGACACACAGATAAACTCTGGTCTATCATAGCACTGTATACAATTTACTAGAGGTCACTAATGGTACTATACATTCTGTTACAGCGCCGTAAAGGGTGACCATGATTATAATGAAGGATTGACACACAGATAAACTCTGCTCTATCATAGCACAGTATACAATTTACTGGAGGTCACTAGTGGTACTATACATTTTGTTGCAGCCCAGTGAAGGGGGACTATGACCATGATGCAGTATAAGCTTTGATTTATCATAGCATTATGCACCATTCAGTATATAATCCTAAGTTACAATAATGCAACAGAATTTACTGTACAGTAGATTTTACGGGAAAATCGTAAAAAATTGGCGAGTTTGTTCGTTTATAGGCACGAAATATAATAACTGATTAGAAATGAAGGTGTAAGCAAAAATATCGAATATTTTACACATTATTCTAACATGACACACACATGCAGTAGAAGTATTCGCTACTCACTGATGACGGTGAGCCGGACTTTGGAGTTCCGGGTGGGAGACTGCCGGAAGTCAACTCGACAGCGATACTCGCCCTCGTCTCTCTCGTCCACGTTGTCGAGGGACAAAGTGGCGGGTTCCGTGATGGTCCGGAAGTAACCGCGTTCATCCAAAATCTCCTTGTCTTTCCAATGGGACGCGACCTCGGAATGTTTCCCCCTGACATCGAAACTGTGGGAAAAGAAAAGACACAGTGTTAGTTAATGGGATACCAAATGTAACATCTGACGTACAAGGGACTTATGTAACACCCACCTCACGTCAAATAAATGAAATTATATCAAACATAAACAGACTACCTATAGGAAGAAACATACCAAAATAGGGAATAATGGTAGAATAAAGAAGATTAATTAAGAGATGAATCTGGATTGTATTCCATGAGTTCATTAGCAGACATAAAGGCTTGTGAACAGAGAACATGTCAAGGAAATGTACAAGAATTACATATAAACATAAATATTACACAGAATTTAAAATCTTTGAAATAAAATAGAGATATATTATATGCGTGTCAAGAAAATATACAATATAGTTACATTTATACATAAATATTACTTAGCTTCCAGAACATTTAAAACAAAACAGGTATTTCAACTTTCACTAGGCTTGTACCTTTGTTCGTCTCATCATTTTGTTCTATATGATTTGTAATGCATAGCATCTACTGTCAGTTCTTAATATACATACATTTAAATAGCTTCATTAATTCTAGAGCAGGCAATTGGAAAACTGGCAATTGTTATTAATATTTACTAATACTACTTAGAGAGCTATATATGTATTATCATCAGGATGATTTGTTATTTAGATAATCTTGTACAGAATAATATGTTTTGAGCATAGGTACTCTTTAACAGCAGTTTTAAAGACATTGAAATTGTCAACTTTTCCCTTAAGATCATTAGGGAGAGTATTAAATATTTTTATGGTCTCATAATATACACCTTTCTGGCAGCAAGAAAGCTTTGCACTGGGATGATGGATGTTACTCTTACGTCTAGTGTTTATCTCATGAATTTCCATGTTTGTAATACACGTGGTTCGACTGCATACATAGAATTATAAGATTGAAAATACATCCAAAAAAGAATGAGAGATTAGAAAAAAGATAGAAATATTAAATGAATATCTAAACAATTAATATGAGTATTATGTACACATGCAGACCTGAATATTGTAAAGGGTAAAAATTGTGCATGAAGCTGCTGACAGAAAAGGGTAATTAGGAACCGAAATACACAGTCTCTGGAAAAAACCTATTTCAGGGAGTGGACTATATACATGACCGTAGAGCACCAGTGTTAGTATAAATATTGACTGAAGCGAGTGAAATAAGTAATACTACAAAGGGACAGAATTAAGTAAGGAAAGAGAATTTAAGAAGTTTTGAAAAGTCGAAGCATTAAATATCTCTAAATAGATTATGCTACAAAAAGGTTATTTGAAATAAATTTTGAAGAAGGTTTGTTGCTGCTACGTATGGAAAGCCAGTTTGAAGAATATGTATTATATTTCGACTGTTGGGGAGCCGAACTTGAAGTAGTTGCAACCGCACGTATGGTAAAAAGTTTCCGATACTTTTCGCCCCAAGCTTAAGAATATTATCTTTGTAATTTTGACTGCTTCTTTTAATAATTATTTATATTTATGTTTGCCTCAGCTGCGTCAGTATTTATATGTTTTAGAGACATGAATGACTTATCAGGGAGTGGTGCGACTGAAAAAAGTAGGCTTACAAGATTATAATTTTACTTTACTCCTTTTATTAATGCTTGACACGATTTAAATAACACTTCACTGATGTATAGAGAGGGAGCTGTGAGATTTGTTTTTTTTATTGAATACTTGCACTTTTTAACACAAACTATTTTTGTCTCACACAAAATAGGTATTAAATTTCTCGAGGATGCATCACGCGCCCGGTTAGTAACGCTGTCTACTAGCAACTGACTTCTGAATTTGTACAATTTGCTCTATTTCAGTTTCTGGTTGGCTAATCCTACTCCAATAGAATACTTTCATTTAACTTAAGCTTTTTCTGGTTGTTGATTGGCTATTTATAAACTGTCTCAAAAATTACAGTATTGTTGCTCCAATAATGACTAGTAGCATTATTAAACTTTCTTACTCATTATTGTCTCAGGGTTACCTCATTGTTACCAACTTTTAACCTATTATTCTCACAGCTCCTACATTATTAAATTACGTAATACATTCACATAACATCATTACACATGTATACAATAATATAAACATAATACAATTTCTGTTACATACATTTTATATGTTATTTATAATATATTGCTTTAAGGCGGGCTGTTATTGAATTTTATATTATATAATTAGGCTGAAAATCATTTAAGTGTTAAAAATACTGCCTCAATTTCCTGTTTTAAAGGATCTACATCGTTTGTGTACCACGTTTTCGTCTACCGCTTAACGTATAACACTTATACTAGATTATATAAAATTCCTTGGTAATGAAGAGGAGCTGGCAGGCTATTTCCAAAACTTTAAAGATACACATTTTATATGTCGTGCAAATATCTTTAATATAGGGTAATTTAAGCAAAATCATTATAGGAATTTTTGAGAAAAAGTTTTCGGAAAATCTTCCATATAAGCGTAGTTGGGTTGACGATTTCCTTTTAAGCTTTCGTACCGCATGTTAGGAAGCAGCTGAACTAAACACCAAGTTTGGGAGTTCTCATTATTTTCGTTATTGAGTTATGCTATTCACAGACACACACAGAACGTTCTCTTAAAATGCTCTGTTTTTAGCTCAGAGGGCCTCAAAGCATGTGTTTCTGGTGAATTCTCCAAAGTTTATGAGAACTGAAATAATAACATCTCAGTTTTATTAATCGATATTGTGGCGTATTAGGTGATTAGTAGCTATTGTCATGCCAGACACATTATTGCGTCGCATTGGTGACAGCAATGTTGGGTTAATTCTTTCGGCTTTGGGCTTTTGAACTTTGTCTGGTATGGCAACAGCTCTCTAGTCCAAGCCAGCGGGTCTAGCGAGGGTTGGAGAGGGGGAATAGGGGAGGGGTTTTCTTTGTGTTGTGTTAGCCTCACTTTGGTATGAAAGTTGGTATGTGAGTTTGTGTGTGAAAGAGTGTAGACGCAGGTCGTGTGAGAAGCATCTTCTTTCATTTCTTTCTTAATCTCTTTTGTGCGCGATGTGGAGCACCACGTTTTTATTGAATAATCCAAAGTTAATGCGAATTTTATGTATTTTGTTATAAATATCCCACGCCTGCAGCTGCATGTGAACATCCAAGGTTCTGGTCCTCTCGCTGATTCTGTAGCTACGTCTCCAAATCTGCATGCTGGGGTAATTAAAATGTAACACTTTGCTGGAAACCTTTTGGCCCTCACCCCAGTATGTAACAATATCCAATTTTTGGGTGGACTACAATACCTCCTGTAATTGTAAGTGCGTAATAGAGTAAGTAAAAATCTGATGTGTTACAATCACATGAATTTCCCTACTCTTGTACAAACTATTTTTACAAACGCTTATTCTCCACATGTTTCATGTTAATCGAGATGTTAATCTTATTGCTAATTTTCTTGTAGATGCAAGGGGAATATGGTAGGCTCTAAGCGATAGACAAATGTTTTAAGAACTGGTTGCTATGTGGAGCATTCCATTCTCTTTACATTTCCAGGACAATAAACATGAATAACGAATTCCCATTTGAGAAAAAGTATAAGTATTGGAAAACGTAACGGAATAACAAGCAATATCTCGAAAATGGTTCACTCAACCAAAAAAATGTATATGACGTAAATTGTGTATTTTATCGCGATCTACAATTTTTGTGTAGTAAAATTTTGTCTATCTCTTATCGTTTACCAGTTGTGCAAAAGTCGTTCACAATAAATATTTTTGGAGACATTCCCAGAAAAATCGAGATATACATTTTATTTGCCATAAAAATGTCTTAAACATATGATATTTTATTCAAAATCGTTAGAGCTATTTTTGAGAAAATTAAAACCTTCGTGTCGCATCTCTGGAAGATACTGAACCTTAATACCAAGTTTGGTGTTTATCTGACTGTTCGTTTCTGAGTTATGCTGTTCACAGACACGCGGACATGTTTCCAAAACTGCTTTTTATAGATTCAGGGGGTTTCAAAACATATATTTCCGGTGAAATCTCGGTATTGAATTTTTTGGGGAATACAACACTTCCACTACTTACTATACGTAGTAGAGAGAGTAAATATGAAGAAAGCAAACAATAATATATAGCTACTGCTTGGACATTGTCTCCTCGTATGTGGGACTTACAACGAACCTAGGCCGTGCGTATGGGTCAGAGACCTGTAGAGGAGCAAACGGATATAGGAAGAATAACCCAGAACAGAGTATCGGCCCAAAGCCAGGTATGCGAGTAAGTGGAGAAGATGAAGTGAAAGAGAAATGGATGAAAGGAAGGGAGCAATTGGTGGAATGAATGGCTGGGGAAATCGGATAACCCGAAGAAAACCCGTCCAGATGGCGTTTCCTCTACAAAAAGTCCCACATGGCCGCCCCTGATCCCTTTTTGGGAGGCCGAAAATAGGAAAGGTGATCTTTTTCATTATTTTTGGCTGCTGGTATTTACCTCCAATTAAATTTATTTTAGATCTCAATTATATGCATATTTTCCATACAGAAAATTTATCATAAATGTATAAAGCTAAAATCTTATTATTCCTAAACGCGACTTCAGAAGTTATGCATTCACCGTACGGTATTTTGTTACTGAAATTCACGACATTACCCAGCCTTAAGCGCATTCGTGTAATGCCATAAAGTCATAAAACGTTCTCGTCGAATGAGAAGTCTAGATGTTCGAGGTACCAGACCGAGTGACGAGGTGAAAACAAAATGTAGATTTTATTATGTGCGATAAAAAAGTGTGTATCAGATGGCGAAAATGTGTTTCTTGCGTGCAGTGAAATGGAGACGAAATAATGGCACCGTTAAAATACTGAAAGAAGTTACATATTCTAGCACGCAAAATAACAAACGAGAAAAGATAAACTATGAACAAAATGGTATCTTAGGGGCGCTGTTTAATTTTACAAGCAGTTGCCGGGACGAGATTAAACATCGCACACGTTTTTGCTTTTTCTACCTCGTTCCTATTAGGCAGAGAAGGTGTTGCATTCCGTACAAAAATTCGATACCGAGATTTCACCACAAATACATATTTTGTGGCCCCCTGAATACAAAACATAAATCATTTTTAGAAAGAGGTCAGTGTGTGTCTGAAAACAGCATAAAGCAAAAAGAACAAAGACAGACCAACACCAAATTTGTTATTCGAGGTCAGTATCTTCAAATATACGACACAAAGATTTTCAAGAAAATTCCCGTGCCCCAAACCACCTTTTACTTGGAAAATAATTCAACGTTTTTTATGTTCTAAAAATGGCTATAATGATTTTGATTAAAATAAAGATATTTACATAGCAAATAACATGTATGTCTTGAATTTTCTGGAAAAAAAGACTTTGAAGTCCTGTTCATTCAGAGGAAATTGTTTTATAACCTTGTATAAATGGTAAACCTTAAGCGTCATTAAAACAGAGTTTATTTCAAATAACTTTACTTGTAGCATTAGCAGTTTCCGAGATATCCGTTATTAATGGTTGTTCGAATCGTTCAATACTTTGTCGTTATTTTAATGTCCTGAGGATTTTTAATTGCTTCTTGTATTACATGGGAACAGTGTAGAATTTTAAGGCCAGCATATAGCGTCATTAGACATTTTACATTCGTTATTCTCTTTACGTCTATAACGAAATGGGTAATGGAGCTAGTTCCAGAAAGGTATATCGTTATTAAAATGACAAAGATAGTAAAATAAACTTTAGTAAGAATAATTTGTATACCCACTAATAAACGCTAGAGATACAGAAAGTCATGTGAATGTATTATATCAGATTCTTAGAAAAAGGCCAGTATGTGTGTGTATCTTTGAACAGTAAACTCAAAAACGAAAATCCGAATAAAGACCAAACTTGGTATTTAAGTTCAGTATCTTCCAAAAATGCCACAGAATATTTCCAAGATAATCCCTCACCTCCAAGTACGCTTTACATGGATTATTTTTCGAAATTTTTTATTCTCCAAAAACTCGCCCTAAAGATTTTTATTAAAATACCATATATTAGAGATAGTTATAGGGCAAATAAAATTTATATCTTGAATTTTCTGGGGATAACCTTTGAAGTCCTATTCGTTCGGATGGAATTTTCCATAATTCTGTATAACTGGTAAACGTTAAGTGATAGACAAAAACGTACTACACAAGAAATATTGTAGTTATTGTTCACCAATGGCACTGGGGATTAATTAAACTGCATCATTTTCCCTCTGGCTTCCCAATATAAAGTCTGTAAGTTATCACTTTTAGGGCCTTTGCATTTGGCGAGATGACATCTTCTTCACAGAGAGTGCACTTGGGTGTAGGTAGGTATCCTATCTTGTAGAGGTGTTCTGCGAGGCAATCGTGGCCAGTTGCCATCCTAAATAAGGCCACTGCAGTGCTCCTTGATATTTTTTGTACATCAACTGTATCTTTAATATTCTTATAATCTTTATCTTTTAATTTATCTTCTTCATCAATTCTCTGCTATCTTTTGAAATGTTGTTTGATGTTATTCAATTGTTTATTTATTTATATTTGTCCTACAGGTTTTATTTGTTGTATTGCACCTTTCCTTGCTAATTGATCCGCATGTTCATTGCCCAAAAGTCCGACATGAGCTGGCATCCATTGTAGAGTGACATGATTTCTAGTTTCAACTGCTTTAATTAGGCTTCTTATTTCTTTAATATTTCTTGTTGAGAAATGTATAAGAAATATAGATCTCATTAAAACACATAGTTTATTTCAAGTAAAACTTACTTGCAGCATTAGTCATTTTCGAGATATCCATCAATTAAGGTTGCTCGAATTGTTCAATACTTAGTCATTATTTCAAAGTCCTGTATGTAGATTTTCAATTGTTTCTGGGATTGCATGTAAACAGTATGGAAGGCCAGCATATAGCGTTCTTAAGCATTTGACATTTGATTTTCCCTTTATAACTGTAACGAAATGCGTAATTGAGCTATTTCCAGAAAGGTATATCTCGATTAAAATCAAGAAGATAAGAAAATAAACGTTCGTAAGAATAATTTGTATACCTACTAATAAATTATAGCGGGTAGAATGCTACATGTGAATGTAGCACCTCAGAGGTTTTAAAAATAGCTTTACAGTATCAGTATTTTGTCTACAGTGCGCTGCAGCCCGCGAAAGATCTGGAATTGCCAACCCGACTGCCGACCTCACGCTCACTTACGCATAGCAGAGGCGGCGGATCATAAAACCGATTCGGGGTTAATTAAATTCCGTTTAATTAAATAAGGAATTCAAATTAATAGTGCGGCAAATAATTAGAATGCCATGATTTGATAATTTTCTTCATTTAATTCCTCCCCCATCAAATGCATCAATGCTAATCTGATATTGCACCAAGGAATGACTTGTAACAAGAAACATTAAAGACTCCTCTAAGTGATCTGAGTAAAGCAATGCTGACACCGTAGCTGTGTTAGAAGATATGTTCTAATGTGTACGCCTGAAAGCTTCCCTACACGCTTCACACAACTGTCAGAGAAGTTGCCTGCAATTACGGAGGTTGTACCACGTCTTGGTTTAGACATCCTTGGTGGATTATTGCACAAACGCTGCAGTGAAACAGGAACAGTACAACACGAGTGTGTAAAATGCCTTCCTAAGAATTTGCAAATTGTTTTCACTCACTCAATTGTTTGAGATTCTTAAAGATTATTTAAACCCACACTAAAACTGTGTAAAAGTCTGAATGCGCATATTAAACACTTGATTTTCTATTCGCCAACTGAATAGAATATTTTTGAAACGCCACGTGCTAAATTTTGTCAACTTTAAAGGAGAAGCAAAAAACTATTTATTTTGCAAATGATACCTTATATCGTAATCATATATGTTTACTATATGTACTATTCCATTCCACCCCAAAAATCCATATTGACATTTCTCCGGAAATACATGTTTTGAGACGCCCAGAATCTAAGAAAAGCACTTTTACAAAAAGTTCCCTGTGCTTATGTATGAGTGTGTGAACAGCATAACTCATAAACGCAAAGTAAGATGAATATCAAATATGGTATTTCGGTCCACTACCTTCCTACAATGCGACACAAAGACTCTCAAGAAAATCCCCCACTCTAGACTACCCTTTACACGGATGATTTTTCGATTTTTTATTTTCTACAAACTGGCTCTACTTGGATTAACATGCCATATATAAATATATTTACATGAAAAATAAAATCTATATCTTGAATTTTCAGGTAATAGTCTGTGAAGTTCTCTTAATTTGGAACAAATTTTGTATAATCTTGTAGAACTGGTAAACGTTAATCCAGAGACGAAAACAATGTGCCAAAAATTTAGATCTCTTTAAAACATATAATTATTTCAAATCACTTTTTCGATGCATAAGCCATTTCTGAGATATCCGTTATTAATAGCTCGAATTGTTCAACACTTTGTCATTCTTTTAAAGTCGTGTCGATTTAGGTTGTTTCTCGCGATGTCATGGAAACAGCATGGAATTTTAAGGCAGCATATAGCGTCCAGTTGTTAAACATTCGACTATTGCTGTTCTCTTTGTATCTAAAACGAAATGTGCGAAGTAGCTATTTCTGCAAAGTTTGTCTGGGATAAAATGAAGTATTTAGGAGCATAAACATTCGTAAGAATAAGTGATAGAGGTAGAGAAACTCATGTGAATTTATCACATATTTCTAGAAAAATGTCGGTGTGTTTGAACAGCATAACTCAAAAACAAAAGACAAATACTTACCAAAAATGGTATTTAAGTTCAGTAGCTTCCAAAAATAGACACGATGTTTTTCAAGAAAGTACCCTGCCCTAAACCATCCTTCATATGTGAGGTTTTTAAAAATGTTTTATTTTCTAAAAGATGACTCCATTTTATTAAAATGACGCATGTTTTATGTAAGTTATAAATATATTTACATATTTAATTTTCTGGTAATAGCCTTTGAAGTCCATTTCATTCGGAAGGAATACTATATTACCTTGCATAGCAGGTAAACGATAGACGAAAACATAATACAAAAACACAAAGTTTGGTTGTCTTTAAAAAACAATTAATTTCAAATAGAGTTTATTGAAATAAAGCATTTTCGAAATATCCGTTATAAATGATTCGAATAGTTCCAATACTTTTTCATCCTTTAAAGTTCTGTCGGCTTCCAGTTGTTTCTCGTGATTACATGGACACAGCGTATAGCGTCCAGTTCTCAAATATTTTACTATCAGCTCCCTATGTGTCTATAACGAAATGTTTTATGTAGATATTTCTGCATAGCTTCATCTCAATTAAAAGTAGTAGATAAAAAGTAAACCTTCTATACCCAATAATAAACGATACAGTTTTGATAAAGTAATGCGAATGTAACACATAACATGTTTACATGTATTTACTTCTCCATGACACTCTCAACTAATTGTGTGAACCCTTCTTCTCAAATATCTTCTTTTATAACTTATATTTATGTTCGTATACTAGCATCCAGATATCGTTAATCTCTTTTAGTACTGAATTGATGAACACATCTTGTTTGTTTCCTTTATTACTTTCTCTACTACGTATAGTAAGTAGGGGAAGTATTGTATTCCACCCAAAAATTCGATACCAAGATTTCACAGGAAATACATGTTTGGGGACCACCTGAATTCAAAAAAAGCATTTTTGGAAACATGTCCGTGTGTGTGTCTGTGTGTCTGCGAACAGCATAACTCAAAAACGAACAGTCAGATAAACACCAAACTTGGTATTTAGGTTTGGTATCTTCCACAGATGCGACACGAAGGTTTTCAAGAAAATCCCCCCACCCCAGTCTACCCTTTACATGGAACATTTTTCGAAAATATTAATTTTCTCAAAAATGGCTCTAACGACTTTGATTAAAATATCATATGTTTAAGATATTGTCATGAGAAACGAAATGTATATCTCAAATTTTCTGGGAATGTCTCCAAAAGTATGCTTCACTGTGAACGACTTTTGCATAACTGGTAAACCATAAGAGATAGACAAACGTTTACTACACAAAAAATGTATATCGCGTTAAAATACACAATTTATGTCATATACATTTTTGTTGTTGAATGAACCGTTTTCGAGATATTGCGTGTTATTCCCTTAAATTTATACTTTTTCTCAAATTTGTTATTCATTTTTTTATGTCCTGTACATGCAAAGAGAATGGAATGCGCCACAAAGCAACCAGCGTTAAAATATTTGACTATCGCTTATAACCTACCATGTTCCCCTTGCATCTACATGAAAATTAGCAATAAGATTGACATCTCGATATCTCGATTAACATGAAGCATATGGAGAATAAGCGTTTGTAAAAATAGTTTGTACAAGAGTAGAGAAAGTCATGTGAGTGTAACATATCAGATTTTTTTAAAAGTTTCAGTGAATAAATAAATAAAATGCGTGGAAAATATAATATAGTAATTGTGGAGAAAACATGTATATAACAATTTATAAATAAATCAGTAACTATTAACAATAAACGAATGTTACTTCTTTGGAGCTGAATCTGTTAAACGCTCAGTACAATTATGTAGAGTTATAAACCAAGAACTGACAAACCAAAACAAATTGAGTAAAGAATCATTTTGTATAAGGAAGAGTTGAAGTTGGTTGTTTTCGCTCCACGCTTGGGAAACCAATTTGAGAAAGGAATTATGTTGTTGAAGTTTTTGATGTTGTTTTGCACCACGTTTAAAAAATAATATTTTTAACTTTGTTATTAAACTGCTTCTATAGATATTATTTATGTTTGTTTTTGCCTCAGCTGCGTCAGTATTGCTTTAGAGTCACGTATCTCTTAGACAGGGTGTGGTGCGACAAGAATGTATGCGTACACAGATTTTAAGTTTAAATTCACTTCTTCTTATTAATCCTTGACAAAAACAAAATAGCACTACACTGATATGAAGAGCTGTGAGATTCTTTTATTTAATACTTCCACTTTGTTAACGCGTATACTTATTTTACGATTCACACGAATAAGTAATATTTCTTTAGAGAACACATCATCCATCCGGTTACTACTAAGGTCTGCAGGAAACGGAACATATTTAAACCGTCCAAACCCGCAAACTTCTGTATTTCAAGTCTCTGATTGGCTAATCCTAGTCCAATAGAATACCTGCATTTAATTAAAGCTTTTTCTGGCTGTTGATTGGCTATTTTAAAACTGTCACAAAATTTATATTATCGTTGCCCTAATCATGATTAGTAGCATTCAAACTCTCAAACTCATTATTGCCTCAAGGCTACCTCATTGTTACCTCACTGATAGCAACTTTAAACTTATTATTCTCCCAGCTCTTACACTATTAAACTATGTAATGCATTCACATAACATTATTAAACATGTTTAGAATAATATAAGCATATGCAATGACTGTTGCATACATTTTTTTAAATTATTACATACATATTGCTTCAACGCGGGCTGTTATTGAATTTACATTTTATATAATTTTATTGAAATTATTCAAGTGTTAAAAATACTGCCTCAAGTGGTTTATACCTTTTAATATTTGTTATTTAGAGCGAGCTTATTTTCGTAACAGAAACTGCACTTTTCCTTCAGAAAACGAGTATTGCAGTCTTCACTTTTTCTTTTCATTTAGCTGGTGTCCACCGGGCGCGCTCAAGCACAACTGACGCATAATGGCGTCACGTAAAGCGTAAACTGTCAGCGTACGAGGTGCAGGCGGAGCTTTTTTATCCGTCATCACAGTGAAGGCGTTGAAAGCAAAACTTGAGAATTGTGTCAGTACTGGAAACCTAACGGCTGTATGAGAGAGAAGAAAAAATGAGAAATGTTCATTCAGACAGCGCGGCATTACTCAAAAATGAGAAATAAATTGAATCGCGGGACTTTCTGCCGCTCAATGAAACTGGACGAATAAATCATGCCGCAAACGTGCTTTTGAAGATTATATGTTGGTATATCCATATATCTGATCGCTTTCGTCTGTCTGAAGTTTCGATAAAAATGTTGACACCAGTAAAATGTTTAACACTATACAACCTTGTGTTTCTTCCTTATGTTTCTTAAGTGATAAGAACTATGCTGGTTCTCATGGTAACTGGTTTTTGTACACAAACTTGTGTTTCTTCCTTATGTTTGTTATGTGATAGGAACTATAGTGTTTCTCATGGTAACTGGTTTATGTACACAAACTTGTGTTTCTTCCTTATGTTTGTTATGTGATAGGAACTATAGTGTTTCTGATGGTAACTGGTTTATGTACACAAACTTGTGTTTCTTCCTTATGTTTGTTAAGTGATAGAAAATATATGTTTCTCATGATAACTGGTTTATGTACACAAACTTGTGTCTCTTCCTTATGTTTCTTAAGTGATAAGAACTATAGTGTTTCTCATGGTAACTGGTTTATGTACACAAACTTGTCTCTCTTCCTTATGTTTTTTAAGTGATAAGAACTATACTGTTTCTCATGGTAACTGGTTTATGTACACAAACTGGTGTCTCTTCCTTATGTTTCTTAAGTGATAAGAACTAAGGTGTTTCTCATGGTAACTGGTTTATGTAAACAAACTTGTGTCTCTTCCTTATGTTTGTTATGTAATAGGAACTATACTGTTTCTCATGGTAACTGGTTTATGTACACCAACTTGTGTTTCTTCCTTAAGGTTTTTATGTGATAGGAACTATACTGTTTCTCATGATAACTGGTTTATGTACACAAATTTGTGTCTCTTCCTTACGTTTTTAAGTGATAAGAACTATAGTGTTTCTCATGGTAACTGGTTTATGTACACAAACTTGTGTCTCTTCCTTATGTTTGTTATGTGATAGGAACTATAGTGTTTCTCATGGTAACTGGTTTATGTACACAAACTTGTGTCTCTTCCTTATGTTTTTTAAGTGATAAGAACTATAGTGTTTCTCATGGTAACTGGTTTATGTACACAAACTTGTGTCTCTTCCTTATGTTTTTAAGTGATAAGAACTATAGTGTTTCTCATGGTAACTGGTTTATGTACACAAACTTGTGTCTCTTCCTTATGTTTTTTAAGTGATAAGAACTATAGTGTTTCTCATGGTAACTGGTTTATGTACACAAACTTGTGTCTCTTCCTTATGTTTGTTATGTGATAGGAACTATAGTGTTTCTCATGGTAACTGGTTTATGTACACAAACTTGTATCTCTTCCTTATGTTTTTTAAGTGATAAGAACTATAGTGTTTCTCATGGTAAATGGTTTATGTACACAAACTTGTGTCTCTTCCTTATGTTTGTTATGCGATAGGAACTATACTGTTTCTCATGGTAACTGCTTTATGTACACAAACTTGTGTCTCTTCCTTATGTTTTTTAAGTGATAAGAACTATAGTGTTTCTCATGGTAACTGGTTTATGTACACAAACGTGTGTCTCTTCCTTATGTTTTTAAGTGATAAGAACTATAGTGTTTCTCATGGTAACTGGTTTATGTACACAAACTTGTGTCTCTTCCTTATGTTTTTTAAGTGATAAGAACTATAGTGTTTCTCATGGTAACTGGTTTATGACACAAACTTGTGCCTCTTCCTTATGTTTTTTAAGTTATAAGAACTATACTGTTTCTCATAGTAACTGGTTTATGTTCACAAACATGTGTCTCTTCCTTATGTTTGTTATGCGATAAGAACTATACTGTTTATCATGGTAACTGGTTTATGTTCACAAACTTGTGTCTCTTCCTTATGTTTGTTATGTAATAGGAACTATACTGTTTCTCATGGTAACTGGTTTATGTACACCAACTTGTGTTTCTTCCTTAAGTTTGTTATGTGATAGGAACTATACTGTTTCTCATGATAACTGGTTTATGTACACAAACCTGTGTCTCTTCCTTATGTTTGTTATGCGATAGGAACTATACTGTTTATCATGGTAACTGGTTTATGTTCACAAACTTGTGTCTCTTCCTTATGTTTGTTATGTGATAGGAACTATACTGTTTCTCATGGTAACTGGTTTATGTGCACCAACTTGTGTCTCTTCCTTATGTTTGTTATGCGATAAGAACTATACTGTTTATCATGGTAACTGGTTTATGTACACAAACTTGTGTCTCTTCCTTATGCTTGTTATGTAATAGGAACTATATTGTTTCTCATGGTAACTGGTTTATGTACACCAACTTGTGTTTCTTTCTTAAGTTTGTTATGCGATAGGAACTATACTGTTTCTCATGGTAACTGGTTTATGTACACAAACCTGTGTCTCTTCCTTATGTTTGTTATGCGATAGGAACTATACTGTTTCTCATGGTAACTGGTTTATGTACACAAACTTGTATCTCTTCCTTATGTTTGTTAAGTGATAGTAACTATACTGTTTCTCATGGTAACTGGTTTATGTACACAAACTTGTATATCTTCCTTATGTTTGTTTTGTGATAGTAACTATACTGTTTCTCATGATAACTGGTTTATGTGCACAAACTTGTATCTCTTCCTTATGTTTGTTAAGTGATAGTAACTATACTGTTTCTCATGGTAACTGGTTTATGTACACAAACTTGTATCTCTTCCTTATGTTTGTTATGTGATAGTAACTATACTGTTTCTCATGATAACTGGTTTATGTACACACACTTGTATCTCTTCTTTATGTTTGTTAAGTGATAGTAACTATACTGTTTCTCATGGTAACTGGTTTATGTACACAAACTTGTATCTCTTCCTTATGTTTGTTAAGTGATAGTAACTATACTGTTTCTCATGGTAACGGGTTTATGTACACAAACTTGTATCTCTTCCTTATATTTGTTATGTGATAGGAACTATACTGTTTCTCATGATAACTGGTTTATATACACAAACTTGTGTCTCTTCCTTATGTTTGTTATGTGACAGGAACTATACTGTTTCTCATGATAACTGTTTTATGTACACAAACTTGTATCTCTTCCTTATGTTTGTTATGTGACAGGAAGTATACTGTTTCTCATGGTAGCTGGTTTATATACACAAACCTGCGTCTCTTCCTTATGTTTGTTATGTGACAGGAACTATAGTGTTTCTCATGGTAACTGGTTTATGTACACAAACCTGCGTCTCTTCCTTATGTTTGTTATGTGACAGGAACCATACTGTTTCTCATGGTAACTGGTTTATGTACACAAACATGTGTCTCTTCCTTATGTTTGTTATGCGATAGGAACTATACTTTTTCTCCTGCTACCCGGTATATGTATACGAATAATAGTAACGAAAAATTGTCTTAGCTTGTTAAATAATGGTGCTACAGAAATTGCATTAATAAGAGAACAGAATCCCCTCCACAGTAAAATATAATTGGCATAGAATACAATTTTGTTATTTTTTTCCCAAAATGTCTATAACATTTTTATTATAATTTCAGGTATTTAATGCACCGATAGAAATATCATTTATCTCCATTTTGGTGATATACCAAGAACTTCCTTTATTTAAATGGGTTTTATATATTCTTGGTATATTGAAGTCTTAAAAGATAGACAGTGAAAAAAAGACATAGCTGAAATACACAATTTGCGTATTGTTTGCCGTTTTCAAAATATTTCATGTTGCATGTTTGCGCCTTCTCTAAACTTCACATAACTGACATCCTTGAAAGTTTTTTTATCCTTGGTTCTCCCCCGTGTCGTTTCTTACCATTGCATGGAAGGCGACCGAATGACTGTCCGGTTGAAAAGATAAGGAAAAGGAAACTCTATCAACAACGTAAATTCCTGAAGCGCTATCGAGATGTAACGGAATATTTCTGGAAGCTTCTTTCTCTCCACCTTCTGCAAAGATTCTAGAAGTGTCACTTAGCTCTCACACTTGTATATAGCGGACCGTGCTTGTGAGAGAGTACGTTCTGACGCGATATATAGTGCTGGTTACTCAGTGCGTTCTCCGATAAAGCGGTCCGGCAGTTGTGGATAGACATCGAGTGCTGCTCGGTATACCATAAAAGAAACGTCCTGTGTTCGACTAAGCAAGGAGTGAAGGGGAAGTAAGGAGTGTATAGCATCAAACGATGTTCCCTTATTCAGTCTCTTAAAATTCTCTTCTCTCTAAAACTACAACGCTTATTTTCATCTCGAAATCCTTTACTCTGCAGGTAACCTTTAAAGAACAAAGTAGATTATGGAAAATAATATAAAATAGCAATTCTATCTCAAAGCTTTAAAAGTAGTTTGCAGTTCGTACATGTTTCATCGGAGATCGATACCCACTTTTCATACTCTGATATTCAAAAAGCCTCGAACTCAGTGCACTCTTTCCTTTAAGCGATTAACCGACGTACCTTTAGTAATATGAGTTTTAATTATTCAAATGGATGCTCATAGAAATGTGAATTTCCAATTCCTGAACGCACAAAGCTTCTGTAGAAATAATACAGGTTTACTTTTCCTCTTTCCATAATATCCCAAGTAAAACAGCACATAAAGGCTTGTGGTTCAAAAGGGAATTGACAAGAGATTCCAACGACGGCGCACGTATATTGTATAGAAATTCATCAGCAATGAAAAACAGAATGCAATTAACAATAGTGCATTAAGGTATTGACAAAGTGATTCTAGAAAACCACAGAGTCATTCTCGTGACATTCAAAGAATATGTGATCTGTCTGAGCTTGCTGAGAACACTTACAAATAAAATTGATATGTTACATTCACAGGGATTTCTCTATACACTACTGTTTATTATTTTCTTTACTACATATTATAGCAAATAGGTTCCCAGAACCGCCCAAAAATGTTAAAGGAATGTGTGTGTATGTGCTGTGCTGTGTGTGTCACGATTTTCAACAATCCTTCCCGAACTACTCTTTATATTAATAAATTTTGGTTAGTATTGATTTTCTCAAAAATGGCTATATAGATTTTGAAGAAAACAGCTCATGTCCCAGATATTTGCATGACAAATGAAAGTAGCTTGAATTGTGATGTATAGCGAGAGCTCTTACTGCGAGAGATTAGAAAAGTTTGTGTTCGACGCCCCTGTGTGTGAAGCGGAGGGAATAAAAGGCTGTTTCTTGCGTGACTCATTGCACCGTTCGCACGAGGAAAAGGTGAAGTGACGGTCAGAAGTGAACTTAAACCACCTTAGTGAATGACAGTGAAAACTGAACTTAAACCACCTTAGTTAAGTGATAGTGAAAACTGAACTAAATCGCATGAGTGAAGTGGCAGGGAGAACTCAACTAAGTCACTTTAATGAAGGGACAATAGGAACCTAACAAATCACATTATTGAATTGACCGTGAGAAAGAACTGAATCACATAAGTGAAGTGACAGTAAGAACTGAACTAAATCAAATTAATGAAGTAACAGTGAAAACTGAACTAAATCACATTAGTGAAGTGTCTTTGAAAACTGAACTAAATCACATTAGTGAAGTAAAGTTAAAGCTGTACTAAATCCCATTAGTGAAGTGACATTGAGAACTGAACTAAATCACATTAATAAAGTGACTGTGAGAACTGAACTCATCACATAAGTGAAGTGACAGTGAAAACTGCACTAAACCACCTTAGTGAAGTGACAGTGAAAACTGAACTAAATCACATTATAGAAGTGACAGTCAAAACTGAAGTGAATTAAATCACATTAGAGAAGTGACAGTCAAAACTGAAGTGAATTAAATCACATTATAGAAGTGACAGTCAAAACTGAAGTGAATTAAATCACATTAGAGAAGTGACAATCAAAACTGAAGTGAATTAAATCACATTAGAGAAGTGACAGTCAAAACTGAAGTGAATTAAATCGCATTAGTGAAGTATCACTGAAAACTGAACTAAATCACATTAGTGAAGTGACAGTAAGAACTGAACTAAATCACTTTAGTGAAGTGACAGTGAGAACTGAACTAAATCACATTAGTGAAGTGACAGTGAGAACTGAACTAAATTACATAAGTGAAGTGACAATGAAAAATGAACTAAATCATATTACTGAAGTGACAATGGAAAATGAACAGTAGGAATGTATAATCACAAATGAAAGGAAATGATCGGGATAGGAAAGGATAGATATTCATAGGAGAAGAGGAACCACCCTAGAATTCAACTACCAACCTGGAAAAATCATAAAAATGCAAAATCCGACGGGAATTGAACTCGGGACCTCCCGAAAGAGAGCCGTTTCTGTGGAACATCTATACCGGTGATAGTGCGTACAGCAAATGATCAATCTGTAACACGTAACATGATTTTACTTACTTCAACTCGTTGTGAGGGATAAAGGCACAAACAAGTGTTAACATGCTCTGAATTGTTTTTGAGTTATACCGCATAGTTTCCAACGAAACTTAAGTTCAAATTCTTGCATACTTGTCAGGGATGAGTTGGCAATACTTGCTGCCGGACTGTACAACTCTGGCAAAGAAAAGAGCAGAGATCATGCAGATCCTCTCTCACATCCCCCGGAAAATGAGACCGCTCGCTGCGGAAGTGAAAGCGAATGTAATTTTGAGATGACGTCACAACTAGCAATCTCCGGAATGTTGCCTTGTCGCCTCTAGCTGACACGTTTAACACCGCAACCAGCGAGAAGGTGGAAAAAAACTAAATTAAATGAAAACATCTCAAGATTCAGTATCGGAGTTCACAAACAAACACAAGATTGCAAACCGAAAATTTGAAAATACACAAATAAAAGCAAGAATATCAAACTTCTGTATTTAATAACTTATTTTAGTAGGAAAATTGTGTATTTCTCTTGTGAACCCCCCCCCCCCGAAGTTCTTTAACTCTGCTAAATATCCATTACATATTAAGAGTACTCGTAATAAAAGTCATGCACGTGACATCACTCACGATATAGTTTTACTTACAACACGTGGTATTCAAATGTTTATTCGTGGTAGCAAACTATCAAGGACATATGCTTTACTCTTTCGTTATATATGGTATATTGCGGGCATAAAAATTGGCCCATATTGAACGCAGCTGTTTATGTCGGTACTAACAAATCTAGCCCCACCCTCTGCCAGCGTAACCTCATCTATTTTTCGAGCATAGTTCTAGTCACTGGGTTGGCAGGGTTGCTACTTTACCTGACCAAAAAAATGAAATGTAACATTAGAAGCTATACTTTCTACACTCTGAGTGTAAAATGGAAGTAAACACAACTTAATGTAGCACTTCATCACGTGGAGGATGGTGGAAACTAAGTATCCGCGAGAGGAAATTGCTTCAGACAGAGTGCGAATGCGGTACATTTGCAGCATGGGGATTATTACATTTTAAAAATTTTTGTCCTACTTCTATATTTTGCGTTACAACCTGAATTTCTAACACATAATACTAGGAGCAGACAAATAAAAGTGGTACCTGATCAATTCGGTATCTATGATTAAAAGTACTGGATTAAATTTTTCCTAGCTTCAGGTTTTAGAAATCACCCATTCAATGACCAATATCGGCTTAACACGTTATAAGAGTCAACAAATTAAGAAAATGATTAGCGCTATTGATTAAAAAGGACAACAGAAAAGAAACGCAACCCAGCAATCCAAGCAACAATTCTACAACACTAACATAGAAGCTCAATTATTGCTAAATAAAAGCCGCGTTGATTTAAGGTGGGAAGTTTTCACAGAGTTTTTAAAAACATTTAACCTAACTATCTTTTTTTCCATTTTCCGCACAGTGGTGGAAGGATTCTCAGACAGAGCACTCTCGAAAGTAACATCTTCTCAACGACTACCTCGACTCGGAAGAAAGCGAACCTTGAGTCTGGTCACTCTGGTCGCAGCAACACGTTTGTTATACTAAACGTAATGGACTCAGAGCAAGACACCGCTCCAACTCCAGTACAACTAGCTTGCTCGCATAACGAGCTTATTTGTGTCCTAAGGCAAGAATGGTACAAATTAATGAACAAAACTCTTCCAATGGCCAATTGTAATCGCGGTAACAAGCTCTTTCGTAGAAAACAAAAATGCCTGTCGTCAACTTTAGTGACGCTTACGAAAGCGATGTGGAATATTTGGAAAACGCCCGACGCTGCAAGGAAATTTGACACAAACGGTGCATGCTAATGAGCCCTGTGTGTTTACTCTAGACAAAGTCTTACTACACAAGAAACGAGCGGGATGGCTCAGGCGCCAACGTCTGTGGCTCGCATTCGGTAGGTCCTGGGTTCGATCCCCGGCGACCGCCCATTCTAGCCCATGGTTTTTTTTTGTGGTTTCCCCGGACAACAGGCGAATGCTGACGTGATTCATCTTCTACCACGACTCTCCTTCCTCTCATTTTCTGTACCCACCAACTTTCAGGGTTGTAGGACCAGGCGACTGGTTCGGTGGGTTATGGTTGGAGGTGGCTCTAGAGTTTTCTTCCTTAGGGTCCCTGTAGGGACTGCTCCGTTGGGTCCTTCCTCCTGGTGGGCACTTCAGCTGGGATAATGGATGTTGGTTGCTTGTGGGCAGGACCGGGCGGCGTCGTATGCTTTCAATCTGGAAACTTTAGGACCCCGTCTGTGCTTGCACACGTCATCATCCGGATCTGGTGTTCTACCCCCCTCCGTTTGATCGTAACTTTACGTTTACTACACAAAAAAATGGGTCTGGTTCGAGATATTCCTCTGTACTGTTTTGAATTTTTACTTTCTCTACTACGTATAGTAAATAGGGGAAGTATTGTATTCCACCCAAAAATTCGATACCGAGATTTCAACGGAAATACATGTTTTGAGACCCCCTTAATACAAAAAAAGCATTTTTGGAAACATGTCCGTGTGTGTGTTGTGTGTGTGTGTGTCTGTCTGTGAACAGCATAACTCAGAAACGAACAGTCGGATAAATACCAAACGTGGTATTTAGGTTCAGTATCTTCCAAGGATGCGACACGAAGGTTTTCAAGAAAATCCCCCAACCCCAGAGAACCCTTTACATGGAAGATTTTTCGAAAATTTTAATTTTCTCAAAAATGGCTAACGATTTTGATTGAAATATCATATGTTTAAGATATTTTTATGACTAATAAAAAGTATATATTGAATATTCTGGGAATGTATCCAAAAGTATTCTTCATTGTGAACGACTATTGCATACTACACAAAAAATGTAGGTCGCGTTAAAATACACAATTTATGTCATATACATTTTTTTTGTTGGGTGAACCATTTTCGAGATACTGCTTGTTATTCCCTTAGATTTTCCAATACTTTTGCTCAAATGGGAATTCTTTATTCATTTTTTTGTCCTGGACATGCAAAGAGAATGGAATACTCCACATAGCAACCAGCTCTTAAAATATTTGACTATCGCTTAAAGCCTACCAATTCCTCTTGCATCTACAAGACAATTAACAATAAGATTAACATCTCGATTAACATGAGGCATATAGAGAATAAGCGTTTGTAAAAATAGTTTGTACAAGAGTAGAGAAAGTCATGTGACTGTAACACATCAGATTTTTCATTTCAAAGCCATCACTTACCGATCTACTCTTTAAAAATCTGACTATCGCTTTAGCCTACTGTATTCTTCTTTTAGCTACAACGAAATATGTAATGAAAGTTTATCTGTGTTAACCAGACAGAAAAATGAGCTTTTGTAACAATAGTTTGTATAACATTTCCTCTGGACTAGGCAAGCGGCAGAGAAGGCCCAGGCTGAGCCATCAACCTAATTGCTAGATAAACTCTTGTCTGCTGGCTAATTGGCATCTCTCATACGTAAGTTGAAGCCGCTGGTCAAACGAACAAAACACGACCACGCTGCGCGGTACAGGTGGGCAGTGTCATTCGGACAAGAGAGTTGGCAGCACTGGCCGTGTAATGTAATATATCTCAAATGGCAATAAGCTATGCACAACTTACATAAAACAAACGCCGGCCGAGCTCACAAAGTTTGCAACAAAAACTTTGCCAGGGGCATTCGCAGTTCACGTCATGCATACAGCCATCTGCCTAAATGTAAATAATTAAACAGTAAATACTGTCGGGGCTGCTGTGTTTAACCCAACGCTTTAACCCTTTTATTGATTTATTTCTTTGTTTCTGTGGGGAGAAAATACATCAACCCTGTGTTTCTGTTACAGAGATAACGTTTAAACCGCGACATAGGGCAACATTACAAGAAAGAAAATCTCTACCTGTACATAGTAAGAAATATGATGTGTTACACTCACATGACTTTATCTACTCTTGTACAAACTATTTTTTTCAAACGCTTATTCTCCATATGCTTCATGTTAATCGAGATGTGAATCTTATTGCTAATTTTCTTGTAGATGCAAGGGGAATTGGTAGGCTTTAAGCGATAGTCAAATGTTTTAAGAGCTGGTTACTATGTCGAGTATTCCATTCTCTTTGCATTACCCGGATATAAAAAAATAAATAACGAATTCCCATTTGAGAAAAAGTATAAGTATTGGAAAATTTAAGGGAATAACAAGCAATATCTCGAAAATGGTTCACTCAACAACAAAAAATGTATATGACATAAATTGTGTATTTTAACGCGATCCACATTTTCTGTGTAGTAAAATTTTGTCTATCTCTTATGGTTTACCAGTTATGCAAAAGTCGTTCACAATGAAGAATAATTTTGGAGACATTCCCAGAAAATTCAAGATATACATTTAATTTGTCATAAAAGTATCTTAAATATATGAAATTTTAATCAAAATCATCAGAGGCATTTTTGAGAAAGTTAAAATTTTCGAAAAATGTTCCATGTAAAGGGTAATCTGGCATGGGGGTATTTTCTTGAAAACCTTCTTGTCGCGTTTCTGGAAGATACTGAACCTAAATACCAAGTTTGGTGTTCATCCGACTGTTCGTTTCTGAGTTATACTGTTCACAGACACACACACACACACACACACACACGGACATGTTTCCAAAAATGCTTTTTTGGATTCAGGGGGCCTCAAAACGTATATTTCCGGTGAAATCTCGGTATCGAATTTTTCGGTGGAATGCAATACTTCCCCTAATTACTATATGTAGTAGAGAAAGTAATAATTAACTTAGAAGAAATATCACTTCCGTTGTATATATACTGCATGTATGCCATATTTTTAAGATATTCATTACTATTAAATTAGTTTCTATATATTTTAAATGAACTTAACTTTACTGTTACTCTAATATTTGTGTTATGTCTCTTTTTGTGTTCCTTTAGATTTTATCTGTGTACCATCAGTGTGATCATAATATTGTATTCAGGTTTGTTCTAGGTGGTTGGGCGGAAGGGACGGCCAAATGGCCGTAGCTCTGCCAAAGTAAATAAATAAATAAATAAATAAATAAACCATTTTAAGAAAGCTTATTATAATTGGTGCAACAGTTCTAGACATGTGAAAATCTTAATGAGAGCTATGAAGCGAGTTGCTTACCAGATCAGGAGGTGACCGGTCGTCTGCATGCTGCAGGAGTGCGTGGGACAGTCATTGTCAAATATCCGTACACTGGCTATGCACTGCACTGCGCTGATAAACTTAGTTGTATACAGTATATTAAAATCTACGCTGTAAAAAGCGCTTAATATCAAACACACTGTCAATCATTGCTTCCAATTCTTCCACACTTAACAACCCTTCCTCTTCAGCGGAATCACTCACATCATTGCCGTCATCACTGCTGTCACTACCTTCTGCACCATTATCCTGGATGAGAATTATTTCTATTTGATTTTCTGCAATTCCGTATTTTTCGAAATAATGAATCTTTATTTATTCAACATGTCGACATGCATTTTCCCATTCTGGCCTTCCAATCTCAGCAAATTGCAGGCGTTATAACTGCTCCACATATTTTAATTTAAAAGCGATATTTCTGCATGTCACCCATTTTTGATATCAGCCCAGATTAATTCGATTGGGTTTAGATCTGGGCGATACGATGGCAGTCTTAAGTACATTATGGCGATATTGTATTACTATCTGGTCAAGTATGTATGACTTCTGAAGCTGTTTTTTGGCTTTAATTTAGTTATATAGCTTTGTTTTACTCATGCTTTCATCTAAAGCTATATTATGTCTAAGTAACCAAGCTCTCATTTCTTCTTTCAAGGAATTTGAGGTAGGTGGTTTGTCAATTGAGTGTTGACGCATTGTGAAGCATTGTCGATGACCAGAACAGACCCAGCAGGCATATTAGGTATCAACATTGCGTTGATTCACTTCATGTAATTTTCTGTATTCATTTCTTGATGAAAATCTCCTGCTTGTTGCGACTTGTAAAAGAAGGGCATTTGGAACGAAGCCGATCTTTCCAACAGCATGAACGATAATAAGTTTGGCAACAGTACCTGCAAACCTAATTCGCTATCGTCACTCCAGCTTTTAGATGCTGTATGACTGCTGCGTATTTATGACTCTCTTCATACACTTAGTATTTTTCTGAAATTTGTAGCACCACCTTGAAAATTGATGCTGATATAAGTACACACTGATATAAGTACATATAAAATTATAGTCATTTGGAATGGTAAAATCAGACTGAAAAATTAAATACCATAGCCGGGATTTGAACCACGGATCTTAGGCTTCCCGTGCCGTTGCTCTAACTAAGCTATCATGGCAAAATTTACTTTTTATTTTTAATTTTTTATTTTATTATTATTATTAGCAGTAGTAGTGGTAGTAGTATTTTATTTATTTATTTTGGTTTTCTGTTAGAACTCTTCTATTTGATTTCGGTTTCTTCCACTTGAACCCTAAATCCTTAATAATTTTTCTGAGATTTGTAGCACCACCTTGAAAGTTTCTGCTGTCTTTCAGCTTGATGAGCAATCTGCTTATTTTCAACACAGTTTTTTCTTCCACATAGGAATTGTGAATCGTGCGCCGAATGACGCATTCGAAATCGTCTATTTCTGTAGTACGTTTAGGGACCTTATGTTTCTTCCCAGGTGTGTAAAATGGCACTCTTTCATCCATATGTTTTTTGTTTTTTTTGTTTCTTATCTTTGAGAACTCTGGAAACGGAACTCGGTGAAACGCCAGTTGCTTTGACTACTCTTTCTTTCACTCGTAAGGCTTTTGTGGAACTCGGATGAACATATATTTTCTTTCTTCATCTCTGCTTCTTGCTTCATGAAGTCGAGGACATTTGCAATTATTTCCCTGCTTTGACTGTGTAACATCTTAACACTTAACTTTGAAAACGTAGGAGCCATGGTTACAAATATAACAAATGTAAAATAAGTACTATTTAGATACTGCTCTCTTTAAAATTACAACCAGATGCAGACACTTTCTGTGCAGACTGTATGTGTTACGCACTGTGAGCAAGCAAAGGTATTTCATGCTTTCGTTGATTAAGCTAAACATAAACCATTCCTAGGCTGGCAGCTGGGGTGGCAATCAAGGTCACGGTTCCAGAAGTTTTGCGCGAGTTATACTTCCTTGCACTATGTTACTCTGACGAGAATGTGGCTGTAAGGAATGTGCTGACATCAACAACTCTAGCGCTATATGGGAAGGATTACGGCTGTGCTTTCAACATATCAACAAGGCTTAAGGCCTCTTAGAAAACATACGCTCTTCTGCTAGCAATGCGGAATAGAATTGAAGACTCTAAAGGCGAACGAACGAACAGAAATTACTTTGTACTTCCTTTCTTACTGGGCTTGTAAATAACTGAATAAATCACTAGAAGACACTTACACGCTGCTCCAAGTGAAACACGCTGAAATACTAAAGTTGCGCGATGTTTATAATGTAGATAGTAGATTTATTTATGACATAATTGTGAGCTACCATGTGGTGAGGTCCCGCCCCCCTCTCACTCCTACGGAGAGCAGAGTACGCCGCAAACGTTTTCTCGTCAGAAGCCTACAGTACTTATAGCTACAGAAGGTATTATATTTCACCCAAAAATTAGATACCGAGATTTTATTAGAAATGTATATTTTGTGACATCCAGAATAAAAAAAAATAATTTTTATAAAAAGGTCCGTGTGTGTGTGTGTGTGTTATTTAAGTTCAGTGTCTTTTAGAGATGTGACACAAAGATTTTCAAAAAATCCCCCCACCCCAAACTACCATATATGTGCAACATGTTTCGAAATGTTTTATGTTATCTAACGTTTTAAATTTAATATTATATTATTTACTTAAAAAATAGAATGTATATCTTTAATTTTCTGGAATATCGTTTGAACTCCCCTTAATTCCCAAAGAACTTTGTATAACTAGTGAAAGGTAAGGGACACTGAGCGAGATGGCTCCGCGGAAAAGCGTGAGGCCCACTGGACCCCGAGTTTCTCGTTGTTTTCCCTGGTCAGTAGGAGTATGCAGGGATGGTTTATCATCCACCGCGATCTAACACAACCTTATTTCCTTTTCATGTTTCAGGTATTCTAGGTTTCGTAGTGTATAGTGCTACCGCTTTCTCCAAGGAAGGAATATTTTTCCGTGGGTACTAGAGGGCTGCCTGGTTGGACAGTTCGTTCATGCCCTCTCTGGGCAGCTTCAGTAGTGGGTCTGGTAGTGACTTCCACGCGTCTTTGTTTTCTTTTTGCCTGCGGCCGGTAGCTTCCAGTGGTTCCTTCACTTCATCCCTTCCTTCCGTATATCCTATAGGTATAGGCAGTCGAACTATGAGGGACTCCTCGTGCACCGTAACCTGTATAGTGCCTACCAAGCCTAGGAACAAGAGAAGAAGTACCTACCACCCCTAGGAGTAAGTGATGAAGTACCTACCACCCCTAGGAGTAAGTGATGAAGTACCTATCACCCCTAGGAGTAAGTGATGAAGTACCTACCACCCCTAAGAGGAAGCAATGAAGTACCTACCACCCCTAGGAGGAAGCAATGAAGTACCTACCACCCCTAAGAGGAAGCGATGAAATACCTACCACCCCTAAGAGGAAGCGATGAAATACCTACCACCCCTAGGAGTAAGGGATGAAGTACCTACCACCCCTAAGAGGAAGCGATGAAATACCTACCACCCCTAAGAGGTAGCGATGAAGTACCTACCACCCCTAAGAGGAAGCGATGAAATACCTACCACCCCTAAGAGGAAGCGATGAAATACCTACCACCCCTAAGATGAAGCGATGAAATACCTACCACCCCTAGGAGTAAGGGATGAAGTACCTACCACCCCTAAGAAGAAGCGATGAAATACCTACCACCCCTAAGAGGTAGCGATGAAGTACCTACCACCCCTAGGAGGAAGCGATGAACTACCTACCACCCCTAGGAGGAAGCGATGAACTACCTACCACCCCTAAGAGGAAGCGATGAAATACCTACCACCCCTAGGAGGAAGCGATGAACTACCTACCACCCCTAAGAGGAAGCGATGAACTACCTACAGCCCGAGAAGGCTACAGGCCGTAGGAAGACAGGAAGACCGGGGAAGCACCTAGCATTTCCAAACTCGCAGACCTGTGTGTCATCGCCGGAGCCGCCGAAAGAGGGCGATGAACGACCCACCAGTCGAGAACCGCCAAACACCACGAAACCTAGTAGCGCAACTAAAGATGAGAAAGAAATAGAATGAAAGGAAAATGACAGAAAGAAACTCTTACTGAGAAGAAACCACCGCAGCATTCGCCTCCAAACTCCGGGGAAACCATTAGCTAGAATATGCGGTCGGCGTAGATCGACCCCGGGACCTCCAGAAAATGTTTCTTTTTTATTTTTTAATTTATGGACGCACTTTAACCGCTGTGATCCATAGCGTCTCATTCTGTATTGAACGTGACCAATAATTTTCCTCAGAGGCCCCTTTATCAGGCTTGAGGTTCTTTTACGTTGTAGCTGGAAAACGTTGTTGCTCTGGTTGATGCCTTCTGCTGCAGTGTTCTTGTCTCCGGCTATTGCTGCTCGTTGGCTCCTGTATTCTCCATTTCTAATAAAGTACCTCTCTAGCTAATTTCACGGGTCTCAGGGTTTTTATAGGTGAGGCAAATTAAAATACACTGCATTGCCTTTAAGAATGTGGTTTGTTATCCAATAAATATTTACGGGCGGATATCCTTTCCCATTATAACAATTCGCACCATTGTAATATATTAGGAGCCTAAACTAACTGTATACGTCTTCCCACCTATTAGCACATGTGCATCTGTCGTCCAGAGAGTATCACTGTGTGTCGACGAGATTATATAAGAGAGTGAAAATCTGGGGATTTCTTCCCCTTTTTATACCTAAGCCTAATGACGCTTACCTCCGCGCCTCAAAATGTAACGACGTTTGTAATTGGTCCTCAGACCGCGTTACCTTATAATGTATGAGAATTTTCTGCTCCAAAGCTTAGCGCCTATGCGTACCCGTGACGCGCAACGAAGCAGATTCAATATCTCTGTCTCTTTCCTTTCTCTATCTGTCTCTTTCTATTTATCCCTACTGCTACCAGTTCCCTTCTCATTAGCTTGGTGAAAGGTGGGCTCTACTTAGAATTATCTTTTACCTGAAATTAGCTAGCTCGCCCGTTTCTTACTTATCTAAGTTACAATCTGCTTTTGTACAATTATTGGTTGTTAAATATTTTAACATATTTCTTGGTGAATTACATTATTATGTACAATTCTTTTTTAATATTGATTTTATGTATATCTAGTGTATCCTTTTTCAACGTGCCATAAATCTACGACACGGGGCCACCAGCTTTACTTCCCTTCCGAAGGAAGCCATGCTAAGGAGTTTTACGCTCGAAAAAATTCACCGCCCTCCGCCGGGTTTGAACCCGCGATCTCGTGAACTAGCATCTCCCGAACACGAGCCACGACTCTACCGCCTCAGTCATCCCGATTGGTTTGTCTACCCTATACCCTAAACCTTAAGGGTTATACAAACACGTACTACTGGGGAAAAGTGTAACTCTCTTTAAAAGACACAATTTAGTTCAACCATCATCCGTGTCATTAGCCGTTCCTGAGATATTCATTGTTATTTGTTTGAATTTTTCAGTACCTACTTATGCCAGTATATAGCGACCGGCTTTTAAACATCCGACTATCCATTCGCTTTCCCCTATCCACCTTGTATCTACAATGAAATGTTTCTTATCTTGGACTTTGAGTTGAGAAGTTGGTACCCCTGCAAGTGAAGTCCTCACACACCCAAACTTGCCTAAGTTAGTTGCGGCGCTTGAAAATTGAACATTAAATCAATATAGCAAGTCCATTATACTCGCACAGCTTTGTCTTCTTCTTGAAGATAACTGCTATTGGAAGAATGAAGTTCTTAACTGAAACGGTGATAAATTATTATGTCATAAATTATTCAGGTGGTGGTTGAACACACACCTCCTCCGTGGCGAGCAGAACTTTCCCGCGGAGTTTTGGGGTGGAGGCTTTGGTGAAAGACTTGGCGACTCTGCCGCATATTGTGGAAAACTGGATCCCTTTAGAGATATAATTTTGTATAGAGAAAGCACTTTCCAGGATGTGTCGTGAATAATTCATAAGGGAATGTTGTCATCTGTATGTAGAAATGTATCTGAATATGAAATCCTCCTCTCTCTGCAATTACTTTCATCGTGCAAGCAGAGTTACGTCTTCTGTTCGTGTTATAAGTGACAGATTATCCTGCAAATAAATTTAACAGCCGTAAAGAAACCGTGAAAATGTTCATCGTCCGACTAAATTGGCTTTAAGTTGTATTAAAATGGCTCTTTCTCCCTCTCCCTTCTCTCCTATTCCCTCTGTGTTAATAACTTTAAAAGCTAATTCTTTTGCGTACTTTTTGTTAATCGAGTTAAATGTTTACATTCCCTATCATATACATAGTAGAAAGAGAAGGTATTCTCTAGCAAGATTCCACCGGAAATACATGTTTTGAGGTCCTTGAACAGCATAATCCAGAAACGAAGATTCGAATAAACAACAAAATTAGAATATAAGTTCAGTATTTTCCAAAGATGCAACACAACAATTTTCAAGAAAATCCCAAAACCTAGACTATCGTTTACATGGAACATTTTCGAAAATTTTATTTTCTCAAAAATGGCTCTTCATATACTTAGAAGGGTATGGTCAGATCACTGAAAAATTAAATGCCATCGCCGGAATTTAAACCACGGATCTCACGGTCTCCGTCTGGTTGTTCTAACCACTGAGCTACCATGGGAACATGCCGGTATGACATCAACTTCTCTGATTTAATTTCTTCCCAATAAACCACAAGGAGATCTCAATTTTATTCAGAAATCTGATTCCACCTTTCGTTTAGTTTTATTAATTGACATAATAGTGGTTGAACTATGAAGCCCGCGACTTAAAGTACTTACAACAGTGTAAGTCGACATTAGGGTATGTCATCTCAATACAATTTGAGATCTTGTGGTTTACCGGGAAACATACTAATCAGTTGGGGAATTTAATGTCGTACCAGCACTTTGCCATGGTAGCCCAGTGGTTAGAGCAACCGGACGGAAACCGGAAGATCCGTGGTTCAAATCAGGGTGATGACATTGAATTTTTTAGTCATCTGATTCTACATTTCCAACCTTGTCCAACACACGGCTTGTGTGGTAATTCCATCATAGATTTAATATATTTTCACGAGAAATAAAATGTATATCTTGAATTTTCTGCAATACCTCCCTCTTCTTTCTGAGCGGCTTTTACATATCTGGTAAACCGTAACAGATAGACACAATTTTCCCACGCAAAAATTTAGATCCCGCTAAAACAACCATTTGTCACATTTTTTTGTAACGTGAACCATTTTCGAGATATTCCTTGTTATTTATTTGAATTTTCCAATACTTATACGTTTCTCAAATGGGAATTCGTTATTCTTTTTACTTTCTCTACTACGTATAGTAAGTAGGGGAAGTATTGTATTCCACCCAAAATTCCATACCGAGATTTCACCGGAAATACATGTTTTGAGACCCCCTGAATCCAAAGAAGCACTTTTGGAAACATGTCCGTGTGTCTGTCTGTGTGTCTGTGTATGTGTCTGCCTGTGAACAACATAACTCAGAAACGAACAGTCGGATAAACACCAAACTTGGTATTTAGGTTCAGTATCTTCCAAGGATGCGATACCCCAGATTACCCTTTACATGGAAGATTTTTCGAAAATTTTAATTTTCTCAAAAATGGCTCTAACGATTTTGATTAAAATATCATATGTTTAAGATATTTTTATGACAAATAAAATGTATATCTTGAATTTCCTGGGAATGTCTCCAAAAGTATTCTTCATTGTGAACGACTTTTGCATAACTGGTAAACCATAAGAGATAGACAAAATTTTACTACACAAAAATGTAGATCGCGTTAAAATACACAATTTATGTCATATACATTTTTTTTGTTGAGTGAACCATTTTCGAGATATTACTTGTTATTCCCTTAAATTTTTCAATACTTTTTTTCTCAAATGGGAATTCGTTATTCATTTTGTTGTCTTCGATATGGAAAGAGTATTAATCTGTGGCAAAGGGAATGGTGCTGCACCTAGCAACCAGCTATTAAGAGATATGTATGTGCTTAAAGGTTACTGTATTCCTATATTGCCCTTGTAAATATATATTCCCCTTACATCTACAAGAAAATTAGCAATAAGATAGTTTCTGCAAATGTTTATCTCGATTAACATGAAGTAGATGGAGAATAAGTGTTTGTAAAAATAGTTTGTACAATAGTACAGAAAGTCATGTGAGTGTAACACATCAGATTTTTAGAAAAATGTCAAATGTCTCTCTCTCTCTCTCTCTCTCTCTCTCTCTCTCTCTCTCTCTCTCTGTGTGTGTGTATGTGTGTGAAAAACGTAACAAAAAAACGAGGAGTTGGATAGATACCAAACCTGGTATTTAATGTTAATTATCTTCCAAAGGTAAGACAGAGAGATCCTAAGATCTCCTATCGCAACCACCCTTTACAAGGAACATTTTTCGTAACTTTGGTTTTTGCAAGACTGCTCTGATGATTTTGATTAAAGTGGCATATACTAAATATATTTACATGACAAATAAATTGTATATCTTGAATTTTCTGGGAATAGCCTGTGAAGTCCTTTAAGGAATTTTATGCTCGACCATGCCAAAATGTGGTATTTGTACGACTGGTACCAGTACTTTAATGAGGCTCTCATTAAAGTACACATGTTTATTAATGTATTGGTATTCGACCAATCAGAAATGGCTACTTAACACTGTGAAAGTGCAAGTATCGATTATTCTGCATAGTACGTCTCACAACGCTAGCAACTTTGTTTGAAACAGGTGCTACAAGGTCACTGTATTGCAACCATAGATAAAGCAATAACAATTGTAACACATCACTCAAACCTGAAACGAATACTTATGAAACCTTTAATTTAGATACATGGTCGAGCATAAACAGTCGTATGAAACTTGACTATAGTAGTGATTAAAACGCTCGTATGATAATTATTACAATTACTACCATTATAGTCCCGTTCCATAATATACTATTATGTAATCTTGTATAACTGTTGAACGTTAAGCGATAGACGAAAACGTACACAAAACGTGTAGATGTCTTTAAAATAAACAATTTATTCCAAATAACATTTTGAGGCATAACAAATTTCTGGGATATCTGTTATTAATTGTTCTATTTGTTCAATACTTATGGAATTTTAAGGCAAGCGTGTAGCGCCTAGCTCTTAAACATTTGACTGTCACTGTTCCCTTGTAACTATAACAAATTGTGTAATGTAGCTATTTCTGCAAAGGTTTGTCTGGATTAAAATGGAGTAGATAGGAAAATAGGAAAGTAAGAATAATTTATAAACCCATTAGTAAGCACTAGAGGGTAGAAAAGACATCTGTATGTTAACACATCCGATATTTTAATATAAAATTATAAATTCTGCTCACTCCATACCATCTTGAATACCAGTATTACGATAATGGTTTTAATTAATTTAAGCGTTGAAGTTGGTTATTTTTACGTTATTGTTATATGCCACACGCTTTGGGAGCCAATTTAATGTAGGTTGTTGCTTCACGTATGGAAAGCCAAATGGAAGTAGGAGTTGTATTGTAGTTCAACTGTTGGGGACCTGAACTTCAAATTTATTGCAACCGCACGTATAGTGCCAGCTTTCAGGTAGCCTTCGCCCCAAATGCTTAAAAAATATTAACTTTGTAATTTGACTGTTTCATTAAGTATTATATATTTAAATATTATTGTTTCTCTTAACAGGGCGTGATGCGGCTGAAGAATGAAGGCTTACACAGATTATGATTTTTACTTCAATACTTTTTATTAACTCTTGACACGATTTAAATGACACTTCACTGATATAGAGAGCTGTGAGATTGTTTTATTAAATAATTTCAAGTTTTAACACGTAAAACTGTTTTTGTCCCACACAAATCTGTATTTAATTTCCCGAGGACACATCTCGCATCCGGCTAGAAACACTGTCTGCTACCAACGCGTCCAGTTATAGGCACTGTCTACAAGCAACTCACTTCTAGATTTGTAAATTTTGCTATATTTCAGTTTCTGTTTGGCTAATGCTATTATAATAGAATACCTTCATTTAACTAAAGCTTTTTCTGGTTGTTGATTGGCTATTTTATAAACTGTCACAAAAATTACATTATTGCTTCCAAGAGTTACAAGTATGTTAAACTTTCAAATTCATTATTGCCTCAAGGTTACCTCATTGTTAGCAACCTTTAACCTATTATTCTCACAGCTCCTATATTACTAAATTACTTAATACATTCAGATAGCATTATTACACATGTATAGTATAATATAAACACACATAATGACTGTAATATACACTTTTTATATACTGTTACATACACATATTGCTTTAAGGCAGGCTGTTATTGAATTTATATATTATATAATTAGACTGAAATCATTTAAGTGTTAAAAATACTGCCTCAGTGTAAATGCACTATTATTTATAACATCCCCATACCGTGCCGGAAATGTCTTACAATGATTGTGATAAAGACTGCCTCTGTGGTCTGGATGTTAGCGTGCTAACTTCCATATCCGGAGATCCCTCGTGGATTGGAAATGTTGTTTAGTCAGGATTATTCCCCCTCCTCATTAGTGTGTGTGTGTGTGTGTGAATTTAACGTTTGTAAAGAAAACTCAAAGTAAACAAACAGAGAGATTAACGCGATATGGCCTTAGATGTTAAAGGCGGCATATAGATGGAACTACTCGCTGTTGTACAAACATTTCTTACAAACGCTTATGCTTCTGTCATCTTCATGTTAATTAAGTTTTGCAGAAACGTCTTGTCATCAATATATGAAGGCTTTGAAATACCGTTCTGTCTACCGAGCGGGAAGGTTCAGTGACGCCTTCGGGAAGTCCCGAGTTAGATTTCCAGTGCTTACCTACTCTGACTCATTTTTTTTCGGGGGTTTTACCGGGTCGTCAGAAAAATGCTGGAGTGATCCCTCCCATCTCCTAATATCGTTTCATTAATCATTTCATTTATGCTTCATCCCTTAGGTCTGTTTCAGGGTTATAAGCGTCGGTGATGGTATTCCGGTGCAGCGTGGCAGGGGAAAAAGATGCAGTGTGAAATTTCTCTCGGAGTTCGACCGGTTGTAGGGTACTTCGTGGGGGGTGCGGTCTCCATCTGGAACATGAGGGACCCTGTCATTGCTCCTGGTCCAGATAGCCTGGTGTTTCCTTTCAGCTCATCCCCCTCCCTGCATCCCAAGATTATGTCTATCTCTTACGGTTTACCAGTTATGCAAGACTAATTCGGAATGAAGAGGACCTCACAGGCTATTCCCAGAAAATTCAAGATAAACATTTCATTTTATCATTAAAATATCTCAAACATATGGTATGTTAATAAAAATATAGACATTTTGGAGAAAATATAAATATTAGAAACATTTTCCATGTAAAGGGAAGTTTGAGTTGGAGAATTTCTTTAAAATCTTCTTGTTGTATCCTTGGAAGATGCTGGACTAAAATCCTAAGTTTAGTTTTTAACTGATGTTCACACACTTGCTGTTGAGTGCCAATTCGCGGTCTCGGTTTGATGCTAGCTCAGGGACTTGCATGGATCTTGGATCTAGGGTTGTGGTTAATACGACTGATTCATTTTCCTGCCCGTTTGTTTCCCGTCGCCGTTTTAAAATCTGACTCCTGGTGTTACCTCGCCTCACACACCCGCATTTATTTATTTCTGTGCTTCATACTATCGCTCCTATCTACCGGCACATTTGTTTTCGAACAACCTCCAAAGAACTACTACGAAGAAGAAGTCTGTTTTCTAAACTCACCTGTTTCTTTATTTCAAAATTCCCATCTCCCCATTTCACTGTCACATGATTTCTGCCTTCTTTGTTATTGAATGCCCAGGGCTTTAAGAACATTGACCCTTTTCTGTGCATGCGATTTTCAGGCGACCTAATGGTACACTAACAAAGCGTGTTCTCCTCTCACTCGGTTAGAATAAGGGAAAACCCCCCATTTCCGGCGGCTGATGGCACTATCTGTTCAACCCATATTCACTTTCCAGTCTTATTTAGTAATACTATTCCTACTGATATTACTATTTATTTTACTTATGGTTAATTGTTACATTTATTCATAGACGATATAGCAGACATGTTAATAGCAGAGGAAATGAATGGCCCAAAAGTAGACGATGTCTGCATTCCTGTAGTTTTATACGCGGATGAGCTGACAATTTTGCCAGCGACGATAGAAGGCTTACAGAAAGGTTGGAAGAATATTGTAAACAATGGGGATTGGTGGTAAACATTAATAAAACAAAAACAATGGCATTCAAAAATGGCTATGTGTATGGCAGGGATGAAAAATGGTATTACAGGGGGCTAAAACTTCAAAACGTTAAACAGTTCTCCTATTTAGGAGTAATGTTTAATATGAGAGGAAAATGGAATAGACATCTAATCAGTAACTAACTATAAAGCACGAGAGCAGTTAAATGAATTATTACGTACCCTCTCACGGATACAGGATGTACCTGTAGATACATTAGAAAAGATATATAACTCTATGATATGGCCGATTTTGTTATACGGAAGTGAAATCTGGGGAGGGGAAAGAGCAGAGCTTGTAAATAAAACACAGGTAGCATTTTGGAAAAGAGTTCTTGGAGTTTCACAAGGCACATCAAATTCGGGGATATTGAGGGAGGTGGGATGTTATGAAGACACAATACACTGTAAAATAAGAGCAGTGAAGTACTGGCTGAGGCTGATGCAGGGGGATAACTCCACACTACAGTCCAAATGTTATAAATACCAAGTTTGGGTAGCTGATAAAGGGGTTTGAGAACAGGAGTGGGGTCAGTATGGCAAAGGGCTGAAGCAAATGACAAAAACATATGGAAAGGTGTCAAAAGAAGACTAAGAGACATCAACCAACAGAAAATAGAATCGGATTGTAAAATTAAACCTTCTCTAAGTCTATCAAATGAAATAAAATTGAATCGGGGTAGAGAGGCATATATACTTAACTTAGGAAGAAAGGAAAGATCAGGAATGGCATGGTTTAGACTGGGGGGGGGCTAGAGGGCACAGAAAATGACTGACGATTCTGGTAGGAGAATATGCCCATTCTGTCATTTGGATGAGGACTGGGTACATATTTTGGCGGAATGTGCACAGTGGGAGAGCCAGTGAACAATTAAACTCAAAGAAAAATTCTTAAGTCCCTCAAGAAAAAGATTGGCATGTTGGGAGCTACTGGCTGACCAAAGGAACTGACAAAACATGTGCAATTTCTTGGCTAAAGTGCGTGAAGCTAGATCAAATTTGTTCAGTTAGACAAAGATAATTTATCTCTATTTTCATTTTTCTTGTTCCTTTTTGTTTTGTTTTCTTTTCTGCTGTTTATTTTGTCACCCTACTTGTGTCTTAAATGGGCACGTACAGTTAATGACCCATGCATTAAATACTTGCGTAACAACTTCAATAATTTGATACCAATAAAGATACCTTATCCATCCCACTCCAACCCATCCATCCGTCCATCCGTCCATCGTCCCGCCCACCCGTCCGTCCGTCCATCCATCCAAGTTTAAATTAGCCACTCAGAACGTACCGATTCAACACACACACACACACAAAAACACGGACTTTTCCTAAACATTAATTTTTTGGGGTTCAGGATGCCTCAAAACATTGTGAAATCTCGACAACACATTTTTGTAGAGAAAGTAAAACTACGATAAACATGAAGTAAGATACATAAGCTGCAGAAGGCCAAGTGAGAAAGTCAACATATTATACAAGCATCTCCAGTCAGCGAGCCAGGAAAATCTGAAGGGTTTAAATTTATTCGTGGCCCATCCTAACTCCCGCAAAGAAAGTTAAAATGTATGGCGCGAAGCTGCTGCTTCTCGGGGATAGACCATATTCCTCACAATCCCTGCCCTCTTGAAATTTCATCTAATATTTGTTGGACATTGATAAAAGTTGTTAGCGTGACCTGAGTGAGAAGCCACGCCTTCTTTTCTCATTTCCTTCACTTGTTATGCGGCGCTGGCCTTTCCTTCAACTTTCACCAAGTTTTGCTAGGCCGCAGAAACGGGTCAGAATACGCGCGAGCGTTCATATCTGCAACGTTTGTACGCACTGCAGACGTCTTAAGGGTACTTCATATTAAACTCCACAAATTTAGCTCAAATTTTTATCACTAAGCAGAAAATTATTCAAACCAGCGGAATGGCTCCGGCGAAAACGTCCTGGGTTCAAATCCTGGGACCTTTAATCAACTTGGGATTTTTCTTGGTTCCCACAGCAGCCAAGCTAAACACCGTTTTTGATATTTAATACTCCGAAGCAAACTTCCACCTTAAGTCTAAACAACAGTAAAAATCTTATGTGTACATTCACATTAAACTTCACTAAAATAACGGAATTTTAAAATATTTTTCACCCATTTATCTCTTTGTGCTGAAACTCACTAAAAATATGGCATATCTGCAATATAGTGCCACAAGTAACCTCCGATGTGCATATTCAACTAAACGGAATTGAAATTTCGTGACATGAATTTGGAAAATAAATTCCTCATTCAGTAGTTTTCACATTGTTGGATACATTATATAGCTTGGACCATCTGGAAGAATAGAGGTTTTCAATGTTGAAGGAATTATCAGAATAGGTTGTGACACACCCACACACATGTTTTCCCTTTATAACATTAGTATGGATAATTTTAGTCTTAAAGTAACTGAAAATAGCTTAAAGTTTACGGCTATGAAACCACTACCAGAAAATGTACAAGGCTGTATTGAATATTAAATTCTTGATTAGAATTTCATTGGTTATTTATGCTAGAAAAAATAGGAAGGCTTTCCCTGGCCTCCTAAAACATGTTTTCCTGGAGAAATAAACATAAATAAAGAAAGCGGTAGGTTAGAGGAGGCCTTGCGAAAATGAACGTTAAACCACGAGTAATAAATCGTTGAGGATGACCGGGTGAGATTCAAATCGGGTCTCGCAGGAAGGAACCAGGGAATAAAGTACGTCCTAAGAAGAGCGGGCGATACACCCGACCACACGATTTGTCACGTCGTGAAGATAAGGAACATATATTACATTGCATGTTTACTTTACAGAAGGGATTAAGTCATAAAAGAGGTCCATTTTAAGTGCTTGTATTAAAACAAAGCTGATATCAGCCTTTTTTTTCTTACTGTTCCTGCACACGGCTATTAAAGTTGTAAACGAGATTTAATGAAAAACGTTCCTAGATTTTATAGCCGCGAATTGTAGAGCATCTACTTAATGTTAATCGAGATAAACATTTGCAGAAACTATCTTATTGCTAATTTTCTTGTAGATGCAAGGGGAATATGGTAGGCTTTAAGCGATAGTCAAATGTTTTAAGAGCTGGTTGCTATGTGGGGCATTGTATTCTCTTTGCTTGTCCAGGACATAAAAAAACGAATAACGAATTCACATTTGAGAAAAGGTATAACAAAGGAATACTTGTTATTATATGGTTCACTTGACAAAAAAAATGTATAAGACATAAATTGTCAGTTTTAACGAGTTCTACATTTTTGTGTCGTAAAATTATGTCTATCTCTTACGGTTTACCAGTTATATAAAAGCCGTTCAGAATGAAGAGGGCTTTTGGAGGCATTCCCAGAATACTTAAGATATACATTTCATTTGTCCTCAAAATATCTTAAACATATAATACTTTTATTAAAGTCGTTAGAGCCATTTTTGAGAAAATCAAAACTTTCAAGAAACGTTCCACATAAAGGGAAGTCTGGGGTGGGGAATTTTTCTTGGAAATCTTCGTGTCGCATCCTAAGAAGATACTTGAGCCAAATACCAAGTTTGGTATTTATCCAACTTTTCTTTCATTTTTGAGTTATGCTGTTCACAGACAGACACACAAACAAATGCTTTATTTGGATTCAGGGTAACTCTAAACATGCATTTACGGTGAAATCTCGGTAATGAATTTTTGGGTGAAATGCAATACTTCCCCTGCTTACTATGCGCAGTAATAAAGTAAAAATCTAATGTGATACATTCACATGGCTTTCTCTATCCTCTAACTTTATTAGTGGGTATACAAACTATTCTTAGTAAAGCTTATTTTTCTATCTATTACATTTAAATTCAAATAAACCTTTCCAGCAATAGCTACACTACACATTTCGTTATATATACAAAGAGAACAGCGATAGTCAAATGTTTAACAACTGAACGCTATATGCTGGCCTTGAAATTCCATACTGTTTCCATGACATCGCGAGAAACAACTGAAAATCGAAGGGACATTAAATGAAAAAGTGTTGAACAATTCGAATCTTTAATAATGGATATCTCAGAAATGGCTCATAACACAAAAATCTTATTTGAAGTAAACAGTGTTTTAAAGAGATCTACATTTTTTGTGTACGTTTTCATCTATCGCTTAATATTTACAACTTATACAAGAATACACAGAACTTTTTCCGACTTTTAATCGCACACACACGCACCTGTTTAAAAAACATGCTCTTTTTAGGATTCAAGGAGCCTCAATACATGCATTTCCGGTGAAACCTCGGTATTATATTTTTGTGTGGAATGTAATACTTTCTCTACCTATGTGATAGAGAAAGTAAAAAATTTTAAAGCGAGTATTCTCAAAGTCAATGATGAACTTCAGGTAAAGAGAGACTGCAGCATATATACGAACTGAAACTAGTTAGTGGTCGCTATTTGAAAAGCTTTGTTACATTCAAATGGCTTTCTATTTTCACTAGCTTTCTATTTTCTTTACTACGTATAGTAAGTAGGGGAAGTATTGCATTCCAACCAAAAACTCGATACCGAGATTTTACCGGAAATACATGTTTTGAGTCCTCCTGAATCCAAAAAAAAAGTATTTTTGGAAACATCTCCGTGTGTGTGTCTGTGTCTGTGACCAGCATAACTCAGAAACGAACAGTCGGATAAACACCAAACTTGGTATTTAGGTTCAGTACCTTCCAGAGATGCGACATGAAGGTTTTCAAGAAAATCCCCCCACACCAGATTACCCTTTACATGGAACATTTTTCGAAAAGTTTAACTTTCTCAAAAATGGCTCTAACGATTTTGATTAAAATATCATACACTTAATACACTTTCATGACAAATAAAATGTATATCTCGAATTTTCTGGGAATGTCTCCAAAAGTATTCTTCATTGTGAACGACGTTTATATAACTAGTAAACCATAAGAGATACACAAAATTTTACTACACAAAAATGTAAATTGCGTTAAAATACACAATTTACTCCATATATTTTTTGTTGAGTGAACCATTTTCGAGATATTGCTTTTTATTCCCTTAAATGTTCCAATACTTATACTTTTTCTCAAATTCGTTATTCATTTTTTTTGGCCTGGTAATGCAAACGCTTAAAGCCTACTAATTCCCCTTACATCTACAAGAAAATTAGCAATAAGATTAACATCTCGATTAACATGAAGCATATGGAGAATAAGCGGTTGTAAAACTAGTTTGTACAAGAGTAGAGAAAGTCATGTGAGTGTAACACATCAGATATTTTGTGTAGCTTCGACAAAATACTCTTACGGAAGCTTATTTCTCTAACTAATTCATGTTACCCAGCGAGTTGCTTCCACGGTAAAGTGTGAGACACGCATTTGAGAGGTTTCGGGTTCGATTCCCGTCGACTGCTCAATCTGACCTGGGGTTTTTCGTGGTTTTCCCTGGCCGGTAAGCGAATGCTGCGGTAGGTTCTCATCTAGCACAATATCGTTTATATCGTTTCCCTTTCATGCGTTTCCTTCTAACCTTTCAGGTGTGCTTCAACGTTTCTTGGCGCGTGGCGATGTCGAATGGATGGCATAGATGCTTGCTAAAAGGAAAAATTATTCCCTTGGGCACTAGAAGGCTGCTTTGTTGACGGGGAAACTCCAGTAGTGAGAAGGAGTGTTAGAGAATTCTGCGCATCTCTGAGGCCAATAAACTCCTGCGGGTGGGAGATGTCACTTCGAGCTCTCATCGAGTAAAGATGGGTCGGAAGAAGACAGCCGCAGCCTCCAAGCCTCCTCCTTGTGAGAAAGCCACTACCAGCGCCGCTGCCGACGAAGAACAGTTCCAGCCTCTTCACCGCTGCCGCCAGCCGAAGCGCCCAGCGCCGTCTCTCCAGCCAGCGCAGCCAGTCACACGCCGCCGCTACTCCGCTGTTGTCTGGGGAGTGCACCGTCAGCTCCCCGACAAGCTCTTGCTTACCGCCGCTCAGCACTTTTGGCCGTCTGCGGATAAGGAGACTCACCTTTATGGACGAGGACGAACACTCGGCGGCCCTAGTCGCAGGACTGCCCTTGATAGGGCAAACCCTGTTGCTCGTGTGCGCCCAACTCCATGCCGCCGCTGCTGCCTTTACGGGCAAACCGAGACGTCATGTGACGCCGCTCCCCGCTGCCACTACTGTGGAAATGGGACATTCACCGCAGACTGCACGGCACACGACCGGCCAGGCCGTCTGCCCACTCTACCCAAGTAGAATATCGCCGACCACCACCATCTTCAGGACATCGCAAAACAACAATCTACCAACGCAGATCGACACCTCTCAACTAGAGCACCAGTTGGTGAACGCGCTAGTTGAGCAGAGCACGGCCACCAACAACAGCATCCTTGAAGCAATTCAAGATCTTCACGCCGAGTTGCTGAACATCTCACACGCCTCACTGCACTAGAAGAACAGTTCACCAAGAAACTCACCTCCATCACTGCTAAAATCATCGTAAAGCACGAGAAGGACACCGACGAACTGGACACAGACATCAAGCGCACTGTTCAACTGGGAAACCAGTGGATACACGAAAAGGTTGAAGAGTGATTGAGATCCTCGGGACCAACAACATCCACCGCACTACCACACTCATAAACCGAATGCCCGGAGCATTCATGACCTGTTATGTCACCTCAGTTCACAGGCCCCTGTCAGATACCTGTCCTCCACAGCGGAGAACTCCGCCTCATCTACGTATTCACTCACAATCAGCGGGTTTGACTCGGCGGTACCTGCCACCATGATCACCTTATGACCCCAATAAATAGCGAATCCACAGCATTAAATCCTTCTATTCCTCTTCCTTTTTCCTTCCTTATACCTATCTACATATTCTTGTTTTTCCGCAGACCTTCATTCCTGCCCCCCCCCAAAACCAACAAGTTCTATGTCACCCTCCGTTATGTAATCTATACCGTGTCTGGATCAGTTAATCGAGGTTCATGTTAATCGCTTTCATTACCATTTCTTTTCAGGTACAAGAAAAAGAGAGCAAAGCGAATCAACACTCAGATGTTTAGAAGCGGGCTAAGATAAAGCAAAGACAACCGACATCTAGAAAATGGCGGACACACAAAGAATTTGAAATATATTTTGTGTTGACGTTTAGATCTACGTTCTTTTGCGCAGTAAGATTTATCTATACACTGTCTATCATTTACCAGTTACAGAAGTTTATATAAAATTCCTTCAAATAAAGAGTCCTTCAATGGATATTACCATAAACTTCAAGCATACATCTTATTTGTCATGTAAAAGGTTTTCTTAATCATACGGTGTTTTAATCAAATCGTTAGAGCTATTTTTGAAAAAATAAATCAAAATACCTTACATGCAAAGGATAAGAAGAGGTGTTGTATTACATCCAAAAATTAAATTTAAGATTTAATCGGCAATACATGTTTTAAGAATTTTAATAAAATGTGTGCGTGTGTGTGTGTTTTAACTACTTAACCCTAAAAAGAAATTTCCGATAAATTCCAAAGTTGGTGTTTAAGTTCAGTATCTTCTAAACCAATTTTACATTGGAAACCTTTTTTCTCTGAAAACAAAACACTTGGAATGATTTTAATTTTAGTGCCATAGACTTAATATATTTACATCATGCAAAAGAAGTATATAACTTCATTTTACCTCTGATGTCCTTTTCACTCGGAAGGAACTTTCGTATAGTTTTACATAACTGGTAAAGATAAGAGATGCCGCGCGGGCGTTTTATGCTGAGGCCATGGACCGGCTATGTGTGTAGCACGCTGAACTGGACTTACCTCAGTACCGTTGCGCAACTAGCGGCGCATGACGCGTTCAAGGTTATCAACAGTGTTTCAGTCGCTGCTTTGTGTTCGTGCTGTAAAGAGAGTTGTGCATAGGTGAAAGCCTATTTAAGACATCTGTGTTGTGAGTGATTTACTTAAGTGTGTCAAATGCCTTGTTATTAGTCCACTGCAATGCCTGCCGACAAGTTCACACTTCAACAACGAATCTCTATGTTACGATACATACGTAAAATCCGAATCATGTAGACAGTATGCAGACAATTTCAGGAGACATTTCCTGGTATTCCAGTTGCAGGTAGAGAAACTGTTAGACGCCTGATTAATACGTTTAGGACAACGGGATCGCTAAACGATAAACCTAGGAAGCGAAAACGAGACGTTCTAACTCGACGATATTAGTGCATTTATCTGTTGGGAACCTAAAACAAAAGGTTTATAGAACAATATGAACATTACAGAACAAGAACTTATGCGTGTGGATGGAAATTTCATTCGAAGATGCCAGGAACGTTAGCACTCATTATAGTGTATGTTGTTATCACTTGTGAGTAACGCGGGAGTTACGGAACGAGAAACCCCAAGTGTAATAGACAGTGCGCGAAACACCCATACACGCGATACGTGAGGAGTTACGAAACCATCCACTGTGGATATAAACGTGCTACATCAAAATATACTTCTCTTTAAAACACACAATTCATTTCATACAGATTTTTTTCTAGCACCAGCCATTTCCGAGATATCCGTTATTATTGGTTTGTACTTTGCAATACCTTCGTCATTTATTAAAATCCCGTCGCCAGTGTTTTCTTGCGATGTCATGGAAAGAATATGTAATTTCAAGGCCAGAATTTAGCTTTTAAATATACTAGTCGGCCACGATATGAGTGCGTTCGGTGGGATGAGGAACTAAACACCTACGGAACAAGTGGGCGGGGCAGTCAGGCAAAGAAAACATCCGCAAGAGTCACATTTAGCAGCGAGGCTGAGACTTGCAAACATAGTAGGGTTTTCATTGTGTCACTGTACATTTCCCTATCGCCTTGCCCCCCACTCCCCTCCGATTCCTAACGTTCCCATTATCAACAAAAACAGTGGCGCCCTTCTCTAAGCGCACTCATATCATGGCGGACCAATATGACTTCCTCTTTATGTTGTACCCGCAACGAAATGTGAAAACGTCTGCCTTAAGAATAGTTTTTACAATTCATATAAAAATAAACGATATTGGATAGAGAAAGTCGTGTGCCTGTTACACTTCAGATTCTTAGAAATGCTAACATTTACTTTAGTCCAGCCACAAGAAACCGCCGCCACGCCAGAGACAGACGGTCTCTTCTGTTTGTCGGTTTGTTTTCATATGTATGTGCCGTAACGGAAATCGAAACCCGGGCTTCCTTCAGACACCAATACATTCTTCTCTTTGAACCATTACCCCAGTTTTACCTTCACTCCTTTTGAATCTTTTTCCTACCCACAAATATACTCTCAGAGAAGGGCATATATTATATATATATGAAATTCCAATCCTCATTTTTCATTCCAGCAGACGTATTGAAATTGAAATCCCTTCAGTCGTCGAAGGCGCGTTGGTTTATCGGAGATTCCAATATTAAAAACGCCGGGCTGCATAATTGCCTCAGACGATATGAATCTGTGCGAAGATTTGGTTCTGACTGTAAACTTTGTTTAAAGAACATTGGCTTGCAAAAATATCTAAATTTTGCAAGAGTATTGTATTATAAATTAAAAGACAGCAAAAACATTTGGAAATGAAAGAAAGAATCTACAACTATTTTTCAGCCCTTTATCTTTCGAATTAATGTGATTTCTCAACAGCAATTCAGTTATTAGAAATTTATAGCGGAAGCTTCAAATAAAGATCACTGATCCTGGATTCGATTCAGAATAGAAAGGTATGTAAACATAAAGATAATACAGCTGACTAAAGCTATAATCAATTTTTTTAAAAAGCGGATCATTATGATCGCTTTCCATGACTGAGACAAAATCTTATGTGTTGCATTCGCATGACTTTCTGTATCCTATATCGCTTATTAGTAGATACACAAACTTTTTATTTTTATATCTACTTCATTTAAATCCAAATAAACCTCTGCAGAAATAGCTACATTACAATTTCGTTATACAGGGTGATTTAGCACATTTCCTTCTTTAATTATTGTGTTCGAAATTCACTCAATGCCCTAATTCTAGCACCAAATTAAGATGAATGTTCTGAAATTTCGATTTCCTGTCACTAGATACGCAGATGTTCATGTTTTCTTCCTAATTCTTAGTTTTATTATCCGCAACCGTTTTTTTTTTAGATTTTGTTGCAGTCAACGTGAAAATGGAGTACACATTAAATGAACGACTCTTCCTTGTAAAGCAATACTGGATTACGACTTCAATTACAGCTACTCAAAGGCAAACCAGAGAGAATTTGTTGTTTGGAATCTTCCCCAAAGAAACACAATACTGAGACTGGTAAACAAATTGGAAACAACTGGATCTCTGGTGAGTGAAAAAGTCAAAACTTCGTTCATCCAGGCTTCCACGGTTGTTGTTGTTGACCAAAGAGCACGACTGGATCAGTCACCTAAAAAATGATTAAGACTTTGTCGCAGGAGACAGGGTAAGCTATTCAATGTGTTATAGAGCTGTGAAAAGTGCAGGCCCAAAGCCGTATAGGAATACGGTTGTCCATCAGCTACAGGAACCAAATAAGGATAGACGACTGAATTATTGTCGTTGGTTTCAGCCGTTCATTGTACAAAATCCTGTCATATTGTCCATCATATGGTTCACAGAGGAAGCATGGTTCCATTTATCCGGCTATGTGAACTCAAATAACTCACGCTATTGGGCCAGCGAAAATCCACATGTTATTCATGAAGCACCTATGCACCCGGTTAAAATCGGTGTTTGGTGTGCAATATTCGCACTAATAATAGTAGGACCAATTTTCTTTTAAAAAAGCAGTGTGAACACTGCAGAGTACCGACGGATTTTCATGGAGTTTGCTGAGCAACTAGACGATGTAGAGCTGAGTCAAGATTATTTTCAGCAGGACGGTGCTACATTGCATACATAAAATGAATCTATGACACTAATTGCAAGTTTCTTTGACGATCGGATAATTTCCAAGAAACTGTGACCTTCGAGAACTCCGGATTTGACATCGCCGGACTTCTTTCTATGGGGTTACTTAAAAGACAGGTTTTATGCCACACGTCCCCAGACATTGGACGATCTGAAGCACAACATTACACAGGAGATTCAAGCTATTGACAACAGTCCTCCAACGAGTGGCCAGTAACATGGAGCGACGTGTTGAGTTGTGCCTTATGCAGGATGGAGCACATTTTCAACATTTGCTATAGAGGTAAATAATCTCCCAAAATTCTTCTGCATTTCAGGTATAATAAGTTGTCGGTAGCATAACTCGTATTAAAATAATTAAAGAAATAAATAAATCGCCCTGTAGATACAAAGAGAACAGCGATAGTCAAATGTTTAACAACTGGACGCTATATGCTGGCCTTAAAATTCCATACTGTTTCCATGACATCGCGAGAAACAACTGAATGTTGAAAGCACTTTAATGAATGACCAAGTAATGAAGTATTCGAACTATTAATAACGGATATCTCGGAAAGGCTTATGCCACAAAAAAAGTTATTTCAAATAAATTGTGTGTTTTAAGGATATCTACACTTTTTTGTAGTGTTTTCGTCTATCAGTTAAAAGATTATAAAAAATTCATTCCGAATGAACAGGATTTCACAGGATATTCCCAGAAAATTCAAAATAAACATTTTGTCATGAAGATAATTTAAACAAATGGTATATATATATCTAAGTCGTTAAAGCTATTTTTAGGAAATCAAAGCAAACGAAAGATGTTCCATGTAAGCTGTAGTTTGGGATTGGGTGATTTTGTCGAAAATCTTCGCGTGGCATCCTTGAAAAATGCTGAACTTAAACACAAAGTACGTACAAGGCGTGTCTTGAAAGTAAGTACGGATAATTTTTAAAAAAAATTACACATAATTTTCCAAAAACTTTATCATCATGCATTACGCTCTTCGACAATACTGTAGGCAATGGGGTATGGAGGTAAATATTCTTAAAACTAAAACAGTCACCTTTAAAAATGGATATATGTACGGCCAACATGAAAAGTGGACCTATGGGGAGGAAGAAATTCAAAATGTTAAACACTTCGATTACTTAGGAGTAAGGTTTGATATGGGCGGAAAGTGGAACAAGAACATGGAGTTTATAAAACACAAAGGGATTGGACAACTTTCTGAAGTATTAAGGATATTGACACGGGTACCAGATATGCCAGTAAAAACATTACAGACCATGTATGAAGCAATGGTTAGGTCATCATTACTATACGGCAGTGAAGTGTGGGGATGGGAGAGGGTGGATAATGTAAATAAAATACAATGCAATTTCTGGAAGCGCATTCTAGGGTTGGGGAGGGGTACTTCAAACTACGGAGTTCTTCGTGACGTAGGATGCTGGGAAGATGCTGTATTTGCTAAACTAAACGCAGTTAGGTACTGGCTGCGAATAATTAAAGGCGATCAAACAACTCTGAGAGCAATATGTTATCGTCATCAAATGAACAACATAGAGCATCCAAAATGGTGGGCGGCGGGGTTGCAACGCGAATTATCAAAAATTGGCTTAAATGATATCTGGCAAAGGGGTAATGAAAATACACACAGTGCCGTAAGAAAGGTCAAAAGACGACTATGCGATATAAACAGGCAGAAAATAGAATCAGAATGTAGACAAAGATCAACATTGGAGCTACAAAATGAAATAAAAACTAGGTGGGGTAAGAAAACATATATTTTGGAATTGAGTATAAAACAGAGGACTGGAATAGCATGGCTTAGGTTGGGAGGGTGGAAAGCTCGCAAGATTGTTGATAACGATGGCAGGAGGATTTGCCCATTATGCGGGGAAAAAGAAGACTGGACGCATATTTTGCCAGCATGCGTGCAGACGGAGGGTATTAGGAAAAAACTATTACCGGAAGTATTTTTGGCTTCCAACAGACAGAGGACAGCATGCTGGGACTTGATTCTAAACAGCCAAAACTGGCCAAGCTTGGGCACATACTTAATGGAAGTACGTGTACTAAGAGATAAGGTGTTTATGTAATTTTTCTTTAAACATATGTGGTGCTAGAGTACTTGTGCGCGACTGTGTGTGTGTGTGTGTGTGTGTGTGTGTGTGTTTGAGTGTGTGATTCAGAGTGTTTTTTCAATTTTATATGTATGTATATAGTGCGGTGATTGTAAAAAAAATAGTTGTTTTCTGGTTGATACAGCAAGTTACGTATACAGACCAGGTATTTTTCTAGAGAGCATGTACGGTCTTATGACCCATGTGACTGTGTTATGCAATTAATGTAATACTAAATACTTAATAAATACCACCACTACCACTACTATCTTACACCACTTCTCCACATAGTTAACGCCATTATTCAGGCATTGTCGTAAGGGGAAACCAGTCAGCACTTCTTGTTTGACATATCAACGTCGTAGAAATGTTTTACACCAAGGAATTTCTTCAAATGAAGCTCGCTTGGCGCCAAACTCGGACTGTAGGGAGGGTGGTCGAAGTGTTCCCAATCAAATACTGCTATTAGAAATTGATTTATTTGTCCGTGGTGGCCCGGTATTGTCACTCATTATTGTTTACTCATAAACCTTACACAACTGGCATAACATTTCTGCATTCAAAAAAGAATCACTGATTTGTCTTCATAGTCGGCGAGTCGTTTGAGTGTTTGAACATTTATAAACACTCCAAAAACAGGAAAACACAAAGTGAGGATGGCTCATGCCTCGTATTTAACCAACATTTCGTTTTTGAGACACTCGGATGTCTCGGAACCTGTATTTACAGTGAAACATCGGTATAAAATTTTTGGGGTGAGCACTTATTTTTGGCAAGTAGTGGGTGTAGCAATACGACTTTGTTTAGATAAATTGCATAATAAATATTAAAATAAATTATAGGGAAGATAACATAATGTTACGCATCAAATTATTTCTGTGCACAGGTGCATTTCCTAGACATAATAATCCTGGTAGACGTGTGTTCAAATCTCAGAACATCACGTGTCAATCAATATGATACATAATGTATGATTACTGAATCACGATGCGTGTCATAGCCTTTCTGAATATGCAACCCCCCTTGCTGCATCCGACGCAATACACAACAGCAGAGGTACCGGGTTCGAAAAACAAACTGTAAAGACTCTTGGGAAAACTGCTGTTAAAGTTAATATTGTCACAAGCAGCCCAATCTAATCTGTGTTCGCACATCGGCGTGTTTAATGATGACAAAAATATACTACTATCCACATGCCCTGGGAGCTTCGGAATATACACACTCGTGTTTTCTCTTAATCCAAGTTAGTAATGAAAAACTCGGATGTGTTACACTCACATGTCTTTCTCTACTCTTGTACAAACTATTTTTACAAACGCTTATTCTCCATATGCTTCATGTTAATCGAGATGTTAATCTTATTGCTAATTTTCTTGTAGATGCAAGGGGAATTGGTAGGCTTTAAGTGATAGTCAAATCTTTTAAGAGCTGGTTGCTATGTGGAACATTCCATTCTTTTTGCATTACCAGGAAAAAATAAAATGAATAACTAATTTGAGAAAAAGTATAAGTATTGGAAAATTTAAGGAAATAACAAGAAATATCTTGAAAATGGTTCACTCAACCAAACAAATGTATGACATAAATTGTGTATTTTAACGCGATCTACATTTTTTGTGTAGTCAAATGTTATCTATCTCTAATGGTTTACCAGTTATGCAAACGTCGTTAACAATGAAGGACACTTTTGGAGACACTCCCAAAAAATACAAGATATACATTTCATTTGTTGTAAAAGTATCTTAACCATATGATATTTTTATCAAAATTGTTAAAGCCATTTCTGAGAAAATTAAAATTTTCGAAAAATGTTCCATGTTAATGGTAATCTGGGGTGGGGGGATTTTATTGAAAACCTTCGTGTCGCATTTCTGGAAGATGCTGAACCTAAATACCAAGTTTGGTGTTTATCCGACTGTTCGTTTCTGAGTTATTCTGTTCACAGTCTGACAGACACAGACACAGACACACACATGGACATGTTTCCAAAAGTGCTTTTTTTGGATTCAGGGGTCTCAAAACATGCATTTCCTGTGAAATCTCGGTATCGAATTTTTGGGTGGAATACAATCTTTCACCTACTTACTATACGTAGTAGGGAAAGTAAGACGTTTCCTAAAAACTGTTATTATGTATGGGCCGCAATGTTTATGTGTGGCGCTAAATGATAACGGTAAATGATAACAATGAGATAGAAGAGCATCTGCGTTATCTGTGAGTTTGAAAAGTAATCTTATTTATAAGATATTTTTAGTGAGTTTAATTTGTCGACTGTCATCTGTGGTGCTCCAAAATAAGAACAAAGATGTTTCATTAAAATTCAGAGCAAGAATGCTCGACAATGTCAAGCAGCATTCTGGAAGCTTGTGGTAGACAGACTTTACCTAGGTGGACGCGCAGATGTTCATCAAAAACGTGGAGCTGGCAGCAAGGGAACGCTGTTAGAGCACTGCTGAAAGAACACCGTTGTTGGAGTTGTACTGAACCAGCAAGGGAAGCTGATACTTGAGAAGAAGTTAAAGATGGGGAAAATCTGCACTCGATGGGTTCCACACAATCTTGAAGAGGAAAACATTGAACGTGAAGACGAACGTTCCCTTCGACGTATCATAACTTCAGATGAAACCTGTATTCAAGGCTACCAACCAAAATTGAAGAGAATCAAATGAATGGCAGCACAATGATTCCCCACGGCCCAAACAGAACAGGATCCACTTAAAGTCATGTTGCTTACGACGTTGGCGGTGTCCTTGTCAATCTGCGGGAAATCCTGTGAATAGTGCATACTAGAGTTACTTTCTGGAACACCAGCTGCGCTTCATAAACGTCCAAATCCCCTGAATTCTCATCCCATTGTGCCACACAATCGTCCTCGCTTTCACACATGCTGCTCCCGTGGTTACTTTATTTCGTAGATGAAACTGGGAAATTCTATATCATCTTCCATACTCCCCGGATATGAGCCCATGCCATTTTGACCGTTTCGCGAAAATTCAATAACCACTTAGAGGAGTTCGGTTTATAACCAGACAGGCAATTATAGCAACAGCACTAGAGCAGTCTGCTCGAAGATTAATACAAGACGCTGTGAATGTCATCCGTCGTCTACTTGAAGTTTTGAGGCGGGTTATTCTTGTGTAGGAGACTAATGTTTTTTTTTCTTGTTAATTCAAATACTGCCACTAATTATTATTGAATGACCCATGTATTTTGCCATATGTACACAAGAAATGAATCATTATCAGGGTAAAAAATTGCAACAAATTATTCAGGACGAGGAGCTCAAAATATAACCGTAAATGTACTGTGACTTTGTCCAGCTTTTCAACTGTCACTCTTCTAGGCTCTCACTGTCGCTGGTTTGATGTTTTATGTAGTTCAACTTTCTCAGGGAGTTGACCAATTTTCAGTTACTTCACTAATGTGAACTGTTTATTTTCCCCGTCACTTTACTTCCTTCTAACATAGCTCCTATTCTTTGCTCGCTCACTGACTGAACTTAACTCTCACTCGACTGACAAGATGAGACCAAAGTGGGATTACAACATCATAGTATCCCTCGCTTCAAATGCAGCACCAGTTTAGCCGCTGCACATGGGCACGAGGTATTATTCTAGGAACGAAAAGAAGAAAATGTAAAATCAATCACTCAGCCACACACAATCCATGTCTAGAGAGTGTAACAAAAATGCACGGCACAAATTGCAGGACACATTCCACACGTAGACAAAGACATAATGTTATACGAACATGGATCTGGAAACGCTTTGTTTCTATGTTACAACCCATTTTCTCATTAATCATGGGGAATAAACACAAAGAGATCGTTAGAACCTTGGGGAACATACACCTTTGGTTACGTCTGGTTACGTTGTCATTATCGTAGGTGCACCGCCACCTCATTGCTTGTTTACAGGTGACATCAACTGTTCCAGTGAGCAATACGACCTTGGCAAGTACACGAGTTACTACGTACTAGTAGAGTTGATCACAGTCTTGGCTCGTGCAATGGAAGTTTACACAAATGCAGAGATGTTCAGATGCCCATTTGATGTATGAATTAGCATACAGCAATGAGCTTACGCTCAACGTTTGCACCGGGAGAGATTTAGGAGGAAGGTGCCCCAACAGGTAAACGTTTCAAGCCGTTGATCGTCGTCTTAAAGAACATGGGGTATTTCAGCCTGATACTCGGGACGATGGAGAGGCCTAGAAGGACGAGAACACCGCAACGGGAGGCGCCAATTCTTCAGGCAGTTGACGAAGACCCAGTGTCAGTACAAGACAAGTAGCTGCAACAATGAATGTTGACCACATGACTGTATGGCTAGTGTTACACGAGGTCAGGCTGTATCCATACCATTTACAGCGAATGCAGTCACTATCAGCAGCTCATTTTCCTGCACGGGTACACTTTTGCGAATGGTTTATGCAACAAAGTGTCAACCCTAATTTTAGTGCAACGGTGCTGGTCACAGATGAGGCGTCGTTTCAACGAGATCATATTGTAAATTATCACAATCGGCATGTATGGGCTGACGTCAATCCTGACGCAACTGTTGAAGCAAGTCATCAACAAAGATTTTCTTGAATGTTTGGGTCGACATTGTTGGTGAGTGTTTGGTAGGGCCTCGTGTTCTTCCACCCATGCTCAACGGACAAAGTAGAGAATGTTCTACTTGATCTGTTAGCACATGTGTCTTTAGCCGTGCGACAAAACATGTACTTCTTGCGCGATAGAGCACCTCCTCATTTTAATGTTAATGTCCGCGCCTCCACGCTCCCCGAATCTAAACCCACTGGACTTTTATTTTTGGTGGCATTTGAAAGCCTTATGTATCGAACCCCATTACCAAATGTTTAGAGTCTCCGTGCCCGTATTATTGAAGGCTGCAAAACCATACGCAGTACTCCAGGGATACATCAGCGTATCCGGGATTCACTACGATGGTGGGCTGATGCATGTATCAATGCTCACGGAGGGCATATTGAGCATCTCCTGTGAGAGAGTTGCATATGGTACGCTGGTATGTTCTATTTTTGTGTGTTTCCCATGATTAATGAGTTGGAGAAAATGAGTTGTGACATGGTAACAAAGCGTTTCCAAACCCATGTTCATATAACATAATTTCTTCGTCTACGTGTGAGGAATGTGTCCAACAATTTGTACCGTACATTTTTGTTACATTCTGTATAACAATGGGATGTGCGGAGTGAAGCATTGTGATGAAAATATAAGTCTGCACTGCATTTCAATTCGTGATAAGAATGGTATGTCATTGTATTGATTGCGCGATGCAAAATGTATAGCAGTTGCATCGCTATAATGTGGTCGGTTAGATCAGCTGTCATTTCGTCAAAGAGTTGCAATGGCTTTGCTGAAAAGTATAGAAGGCGAAGCAGACCATTCAGCCAGGAAAACATGGGTTCCAGATATGACAGGTGGTATCATCTTATAACCACTCAACAGCAACACACAATATGTCGTGAGTCATAAGAAGGTTTCCACTAGATGCCAAAAATGCAGTACTGCCCTTATGCTGCATGCTTTGCTGTATACCATATCAAACAGTAAATCTACTAACAAGGTGTTAAATTCTAATACAAATCTGATGTGTTACACTCACATGACTTTCTCTACTCTGGTACAAACTATTTTTACAAACGCTTATTCTCCATATGCTTCATGTTAATCGAGATGTTAATCTTATTGCTAATTTTCTTGTAGATACAAGGGGAAATTGCTAGGCTTTAAACTATAGTCAAATATTTTAAGAGCTGGTTGCTATGTCGAGTATTCCATGCTGTTTGCATTTCCAGGACAAAAAAAAGGGAATAACGAATTCCCATTTGAGAAAAGGTATAAGTATTAGAAAATTTAAGGAAATAATAGGAAATATCTCGATAATGGTTCACTAAAAAAAAATGTAAATCACACAAATTGTGTATTTTAACGCTATCTACATTTTTTGTATAGTAAAATGCTGTCTCTCTCTTATGGTTTACCAGTTATGCAAAAGTCGTTCACAATGAAGAACCTTTTGGAGACATTCCCAGAAAAGTCAACATATACATTTTATTTGTCATGCAAGTATATTAAACATATAATATCATAATCAAAATTGTTAAGAGCCATTTTTGAGAAAATTAATGTTTTCGAAAAATGTTCCATGTAAAGGGTAAACTGGTGTGAGGGATTTTATTGAAAACTTTCGTGTCGCATCTCTGGAAGATACTGAACCTATATACCAAGTTTGGTATTTATCGGACTGTTCGTTTCTGAGTTATGCTGTTCACAGACACACAAACACAGAGACACATAAACACACAGACACACACACGAATATGTTTCCAAAAATGCTTTCTCTGAATGGTTCTCAAAACATGTATTTCCGGTGAAATCTCGGTATCGAATTTTTGGATGGAATACAAAACTTTCCCTATTTACTATACGTAGTAGAGAAAGTATTACTGTGCGGATACTTATAGACTTACTCTCGTGTTGAAGGCAGTGTATAGGGACACGCTTCTTAAAGATTTGATAGATTATATTTTATTTAAGAATTGCTAATAGAGAATGGCATGTGAATGTAATACATCAGATCCATTTTTTTAAATTCCAGGTTGAGTACTTCAAGTGATACAAGCATAGTATGTTGATTAAATAGTTTGTAAAATAATTATAATGACGGTCCGGAATTACACGATCGTGACGCCATCTGTAAGGCCGCACCCAAAGCGATCTAACACCTGTTAAGGCATCTTCAGTAAGTACTAAATGAACAAATGTAATGCTATGAATCATTTAACAAAGCGGAGACTGCAATATCCAAAACAAATATTTCCTCAACAGTAATTGTGAATACTGCAGCTTTCATTTGCCTTGAGGGCACACTCTGGAAATGGATGAGTGGTGTAGCAATTTGAAACACGACAACGCTAATTCAGTCACAAGTAACATAACATCGCCCAAGGCGAGTGATCGGCAAGCTGTAGAGGTTTTAACAAATTGCATTTGTGTGCACAAGTGCCTTTTGTTATACAACTCCATGTATATCATGAATAACTAGAAACAAAAATATCCCAAAGGCAAAAACCAACCTTTTTTGGGGATGGGTTTGATTATTATAACTTCTGCTACAAAGGAAACAAAAATTTGATGTGTTACATTCACATGACTTTCTCTACTCTTGTACAAACTATTTTTACAAACTCTTATTCTCCAGTTATTTCATATTAATCGAGATAAACATTTGCAGAAACGATCTTTTGACATGCAAAGAGAATTACAATTTTACACATAGCGACCACTTCTAAAAATATTTGACTATCGCTTAAGGCGTACTATGTTCCCCTTGTTTTGTATTTGCAAGGGCAATATAGAAATACAGTAGCCTTTAAGCATAGACATATCTCATAATAGCTGGTTCCTAGGTGCAGCACCATTCCCTTTGCCACAGACTAATACTCTTTGCATATCCAAGACAAAAAAAATGAATAACGAATTCCCATTTGAGAAAATAAGTATTGAAAATTTAAGGGAAAAACAAGCAATATCCCGGAAATGGTTCACTCAGCAACATAAACGTATATGACATAAATTGTGTATTTTAACGCCATCTACATTTTTGTGTAGTAAAATTTTGTCTATCTCTTATGGTTTACCAGTTATACAAAAGTCGTTCACAATGAAGAATACTTTTGGAGACATTCCCAGAAAATGCGAGATATACATTTTTTTTTGTCATGATAATATCTTAAACATATGATATTTTAATCAAAATCGTTAGAGACATTTTTGAGAAAATTAAAATTTTCGAAAAACGTTCCATGTAAAGAGTAATCTGGGGTGGGGGGATTTTCTTGAAAACCTTCGTGTCGCATATCTGGAAGATACTGAACCTAAATACCAAGTTTGGTGTTTATCCGACTGTTCGTTCTGAGTTATGCTGTTCACAGACACACACACACACACACACACACACACACACGCAGACACGCACACGGACATGTTTCCAAAAATGCTTTTTTTGGATTCAGGGGGTCTCAAAACATGTGTTTCCGGTGAAATCTCGGTATCCAATTTTTGAGTGGAATACAATACTTCGCCTGCTTACTATACGTAGTACAGAAAGTAAAAAACAAAAATTACAAAAAAGTTTCCATGTAAAGGGTGCTTTGGAGTGGGGGAATTTTCTTGAAAATCATTTGGAATCTTTGGAATATATTGATATCAACCCTTTATTGTCCTTCGACCAAGCATCCACGCCATCTCTCCGGCACCTCCATACGCCAAGTAAACTGGATGGACGCACTTGTGAAACATGAAAAGGAAATGATGGAAATTAGGAATAGTACCTCTTGTCGATACCTCGATAGTCAGGATGGTGTTAAAATACGTCTAGTACTTTTGGATAAACCTTCAATCCTTTACAGTTTTGCATTACTGAAAGTTGTTCCGTTTAACTTCATGGTAGTTAAGGAATGAGAGACTTGACGTTATTGCCACGAAAATCCCCAAACATTTACTGGACTATAGTTTGAGGCAGTACTTTTAACACTTAAATGATTTCTGTGCAAAGATATAATATAAAATATAATAACATCCCGTCTTAAAGCAATATGTGTATGTAATAATATATAAATAGTATGTATATAAATGATTATATTATTATGCACAGGTTTAACAATGTTATGTGAATGTATTACGTAATCTAATAATGTAGGACCTCTGAGAATAATAGGTTTAAAGTTGCTAACAATGAGGTAACAATGACGTAGCCTTGAGGCAATAATGAACTTGAAAGTTTAATAATGCTACTAGCCATTCTTGGAAATAATAATGTAATTTTTGAGACAGTTTATAAAATAGGCAATCAACAACCAGAAAGAAGTTTAAGTTAAATGAAAGTATTCTATTGGAATAGGATTAGCCAATCAGAAACTGAAATAGGGCTAAATTATACAAATTCAGAAGTCAGTTGCTAGCAGACAGCGTTACTAACCGGACGCGAAACGCGTCCTCGAGAAGTTTAATACGTATTCAGTGTGAGACAAAAATAGTTTACGTGTTAAAAAGTGCAAGTAATAAATAAAGAATCTCACAGCTCTCTATATCAGTGAAGTGTTATTTTAATCGTTTTAAGTTATTAATAAATGGAGTGAAGTACAAATTATAATCTGTGTAAGCCTACATTTTTAGCCGCACCACTCCCTGCAAAGAATTCCATGTCTCTAACAATAATACTGACGCAGTCGAGGCAAACATAAATATATAATATTTAAAGAAACAGTAAAAATACAGGGTTAATATTTTTAAACTTGGGGCGAAGGCTACCGGAAGCTTTTTTAACATACCTACGGTTGCATCTACTTCAAGTTCGGCTCCCCAACAGTCTAAATAGAATACAAGACCCCATAAAATTAACCTTCTTCAAACTGACGACCAAACGTGGTGCAAACAACGTAATAATATTAACCTTCTTCAAGTTCTTGATAGACCTTGACTGCGTTTCCTGTGGCTGAATCAATGCCACGTTCCATAGTCTCTTGCGTCTAAACGAAAACATGCAAAACAATGGGGAAGCAATAGAGATAGTCATGTAATATGCAGCGTTAACTGAGTTGTGAATCAAGTTGATGCACTAAATCATGTTTCTGCAATAGTCTCACTCTCAGCCATTACATTTACCTACTCTGGTGACCAGAATGTGTGAATCTAGGAGAAATAAATCAGAATTTAGGACGTGAGATAGTACAGCGCATGGAAATATTTGTTATTTTTAGTTTGTTTGAGCTCATGTAAAATATATATTAGTTTATATTTTCAAGACTGCAGAGTAAATAAAATATGGATAGAAAATCCTTAAAAGGAAATTTTTCAACACAAAGTACAGTTACACTATTATTATTTACTCTTTAATTATATTAAAATGCGCTGCCAATTGAAGAATGTCAATCAGGAACAATTTCGGAATTGGTTACAGGTGTTTATACTTACACAGAAAAGTACAACTCTCGTCTTTACAGATTTTACAAAATGAGTGTCGAGTATTTGAATAGCGACAAATTCTGGTATTACCTGTAGTAGTCTTTGATTCTGGCCCTGCGTTAGGGCGCCAGTTTGCGGTAGTATTTCGCGGTACAGGATCTGTACGAATGGTCCCGGAGTAGTATTAGTCCCGGATGAGCCAATTGATTTAACGATAATCCTGCCGCTAGGGGCGCTGGTGTCGCTAGTGTCGGTGCGTGCGACGGCGGCGGCGGTGTGTTTGAAAAGCGCCCTGAGCGGTAGGATTATCGTTAAATCGGTTGGCTCATCCGGGACGAGTTGAAAGAATTGAGGAAGTGACGTGGAGTGTTTTTGATTGGTTCGTTAATTTGGGGTGGGAGATGGAGGAAGGGAGATGGAGGAGTATGGAGGTCGCGTGATGGAGAGGAGCTGGGTGGCGAGGTGTTGTCTGTGCGGAGGTCGGTACTGAAAGAGGGGTAAAGATGGGGAGCGAGGGATAAAAAGTGTAACAGAAAGTGACGTGTGAAGTTGTGATTGGTGGGAATAAGAAGTGATTTTATTGGTGGAAAGGAGCAAATGAAGGTTGTTGATTGGTAAGAATAAGAGGGATTATGATTGGTGGAAAAGAAAAAGTTGTGGGAGTGGGGTATGTTGGAGGTGATGGGAAAGGTGAGTTTTGCTAGCAGCAAGATTTGCAAAAGCCTGTCTTGAACTGATCAGCAATTTTTGAACGTCGGATGGTAGTTTTCTTGAGTGGATAGAGAGATGGGGGCGATATGAGATGCGGTGGCGAAAATGGGAACTAGACAAGGTTGTTGAGACAAGAGGTTTAAGGACGAGGAAATTTGGAGGTTAGTGGTGAACACGGCGGTCGCAAGAGGTGGGGGTAAGGAGACGCAGTGGTGAGAATGGGAACTAAAAGAAGATGGGGGTAGCAAGAGTTTTAGAAGAGTAGATTTTGAGGTTAAAATAGTGGGAACTAAAAATGGCGGAGGGTCTGCGACAAGGAGATGCGGTGAGAACTAAACAAGATGGCGGTCGCAAGAGGAGGGTAAGGAGATTTGAGGTTACAGTACGAAAACACGAAAGGATATATTCCTACGCCAAGCAGGTCCGAAAAATAATTATGCGTGTGGTACTTACCTGTTACCGGTGTGGATGCGTCACCAAAAGCGCGGCACGCGAGGCGGAAAAATAAAAGCAAACTGTTTTTGAAAATGCTTAACCAGCTTTAAGATCAACCAACATCACTACGCACTGATATACCTAGGTTTTTAAAGCGGTACAGACACCCTTTGCAGAGGCGTAATTTAACTATACCAAAAACCTGGTACTGGACCATCGTGATGGTCGCTAGCGTACGTAGGAGCAGGGTTCTCAAGCCGGTCGAAAGCGGTCAAAAACGTGTACGACGTAGGTGTTCGCAGTAGCTGCTGTCGAGTCAACCGTCGAGGTGTGAATAAACGAGATCTGTTCTCGCCGGCAATTTGGTTCGGAGATGTGAGCAGCGGCGAGGTGTTGTGTGTGCGGAGGTCGGGACTGAAAGAGGGAAAAGATGGGGAGCGAGGGATAAAAAGTGTAACAGAAAGTGACGTGTGAAGTTGTGATTGGTGGGAATAAGAAGTGATTTTATTGGTGGAAAGGAGCAAATGAAAGTTGCTGATTGGTAAGAATAAGAGAGGTTATGATTGGTGGAAAGAAAAAGGAATGGGGTATGTTGGAGGTGATGGGAAAGGTAAGTTTTGCTAGCAACAAGATTTGCAAAAGCCTGTCGTGAACTGATCAGCAATTTTTGAACGTTGGATGGTAGTTTTCTTGAGTGGATAGAGAGATGGGGCGATATGAGATGCGGTGGCGAAAATGGGAACTAAACAAGGTGGTTGAGACAAGAGGTTTAAGGACGAGGAAATTTGGAGGTTAGTGGTGAACATGGCGGTCGCAAGAGGTGGGGGTAAGGAGACGCGGTGGTGAGAATGGGAACTAAAAGAAGATGGCGGTAGCAAGAGGTTAGAAGAGTAGATTTTGAGGTTAAAATAGCGGGAACTAAAAATGGCGGAGGGTCTGCGACAAGGAGATGCGGTGAGAACTAAACAAGATGGCGGACGCAAGAGGAGGGTAAGGAGGTTTGAGGTTACAGTACCAAAACACGAAAGGATATATTCCTACGCCAAGCAGGTCCGAAAAATAATTATGCGTGTGTTACTTACCTGTTACCGGTGTGGATGCGTCACCAAAAGCGCGGCACGCGAGGCGGAAAAATAAAAGCAAACTGTTTTTGAAAATGCTTAACCAGCTTTAAGATCAACCAACATCACTACGCACTGATATACCTAGGTTTTTAAAGCGGTACAGACACCCTTTGCAGAGGCGTAATTTAACTATACCAAAACCTGGTACTGGACCATCGTGATGGTCGCTAGCGTACGTAGGAGCAGGGTTCTCAAGCCGGTCGAAAGCGGTCAAAAACGTGTACGACGTAGGTGTTGGCAGTAGCTGCTGCCGAGGCAACCGTCGAGGTGCGAATGAACGAGATCTGTTCTTGCAGGCAATCTGGTTGAGAGATGAGAGGCGCGGTGGTAAAAATGTGAACTAAATAAGATGGCGGAGGCACGAAGTTGAGGTTAAGGAGCGGCGAGGTGTTGACTGTGCGGCGGTTGGGGTCTGAAAGAGGGGGAAAGATGGCGAACGAGGGATAAAAAGTATAACAGAAAGTGACGTGTGAAGTTGTCATTGGTGGGAATAAGAAGTGATGTTATTGGTGGAAAGGAACAAATGAAAGTTGCTGATTGGCGAGAATAAGAGAGATTATGATTGGTGGAAAGAAAAAAAGGTGTGGGAGTGGGGTATGTTGGAGGTGATGGAAAAGGCAAGTTTTGCTACCAACAACATTTGCAAAAGCCTATCCAGAACTCATCAGCAATTTTAAATAACTAGTGTTTCGGGGGTTTTCTCTGGTTGGTAGACGAATGCAAGCTGTTTCTACCATACTTATATTATTGGTCTTTTTCCTTTTTTTTTTTTAAAATGACTAGTTTTTTTTTTTTTTTTTTTTTTTGGGAGTTTTCTGCGGATGGTAAACAAATGCAAGCTCTTTCTGCTTTTTCATAGGTTTTCCCTGGTTGGTAGGCGTTTTCTGTACTGGTTGACGAAGGCGTTTCTAATTTTGGAGGTTTTCTCAGGTTTTTAGCGGTTGTCCCTGCCCGGTAGGCAAATGATGAAGTTTTACCTTGTCGGCGCACGGATACTAGGCACGTACTGGCGCGCACACACACACACACACAGAGAGACAGACAGACACACAGACAGGCACACACACACGGACATGTTTCCAAAAATGCTTTTTTTTTTTTTTTTTTTGATTCAGGAGGTCTCAAAACGTGTATTTCCGGTGAAATCTCGGTATCGAATTTTTGGGCGGAATGCAATACTTCCCCTACTTACTATACGTAGTAGAGAAAGTAAAAAAGTATTGAAAAATTTAAGGAAATAACAAGCAATATCTCAAAAGTGTACTATCTTGTTTTCAAGGGTTTTCCAGATCGGTAAGCGTTAGAATACTCTTAGAGCTTTTTTCAGGTTTTTTAGCGGTTGTCCCTGGCCGGTAGGCAATTGATAAAGTTTTTCTATAACGTCGTCGTTTTGGCTTGTGGCGCACGGTTCCTAGGCACGTACTCGCGCGCGCGCACACACACACACACACACACACACACACACTAAAATAGTAGCGTATAAAAAAAACTGATTTGTTACACTCACATAACTTTCTCTACTCTTGTACAATCTAATTGGTAGCTTTTAAGCGATAGTCAAATATTTTAACGCTGGTTGCTATGTGGCGAATTCCATTCTGTTTGCATGTTCAGGACATAAAAAAAATGAATAAACGAATTTGAGAAAAAGTATAAGTATTGGAAAATTTAAGGAAATAACAAGCAATATCTCGAAAACGGTTCACTCAACAAAAGAAACGTATATGACATAAGTTGTGTATTTTAACGCGATCTACATTTTTTGTGTAGTAAAATTTTGTCTATCTCTTATGGTTTACCAGTTATGCAAAAAAGTCGTTCACAATGAAGAATATTTTTGGAGACATTCCCAGAAAATTCGAGATATACATTTTATTTGACATGACAATATCTTAAACATATGATGTTTTAATCAAAATCGTTAGAGCCGTTTTTGAGAAAATTAAAATTTTCGAAAAATGTTCCATGTAAAGGGTAGTCTGGGGTGGGGGGATTTTCTTGAAAACCTTCGTGTCGCATCTCTGGAAGATACTGAACCTAAATACCAAGTTTGGTGTTTATCCGACTGTTCGTTTTCGAGTTATGCTGTTCACAGACACACAGACACACAGACACACAGACAGACACACACACGGACATGTTTCCAAAAATGCTTTTTTTTTTTTGGATTCAGAGATTCTCAAAACATGTATTTCCAGTGAAATCTCGGTAACGAATTTTTGGGTGGAATGCAATACTTCCCCTACTTACTATACGTAGTAGAGAAAGTAAAAATGAATAACGCATTTGAGAAAAAGTATAAGTATTGGAAAATTTAAGGAAATAACAAGCAATATCTCGAAAATGGTTCACTCAACTAAAAAAAAATGTATATGACATAAATTGTGTATTTTAACGCGATCTACATTTTTTGTGTAGTAAAATTTTGGCTATCTCTTATGGTTTACCAGTTATGCATACTGAACCTAAATACCAAGTTTGGTGTTTATCCGACTGTTCGTTTTTGAGTTATGCTGTTCACAGACACACAGACGCACAGACAGACAGACACACAGACACACAGACACACAGACAGACACACACACGGACATGTTTCCAAAAATGCTTTTTTTTTTTCTGGATTCAGTGATTCTCAAAACATGTATTTCCAGTGAAATCTCGGTATCGAATTTTTGGGTGGAATGCAATACTTCCCCTACTTACTATACGTAGTAGAGAAAGTAAAAATGAATAACGCATTTGAGAAAAAGTATAAGTATTGGAAAATTTAAAGGAAATAACAAGCAATATCTCGAAAAACGGTTCACTCAACAAAATAAATGTATATGGCATAAGTTGTGTATTTTAACGCGATCTACATTTTTTGTGTAGCAAACTTTTGTCTATCTCTTACGGTTTATCAGTTATGAAAAAGTCGTTCACAATGAAGAATTCTTTTGGAGACATTCCCAGAAAATTCGAGATATACATTTCATTTCTCTCGACATTATCTTAAATATATGATATTTTCATCAAAATCGTTAGAGCCATTTTTTAATACAAAGAGAACGGGATTTCACAAGTGAAACAGTACTGTGATAACGATACCACTGAAACAAAAAAAAAAATCTGATGTGTAACACTCACATGACTTTCTCAACTCTTGTACAAAGTATTTTTACAAACGCTTATTCCCCATCTAGTTCATGTTAATCGAGATAAACATATGCAAAATCTATTTTATTGCTAATTTTCTTGTATAAAAAAAAAAATCTGATGTGTAACACTCACATGACGTTCTCTACTCTTGTACAAAGTATTTTTACAAACGCTTATGCTCCATCTAGTTCATGTTAATCGAGATAAACATTTGCAAACTCTATTTTATTGCTAATTTTCTTGTAGATGTAGGGGAAAATATATTTACAAGGGGAATATAGAAAAACAGTAGCCTTTAAGCACATACATATCTCTTAATAGCTGGTTGCTATGTGCAACACCATTCTTTTTGCCACAGATTAATACTGTTTGCATATCAAAGACAAAAAAAAATGAATAACGAAGTCCCATTTGAGAAAATAAATATTGGAAAATTAACAAACAATATCTCGAAAACGGTTCACTCAACAACAAAAATGTATATTACATAAGATGTGTATTTTAACGCGATCTACATTTTTTGTGTAGTAAAATTTGTCTATCTCTTACGGTTTTTCAGTTATGAAAAAGACGTTCACAATGAAGAATACTTTTGGAGACATTCCCAGAAAATTCGAGATATACATTTCATTTCTCACGACATTATATTAAACATACGATATTTTTCATCAAAATCGTTAGAGCCATTTTTTTTAATACAAAGAGAACGGGATTTCACAAGTGAAACAGTACTGTGATAACGATACCAACAAAACTAATTATTATTCACCCACTGAAACACATAAAAAAAAAATCTGATGTGTAACACTCACATGACTTTTCTCATCTCTTGTACAAAGTATTTTTACAAACGCTTATTCCCCATCTAGTTCATGTTAATCGAGATAAACATTTGCAAACTCTGTTTTATTGCTAATTTTGTTGTAGATGTAGGGAAAATATATTTACAAGGGGAATATAGAAAAACAGTAGCCTTTAAGCACATACATATCTCTTAATAGCTGGTTGCTATGTGCAGTACCATTCTTTTTGCCACAGATTAATACTCTTTGCATATCAAAGACAAAAAAAAAATGAATAACGAATTCCCATTTGAGAAAATAACTATTGGAAAATTTAAGTAAATAACAAGCAATATCTCGAAAACGGTTCACTCAACAATAAAGATGTATATGACATAAGTTGTGTATTTTAACGCGATCTACATACTTTCGTACTCACCTATAAGATATAGAGGGTAGAGGTCGTACGAACGTAGCACTTTGAGAATCTATATTCAACAGTTGGTGTTACTCCTTAGAAAGGAGTATCTGCTGATTTTTATTTAATTCTTTACATTTTACATAACACGTATGCACTGGCACAACACAAAAGCACTACACACAATACTCAGTTTTAATATTTGCACTAATAACATCAGGAATAACTGAAGTCTGCAAACAGTCATTTCCCATGTGCAGCCTTACGTACAGAAAACGTGTGTGGCTGATCTATGTGTAAAAAGAGCCTGAGAGCGGATGTACGTCAGCGGTAAAATCTTTTAAATGCATTTTTATTGGCGATGGTAGAAATCGTGCAGTGGTGGATCGTGAAAATTCATATAAATGGATGTATCACCTCATAATAAGCCTCTATATACCAAGAATATTGAGTTTTTAAAAAGTCAGCAACTGTACCTGTGTTTCTATACGTGAACGTCAGATGGCAGCTTCGATACGTGTCCACGGAGACCTTAGTGCTAGGCAACTGTACCTCTGTTTCTATACGTGAACGGCAGATTGCAGCTTCGATACGTGTCCACGGAGACCTTAGTGCTAGGCAACTGTACCTCTGTTTCTATACGTGAACGGCAGATTGCAGCTTCGATACGTGTCCACGGAGACCTTAGTGCTAGGCAACTGCACCTCTGTTTCTATACGTGAACGGCAGATTGCAGCTTCGATACGTGTCCACGGAGACCTTAGCGCTAGGCAACTGCACCTCTGTTTCTATACGTGAACGGCAGATTGCAGCTTCGATACGTGTCCACGGAGACCTTAGTGCTAGGCAACTGTACCTCTGTTTCTATACGTGAACGGCAGATTGCAGCTTCGATACGTGTCCACGGAGACCTTAGTGCTAGGCAACTGTACCTCTGTTTCTATACGTGAACGGCAGATTGCAGCTTCGATACGTGTCCACGGAGACCTTAGTGCTAGGCAACTGCACCTCTGTTTCTATACGTGAACGGCAGATTGCAGCTTCGATACGTATCCACGGAGACCTTAGTGCTAGGCAACTGCACCTCTGTTTCTATACGTGAACGGCAGATTGCAGCTTCAATACGTGTCCACGGAGACCTTAGTGCTAGGCAACTGTACCTCTGTTTCTATACGTGAACGGGAGATTGCAGCTTCGATACGTGTCCACGGAGACCTTAGTGCTAGGCAACTGCACCTCTGTTTCTATACGTGAACGTCAGATTGCAGCTTCGATACGTGTCCACGGAGACCTTAGTGCTAGGCAACTGCACCTCTGTTTCTATACGTGAACGGCAGATTGCAGCTTCGATACGTATCCACGGGGACCTTAGTGCTAGGGAACTGCACCTCTGTTTGTATACGTGAACGGCAGATTGCAGCTTCAATACGTGTACACGGAGACCTTAGTGCTAGGCAGCTGTACCTCTGTTTCTATACGTGAACGGCAGATTGCAGCTTCGATACGTGTCCACGGAGATCTTAGTGCTAGGCAGCTATACCTGTTTCTATACGTCAACGGCAGATTGCAGCTTCGATACGTGTTCACGGAGACCTTAGTGCTAGGCAACTGTACCTGTGTTTCTATACGTGTCCACGGAGACCTTAGTGCTAGACAACTGTACCTCTGTTTCTATACGTGAACGGCAGATTGCAGCTTCAATACGTGTCCACGGAGACCTTAGTGCTAGTGCTAGGCAACTATACCTCTGTTTCTATACGTGAACGGCAGATTGCAGGTTCGATACGTGTCCACGGAGATCTTAGTGCTAGGCAACTATACCTGTTTCTATACGTGAACGGCAGATTGCAGCTTCGATACGTGTCCACGGAGACCTTAGTGCTAGGCAACTGTACCTGTGTTTCTATACGTGAACGTCAGATGGCAGCTTCGATACGTGTCCACGGAGACCTTAGTGTTAGGCAACTGTACCTCTGTTTCTATACGTGAACGGCAGATTGCAGCTTCGATACGTGTCCACGGAGACCTTTCGCTTCAGGTGACAAAATAACACTAGGCACTTGTGTGCCGTGGTGTAAGCCGCAATCACGGTATTGGTAGCGTGGATCTCCTTGGGGCTCTCCTCGGAGTTACCTCAACACCACGTACATGACCTGGTTCGTCACGGGTACGCAGGTCTGCACTACCACTTCCTCGGCGTTGAGCAGGCCCAGGAGGCGATCGTACCGGTACACCAGCTAGCACGTGGACATGTTATCGCGCTGTGGTGTTGCGTGTGCGAGGTATGGAAACTCAAGGACGCAAAACATGCACGACCGAGGGTTAAAAAGCAGAACAAGTAGTGACGTGGAGCGTTGTGATTGGTGTAAATAAGACGATCTCTGATAGGTGGACAAATTGAAATAACGTGATGTGATAGGCGAAAATAAAATCAAAGGTGATTGGATGAAAAATGACGAGAAGGAATTAGCGGTGAATTTGTGAACTAAGATGGCGAAGATTTTTTTTTTTTTTAAAAAAAAGGATAATATAAGTACGGCAACTGTAACGGTTTACGGCAAACGCGCGCCGCGCAATGCGTCACGCCGGGCATCTTGCTCAATATGATTTTTGTTTTATTGCCCGGGCGTGACGCATTGCGCGGCGCGCGTTTGCCGTAAACCGTTACAGTTGCCGTACTTATATTATCCTTTTTTTTAAAAAAAAAAAAAATCTTCGCCATCTTAGTTCACAAATTCACCGCTAATTCCTTCTCGTCATTTTTCATCCAATCACCTTTGATTTTATTTTCGCCTATCACATCACGTTATTTCAATTTGTCCACCTATCAGAGATCGTCTTATTTACACCAATCACAACGCTCCACGTCACTACTTGTTCTGCTTTTTAACCCTCGGTCGTGCATGTTTTGCGTCCTTGAGTTTCCATACCTCGCACACGCAACACCACAGCGCGATAACATGTCCACGTGCTAGCTGGTGTACCGGTACGATCGCCTCCTGGGCCTGCTCAACGCCGAGGAAGTGGTAGTGCAGACCTGCGTACCCGTGACGAACCAGGTCATGTACGTGGTGTTGAGGTAACTCCGAGGAGAGCCCCAAGGAGATCCACGCTACCAATACCGTGATTGCGGCTTACACCACGGCACACAAGTGCCTAGTGTTATTTTGTCACCTGAAGCGAAAGGTCTCCGTGGACACGTATCGAAGCTGCAATCTGCCGTTCACGTATAGAAACAGAGGTACAGTTGCCTAACACTAAGGTCTCCGTGGACACGTATCGAAGCTGCCATCTGACGTTCACGTATAGAAACACAGGTACAGTTGCCTAGCACTAAGGTCTCCGTGGACACGTATCGAAGCTGCAATCTGCCGTTCACGTATAGAAACAGGTATAGTTGCCTAGCACTAAGATCTCCGTGGACACGTATCGAACCTGCAATCTCCCGTTCACGTATAGAAACAGAGGTATAGTTGCCTAGCACTAGCACTAAGGTCTCCGTGGACACGTATTGAAGCTGCAATCTGCCGTTCACGTATAGAAACAGAGGTACAGTTGTCTAGCACTAAGGTCTCCGTGGACACGTATAGAAACACAGGTACAGTTGCCTAGCACTAAGGTCTCCGTGAACACGTATCGAAGCTGCAATCTGCCGTTGACGTATAGAAACAGGTATAGCTGCCTAGCACTAAGATCTCCGTGGACACGTATCGAAGCTGCAATCTGCCGTTCACGTATAGAAACAGAGGTACAGCTGCCTAGCACTAAGGTCTCCGTGTACACGTATTGAAGCTGCAATCTGCCGTTCACGTATACAAACAGAGGTGCAGTTCCCTAGCACTAAGGTCCCCGTGGATACGTATCGAAGCTGCAATCTGCCGTTCACGTATAGAAACAGAGGTGCAGTTGCCTAGCACTAAGGTCTCCGTGGACACGTATCGAAGCTGCAATCTGACGTTCACGTATAGAAACAGAGGTGCAGTTGCCTAGCACTAAGGTCTCCGTGGACACGTATCGAAGCTGCAATCTCCCGTTCACGTATAGAAACAGAGGTACAGTTGCCTAGCACTAAGGTCTCCGTGGACACGTATTGAAGCTGCAATCTGCCGTTCACGTATAGAAACAGAGGTGCAGTTGCCTAGCACTAAGGTCTCCGTGGATACGTATCGAAGCTGCAATCTGCCGTTCACGTATAGAAACAGAGGTGCAGTTGCCTAGCACTAAGGTCTCCGTGGACACGTATCGAAGCTGCAATCTGCCGTTCACGTATAGAAACAGAGGTACAGTTGCCTAGCACTAAGGTCTCCGTGGACACGTATCGAAGCTGCAATCTGCCGTTCACGTATAGAAACAGAGGTACAGTTGCCTAGCACTAAGGTCTCCGTGGACACGTATCGAAGCTGCAATCTGCCGTTCACGTATAGAAACAGAGGTGCAGTTGCCTAGCGCTAAGGTCTCCGTGGACACGTATCGAAGCTGCAATCTGCCGTTCACGTATAGAAACAGAGGTGCAGTTGCCTAGCACTAAGGTCTCCGTGGACACGTATCGAAGCTGCAATCTGCCGTTCACGTATAGAAACAGAGGTACAGTTGCCTAGCACTAAGGTCTCCGTGGACACGTATCGAAGCTGCAATCTGCCGTTCACGTATAGAAACAGAGGTACAGTTGCCTAGCACTAAGGTCTCCGTGGACACGTATCGAAGCTGCCATCTGACGTTCACGTATAGAAACACAGGTACAGTTGCTGACTTTTTAAAAACTCAATATTCTTGGTATATAGAGGCTTATTATGAGGTGATACATCCATTTATATGAATTTTCACGATCCACCACTGCACGATTTCTACCATCGCCAATAAAAATGCATTTAAAAGATTTTACCGCTGACGTACATCCGCTCTCAGGCTCTTTTTACACATAGATCAGCCACACACGTTTTCTGTACGTAAGGCTGCACATGGGAAATGACTGTTTGCAGACTTCAGTTATTCCTGATGTTATTAGTGCAAATATTAAAACTGAGTATTGTGTGTAGTGCTTTTGTGTTGTGCCAGTGCATACGTGTTATGTAAAATGTAAAGAATTAAATAAAAATCAGCAGATACTCCTTTCTAAGGAGTAACACCAACTGTTGAATATAGATTCTCAAAGTGCTACGTTCGTACGACCTCTACCCTCTATATCTTATAGGTGAGTACGAAAGTATGTAGATCGCGTTAAAATACACAACTTATGTCATATACATCTTTATTGTTGAGTGAACCGTTTTCGAGATATTGCTTGTTATTTACTTAAATTTTCCAATAGTTATTTTCTCAAATGGGAATTCGTTATTCATTTTTTTTTTGTCTTTGATATGCAAAGAGTATTAATCTGTGGCAAAAAGAATGGTACTGCACATAGCAACCAGCTATTAAGAGATATGTATGTGCTTAAAGGCTACTGTTTTTCTATATTCCCCTTGTAAATATATTTTCCCTACATCTACAACAAAATTAGCAATAAAACAGAGTTTGCAAATGTTTATCTCGATTAACATGAACTAGATGGGGAATAAGCGTTTGTAAAAATACTTTGTACAAGAGATGAGAAAAGTCATGTGAGTGTTACACATCAGATTTTTTTTTTATGTGTTTCAGTGGGTGAATAATAATTAGTTTTGTTGGTATCGTTATCACAGTACTGTTTCACTTGTGAAATCCCGTTCTCTTTGTATTAAAAAAAATGGCTCTAACGATTTTGATGAAAAATATCGTATGTTTAATATAATGTCGTGAGAAATGAAATGTATATCTCGAATTTTCTGGGAATGTCTCCAAAAGTATTCTTCATTGTGAACGTCTTTTTCATAACTGAAAAACCGTAAGAGATAGACAAAATTTTACTACACAAAAAATGTAGATCGCGTTAAAATACACATCTTATGTAATATACATTTTTGTTGTTGAGTGAACCGTTTTCGAGATATTGTTTGTTAATTTTCCAATATTTATTTTCTCAAATGGGACTTCGTTATTCATTTTTTTTTTGTCTTTGATATGCAAACAGTATTAATCTGTGGCAAAAAGAATGGTGTTGCACATAGCAACCAGCTATTAAGAGATATGTATGTGCTTAAAGGCTACTGTTTTTCTATATTCCCCTTGTAAATATATTTTCCCCTACATCTACAAGAAAATTAGCAATAAAATAGAGTTTGCAAATGTTTATCTCGATTAACATGAACTAGATGGAGCATAAGCGTTTGTAAAAATACTTTGTACAAGAGTAGAGAACGTCATGTGAGTGTTACACATCAGATTTTTTTTTTATACAAGAAAATTAGCAATAAAATAGATTTTGCATATGTTTATCTCGATTAACATGAACTAGATGGGGAATAAGCGTTTGTAAAAATACTTTGTACAAGAGTTGAGAAAGTCATGTGAGTGTTACACATCAGATTTTTTTTTTGTTTCAGTGGTATCGTTATCACAGTACTGTTTCACTTGTGAAATCCCGTTCTCTTTGTATTAAAAAATGGCTCTAACGATTTTGATGAAAATATCATATATTTAAGATAATGTCGAGAGAAATGAAATGTATATCTCGAATTTTCTGGGAATGTCTCCAAAAGAATTCTTCATTGTGAACGACTTTTTCATAACTGATAAACCGTAAGAGATAGACAAAAGTTTGCTACACAAAAAATGTAGATCGCGTTAAAATACACAACTTATGCCATATACATTTATTTTGTTGAGTGAACCGTTTTTCGAGATATTGCTTGTTATTTCCTTTAAATTTTCCAATACTTATACTTTTTCTCAAATGCGTTATTCATTTTTACTTTCTCTACTACGTATAGTAAGTAGGGGAAGTATTGCATTCCACCCAAAAATTCGATACCGAGATTTCACTGGAAATACATGTTTTGAGAATCACTGAATCCAGAAAAAAAAAAGCATTTTTGGAAACATGTCCGTGTGTGTGTCTGTCTGTGTGTCTGTGTGTCTGTGTGTCTGTCTGTCTGTGCGTCTGTGTGTCTGTGAACAGCATAACTCAAAAACGAACAGTCGGATAAACACCAAACTTGGTATTTAGGTTCAGTATGCATAACTGGTAAACCATAAGAGATAGCCAAAATTTTACTACACAAAAAATGTAGATCGCGTTAAAATACACAATTTATGTCATATACATTTTTTTTTAGTTGAGTGAACCATTTTCGAGATATTGCTTGTTATTTCCTTAAATTTTCCAATACTTATACTTTTTCTCAAATGCGTTATTCATTTTTACTTTCTCTACTACGTATAGTAAGTAGGGGAAGTATTGCATTCCACCCAAAAATTCGTTACCGAGATTTCACTGGAAATACATGTTTTGAGAATCTCTGAATCCAAAAAAAAAAAAGCATTTTTGGAAACATGTCCGTGTGTGTGTCTGTCTGTGTGTCTGTGTGTCTGTGTGTCTGTGAACAGCATAACTCGAAAACGAACAGTCGGATAAACACCAAACTTGGTATTTAGGTTCAGTATCTTCCAGAGATGCGACACGAAGGTTTTCAAGAAAATCCCCCCACCCCAGACTACCCTTTACATGGAACATTTTTCGAAAATTTTAATTTTCTCAAAAACGGCTCTAACGATTTTGATTAAAACATCATATGTTTAAGATATTGTCATGTCAAATAAAATGTATATCTCGAATTTTCTGGGAATGTCTCCAAAAATATTCTTCATTGTGAACGACTTTTTTGCATAACTGGTAAACCATAAGAGATAGACAAAATTTTACTACACAAAAAATGTAGATCGCGTTAAAATACACAACTTATGTCATATACGTTTCTTTTGTTGAGTGAACCGTTTTCGAGATATTGCTTGTTATTTCCTTAAATTTTCCAATACTTATACTTTTTCTCAAATTCGTTTATTCATTTTTTTTATGTCCTGAACATGCAAACAGAATGGAATTCGCCACATAGCAACCAGCGTTAAAATATTTGACTATCGCTTAAAAGCTACCAATTAGATTGTACAAGAGTAGAGAAAGTTATGTGAGTGTAACAAATCAGTTTTTTTTATACGCTACTATTTTAGTGTGTGTGTGTGTGTGTGTGTGTGTGCGCGCGCGCGAGTACGTGCCTAGGAACCGTGCGCCACAAGCCAAAACGACGACGTTATAGAAAAACTTTATCAATTGCCTACCGGCCAGGGACAACCGCTAAAAAACCTGAAAAAAGCTCTAAGAGTATTCTAACGCTTACCGATCTGGAAAACCCTTGAAAACAAGATAGTACACTTTTGAGATATTGCTTGTTATTTCCTTAAATTTTTCAATACTTTTTTACTTTCTCTACTACGTATAGTAAGTAGGGGAAGTATTGCATTCCGCCCAAAAATTCGATACCGAGATTTCACCGGAAATACACGTTTTGAGACCTCCTGAATCAAAAAAAAAAAAAAAAAAGCATTTTTGGAAACATGTCCGTGTGTGTGTGCCTGTCTGTGTGTCTGTCTGTCTCTCTGTGTGTGTGTGTGTGTGCGCGCCAGTACGTGCCTAGTATCCGTGCGCCGACAAGGTAAAACTTCATCATTTGCCTACCGGGCAGGGACAACCGCTAAAAACCTGAGAAAACCTCCAAAATTAGAAACGCCTTCGTCAACCAGTACAGAAAACGCCTACCAACCAGGGAAAACCTATGAAAAAGCAGAAAGAGCTTGCATTTGTTTACCATCCGCAGAAAACTCCCAAAAAAAAAAAAAAAAAAAAACTAGTCATTTTAAAAAAAAAAAAGGAAAAAGACCAATAATATAAGTATGGTAGAAACAGCTTGCATTCGTCTACCAACCAGAGAAAACCCCCGAAACACTAGTTATTTAAAATTGCTGATGAGTTCTGGATAGGCTTTTGCAAATGTTGTTGGTAGCAAAACTTGCCTTTTCCATCACCTCCAACATACCCCACTCCCACACCTTTTTTTCTTTCCACCAATCATAATCTCTCTTATTCTCGCCAATCAGCAACTTTCATTTGTTCCTTTCCACCAATAACATCACTTCTTATTCCCACCAATGACAACTTCACACGTCACTTTCTGTTATACTTTTTATCCCTCGTTCGCCATCTTTCCCCCTCTTTCAGACCCCAACCACCGCACAGTCAACACCTCGCCGCTCCTTAACCTCAACTTCGTGCCTCCGCCATCTTATTTAGTTCACATTTTTACCACCGCGCCTCTCATCTCTCAACCAGATTGCCTGCAAGAACAGATCTCGTTCATTCGCACCTCGACGGTTGCCTCGGCAGCAGCTACTGCCAACACCTACGTCGTACACGTTTTTGACCGCTTTCGACCGGCTTGAGAACCCTGCTCCTACGTACGCTAGCGACCATCACGATGGTCCAGTACCAGGTTTTGGTATAGTTAAATTACGCCTCTGCAAAGGGTGTCTGTACCGCTTTAAAAACCTAGGTATATCAGTGCGTAGTGATGTTGGTTGATCTTAAAGCTGGTTAAGCATTTTCAAAAACAGTTTGCTTTTATTTTTCCGCCTCGCGTGCCGCGCTTTTGGTGACGCATCCACACCGGTAACAGGTAAGTAACACACGCATAATTATTTTTCGGACCTGCTTGGCGTAGGAATATATCCTTTCGTGTTTTGGTACTGTAACCTCAAACCTCCTTACCCTCCTCTTGCGTCCGCCATCTTGTTTAGTTCTCACCGCATCTCCTTGTCGCAGACCCTCCGCCATTTTTAGTTCCCGCTATTTTAACCTCAAAATCTACTCTTCTAACCTCTTGCTACCGCCATCTTCTTTTAGTTCCCATTCTCACCACCGCGTCTCCTTACCCCCACCTCTTGCGACCGCCATGTTCACCACTAACCTCCAAATTTCCTCGTCCTTAAACCTCTTGTCTCAACCACCTTGTTTAGTTCCCATTTTCGCCACCGCATCTCATATCGCCCCATCTCTCTATCCACTCAAGAAAACTACCATCCAACGTTCAAAAATTGCTGATCAGTTCACGACAGGCTTTTGCAAATCTTGTTGCTAGCAAAACTTACCTTTCCCATCACCTCCAACATACCCCATTCCTTTTTCTTTCCACCAATCATAACCTCTCTTATTCTTACCAATCAGCAACTTTCATTTGCTCCTTTCCACCAATAAAATCACTTCTTATTCCCACCAATCACAACTTCACACGTCACTTTCTGTTACACTTTTTATCCCTCGCTCCCCATCTTTTCCCTCTTTCAGTCCCGACCTCCGCACACACAACACCTCGCCGCTGCTCACATCTCCGAACCAAATTGCCGGCGAGAACAGATCTCGTTTATTCACACCTCGACGGTTGACTCGACAGCAGCTACTGCGAACACCTACGTCGTACACGTTTTTGACCGCTTTCGACCGGCTTGAGAACCCTGCTCCTACGTACGCTAGCGACCATCACGATGGTCCAGTACCAGGTTTTTGGTATAGTTAAATTACGCCTCTGCAAAGGGTGTCTGTACCGCTTTAAAAACCTAGGTATATCAGTGCGTAGTGATGTTGGTTGATCTTAAAGCTGGTTAAGCATTTTCAAAAACAGTTTGCTTTTATTTTTCCGCCTCGCGTGCCGCGCTTTTGGTGACGCATCCACACCGGTAACAGGTAAGTACCACACGCATAATTATTTTTCGGACCTGCTTGGCGTAGGAATATATCCTTTCGTGTTTTCGTACTGTAACCTCAAATCTCCTTACCCTCCTCTTGCGACCGCCATCTTGTTTAGTTCTCACCGCATCTCCTTGTCGTAGACCCTCCGCCATTTTTAGTTCCCACTATTTTAACCTCAAAATCTACTCTTCTAAAACTCTTGCTACCCCCATCTTCTTTTAGTTCCCATTCTCACCACTGCATCTCCTTACCCCCACCTCTTGCGACCGCCGTGTTCACCACTAACCTCCAAATTTCCTCGTCCTTAAACCTCTTGTCTCAACAACCTTGTCTAGTCCCCATTTTCGCCACCGCATCTCATATCGCCCCCATCTCTCTATCCACTCAAGAAAACTACCATCCGACGTTCAAAAATTGCTGATCAGTTCAAGACAGGCTTTTGCAAATCTTGCTGCTAGCAAAACTCACCTTTCCCATCACCTCCAACATACCCCACTCCCACAACTTTTTCTTTTCCACCAATCATAATCCCTCTTATTCCTACCAATCAACAACTCTCATTTGTTCCTTTCCACCAATAAAATCACTTCTTACTTCCACCAATCACAACTTCACACGTCACTTTCTGTTACACTTTTTATCCCTCGCCCCCCATCTTTACCCCTCTTTCAGTACCGACCTCCGCACAGACAACACCTCGCCACCCAGCTCCTCTCCATCACGCGACCTCCATACTCCTCCATCTCCCTTCCTCCATCTCCCACCCCAAATTAACGAACCAATCAAAACACTCCACGTCACTTCCTCAATTCTTTCAACTCGTCCCGGATGAGCCAACCCATTTAACGATAATCCTACCGCTCAGGGCGCTTTTCAAACACACCGCCGCCGCCGTCGCACGCACCGACACTAGCGACACCAGCGCCCCTAGCGGCAGGATTATCGTTAAATCAATTGGCTCATCCGGGACTAATACTACTTCCCGGGTTCGGTACTAGCTCAGGGTTCTTGCATGGATCTTGGATCTCGGGTTAGTGGTGAATACGACTGTTGTTTTCCTGCTCGTTTATTTCCCGTCACCGTTTTAATATTTGATTCCTGCTATTACTTCGACACACACACGCGCCTTTTCTTATTGCTACGTTTGATATCATCGCACCTCTCCGCCGACACTTTTCTGACAAACGATCTCCAAGGAACTAATTACTGCCAACTCTCCTACACATTTTCTAACAAACATCTCCCAGGAACTGCCACGGCCAAGCGTGTATTCTAACTTTTCTGTTTCTCCGTTTCAAAAGTACTATATCTCCCCATTCCACTATCACCTGATTTCTAGCTTCATTCATTGGAGGCCTAAGGCTGTCTGGCTTTTAGCGAACATTGAACCTTTTCTACTCCTCTGCGTTCCAGCAACTTAACGGGATACTTAACAATAGAGGGAAAAACCACCCGTTTCCGGCCGCTGATGGCACTGTCTCAAACTCAACCCTTCGACAAATTTACAGTCAGACTCGCTTTCCAGTTTTATTTAACACTATCCTTACTGTTATTGATATTTATTCTCCCTATGTTTGTAATTTTATTTAACTACTCAAAACGTACTGCTTCACACTCCATCACTAACATAAAGGAAATTATGGGAGATCAGAAACCACCCCAGTATTCGGCAAGCGATCAGGGAAAACCACGAGAAACCCAAGGTGTGTCCACGGGTATAGAACCCGGACCACGCGAATGCGCGGAGCCATCCTGCCCGGTCTTTGGTTGTATTTCTCTTCGATAAAATATTACTGTAAACGTTTGGAATGCATAAAATCAATGTAGCTTACGCAGTAGGTCTAGTGGTGTATTTAACCTCAGATAACATACATATTGGCAAGTAGGTCTCTATGAATGTTTGGTGGAAGGCAGCTGTTTTATAATTAGGTACCATATGCATCGATCAGCTCCAGTTGGCAGCACTGTAATAACACGCGAATAAATTGTGCAATATTTTAGTTATGACCCCATACAGTCGAGTTATGGTAGCCATCTTACTGGTAACGCTAGAGGCAATAAAACCCTACTTTACGACTAAAATTGATGGTTTTAAAACTCTTGCCGAGGCGGGGACAGACAGTAAACGAAGTGCATACCCTCGCTGGTGGCTATGAAAAATACTTGGTTTAGATATTCCTCACCAGATGTGTGGTAAAGTGCCCGAGACGTCCGCTAGAGTCGATTATTTTCATCTCTCTTACACAGGACAGCACATATATCCTCTGGTCAAATCTGCAGGGTTTACATGGTTACGTCTATTTAGTTGAAATTATAACTGCAGTTGCTTTGAAAATAAACACTGTTTCTACACATGTAATTTTAATAACATTAATATGAATAACTTAATGGGCTGCCTTTTACATAACCTTTTCTGCACATAATGCATTCCAACCAAAAATTCGATACCGAGATTCCAGCAGGAATACATGTTTTCGGGCTCCCTGAACCCAAAGATGTAGCCTTGAGACGATACAACTATATTTCTTGATAGCGATCCTAATTTTTGAACACAGATAATTGATACTCACATTATAGCAAGCTGTAAAGGCGACAACTTGTTCATTGACTTACGTTCTGAAGGATAATTATTGTAGCCCCACGTATGGTAACCAATTTGCAGTAGTTTAATTGTTGTACTTGTTGCACCACGTGTGGTATACCAACTTGAAAGCTGTTTTAAACTACACACGTAATGGATACCAATTTGCGGGAAAACTGTTCCTTGGAGTGTTCACCCCACGTATGGTACAAATTATCCGGTGGCCTTCGCCCCACGTTTACTTTTCCGGTGGCCTTCGTCCCCATGTTTAAAAATTAACTTTGTATTTTAATGTTTATTTAAATATTATATATGTATGCCTTGGTTGCATCAGTACTTTTTACTTTCTCTACTACGTATACTAAGTAGAGGAAGTATTGTATTCCACCCAAAAATTATATACCGAGATTTCACCGAAAATATATGTTTTGATACCCCCTGAATCCAAAAAAAGCATTTTGCAAACATGTCCGTATGTGTGTCTGTGTGTGTGTGTGTGTGTGTGTGTGTGTGTGTGTTTGTCTGTGAACAGCATAACTCAGAAACGAACAGTCGGATAAACACCAAACTTGGTATTAAGGTTCAGTATCTTCCAGAGATGCGACACGAAGGTTTTCAATAAAATCCCCCTACCCCAGATTACCCTTTACATGGAAGATTTTTCGAAAATTTTAATGTTTTCAAAAACGGCTCTAACGATTTTGATTAAAATATCATATGTTTAAGATATTTTCATGGCAAATAAAATGTATATCTTGAATTTTCTGGGAATGTCCTCAAAAGTATTCTTCACTGTGAAGGACTTTTGCATAACTGGTAAACCATAAGAGATATACAAAATTTTATTACACAAAAAATGTAGTACGCGTTAAAATACACAATTTATGCCATATACATTTTTTTTGTTGAGTGAAGCATTTTCGAGATATTGCTTGTTATTCCCTTAAATTTTTCAATACTTATTTTCTGAAATGAGAATTCGTTATTCACTTTTTTGTCTTGGATATGCAAAGAGTATTAATCTGTGGCAAAGGAAATGGTGCTGCACCTAGCAACCAGCTATTAAGAGATATGTATGTGCTTAAAGGCTACTGTATTTCTGCATTGCCCTTGTAAATATATATTCCCCTTACATCTACAAGAAAATTAGTAGTAAGATAGAGTCTGCAAATGTTTATCTCGATTGACATGAAGTAGATGGAGAATAAGCGTTTGTAAAAATATTTTGTACAAGAGTAGAGAAAGTCATGTGAGTGTAACACATCAGAATTTTTAGAACACGTATCTCTTAGCAGTGCTGGTGTGGCTAAATAATGAAGGTTTACGCAAATTATAATTGTATTGCACTTTGTTCTTTTAATCCTACACACGATTAAATAACACTTCACTGATGTATCCTACTGTAGAGCTGTTGTTAGATCTAGTTTATCATATGGTGCAGAAATTTGGGATTAGGAAAGGAATGAAAAATTAAACCAAATCCAGACGCATTTTCTGAAAGGAATTCTACAGGTGGGGAGGGGTAGGGGAAAGGTCCATAATTTGAACCGCCTCTTAAATTGAACCGCCCCGTTATTTTCTAAACTGTTCGACATATGGCACCATAATCCTAGTAGAAGGGTGGCGTGCACAGCTATGAATGCATTCTGAGCTGTGGTTTCAGTTATATGAAGTGCTGTGTGTTTTTGGTGCTTCAGAAGTAATATTTGACTCGTCTAGCTAAGCTTATACGACCAATTAGGTAAGTTTGAGATGATCTATACATATATATATATATATATATATATATATTACATGTTATGAAGTGTTTATTTAGCAACACTATTCATGCATACGTTTTTTCAAGCAGCGTTCTCTCCTTGTCACATAGATGCTAAAGATTCCAAAATGGCGTGGCTCGTAAATTGAACCACTGTTTGAACCCTATATTGAACTGGTCCAATTTACGAAACCTATTGAAGTTCTAGAATTGCTCAACTTCGAATAGTATATCTTGTGAATAAATATCGATATAATATGCTAAGTTAAAAAAAATCATGTTAAAACAGTGAATGACGTGAATATGTGAATTGTCTGAAATTACGGACATGATCCAGTGTAGGAGTTGTAGGATATGGCTTCACCAAAATTGTGCTAAAGTTAGTGACAAGAAGAAAGTGTTTCTTTGTGAAGACTGTGTATAATTGGACTCTTTTGTGTGAAAGTAAAAATTAGTAAAAGCTCTATATTTGCAAATAATACCTATTCCAAAAGCCAAGTGATTCAAAACGTTCAAGGAAATTGCTATTCTTATCACAATTTGGACTCTACTGTTGTTGCCGATAGCATATTTGTTTTGAATGTACAATAAAATATGTGCATTTTGTATTAATAAAAATACTTTTAAGCTTAAAACTATGAGGTTCATTTTAAGACACGGGTGGTTCAATTTAAGACACGGGTGGTTCAATTTAAGGACCACGTTCGTAATTGGAACCGATTTACACCATCTCACTTTTTAAATGTTATTTAATTGATAATTGTATTATTTTTAAATTGTGCTGAGGATATTTATAGCGCAAGGATTTGTCACTTTTGTGGCAGTAATTTGTATCACATTAATGTAAATGCCAGAGTGATTGTAGTATAAATTAACATTATTGTATGGCAATGATTTGGGATGTTTGTTAATAATAAGCATTGTTAGGAAATAACTTTACATGGCCTCACTGAAACTGACAATAAGAGTGAGTAACAATGAGCGAGGGGGTGAGTTGTTTATCAATTAGAAGAGACAAACAAATGACGTCAGATTGGCGCGCTTTTCTGAGAAATGGAGGGAACATCTTCCCTAAAGCATATGTTTTCGTAATTTTTGATTTGATATAAAAATAGACGCTAATTTTGGCGTGTTTTATTAACCAATAGCAGCTCGGTTATAATCTTTAGGCATATTAGGGTGTGGGAGTATAAAAAGCTAAAGTCGGAGGCAGATTTCGTCAGTTCAAAGAAGCATTCGCGTGTAATACGTCGATCAGTTCAACATAAGTATTCGTGAGTTATACGTCGCGTAGTTCAACGGAAGCATACATAAAGTACACGTTACGCAATTCTACAGAATCTCTCGCGTCGTAAAGTTATTTATAAATGTGAACTACGCGAATTAATAAAGTGCGGCAAATAAGTGATTATAATAACATTAGAAAATATAACAGTTTCAGTCTGGCGTGTATCGAGTCAATATGTGAACTTAATTAATTGTGACGGTAATAAAAGTGTAAAAATAAATTCTTTTATGAGTGTTATCTTTGAGTAATAAATCCTTTCCGTTTACACACCTTGATCAAGGGATATGCTTGACTTAATAATAATAATAATAATAGCTAGCCGGAGGACAATGAACCCAACATTCAAAGTAGTAATACAATAACAGGCGCCCAGCAAAAGATATCACGAAGTGACCGCGACAAATTGGCTTCCATACGTGGTGCAGATAAACATGAAGCATCTTTCAACTAACCAACAAATATTCTACTTCACTTTAACGCTTGTGTTTCTGAAAATATTGATTTTAAATTATAATTATTATTTACAATTTAGGCGTAAGTGGTTCAATATAGGGACCTTTCCCCTACTGCAAATTGTGGGATTCTTAAAGAATTCGGCTTATATAATGTGACCATACATCTGAAAGTAAGGGCAGTTACGCATAGTATGGGGAGATCAGGCACTTGTACGCGTGTTGTGTTTCAGGGAGCAAGTACGGGAAGGGTGGGATACGTGTTGGGCAACTAAGGGCTTATCAGAAACTGGACTGGGGTATATGTGGCTACAGGGGAGGGACTTGGGACGTAGCGGATGGAAGATACTTCCGAGACGACTACGGGATATTGAAAGGCAGAATTTAGTATCACAATGTATGGCTAAAATTTCACTTAACTTAGTGTCAAATAACGCGGGACTGGGGTAGAGAGCCTACATAGATAACTGTACGGGGGAGGAAAGAAGCAGTTTGGTGTGACTAAAATTGGGCGCCTGGAAAAGGCAACAAATTAACTGATGACACTGCAGTGAGAATATGTTCCACTCTGTGGTGAAAGGGAAACGTGGAATCATATTCTGGATGAGTGAAAGGTAACGGAATTGCTAAGAAAACAGTATTTACCACCATAGTTTCTGGGATACAGTAGGGGAATGGAGGCCTGCTTGGATGTAATGTTGGACCTGGGCTGTCAAAAAATGGGCTCTTTTTTGTCTAAGATTCGGCAAAGGAGGCTAAATGCCCTGGAGAACGGAAATCGGGGGGACGGTACATAACAGCGCGTTCTTAAGGGTCGGAGCACTGCATATATTTGTAATATAATTAAATTCATGATTATTATTATTATTTTGCTTTTACTTTCTCTACTACGTACAGTAAGTAGGAGAAGTATTGTATTCCACCCAAAAATTCGATACCGAGATTTCAACGGAAATACATGTTTTGAGACCCCTGAATCCAAAAAAAAAACATTTTTGGTGACGTGTCCGTGTGTGTGTCTGTGAACAGCATAACTCAGAAACGAACAGTCGGATAAACACCAAACTTGGTATTTAGGTTCAGTACCTTCCAGAGATGCGACACGAATGTTTTCAAGAAAATCCCCCACCCCAGATTACCCTTTACATATAACATTTTTCGAAAATTTTTATTTTCTCAAAAATGGCACTAACACTTTGGATTAAAATATCATATGTTTAAGATATTTTCATGACAAACGAAATGTATATCTTGAATTTTCTGGGAATATCTCCAAAAGTATTCTTCATTTAGAATGACTTTTGCATAACTGGTAAAGCATAAGAGAGAGACAAAATTTTAATACACAAAAAATATAGATCGGTTAAAATGCACAATTTATGTTTTATACATTTTTTTTGTTGAGTGAACCATTTTCGAGATATTGCTTGTTATTCCCTTAAATTTTTCAATACTTATACTGTTTCTGAAATTCGTTATTCATTTCTTTTTGTCCTGGTAATGCTAAGAGAATGGAATGCTCCACATAGCAACCAGATCTTAAAACATTTGACTATCGCTTAAAGCCTAGCAATTCCCCTTGCATCTACAACAAAATTAGCAATAAGATTAACATCTCGATTAACATGAAGCATATGGAGAATAAGCGTTTGTAAAAATAGTTTGTACAAGAGTAGAGAAAGTCATGGAGTGTAACACATCAGATTGTTTTCCTTCATTATGTTAGTTCATAGTACATACTTATGTATATATAGTGAGTATATATTTAGTATTATGTACACAGTATTAGATTCTAGGAACAGGAAAAGCAAGTATGGCAATGAGGGCAATTCGATTGTTGTATTGTACAAGAGTAGACTGTAACTGTTCACAATAAAAGTCCCTCTACTACTACAAAGGTAAATGTAGTGGCTGAGAGTGAGTCACCAAGCCAGGCTATCGCAGAAACGTGATTTAGTACTCAGTTAAATCAGCTTCATTCACAACTCAATTAACGATGCATGTTATATGAGCACCTCTACTCCTTCTCCCACTGTTTTGAACGTTTTAATTTAGACACAAGGCTCTATGGAACGTTTGCATTGATTCAACCACCGGAAACGCTGTCAAGGTCTATCAAGAAGTATAGTTCAGCGACTTTTTGGTGACACGTATCATGCAATAACGTGAACTCTCGACTCCTTTCATTCCTTATCTAGCATAAAATTAAAACTAACAACTTTAAAAACTTAAAAGTATCGACGGTTTATTACAAAGTATTAGACATACTTCGATACTAGAAGTATCGTGATTATTGAGGTATCTATGGTATTTAGGTCCCATCCCTAATAAAAAATACATTTTTAAAAAGAGGTAAAATTAGCATTTTGAGGATAGGAACATGGGGTCGCAGATGCAGTGTAATAACAAATCTGACTTCATGAAGTATCTTCATTTGCCAATAAAAATGAAGTGTAGCTCGCACGATAAGTGTACACAATGATAAACTAAACATTGCATGTGTGTCTTTGTGTATATTAATAGCATATAAACGTTCACCTTTGAGATGCACAACTCTCTTTACAGCACGAACACAAAACAGCAACTGAAAACAATTTGCATATAGCCGTCTGCGAAATGATCGCACTGTGTAAAGTTTGGTATTTAACCGATTGTTCGTTTTTTATTATGCTTTTAAGATTATTTTTCTAAAAATGATTCTTTTGGATTCATGGGACCTAAAACCCTGTATTTCTGGTGAAATAACGATATGGACTTTGAGGTGAAATGCAACAATCTCTCTATTTGATATAGCCATGCAGTAGAGAAGGCATAAACGAAGTAAATGTACAATTTTAGACAATATAATCGCTATTGAAAGAAGCCAGTATATTTCCACACTCTTGTAAGTTCAGCGAGGAACAGTGTGCTATTTTATAAAAATGTAGACATTCGTTTTTGAAATAGCAAGAGACGTGAGCGCTTATATTGCAGTCGGTGAAGAATGGACTCGACTGGCAGAGTGTCACGAAATGGGCAAACTCACTCTGAAAGCTAACAAATTGTCCATAATTCACCTCCCCCCTCCCATCTCTATCGAACTTCCTCTAAACTTTTTTTTTATACAAGCGCCTCGGTTTGAAATAAAAATTGCACTGAATAAATTCTCTATGTCCAGAGTGCGACGTTTATTTTGAAATAATATTTATTGAGAAAACTTCATTGTACATTTCCTGTTTCTCTTCTGGGGGCACTCTCCCCTGAAAGTGCTGCCCTCTGTTAGATGTGACGAACAACAGATATAAACGTGACACTCAAAGAGAAAAGTTGCAACTGCCACAGTTACTCTGCTTTTTTGTTTAAAAATTATGTCACTTCAAAATAAAACGCTATAGCTGTTTTACCTTTTCAGAAAATAACTTAATAAAATAGTTTTTAGACAGCATGGCCTAAAAATAAAACTTCTAACAGAGTGCACACAAGCTAAAAGTTTTGGATTATCGCCCAAGTGTGAACAACTTTGATTTCAAGTCCAAACACATGACAATTACCCTTTGCGTTTGCACATGTATAATAACTTGAATTAATTTGATTAGCTTTTACTTTTCATTGTGTCTTTTTCATGTGGTTAATTTCTCATGGCCCTCATATTATGTGTTCACAATTGAGGTAGTATTTTTAACACTTAAATGATATCGGTCTAATTATATAATAAAATATAATAATGTTATGGGAGTGTATTATGTAGCTTAACAATGTAGGAGCTATGAGAATAGAAGCAAGCTGCCTTCCGTAGGAAACAGAATTAGAAAGTAGAACTAGAAAGTTACTAATAATGAAGTTACCTTGAGACAACAATAAACTCGAAAACTTAAAAACGTTATACGAATAGTTCTTGGAAGAATAATAATGTAATATATAAAACAGTTTATGAATAGCCAATCAAAAATTAGAAAAAACTTAAGTTAAATAAAAGTATTCTATTGGAGTAGGCTTAACCAATCAAAGACTAGAAATAGAGAAAATGTACAAATTCAAGCGGTAGACGCTACAAGAAAGCGTACCCAAGCAGTTCGGTTCGGTACGGGGTCAGTGTGAGACATGAACATTCATTGCGGTGAGAATAATATAAAGTTTACCTGTTAAAAGTGCAATTAACAATAATCTCACAGCTCTACAGTATACATCACTGAAGTGTTATTTAACCGTGTGAAGGATTAATAAAAAAGGTACAGTACAATTATAATTTGTGTAAGCCTTGTTCTTTAGCCGTACCAGCCCTGCTAAGAGATACGTGCTCTACAAATTACTAATGGCGCAGCCAAGATATACATATATAATATATAAATAAACATTAAAATAAAAGGTTGATACATAAACGTGGGGCGAAGGCCACCGGAAAGTTTATACCTTACGTGGGGCGAACACTCCTAGAAACATGTCTCCCGCAAATTGGCATCAATTACGTGCGTGGTCTAAAATAGCTTCAAATTGGTGCCTAAACGTGGTGCAACCGCAACAACAATTAAACCCCGGCACAATACTTCAATTTATCGCAATTCGTCGTGCACCACTGGGTTTATCCCTACACAGAGGTGATTAAATATTATGGAAAGGACTATTGCTAGCAGCTAGGAATTGAAAAGAATTACCGGCATATGTGTTAACAATTTATTATAAAGTGGTGCATTTGTTAACAATTTCATCATCAGCTTGCTTTAACATTTTAAAAGTTACGTAATTTGTTTGGAGACGAGAATGTAATATACTCTTTCACCTTTTTGCAATTTAAGTTGCCCTACAAATGGAGAATATTTTATGAAACAAATAATACAATGCCATGCCACAGAAAGAGAAGCATATAAATGCTTCTCCCATAAAAATGAATTTATAAATACCAAGAGTAAAAAGTTTAAATTTTGAAACTTACCAAATAGTTGAAAATAATTTAGAAAAAACAAAAGGTTACTCTTGGTGTTTTACGCCAAATCTCACCGTCAGAACCAGAACACAAGCCTGGGTGCTAGCCACTCGGTCTCTGGCCGAAGAGTGCCTCTCCTGCCTGCCAGGAGTTGCTGGAGTTGTCCACGAGCATGATGACACTGGCGTCAGCAAACCAGCCAATGGTATCTCTGCACGACGCTTTGAGTTATGGAATGATGAATTACGTCATGCATCACATCTTTCTCTAAGCTTCGGATGTTATCTGTTTCTCTCGATGACAAACATCATCATTTCCGAAGCATTGGGCCGTTCTTGAGCTGGTTGCATAAGCCATGGCCAAAGTATCGTGATTTAAAGGAAATATGGCAAAAGTGACGAAAGATAGAGATTATAGCTTTCCACGAAGAAATTTCGATGTCAACCAGTGAGCGTTTTTCCAAAGATGTTTGAATGAAAATTTTATTTGCATGAATAATTCGAAACGAAACCTCGAATAAATGCCTGAGTTGGCAGCAGCATCTTCCATTTATTTGTGTGTGTGAGTGAGTATGCTTATGAACAGCTTTTTCTCCTTCTGCCCTTCCCAGATTAGGTCTATTGACCTGTTCTGGCCCCAATCCCATCTTTTAACTAGCCGTCTCTTATCCCTCTTTCCTTTAGGGCCTCTTTGGAATCCTGCTTCTTTCATTCATTCCAGATCTTCCTTCCACTTTTGCTTATTTCTTCTATTTTATCATTTACCGCAAAAATATTCAGTTCTTGTATATTCATTTCATTCGGAATCCTATCCAAGTTAGTGGAACCTTTAACTACTCGTAAAAAAGTCATTTCCTCTGCTTGAATTCGTTTCTCTTCCTAACCCAAGATTCACTATCATACGTAAAACGGGCTCCAAAATCGCCTAATAGAATTTAGTCTTTGTATATCTTCGTTATATCTTAATTTTGAGGCAGTATTTTTAACACAAATGATTTCAGTCTAACTATATAATATATAAATCAAATAACAGCCCGCCTTAAAGCACCATGTGCATGTAGCAATCCATAAAAGGTGTATATTACAGTCAGTGTATAGGTTTATATTATTGTATACATGTGTAATATGTATTATGTGAATATATTACGTAATTTAATAATGTAGCAGCTGTGAGAATAATATGTTAAAGGTTGTTAACAATGAGGTAACCTTGAGGCACTAATTAATTTGAAAGTTTAATAATGCTACTTGTGATTCTTGGAAGCAATAATGTAATTTTTGTGACAGCTTATAAAATAGCCAGAAAAAGCTTTAGTTAAAAGAAGGTATCCTATTGGGGTAGGATTAGCCAATAAGAGACTAAAATGGAGCAAAACTTACAAATTCAGAAGTCAGTTGCTTGTAGACAGTGCGTCCTCGGGAAATTTAATACGTATTTTGTGTGAGACAAAAATAGTTTACGTGTTAAAAAGTGCAAGTATTTAATAAAAAAAACAATATATATTTCAGTGAAGTGGTATTTAAATCGTGTCAAGTATTAATAAAAGGAGTGAAGTAAAATTATAATCTGTGTAAGCCTACATTCTTCAGTCGCACCATTCCCTGCTAAGAGAAACGTGTCTCTAAAATAAATACTGACGCAGCCGAGGCAAACATAAATATATAATATTTAAAGAAACAGTCAAAATTACAAAGGTAATATTTTTTTAAACATTTGGGGCGAAGACTACCGGAAGCTTTTTACCATACGTGCGGTTGCAACTACTTCAAGTTCGGCTCCCCAACAGTTGAAATATAATTCACCTTCTTCAAACTTGCTTTCCATACGCTGTGCAGAAACAAAACTTCTTCAAATTTCTGCTTAAAGTGCCACAAATACTTTAAGATAATCTGTAGTATATTATCTGCTTGTATCCTTATACTCCATAAATGTAATATAGCTCCTTTAAATAATTGAAGTGACGAACTTCATCCAAAAGCCGGTTGCAATTGCTTCGTATTGAATATCTCCTATGGAATACTATTGTCTTGAACAACATCATCTGTATCTGATTAAACGCTAAAAAGAGTGGGGGATAAAGTGCACCCTTGTCGTACACCTTGGTTTATTAAAATCGTATCCCCTGTACCTTGGGGACGTGAAGTATTGTATAAGTTGCATTATACAGACTCTTAATTAATTTATTAGGTGCTTTGGATATCAACGTTTTTCCATAATTTCCAAAAGACTCTCTCTTCCCACCTTGTCAAATGCTTTTTCCATATCTATGAAAGCAGGGTGAGCCGGTAAATTTAAATTCTCTTTTTTTCTGTATTATTTTCCGCAGAGTAAATGTATTATAACCACATGACCTTCCTCTTCTAAAACCGCTATGAACAGCCTAACTCAAAAACGAAAACTTGGATAAACACCAAAAAGGTATTTAAGTTCAGCATCTTCCAAACATGTGACACGATTATTTAAAAAAAATATCACAGCACCAAACAATTGTAGACGTGTAAAATGTTCGAAATGTTTTATTTTGTAAAAAAATTATTGTAATAATTTTGATTCAAATAGCATATTCTTAAGATATTTGCATAACACTTCAAATCTTGAATTTTCTGTGAATAGCCTGAAAAGTCCTTTCATACTGACTGGGTTTTGTGTAACGGGTAAATCGTAAGAGATAAGACAGAATCTTACTGCCCCAAAAAGATAAATCTCGTTAAAACACACAGTTTGTAACAAATATATTTTTTTTTGGTAAGCCGCTATTCACTTCTTCTCGTGGTCATAGAGTGCGTATGGAATGCCAAAGTAATTAAATGAACTAGTTCAATTCCCTGTCACTTCCCTCGTGACGTAGCCCCCTCTTCCGGATGATTCACTTACTGGGGGGTCGAACACACGACCTCCACAATCTGTCCTGCAGCAGCAACACTCGCTACACGTTACAACAGTTGTCAACAACTATTTCCTAGAATTGCTCCTGACGTTGCACGAGAAAGTTGCCGCCAACTAGTTCGCTCACTGACTGACAGACGAAACTCACTCGACTGACTGTTCTTACGAGAACACTCCCTTATACAGGCAGTGAAATCTTTCACAGAACATTCTAGAACTATTTTCGACACACGACTTGGATTGGGAAAGAAACCTCCAGAGGATTCTGGTTATCTGCAGAGAGTGTGTCCGGTGTTTACGCTGACGAGCGGTACTTATCGCTGTTATTGATAACAAAAGCTTAGGGATATTTAGTGACCGTGAAAACTTACAGAAGTGACAGTGAAAACTTTAAGAAGCCGTGAGAACCTAGAGAAGTGACAGTGAAAACTTAAAAGTAGTGGCAGTACAAACCAGAGAAGTGGCAGTGAGAAGTTAAAGAAGTTACCGTGAAAACTCAGAGAAGCGGCCGTGAAAACCTAGAGAAGCGACAGTAAAACTTAGGGAAGCGACAGTGAAAACTTAGGGAAGCGACCGTGAAAACTTAGGGAAGCGTCAGTGAAAACTTAGGAAAGCGACCGTGAAAACTTAGGGAAGCGACCGTGAAAACTTAGGGAAGCGACCGTGAAAACTTAGGGAAGCGACCGTAAAAACTTAGGGAAGCGACAGTGAAAATTTAGGGAAGCGACAGTGAAAACTTAGGGAAGCGACCGTGAAAACTTAGGGAAGCGACAGTGAAAACTTAGGGAAGGAACCGTGAAAACTTAGGGAAGCGACAGTGAAAACTTAGGGAAGCGACCGTGAAAACTTAGGGAAGCGACCGTGAAAACTTAGGGAAGCGACCGTGAAAACTTAGGGAAGCGACCGTGAAAACCTAGGGAAGGGACCTAAAAACCTAGTGGAGCGACCGTGAAAACTTAGGGAAGCAACCGTGAAAATCTAGTGAAGCGACCGTGAAAACTTAGAGAAGCGACAGTGAAAACTTAGAGAAGCGACCGTGAAAACTTACAGCAGTTACCGTGAAAATTAGAGAAGTATCAATGAAAACTTACAGAAGTGAGAGTGACAACTCAGATAAGTGACCATGGAAACTAGAGAATTGACAATGAATACTTACGTAAGTGACAATGAAAACTTACAGAAGAGACAATGGAAACTTAGAGAAATGACCGTGAGAACTTAAGAGAGGTGACAGTCAACATTTAAAGAAGTGACCGTGAAAACTTAGAGAAGTGACAACGAAAAGTTGAGCTAAATTACATAAACGAAGTGACAGTTAAAAGCTGGATGATGTTATAAACTAATCGTGATTGTTGTATAAAAATTTCAAATAAGCTGTACTGGAATTGTCGGTTTTGGACATTTCAGAGATGTTCCCTCGTTCTTTGCATGATGTTTTATAAATAATTTCTGCTACCATGACATTTCGTTACACAAAGCACGTGTTCGGTCCCAGACTAGGGCAGGATTACTCACAAAAACCCCCCTGTCACAAGCAGAGTGTACCCAGCTGCACGGTGTTTTTTAAATTAATGATTGTGAAGAAGAGGGCGATGTCCGTTCTCGTTATATATGGGGCGTGATCAACCTTTCTTACACCAAGGGGCAAGACCCAGAATTTGTCATCTCTGCTCTCTCAAAGGGGTTAGTACAAAAAGGTTTCCTTCTACAAAACACAGCCAGTAAAACAGCTCGGAGTGAAATTTTACTGACTGAATCCTTCTAAGCATTATATAACTGCAGGAAATACTGTATACCATTTCATACCGAGATATTACTGGAAATACACGTTTTGAGATCCGTGTGCAGTGTGTGTTTGGTATTTAAGCTTAGAATTTTCATTATGATACAAAATATTTTACATAATACTCTGTGAGGTGGCGCAGGCTGTAGTGAGTGTGAATCACGTTCGATTTCCGCGTCCGAACTTCTTGATCCATGGATGTTTTGGGGGTTTCCCCGGGTCGCTAGTTAAGTGCTGGGAAGGTCAATTACATTTCCCAAATTTCCTGTCTACCTCCCTTTCACTTCCTTTCTAATTTTACTTCACCTTTCACCTATTTACTTGTTTCAGGGTTGCAAGTGTCGGCGGGAGTCTCGGCGTTGCATGGCAGGGAAAAAGGATGCTCTCTGTAAACCTTGGTTCCCCAGTGAAACCCTGCAGGGGAGGGAAGCCGGTTGTACCAGCTGCCACCGGGGAGCTTCAACCCGGAAAATGTAGGGACCCTGCCTATTAATCCGGACTCACTCTGTGTCCTCTCACCCCTCCATCCTGAGAAAGCCCCTTTAGGGGGCTGGGCACAAAAGATGTCCTTAGGCCGAGGTGCTAAATCCCCTTTCGCTCCTGGTTATACGTCATACTTCGTTAATAATATTTTGCTTAAAACGTATTTAAAAAATTCAATTTCTACCTATCGATTTTGTGTAGTATTGGACTTAACCCCCACTTTTAAGAAAGCCATTTAAATGCCACATACTAATTTTATAAGCGGGACTTTGGGTACCTTATATAAATCAAGAATCATAGCAATCGGATGGTCACTCTCGCAAATGGGGGAGAATAAATACCCATACACAAATTTAAACATTTCATATCTTACATTCACAAAACTGTGTCTACACACACTGAAGTAATAGTCAAGTGTTCAAAAAGCGGGTCGGTATATGCTGGCTTTAAAATTCCATACTTGTCCATTACAAGATCTTATCAAGGAAGATTTATTTACATTAAATTAACATCTATGACAGGGCGAGAAACAAAAGAATGGTGTCTTATCATTTCGGCATATATAAAACATTTTAAAATTCGCACTGATAACAGTGTATATCTCGTAAATGGTTAACACCAAAAAATGCAGAAGTTTGACATCAATTGTGTGGTTTTAAATATATCTTACGGTTATACAAATGTGAACCAAATTAATTCCGAATGAAGAGCACTTCACCGTGGTGCTGAGGGCTACAGCGTGGAATTCTGATTCCCGGTCACAGAATGCGTCCAGGTTGATACCACCCATGGGGAATGAGGATTTTTTGTCCTGGGTATAGAACCGCTGCCCTCTCAGCATCGTGAAGAAAGCGAGGAGCTGCGATAGGCAGCGGTCCCTGTCACGGAGGCCAACATTCTGGCTGGGGGATGCCTGATGTAGCCACATTACCCCCCCCCATATCGGTTGTACGATCGATCACCTCTAGCGTGCGTACGTGGGCGCGATGCCAGCAGTCGTTTTGGCAGGTCTGGGCCCTTCATGGACTGTAGCGGCACGGGATTATTGTTAATATTATTATTAATCTTAACCTATTGTATTTTAATCAAAATAGTTAAGGGAAATTTATGAAAAAAATGGGAAATGCTGAAGTTTGGTATGCAACCAACATTACGTATTTTGAGCTAGCTGTTAGCAGACACACACATAGACCTTTCTCTAAAAGTTTTGTGTTGTTATAATTCAGGAGTCTCAAAACATATATTCTGCGAAACCTTATTCTTCGGGGTACCAAAAATGTTTCGTTAGTTTTCAAAACATGATAAGAAACTTACTTACCGAATTAGTTAGAGAGAGTAAGATGGGCATGAAGCTAAACAGAGGGAGAAAGGGAAAGGTAGAGAGAGGGAGAGGAAGAAGAAGTTCTTCAGTTAACACAATAAAGCAAGTGAAGTTAGTAAAATCAATATTCTAAGAATAAATAATATTTCCTGGACCAAAAACTGTTTTTTTTAAATCTGATGTATTACATTCACATGACATTCTCTACCCTCTATCCTTTTTACGGGTATACCAACGATTTTTTAAAAAAATTCCTTCCTACCTACTTTATTTTAATTGAGATAAACATTTCAAAAATAGCTGCATTACAAATTTCGTTACAGTACAAAGTGGACAGTAATAGTCAAATAGTTAAGAACTGCACGCTATGTGTTGACCTTAAAATTCCATACTCTTTCCTAAGCATGGTAAGAAACAACTCGTGAAAGAATTGGAAGCATTTATAACGGACATTTGGGAAACGGCTGATTCCACAAAAACACTTATTTCAATTAAATTGTGTGTTTTAAAGGGATATACACTTTTTGTGTAGTACGTTATTCTCCATTGATTAAGTTTATCAGTTATACAAGATTATACAATATTCCTTCCCAATTAAGAGGACTTAATAGGATATTCTAGAAAATTCAAGGTATATGTTATTTGTCATCTAAATATATTTTATATATGGAATTCCAATCAAAATCGTTAGAACCGTTTTTTAGAAAACCAACATTAAGGAAAATGTTCCACGTAAGGGTAGTTTAAGTTGCGCAGATTTTCTTGAAAATCACTGTGTTGCATCTTTGTACTATACCTAGTTTGGTGTTTAAGCACTCACATACTCAATTGTCACATTTGAAATTGTAATATTTCATACACTTAAGCGAAGAGCGTCACAAGTGTGATATTTGTGAGAAGAGCTTTACTATTTTTTTTCACTTTTGATAAAATGGATAATTTGATACATGACGGTAAAAAAGCCTCACAAGTGTGAAATATGTGAGAAGAGTTTTACCCGATTGTCAGATTTGAAATCACACAATGTGATACAAAATATAAAATGCCTCGCAAGTTATCCGACTTTTCGTTTTTGAGTTTCACACACGCGCAAACTTTTATTAAAATGATTTTTTTCAGAGGGTTTCAAAACACGTATTTCTGGTGAAATATTAGTATTGCGTCTTTGGATGGAATGCAATAGCTTCTCTAACTACTAGGTATACGTGGCAGAGAAAGTAAAAAAAACAACAAATAAAAACACACCTCTGGACTTAGAAGGAAATAGGAAGTTAAAGGATACGTTTAAAGCAATATCTGTGTGAAAGAGCCGATCTCTTACAAAGTGTCGTACAGAACGTTTTTCTGTTCAAATCCCTTCCGTCTCCTTCCTTCAGAAATTGGAATACATTTACGTGCTTGCAACGAAACGAATGCGTTTTCATGGTCAATAAGGATCGTGTTTTAAAGCTGGTAGAAAGAGATGACTGGCGATGGCTTTGTGCCTCAAAGCCTGGAGATACATTAACAACAGACGATACAGGAAGGCAACTATGAAATTGAGGGTACACATATGACATCACAATATGTTTACTGCGACGCATCTATGGGACTGAGTTGTCGGTGGAAGTAGCTGACCGGATAACTATTGGATAAAAACCAAACTTGGTATTTAAGGGGAGACGTAGGCAAATTTTATAAAAAAAACTATTTTTTCTAACATTTAGCCATATGTTCCACAGCATTTTGTTTATTTTTCCACCTCTAAATCCCTTTAAAAATTAAAACCCTTAGCAGTGCAACTGCCACGCCCCTTTTTCAAATAAGTACCAGCAAGAGCATGTATGTTAGTTTGAGTATATACTGTAATTTATTCCAGTAAAGGTTTAAGCTCTTTTAAAAATATGTTAGCATATAACAATATAATTAAAATGTTTGATGAGAGAAAATTAGGTCTTAAAATCACAAAGGCTAACTCTACCATTTATTTCTTAGAATAAATCCTTTGGAACATTATAAAAACGTTAACTAAACCTGATATCCTAATATCTCAGCATGGGGTGTGCGATATTTCTTGGTGCAAATGACAGGCGAATTTTTAAAGTAAGGATAATTTGAAAAAACGGAAGATTATTTTCCAAGTACTTTATTATCAATCATTACTTTATACTACTTCTCCACATGGTCACTGCCTTTATTCAGGAACTTGTCGTAACGGGAACCCTTCGTCAAAGAATGATGCCGCCTGTGATGAAAGCCAAGTCTGCACTTCATGTTTCACATCAACGTCGTTGAAATGTTTTCTACCAAGGAATTTCATCGGATGAAAATCGTAGCGGGAAATCGATGATCCTTGGGATGCTGTTGCCTGTTGCAGTGTTCTTCTCCCTCGGCTATTGGTGCTCGTCGGTTGTTGAATATTCCATTCCTAACTATAACTAATAATTAACTCTCAGGTTCTAGTGGGTGAAGCAAGTTAAAAATACACTGCGAGTTTCCCTTAATCAAAGAAGTTTATTTCACAGTTTGAATAGATATGGGCCGCTAGATTTTCCCATTATTGTTACAATCCCACCACTTTAAGTTAGACAGGAGCCTAGCTGTATTCACACGCGCCCCACCCTTGTGTACCCACGTGCATCTGTAGCACCTCGTGTTGACGTGACTTCTCGATGAGATATATTTAGAGTAAGAGCGGGGTCTGAGGCTTTGTCTGCCCTTATATACGGAAGGCTAGTGACGCTCACCTCCGTGTTTAAAAATGTAAGGACGTTTCCTATTGGCCCTTAGGCCGCGTTGCCCTGACATGTATGAGAATGTGTGGCTCCAGATCCGTGCGCTTGGGTGCCATCATGTAGCGTTGTACCGCTCGGTGACAGGTACGGTCTTTATGATTTCTTGGAATTCTGCTAGCTCGCCCGTGTCTTACAATCAGCTCTGTAGAAATGTTAGATGTTGAATATTTTATCATGTTTGTGAATTAAATGATTAATGTACATTTCTTATATGTATGGTTCCCCTTTCATGTGTACAATTCCTCTATATATGTATAACATATCCCCTTTCAATGCCAAATCCGAACTGTAGGGAGGGTCGTCGAATTGTTCTCAACCAAATGATGGGATCAGATCTTGAGTTTGTATGGCTGTGTGTGACCGAACATCGTCACTCATTATTGTTTCCCCATAAATCTCACACAATTGGCAATGAATGTTTGATGATGGAACATTTCTCGCATTCAAAAAATGAATCACTGATCTGACTTCACAGTCCGTCCATCGATTGTTTAGAACAATTCGAAATGCTCTAAATACAGGAAAGCACAAAGTGACGATCGTTAACTCTGGCTTCCTAATGTATGGAAAAAGCAGTCGCGCATTCTAAAAAAAATCGCGACTGCAGCGGCAAAATATTAAAAGTTACTTAGTTTTAAAACACGTCTCGTATTTATAGGCTAAGGCTATAGGCACTATTTTGTGTTACGCAACCTACATTATATTACTGAATGCTCTTGATATGAGTTTAAACCAATTATCTAACTTAAAATAAATCCTCTGCACCGTTTTCTATAAAAGGACGCTTTTTCCACAAATAGTGTACTTTTCTGGGACTACTTAACTGAAAACAGTGAAAAGTGTAGTTTTAAAATACAAGGCGAAAATTTCATGCTATATGCTTCACACATTTTGTTTCAGCCAGTCCAGGAACACAAAAACTCTTTGGTTGTGGTGTCCAAGTGCCATCTCTGCACATTCAAATCTAATTTAATAATGTCACCACTGTTATCATTATTGCAATCATAAATGGCGAGAGACCTACTGACCGTAAGTCAAATGTTTGTTTTATCTGGATCTGATACAACTAAAGCTATAAAAGCTATGTTAAACGTATAGGCCGGGCACGTGTATGTAATGACAGTTTCTCGCTTAACAAGAAGTAAAGTCTAGAATAATCATTTGTAATTATATATATATATATATATATATATATATATATATTTCCATGATGCTATACAACATTCTTAGAGTTTTTAATGCATTACTTTGAGTCGCTATGTTTCTTTCTTTGGTCCATCATGCATTTTAACACCGTGGTTATTTATGCATGGTGGGTCATAACAAATTCATATTGCTTTATTTTTCTAAACCATTTTTCTCTTATTCTCCCCATATATTCTCCTATTCTTTTTATATCCCTCTCCATTTGTATTTTTATTCTCCTAACTTTTGATACTTCGTTTTTAACATTCTTCCAGTCTTTAGGTAAGAACTGATCTCTCCACAACTGTTTCTTCACATTAAATTGTATGTTAAATATCATATACTCATTCTGTAAGAAATGGGGTTTAAGAATAAATTTTAAAGAATCTTATCTGTTACACTCACCTGAATTTCTCTACTCTTGTACAAACTATTTTTACAAACGCTTATTCTCCATATGCTTCATGTTAATGAGATGTTAATCTTATTGCTAATTTTCTTGTAGATGAAAGGGGAATATTGTAGACTTTAAGCGATAGTCAAATATTTTAAGAGCTGGTTGCTATGTGGAGCATTCCATTCACTTTGAATGTCGAGGACATAAAAAAATGAATAATGAATTTCCATTTGAGAAAAAGTATTGGAAAATTTAAAGGAATAACAGGGAATATCTCGCAAATGGTTCACTCAACAAATAACATGTATATGTCATAAATTGTGTATTTAACGCGATCTACATTTTTTGTATAGTAAAATTTTGTCTATCTCTTATGGTTTACCAGTTATGCAAAAGTCGTTCACAATGAAGAATATTTTTGGAGACATTTCCAGAAAATTCGAGATATACATTGCATTTGTTATGAAAATATCTTAAACATATGATATTTTAATCAAAATCGCTAGAGCCATTTTTGAGAAAATGAAAATGTTCGAAAAATGTTCCATGTAAAGGTAATCTTGGGTGGGGAGATTTTCTTCAAAACCTTCGTGTCGCATCTCTGAAAGATACTGAACCTAAATACCAAGTTTGGTGTTTATCCGACTGTTCGTTTCTGAGTTATGTCGTTCACAGACACACAGAAACACACACACACACACACACACACACACACACACACATACGGACATATTTCCAAAAATGTTTTTTTGTTTTGGATTCACGGGTTCTCAAAACATGTATTTCCGGTGAAATCTCGGTATTGAATTTTTGGGTGGTATACAATACTTCACCTACTTACTATACGTAGTAGAGAAAGTAAAAATTAAACAAATTGATATTTAAAAAGAGCTATAAATTAAAGAAGGCAGAAAAGTCGTATGTGGAAGGGGTAGAGTTGCAAATAGTAAACAAGTTTGATTATTTGGGAGTGAGAATAAGTAGTAATGGGAGATGGAATGATCACAAGATAAAGGTAGATTAGCAATGACTGCTATAAGAATATGCTTAAAGAAAATACCAGATTTGCAAATTAAATTGTTGGAAAGGGTTTACAAAGCTGTAGTTGAACCAAAAATGGTCTATGGATCAGATATTTGGGTAAGTGACAAAGGATGGGAGATGATTGATAAAGTACATAGATGATTCTGTAAATGTATGTTAGGTGTATCTGTTTCATCACCTAATGGAGCAGCAATGTTGGAGTTGGGAGGAGTTGGTAGCAAGGGTATGATAGTAGAAAGAATACTTAAATATTGGCATAGAGTGAAATCATTGGCAATTGTGTAGTAATCCAAGAAAAATCCAGTGATGGGATGACCTGGGCTCAAGGAATAAGGAGAATTTTACAGGAAATAGGAATGGGTAACTTATGGAAGGAGAGAGAGGGGTTAGTTAAAGGTTTCTGGAAGACTAGAAGAGAATAGATTGTAGAGGAGTGAGTTCAGAAACTCGCGTGAATGTAAAACATCAGATTTTTAGTTGATACCTCCTAGAATGGGAAATAACGTAACACAAATGTGGTAACTGGGCCTGGTACGACCCAGCAATTGGCGGGACATGTGATTGAATCTTGATTGCTTCACAAGGCTCACTCTTGCCTGTAGACCGCGTTGAATGCCTGTGTGTAACTGGCACTAGAGGCTTGTATGTTTATGTGTGTTTGTGTCGTACGTGTAAAAATGGGGGCTTGAAACATGCTCCATGGCTTGTACAGCTGCCCTCATTGTTAGGATCTAGTGCCCTTAACATGGAGCCCAAGCGTCAAGTGCGGGTCCAGCTCTCGCTCCAAAATATTATTGTTCTTGTAGCGTTCTCGTCTATTGTATACCACCCGAAACTGCAAATATAATTATACTAGCATATGCTCCTTCTGTATTTCACTGCTTCCTTACATTATTTTATGTCCAATAAAGTAATTAAACAGCAAGAAATAACTCATACGAAGGATGTATATTGATGCTCTAATTACACGTAAGTTAAACACTCACATGACTTTCTCTACTCTTGTACAAACTGTTTTTACAAACGCCTATTCTCCATATGCTTCATGTTAATCGAGATGTTAATCTTATTGCTAATTTTCTTGTAGATGCAAGGGGAATTGGTAGGCTTTAAGCGATAGTCAAATGTTTTAAGAGCTAGTTGCTATGTGGAGTATTCCATTCACTTTGTATGTCCAGGACATAAAGAATGACTAACGAATTCCCATTTAAGAAAATGTATTGGAAAATTTAAGGGAATAACAAACAATATCTCGAAAATGGTTCACTCAACAAAAAAAATGTATATGACATAAATTGTGTATTTTAACGCGATCTTAATTTTTGTGTAGTAAAATTTTGTCTATCTCTTATGGTTTTCCAGTTATGCAAAAGTCGTTCACAATGAAGAATACTTTTGGAGACATTCCCAGAAAATTCGAGATATGGTTTTCATTTGTCATGAAAATATCTTAAACATATGATATTTTAATCAAAATCGTTAGAGCCATTTTTGAGAAAATTAAAATTTTTGAAAAATGTTCCATGTAAAGGGTAATCTGGGGTGTCGCATTTCTGGAAGATACTGAACCTAAATACCAAGTTTGGGTTTATCCGACTGTTCGTTTCTGAGTGATGCTGTTCACAGACACACACACACACACACACACACACACACACACACGTTTCCAAAAATGTTTTTTTTATTCAGGGGGTCCCGAAACATGTATTTCCGGTGAAATCTCGGTATCGAATTTTTGTGTGGAATACAACACTTCCCTACTTACTATACGTAGGAGAGAAAGTAAAAATTAAATAGCTCCAAAATTATACTGTTTTAGTAAAAATAGTTTATCTAAAAGGAACTCTGAAATGAAGTAATACATTCTATGCCTCTTTAACGCTGATTCATAAGCATAATTTCATGCTGGACACTTTTTTGCTTCTCCTAAAAAATATACTAAAATCACAAACATGATATCATGCCCAAGAGGTGTCATTCCTCTTTCACTCAAAAGCAGCCATAGTCTATATTAACCCTTATCTGTGCTGGAATTTCAAAGTTGCTGTAACATTCCGGTGAGGTCTTATATACTCCAAATTAAAAAAAAAATTTGATGTGTTGCGCTCACATTACTTTCTCTTCTCTTGTACAAACTATTATTACAAACGCTTATTCTCCATCTACTTCATGTTAATCTTATTGCTAATTTTCTTGTAGGTGCAAGGGGAATATGGTAGGCTTTAAGCGATAGTCAAATGTTTTAAGAGCTGGTTGCTATGTGGAGTATTCCATTCCCTTTGTATGTCCAGGACATAAAAACTTGCACTTTAAATGTTAGTAATGGGAATTTATATAAGCGTTGAATGCCAGTACCAAATAGGTGCCGCCGGATACCGGCAGCTTAGGGTAATGTAGATTTAGATTAATTTTAATTAGTTAAAAACTGGATACCAGTAATTGTATAATTGTGTTTAATATTTAATTAATATCTATTATTAAATTGCTTTTTGAAATATTAAATGAACAGAATTAAAATTTAAAGATTACAATTAAAATAAACTTCAAATGTAACAATTTGGATTAAAATTTATAAGAATTTTAATTTTAAATTGTTCTATTATTATTTTTATTAAGGTAAAAATGGTATTTTGTTAAAATCAAATAAATTTTTATACGAATGATTTTATTATAAATTTTTGTAAGATAATTTAACTACAGAGTTACTTTTACAAGATTTAGATATATATTTAAACAAAAATTTAACATTTAATAAACACTTTTGAAATATTGTTTGTTATGTTACATTATTACTTAATCCGTTAAATTATTGTATTTAAAATTGCAAATGTTTTTGATACTGAATAAATTACAAGCTCTGAAAATATAAGCCTAGTTTAAGAAATTAGATGGCAGGGTTTAGTATAATAGATTTTATTTTTATTTTATTTGTCCCCCTCTCCCATACTCTTTCCTTTTATCAAGTATCCGAGCCAGCTGTCCGGCACCGCCATACGCCACGAAACCTTAGAAGTACACTTGGAAAATGAAAGGAAAACGGAATGAAAGGGCATTGAAGAAAAGGAAATCGTTGTAGAGAAGAAACCACCTCAACAGCCCGGGAAAACCACGAAAAACCCATGGTTCACAGTGGGCGGTCGCCGAGGATCGAACTCGGGACCTCCCGAATGCGTGTCAAACGCGTTACCGTAGCGCCACCTCCTCATCTGTAAGCAGCACATAAAAGTGTATCATGGTCAGGTGGCTATGAAAGTTATGTATATAACTGCTGGAATAAAAAGGCCCGTATTGTAAGTTATAACAGCCCTGACTTAATGCAGTTTTGCATGTACCGCTAGTATAAAGTTGATCGTCCTAACCAGGAGTGATCACTAGGATCCAGATCAAACTGTCGGGGCACAAAAACACATCCCATTCGCTTTTGGCGAGAGTAGTTACGTGATAAATTGCTTCAGGCAATTATTTCTAATTCCGTGAGCGAAGCCGCCGATACCCCGCCACTAAAACCGCACGCCAATGTGACCTGGGTATGTACCGGCCATACTTTGTGCTATCGGCTCCAGAAATAAGGATTAATTCACAAATGGCGTTCACTCTCGGCATTACACTTGTAACTAAGGTTCATTAAGAATATCATGCCATGCGTTCACACTACTTTTTCTACCCAGTCGTCTACCACACTTTATTTTTCTATCTACTTCACGTTAATCGAGTTTAACGTTTATGAAAATGGTTTATTACACATTTCGGTATAGATATATAGCGAATAACGATAGTTTAAATGTTTAACAACTGGACGCTATATGCCGGCCTTAAAATTCCTTACTGTTTCCATGACATTACGAGAAACAACTGAATGTTGACAGGACTTTAAAAGAATGACCAAGTATTGAGAAATTCAACCCACTAATAACGGATATCTAGGAAATGACTGATGCAACAAAAAGTATTTAAAATAAATTGTGTGTTTTAAACAGGTGTACATTTCCTTGTGTAGTACGTTTTCGTCTAACACTTAATACGAGGGCGGATCAAAAAGTAACACACAGTAATTTTTTCTGCCTTGGTATTGCAGCTGGAATGTTGCAATCTCACACAGATTTAGTTTGATGTTTTCACTACAGAGGGCATTTTTCCTATATGTACTGCTCTAGCGAGAGAAGCATGAACTACGCATGTTACTGTCGTCCACGTGTGAAGAGCAGAGCGATGTGGTTCGATATTTTTGAGCTAAAGAACATAAACGGAGTGATATTCACAGGGACATGCGTGGTGTGTATGGAGATGATTGTATGGACCGTAGCAATGTCTCCATTCTTCCTAGAGGGTCCTGTGTAGCTTAGTGGTTTGCCACGCTCGGGGAGGCCGGTAAGAGCTGCGAAATGCATGACAATGCTCGCCCCCATGTTGCTGCTGCTGTTCGTCAGAAAATCACAAAATTTTGTTGGGAGGTACTCCAGAATCCACCATACAGTCCGGACCTTGCAGCGTCGGACTTTCATCTGTTTGGTCCTATGAAGAAATTCCTGGTCGGCCAACGCTTTGCGACAGATGCGGAAGTGAAATCAGCAGTCCGCAGTGGTTATACTCCAAGGAAACGGACTTCTACAAACTCGGCATATTGAAACTGGTATCACGATGGGAGAAATGTGTTGAGAAGCTTGGTGACTATGTCGAAAAGTAGGTAAAAGGTATAAGTTCATTTGTGATTTTTGGTTTTGTTTTAACTATTAATTTTTTTTAAAAATTATTGTGCGTTACCTTTCGATCCGCCCTCGTATTACTAGTTGTACATGATTATACACATTTTCACCCTAACGATGAGGACGTCGTAAGTTATTCCCAAAAAATCCAAGGTACACATTTTATTTGTCATGTAAATATTTTGAATACAAAATCGTTAGATCTATTTTTTAGAAAATCAAAAATGTTGAAAAACCTTGCATGTAAAGGATACTTTTCCAGGCGGTTGGATTTTCTTGAAAATCTTTGTGTCACATCTTTGAAGGATACTCAAGTTCAGAATAAAGTTTGTTATTTATCTGGATTTTGGATTTTTAGTTATGCTGTTCACAAACACACACATGCATTTCTGAGACATCCGTTATTAGTGGTTCAATACTTTGTCATTCCTTCAAAGTCCTGCCGATTTTAAGTTTCTCGCGATGTCATGGAAACAGTATGGAATTTTAAGGCCAGCATATAGCGTCCAGTTGTTAAACATTTGACTATCGCTGTTCTCTTTGTATCTATAACGACATATATAATGTAACTGTTTCTGCCAAGATTTATCTCAATTAAAATAAAGTAGATAGAAAATGAACATGGCACATCAGATTTTAAAATCTTAACGTTCACACGTTAGAAGCAAGTTTTGTAACATCTGTAAGATACAACGTCGGGGAAGAAGATTGTTCAAATTAAGAAAGAATCGCGGTTGGGCAAAAAAGGGGGGAAAATCAATAAACTTTAGTATTACTACAAGTTGAAAGTAAGACAGCAGAAGAAAGAGAGAGACAAAAAAAGGAGTTAATAGAAGGAAAAGGTTGGCCACAAAAATACACAACCATAAAACAAATGACAGAAAAATAAAGGGATGGCTTATAAGACAATAAGAAAAGAAGTCTTGAAAAAGTGGGATGCCTCTGCGCTTGAAGTTAGAAATGAAAGAAAAGGGAATTAAATTAGTAACACCCCAACCGACCAAGTTCTCGAGTTCCGGAGTTAACTGCCATCAAAGCCTCGTCATCCCCCCTACAGCCCTGCTGAAGTGGCGTAATTCAATTTTTACTCCTGCATCCTACCGCCCAATGAAGATAAAAACCCCCAAAAAATAACCGCAGGGAAAATGCTATACAGATGTACAGAAAACAGCAAAACAGTTCGTATCTTGCGCCAGCACTAAAATATTCTTCGGTTTCTTGATATTGACACTCATAGGCGCCGATGGGGCGATAGAGATCTGCTTGCTTATGTCCTGGTATCACCCTTTTGGATGTCATTCCACATATATCTGTGTAATTCAAGAAAATCTCCCCACTCAAACTAGCCTTTATATAGGACATTTTTTGAAATTTCCCATTTTCTAAAAAAATAACTAAGGATTTGGATTAAAGTATCACATATTAAAGATACTCACATAACATATACATATCTTGAATTTTCTAGGAATAGTCTTTGAAGTCCTCTTCATTCTGAAGGAATTTTGTATAATCTTGTATTACTAGTAAGCGTTAGACGAAAATGTACTGCACAAAGATTTAGATCTCTTTAAATTACACAATTTATTTCAAATAATTTTTGTGGCATTAGCAATTTCCGAGAAATCCCTTATTACTGGTTCGGATTATGCAATACTTAGCCATTCTGTTAAAGTCTGGTCGATTTCCAGTTGTTTTATAGCGTCCACTTCTTAAACGTTTGACTATCACTGTTACCTTTCTATCTATAATAAATGTGCAATTTAGCTATTCTGTAAAGGTTTATCTCGATTAAGATGAAGTGAAAAGGAAAATACATTTTTGTAAGAATAACTTATATGATGTGACATATTAACGTTATTGTTATTACCAGATGCACTGTTTTGTTGAATTGTTGCTACCAGACGTAGCATTATTAGGTCTCCTTGGTTATATTTCGGACCACGCCAAAGGGAGAGATCTGTTTGAAATTGTCTGGTGTAACGTCATTCCTGCCTGGCTTTGGCTAGATAGGGCTGGTGGGGGGAAAAGTTAGCGTCACTTGAAAGTAAGTGGTCGTTGGAACCAGTCGTGTGTGGACGGTCTACGGTTAACTATGTTGAGAAACCAAACGTTTTTGTGAATAAATCCCAGGTAATGTGTGTTATGTAATCTTTCAATATGATATAAAAATCCACGCCGTCCTCTTAAATTTGCACACCAAGGTCCCGGACGTTTTGCTGCCAGCAAGTTGTGCCCCCACGTGCCTGTTGGTAAATTAATAATTTTCTGGTAACCGCCTTCGCCCGAGCATGTAACAGTAACCAGTAATAAGCGATAGAGGGTAGAAAAAGTTATGTGAGTGTAACATATCATAATTTTTTTTCAGAAGAACAAAGTTGTGTTTAGGTGGTGGTAATGACCTCAAATTCTTAGCAATCTTGGATTTTTTTTAAGGTTATAACTGTCTAATAAGAGCGTTAGGATTGCATAGTGAAACGCCACCAATGAGAGACATGTGATATGACTGGAAACGTTTTAAAGTGATACGCCTCGTGTAGAGAGCTCTCAGTAACATGGTGTGGAGAAACACTTGAGCTAAGTACTACATGCATGCAGCTCAACACCTTAAGTGGTGCAGTCAGATACAGTATCAACACTAGCAACCAAACATTTGAGTTTAAAAAATTCAATAATGTGTTCTGAATCTTTACAGCCAAACCCAATGAATCAAATGGACCAACTAAAGATGTTCAAGTATCTACAGGAGATTTACATTTACTTGACTTTTTCTACCCATCATCGTTTATTTTTACTTTCTCTACTAAACACATAAACAGAAAGTGGAGGAATTATTGTATTCCACACAAAATTTCGATGTCGAGATACATGATTTGCGGCCCCACAGGAAAAATCTCATGGGTTACACTCACATGACTTTCTCTACTCTTGTACAAACTATTTTTACAAACGCTTATTCTCCATATACTTCATGTTAATCGAGACGTTAATCTTATTGCTAATTTTCTTGTAGATACAAGGAGAATTGGAAGGGTTTAAGCGATAGTCAAATATTTTAAGAGCTGGTTGCTATGTGGAGTATTTCAGTCTCTTTTCATTACCAGGACAAAAAAATTAATAACGAATTCCCATTTGAGAAGAAGTATAAGTATTGGAGAATTTAAGGGAATAACAAGCAATATCTCAAAAATGGTTCACTCAAAAAAAAATGTATACGGCATAAATTGTGTATTTTAAAGCGATTTACATTTTTGTGTAGTAAAATTTTGTCTATCTCTTATGGTTTACCAGTTATGCAAAAGTCATTCACAATGAAGAATATTTTTGGAGACATTCCCAGAAAACTCGAGATATACATTTTATTTGTCATGAAAATATCTTAAACATACGATATTTTAATCAAAATCGTTAGAGCCATTTTTGATAAAATTGAAATTTTCGAAAAATGTTCCATGTAAAGGGTAATCTGGGGTGGGGGAATTTTCTTGAAAAGCTTCGTGTCGCATCTCTGGAAGGTACTGAACCTAAATACCAAGTTTAGTGTTTATGCGACTGTTCGTTTCTGAGTTATGCTGTTCATAGACACACAGACACGGACATGTTTCCAAAAATGCTTTTTTTTGGATTCAGAGGGTCTCAAAACATATATTTCCGGTGAAATCTCTGTATAGAATGTTTAGGGTGGAATACAATACTTTCCCTACTTACTATACGAGTAGAGAAAGTAAAAATAAGAATTTTAGAAAAGAATCCGTTCACTGTGAACAGCATAACTAAAAATGAAGAAGTCGGTTAAAAACCAAACACAGTATTTAAATTTAGCATGTTACAAGCGTGCAACACGAAGATTTTCAAGAAAATCTCACTACCCCAAAACAACCTTTACACTGAAAATGTTTCAAACAGTTTGATTTTCTTAAAATTGGCTAAAGATTTTTGTCAAAATACCACGTGTTTTAAGTCATTTCAAACCGTAGGTGTAATTAAAAAAAACTTTTGTTACATTCATATGACCTTCTCTACCCTCTATCACTTATTAGTGGGTATACAAACTATTGTTATGTACGTTTATTTCCCTGTCTAGAACATTTTAATCCAGATAAAGCTTTGCTTAAAATTACAATCAGTTTCCATGACATCGCGAGAAACTAAAATCCACGGGACAAGTATTGACTAAATCGAATCATTAATAACGGATATCTCAGAAATGGTTAATGCTACAAAAATGTTATTTGAAGTACAATGTATGTTTTAAAGATATCTACACTTTTTATATTTTACGTTTTCGTTTATCATTCACGTTTGGCAGTTATAAAAAATTCCTTCCGATTGTAGAGGACTTCGTAGGCTATTCCCAGAAAATTCAAGATATAAACTTTATTTTTCATGTAAATATCTTTAATATAGGTGTTTTAATCAAAATCGTTTGAGCCGTTTTTTGAGAAAATAAAAAATTTCGAAAAATGCTTCATGTTAAGACTAGTTTGTGTTAGGGAGATTTTCTTGAAGATGTTGGTGTCAAATCTTTGTAACATGCTAAATCTAAATATAAAGTTTGGTACTTATCCAACTTCTCGTTTTTGAGTTATGATGTTCACAGACACAAACACAAACAGATATTTTCCTAAGAATTCTATTTTGGCCCTCAAAACATGTATTTCCGCTGAAATCTCAATATTTAATTTTTGGTTGGAATGCAGTTTCTTCTGTACTTACTATATACATTCAAGCATACACTTTTTTGTAGTAGAAGTATGCATTTGAGAGATACCTTTATAATTGGTTTGAATTTTCAAACACTGTTCTCGAGAGGAAAATCGCTATTCCTTTTTTTCCATGGTCATGCAAACAAAACGGAATGTTAATGTCCTCTTATAGCCACTTTCTCTTAAAACATTTGACTATCACTTAAAACCTATTGTATTCTCATACCGGCTTGCATATCGACCCTTATACTGACATGACATGAGACATACACATGAAGTAGATAGGAGAACAAGTCTTTTTAAGAATAGTTTTTGAGGAATGGGTAGAGAGGTAAACTTGTCGCAGTAATCGGCTCGTGTTTTCTTATTTGCTGGGCGCCTGTTATTGTTTTATTATTTTAAAATTTGGTTTCTTTGTCCGTCGGCTAGCTATTATTACTCAGTTAAGCAAGTATCTCTGAGCAAGGCGTGTAAACGGTAAGGAGTTGTTACTAAAAGATAACACTGATAAAAGAATTTGTTTTCACACGTTTATTACCGTCACACCTAATTAATAATTCACATCTTTAATCTTTATACACGCCTGACTGAAACTGTGGTTTTTCCAAATGTAATTATTGTCGTATTAGTTGCCGCGTATTTCACACTTTTGTAACTAACTTTGTCACGTGACCTCACGAGAGATACCTTAGAACTGCGTGACGTGTATCTCGTGAATGATTCTTTAGAACTGCGTTACGTGTACCACGTGAATGATTCTTTAAAACTCCGTGAAACATGCTTATGGCTTGAGAGTATATACTCCTCCCCGAAATACCTAAATATTATAATAGAGCTGCTATTGGTTACCAAATCGCGCCAACACTAGCGTCTGTTTTGTCAGCCAATCACTATTGCTAACACATATTTTCTAGGGAAGATATTCCCTCCATTTCTAAAGAAAGGGACGCTACCGTGACGTCATTTGTTTGTCTCTTCTTAGTGATAAACAACTCACCCTTCTCGGATTATTGTTACCCACTTCTATTACCAGTTTCAGTGAGGCCGTGTAAACGTATTTCCTAACAATGGTTGTGGCTAACAAACATCTAAAATCATTGTCATACAATAATATTAATTTACACTAAAATCACTCTGGCATTCACAGTGTTGTGATATAAAATACTGCCTCAAACTTTTGCAAGAATGGTATCATACACATTTCATTGTAGATACACGGGGACACAAGGAGACGGAAGCAACGGTCAGATGTTTAAAACGCGCGTTGCTATTTGCTGACTTTGAAAATACACTCTCTTTGTATGACATCACAATAAAGAAACGAAATATAATACGATTCCAACCAACAATGAATGTCTCGGAAACGTGAGGCACTATTTTTAACACTTAAGTGATATCAGTCAAATTATATAATATAAAATATAATAACAGCCTGCCTTAAAGCAATATTTGTATAATGTAATATATAAAGTGTATGTAACAGTCATTGTATTATGTTATATTATATCGCTTAACGTTTACCAGTTATATAGGGTAGTTAAATTATATTCGAACCCACTTGCGGCCTCTCTCTACTGCGCGAGACAGCCGGCATTCGCCGGGGAAATCATCTCGGCAGCTAAAATTCTTACCTTATAATATATACCGGAAATGTTGACCTTCTACTCTCAAACAGGCAGCATATCTCGTATAAATATTCCAGCTCACTCTCCGAAACTAAGCAGCAGGAGTTCTTGTGATGAAACGCCTCATTATGATCAGGAAATTGGAGTGTGGTGTGCGATAAGTGCTAGAAGAATAATAAGGCCCATATTCTTTGATGAAACAATAAATGCAGAGCGATATCAGAGGTTAATTCTGAGGTCATTTTGCAATTGCTTGACAGAAGAAGAGAAATCATATGGTTGGCTCCAGCAAGATTCTGCAACAGCACATACGGTTGCCGAATCATTACATGCAATAAGAGAGGTGTTTGATGACAGAATAATTAGTGTTGATTTGTGACCCTCTCGTTCTCCTGGCCTAACGAGTTGTGATTTTTATTTATGAGGTTCTTTAAAAGACAAAGTGTATCGTTCCAATCCTCGCACACTACAGGCACTTAGAGAAATATTGTGCAAGAAATCACAAGAATTCCTGCTGTTGAGCTTCGAAGAGTGAGCGAGAATACTTACATGAGATTTGCTGCCTGTTTGGGAGCATAAGGTCAACATTTCCAGCATCTATTATAAGGTAAGGATTTTTAGTCCGCCTCTGCCGGCGTTACCCCGGCGACTGCCGGCTGTCTCGTGTAGCAGAGAGGGAACGCGAGTGGGTTCGAATATAATTTAACTACCCTATATAAGTTTATTCAAATTCCTTCCGAATGACCAAAACTTCAGAGGCTATTGCCAGAAAATTCAAGATATATATTTTATTTCCTATGCTAATATCTAATATATGGTATATTTAATGAAAATCGTTAGAGCGTTGTTTGAGAAAATAAAACATTTCGCAAAATGTTCCATGTAAAAGGTATTTTGGTTTAGGGAATTTTCTTAGAGAATCCAAGTTTCCCACCTTTGGAAAATATCAACTGGATTGTTCTGTTTTGAGCGCTGTTATTCTTAGATGCAGACACACACAAACACGCTCGGGCGACCATTTTACTAAAATGAATTTTTGTGCGCAAGGGAGCTCAAAACAAATAACGAAAGTGTGAGATTATTTTATATGTGAAACCTTAACAAATATCTTCATTTGGAATCTTTAAAAATGTCAGAATTAAATCAGATTTATTGCATATTGTTTACAAAAACACACATAGAGCTGCTTGCAAAATGTTTTGTGTGTTCCGGAGATCTCACAGCATCTATTTTCAGTAAAGCTCCGTATCGAATTTTTCTCTGCGATGCCATAATACCTGGATAAACTAAACTCAATCAACTGTGACTGGAAAGCAGCAAACTGACATTTTAAATACAATATTGTTGTAGCTTCTAAACAAATATAACAAATTTAATTATCTTCTTCACCATAGTCGCGTATTTCACGACTCATTTATCACATAATCCCCTTGGGGAATTTCGCAGAAGGGATCTGGAGGTCCTTATTAAAGTCCCCGGCAATAAAGTAACTCTATAACTGTTTAACATTCCTGGCATTACCGTCCTCCAAGGAGTTTTGTATCAACTCACAAAATATTATGTGCCTTGTCTGTCTTCAAAACATTTGTGTCTTCTCTCTAGGGTTTTATATACTTTCAACACTATAATTCATACGAATCATGAAGCACTGTATGTTTCCCATTTAGTTAAAGGACACTGAGTAGCAAAATGTGCCAAAAATTACACTTTTAGGATCTTTGTGGAGCGTTTTTTAGTAAAATTTCCTACTTAATTTTATATGGATTGTATCATCCTGTAATACTTATATGAGAACTATTCCGTAACTTCGTTGTTAAGAGGGCCTACAATTATTTGTTACCGAGCGGGATGACCCAGGCGGTCGCATCTGTGGTCCGCATTCGGTAGGTCGTGGTTCGATGCCCGTGGCCGACCTTCCTGACCCATGGGTTTTTTTTCGAGGGTTTCCCCTTGTCATTAGGCGAATTCCCTCTCATTTCCTCTTCCTCTTTCACGTTACAGGTAGGCTCCGGGGTTGTAGTCGGACGACAGCAGACAGATGGCTTGCGTGTTGGAACTTCTTCTCGGACCCGTTAGGTGGAGGCCGTCCGAGTCTCCGCCTGTGAGGCATCCTCCGGTGGCTTCGGGAACAGCTGTTTCTCTGAATCACATTTTCTGGCATAAATAACCCGTTTTCTAATAATCTACTGAAGATAATTAGATTTCAGATCAGTGATAAAAACATACATACTTTTATGTCAGTAGCACGCTTAAATGTGTTTTAAAAACTTCTGATGTGTTACAATTGCATGACTTTCTCTACCCACTATCGCTTATTAATGTATATACAAGTTATTCTTAAGAAAGCTAACTTTCCTATCCACTACATTTTTATCCAAATAAACCTATACAGAAACAGTTACATCACACGTCTTGTTATAGATACAAAGAGAACAGCGATAGTCAAATGGACGCTATATGCTGGCTTTAAAATTTCATACTGTTTCCATTCTATTTCTGCAAAGCTTTTCTTTGGATTCAGATATAGTAGATAGAAAAATAAACTTTAGTAAGAATAGTTATATACCCAATAATAAACGATAGGTTGTAGAGAAAGCCATGTGAATACAACATGATTATAACCTTTGGCACCCATAATTAAGGAGCCCTTTATTATGAATTTCAGTTTCTCTTACGTATAAACTTAAAACAGTTGAGTGTGTTCAAATGACCTCAATCCAGTCGTGTCTGTTGATCGCAAGTGGATATTATAAAACAAGGGTTTTAATACAGTCTTCCGGGTATAAACCTGACTTAACCACTCGCTTTGCACAACAAAAGCGTACATCATTACGTGAAAAATTATGTCGTGTCAAGCTCTAGGACATGCAAACTGTCCGTGTATCACCGTGTCCTAGATTCGTACGATAACATGTAAACCATTACGGTTCCATATAATAAATTACTTTTATCAAGCCAATAAAACCTGTGATATATGACAACACTCATTACGGTTAAAATACTATAAAATGTGCACTCACTGACTTTCTCTACTCACTAAACTATAACATTTTCTTACAAAAGTGTATTCTTCTACATAGCAGGCGTGTATGTAAAGTAAGTGCCGATATTTTTTTTAATGGCAGAACATATTTTCAAAATACGTTATTATCATTCATTACCTTACACTGCTTCTCCACACTGTCACCGCCGTTATTCACGCACTTGTAACGAGAAACCAGTTTTTGTGTGCCTTCGTCAAAGAATGATGCCGCTCGTGATGTAAACCAAGTCTGCACTTCTGTTTCACATCATTGTCGTTGAAATATTTTCCACCAAGGAATTTCTTCAGATGAGGGAACATATGACAATCGCTTGGCCAAATCCAGACTGTATGGAGAATTATTCAATTGTTCCCAACCATTGTGCGCTCAGCTCTTGAGTTAGTTTAGCTGCGTGTGTCCAGGCATTCTCACTAATTATTGTTTACCCATAAACGTAAAGCTTATTTTTATATCTACTACATTTTAATCCAAATAAATTTTGCAGAAATAGCTACATTATACATTTCGTTATAGATACAAAGAGAATCGCGATAGTCAAATATTTAACAACTGGACGCTATATGCTGGCCTTATTATTCCATGCTGTTTCCATGACATCGCGAGAAACAACTGAATGTTGACAGGACCGTATGAGAATGACTAAGTAATGAACAATTCGAGTCATTAGTAACAGACATCTTGGAAATATTTGATGCCACAAAAACGTTATTTGAAATAAATTGTGTTTCAAACGGATTTACATTTGATGTTGGAAGTGAGTCGTTGCATTTTAATTCACATCACATGGCGCTTGGTGTTAACTGAGAAGCGCTTTCGAGAGACATGTTTCTCTCATCATCGGCTCCGGCCGATTTACATTTCCGTCTATCGCTTAACATAGAGGCAGTATTTTTAACACTTAAATAATTTCAGTCTAATTATATAATATATAAATTCAATAACAGCCTGCCTTGAAACAATGTGTAAGTAATAATTTGTAAAATGTATATAACTGTCATTGTATATGATTATATTATTGTATCCATGTGAAATAATGTTATGTGAATATATTACGTAATTTAATAATGTAGGAGCTGTGAGAATAACAAGTTAAAAGTTGGTAACACTGAGGTAATCTTGAGTCAATTAATGAGTAAGAAAGTTTAACAGTACTACTTGTGATTCTTGGAGCAACAATAATGTAATTCTAGGACAGTTTAAAAGTAGCCAATCAACAAGCAGGAAAAGCTTTAGTTAAATGAAGGTATTCTATTAGACTAGGATTAGCCAATCAGAGACTTGAAATACAGCAATTTACAAGTTTAGATGGTTGAAATCAATTCAGTTGCCTCCAAACAGTGCTCATAACCAGACGTGTTGCCTGCAGACAATGCTCATAACAGAATGCGTTGCTTGTATGTTCTCGAAAGATTTAAAATGTACTCGTGCGAGATGAAGAATAAGTTTACGTGTTAAAAAGTGTAATTAATTAAAGAATCTCACAGCTCTCTATATTAGTGAAGTGTTATTTAAATCGTGTAAAGAATTAATAAAATGAGTGAAGTAAAATTATAATCTCTGTAAGCCTACATTCTTAGTCGTATCACATCCCTGCCAAGACATCCATGTCTCTCAAATAAATACTGACGCAGTCGAGGCAAAAATAAATGTAATATCTAAAGAAACAGTCAAATTACAAACCTAATTTTTTTAAATTTTGGGGCGAAGGCTAGCGGAAACTTTTTACTGTACATGCGGTTGCAACTATTACACGTTCTGCTCCCCAACAGTGGAAATACGATACATCTCCTTCTAAAATACACCTTCTTCAACATTTACCAGTTAAACGCAATATTATATAAAATTCCTTCCGAATGAAGATGAGTTGATATGCTATTAACAAAAAATGTAAGATTAAATTTTAAATATCTTTAATACAAGAAATGTTGGACATTATTCCGTATGCGGGTAGGAGGTATGAAATGTTAAGAAACTTACGGAATCAGGGGTTTCTTTAATACGCAGAGCTGATCGTGTAGTATCCTGGGTTCTCATTCGAGTTTAGACGCGCAGATCCCACGGCTACGCTTTCAGGCTAGGGTTCTCAATCCCTCGGCTACTTCTTGCGGCTTAGGGTCCTCGATGTTACAATGTTGAAACCCCGATTCCATAAATTTCTTAACATTTCATACGTGTACTACCCGCATACGGAATAATGTGCGAAATTTTAATCAAAATGGTTAGTGTCATGTTTTAGAAAATTAAAAACTACGAAAAATGTTTCATGTAGAGGCTAGTTTTGGGTGAGGAGATTTTGTTGAAAGTCTTCGAGCCGTATCTTTGGAAGATATTAACTTAAGGGGACAAGGTAGTCTGTATACATGGAAATTACATCCTAAGTGTGTTAAATTACCACTGCTCTTAAATTTCTCAATTGCTTTTCCGGAACTTTTTATGAATTATCCTATGAATTATAGCAATTATTTAAAATGGTTATTTGCATTGATAGCTTATGTGGTTGAGTCTGTAAAAATGATTTTGTTCAGCAGAAAAATAATAAAATATACTCTTAAAACATGTGAATTCAGGTACCATTATCTCTGATACTACTTGCAATACAAAATCACACTTTTGAATCCTTGTTCTTGGTATAATCAGCTATCTTCTGAAGCTCAATTATTTAGGTATCTATAAAATCTCACTATAAATTGAAAAATAATTATTTGCAAAGTCAAAAAAGTAAAAATGTGGAAAATTTGCAACGTCGTTGCTTTCTTAATATCACTAATATACATTATAAAGTTATTATTGCGGTTCAGACAGTTTAACTATGTGTTGTGTATAAGTACTGAAAATCTCAGCTCTTTATCTGTTATACTTTATGAGAAAAAGGTACATAAGTATCCAAAAATGTTGCTTTGAGAAAATTGAATTTAAAGTTTGAAAATTAAAATTCTGAGACACTTCAGTATATTCCAGGGTCATAATCATCTGCACCTTCATTCCTGGATTGCTTCAGCTTTTCTGATTGTCTTCTCTTGGTCCTGGTCTCTTTTGTTAATTGCTGAACTGCTCGCTGGGCATGATATAGTCGTTCGTTGTTGAAAGTTACAAAAATGCTCTAAAAAGGGGCGTTGCATGGCAGCTTTAACGGAATACAGACTAGCATTTAAATTATATTTAAATGTCTTAAAAACATCTTAACCCCCAAAAAGTATATATTTTCTGAAACTGGAAATAATAGAGATTTTATTAGTGATTAAAGCAAAAAATGTGATTTTTGACCATTTCAATGTACCTTGTCCCCTTAAGTATCAACTTTGGTATTTATCCCACTTTTCCTGGATGGGTTAATCTGTTCACAAAGGTACACGCACCATTTTCTAAGAATGCTTTTTTGAATTCAAATTGCCTCAAAACATGTATTTCACGTGAAAGCTCAGTATCGATTTTTTGGGTGAAATTCAGTACCTTCTACACTACTGACTGCTAGTAGAGAAACTAAAAATAAGAACAAGTATGTTTAAGATGGTATAAACAGTTACTGAACTGAGGAAGCGCTGTAAATAACAGTATTATAAAGTTAGCCTCTATCTCTTGTGAATTACACCCATCTTTTACTTCACTTGAGGGAAAACATGCAGCTAGTGTTTTGTTTGCTGTCATTATATTTTATCACAAGTTGCGGTTGTCGTGGTGCATTTTCTTAGACCCTAAATCTTGTTCTGGGTTGTTGTGATGTTTATACAGAAATTTCACAAGACAGATGACCAAATTAAGTGTCTCGTTTGAATTATTGTTCGCGAGGAATCTTCATTTTGCAGGAGATGAGAGTGTACAATATGCTAATTGCGGCCGCATAGCTTTATAAATGTTTTGCATTACAAACTAACGCAAGGTGTAATATATTCGTCAGTTAAATTGTAAATTTACATGAAGGTTTGTAGGAGTTTCCGGTAAACAAAGGCGACTCCGGAACTCAAATCTCTTTCAGATTCAGATTGTTAAATTAGTGGTTAATTTTTATGTTTGCATTGTTCGTTATATTCACAAAGCGGCGACTGTTGTTTGATGTTTCTGTGGTGCTAAAAACTGTTTGCCTAAATTAATAAAAGTGTGTGCTTTTCAATTATTTTGGTCTTTTGTTTGTTGAAGTTATAACGTAGACGAGCTGAGCTTTTAAAATAATAACAGGTTCGTTTTTGTTTTGATTAAAATTACACACAAACAAACGGCCCATCCATTCTCACTCATAATGCGTTCTTCTTCTTCTTTTACACCTCCTCTTCAAGATACCCAGCAAGATGTTTCCGCGGTAACGTGTGATCCTCGCATTCAGGAGATCACGGGTTGGATTCCCTCCGGACCACCACTCTGACCATGGGTTCGTTTGTGGAATTCTCAGGCCGGAAGGCGAATGTTGGGGTGGTTCCCCTTTTACCAGGCGACGGAAGGGTGGTGTGTTGTGGCAGAACGTCGGAATATTCCCTGGGATTTGGCAGCATAGCTGGGGTTCCTTCCTGGAGCTATCTCGATTGCTTGCTTCATGTTGGTATCATTAGCTACCCTTCCTTGCTAGCGCACATCGTAGTTCGGGCTTGGTCTCCACTACATCCCTTCCTCCCAGGGGTCACGTTAGAAGCAAAAGGGTCTACTTGCGGTGCTGGGATCCAATTACCTACTGGAGACCCCTCCGCCTGCGTACTCCTAAGTCCTTCTCCTCTTCAAGAAGACCTCTGGGTTAGTTCTGGCTCCAACATAAAGATCTCATCTGTTTTCCGGTTTCTAAATTTGGACCTATTGAACATAAAAACTTAGAAGAAAATTTTCTTTTAGTTTTGATTTTGGTGGATAGCAAGAAAATCGTGTTTTTAAAGCGTGTGTAAAAATACCAAATTTGTTTACTGTTTTAAGTATTTTACTTACGTTTTAAATTTTAATACGGCAGGTAAAAAGCTCTGTTGTACAAGTATTAAATTTGATAATTTCATGACATTTTATCTCGGAGGTATTTAACCTATCATAATGAGTTTTTACACAATGTAGATGCATGCCCTCTGCATCGTCATTTGATTTTATACAACTATGTCGTTTATGAAAAAAGCCAGGATTTTTGTATCATTATTCAACTTAACTAATACTTATCAGCTATTGTTTTTAAAAAATCTGATGTGTTACACTCACATGACTTTCTCTACTCTTGTACAAACACTTATTCTCCATATCCTTCATGTTAATCGAGATAAACATTTGCAGACCCTATCTTATTGCTAATTTTCTTGTAGATGTAAGGGGAATATATATTTACAAGAGCAATATAGAAATACAGTAGCCTTTTAAGCAAATACATACCTCTTAATAGCTGGTTGCTAGGTGCAGCACCATTCCCTTTGTCACAGATTAATACTCTTTGCCTATCCAAGACAAAAAAATGAATAACGAATTCCCTTTTGAGAAAATAAGTATTGAAAAATTTAAGGGAATAACAAGCAATATATCGAAAATGGTTCACCCAACAAAAAAAATGTATACGACATAAATTGTGTATTTTAACGCGATCTACATTTTTTGTGTAGTAACATTTTGTCTATCTCTTATGGTTTACCAGATATGCAAAAATCGCTCACAATGAAGAATAATTTTGGAGACATTCCTAGAAATTTCGAGATATAAGTTTCATTTGTCATAAAACTATCTTAAACATATGATATTTTAATCAAAATCGTTAGAGCCATTTTTGAGAAAATTGAAATTTTCGAAAAATCTTCCAAGAAAAGGGTAGTCTGGGGTCGGGGCATTTTCTTGAAAACCTTCGTGTCGCATCTCTGGAAGAAACTGAACCTAAATACCAAGTTTAGTGTTTATCCGACTGTTCGTTTCTGAGATATGCTTTTCACAGACAGACACACAGACAGACAGACAGACACACAGCCAGACACATACGGACATGTTTCCAAAAATGCTTTTTTTGGATTCAGGGGGTCTCAAAACATATATTTCCGGTGAAATCTCGGTATCGAATTTTTGAGTGGAATACAATACTTCCCCTACTTACTATACGTAGTAGAGAAAGTAAAAATTAAAGTACAGAAAAAGCTGTTTAAGGTAAAATGAATGAAAATAAACCACGTATATCTACAAAGAAAGAAACCAGACGGCTTTCACGCACGGAAGCTGTCATGTATGACATGATACGAATCTGTATGGTAAAACTTCCCCTGAAAGATGAACAAAAGTTTATCTCTCTATTCCAAAGTATATAGGAGTGATATTTTTACTTTCTCTACTACGTATAGTAAGTAGGGGAAGTATTGTATTCCACCCAAAAATTCGATACCGAGATTTCACCGGAAATACGTGTTTTGAGACCCTGAATCCAAGAAAAGCATTTTTGGAAACATGTCCGTGTGTGTGTCTGTGTGTCTGCTGTGAACAGCATAACTCAGAAACGAACAGTCGGATAAACACCAAACTTGGTATTTAGGTTCAGTATCTTCCAGAGATGCGACACGAAGATTTTAAAGAAAATCCCCCATCCCAGAGTACCCTTTACATGGAACACTTTTCGAAACTTTTAATTTTCTCAAAAATGGCTCCAACGATTTTGATTAAAATATCGTATGTTTAAGATATTTTTATGACAAATAAAATGTATATTTTGAATTTTCTGGGAATGTATCCAAAAGTGTTCTTCATTGTGAATGACTTTTGCATAGCTGGTAAACCATAAGAGATAGACGAAATTTTACTACACAAAAAATGTAGATCGCGTTAAAATACACAATTTATATCATATACATTTCTTTTGTTGAGTGAACCGTTTTCGAGATATTGCTTGTTATTCCCTTAAATTTTCCAATACTTTAAACTTTTTCTCAAATTCGTTGTTCATTTTTTTTATGTCCTGGACACGCAAAGAGAATGGAATGCGCCACATAGCAACCAGCGTTAAAATATTTGACATCGCTTAAAACCTACCATATTCCCCTTGCATCTACATGAAAATTACCAATAATCGATATCTCGATTAACATGAAGCATATGGAGAATAAGCGTTTGTAAAAATAGTTTGTACAAGAGTAGAGAAAGTCAGTGAGTGTAACACAGATTTTTTTTTTTGTGTGTGAAGTGCTGCAGTAGTAGGAAATTTCGAAGTAGTAGCATTTTTAAAAGTATATTTAAAATACTGTGATTGTGCCATCGGCAGTCTCGCAGGATGGGATAAGGATAAGATGTAGTTCAGGTTTCCTGGCGGGCAGCTATGATTGGCTATGATTAGCGGTCGGGATGGAGCAGTGATGAAGGGTGGCAAATTATTGACCTGTAACTTTGGTCCCAAAATCGACTTTAATTTCTCTATGCACTATGGCACGTTAATTACTGATCACAAAATGAGGGGGTGTTTCAGACAATTGAATAAATACTTGTTGACGGTGGATGTGCGGCGTACCATCTTCGTCGTGCCTATGGACGATATCAAAGTTGAAAACAGAATAATTTAATGAGCTGAGAGTCACAGCGTCCTGCTAGTCACGTGAGAGGCAGAAAGCGTTAAGTCAAAAAACTAAGTTTAAATACAAGCAGGCAATGCTGATATAGTGCTTCATACAGCACAGACGTAAGCGGTATCGGCGTAATCTGCATAATCTATCCTCGTCATTACATTCGGTATTATTAGGAAAATGCTCGCCTTAAGATCACGCGATACTGTCATGCTTGCATAAGCATTCGGAGTTGCCAGAATTTCTAAAGACAATTTCATCGTTCCTCTTAAACAGACTGACAGAGATACAGGAAATCAAAGTTCGTTTTGTTCTTGTTCGCATTTATTACACTCATGAATGGAATAAATATTTCCAACGACATCGCACACCGGAGTTTTGTCACCACATTGGGGGAAAGAGAGATATCCTAAAATGTTTATCGAAACCTAAGAGTTAGCCCATGTGACATGTTCTACTATAAAATAAACCAAGCTACTGAGAGAGCAGAGAAGCAAGGCTGTGCTCGCCGTTTCCCTGCTACGAAGAAAACTAGTGCACATTATCTGTCTTTACATTTCCCGACTATTAACTCCTGTAACATTTATTTTCCACTCTGATTCCATACTCTTTAAATGATATAACTTTAAGGGAAAATACTTTTAAAGGGACTAATTATTTACACGTTTTTCATTTAGTATATACTTTATAGTTATACACAAAATTCTTGCATTTTAAATACAGTTCTAAAAATGGTACTGAATCTACAATTTTTATTCTGATTTCTGCAGCACTTTACAGATATAAACCATAACTTCTAGACACTTTGGAGTAGAGAAGCAAACATTAGCCCAACTATTAGGGGAAGTTTCGCTCTAAAAATTATCACTACTGTTAAGCAATAACAGCTTCTGTGTGCTGTAGCCCTGTGGTTTCTTTGTTTGGAAATATACGCGAGTTTGTTTTCTCAATTTTTGCTTTGAACAGCATTTATATCACGTCTCACGCTTAAGAGACAGTACCTACAGGTTAAATGGGGTGAATGGTTTGCTCTGCAATTTGGGTGCCCAGCTGCCATCGGTCTACCAATTTAATGTCATCTTGTTAATGATATGTCACCAAATAGTGAAATATCTGCAATGCTATTAAAGCAATTGTAAGACATTTATTTTTACATGCACTTTGTCTGTTCTTTGTGTTTAAAAAACGATTTTAAAGCATAAAATGCATATCAAATAAATATCGACATAAAAACGTTAATTTGGTAGGGTATTATCACTGGTTAACCTTGACAAAGTTACATTCTACTGGATGGTATGCTTTCAAACAGCATATAATGAACGATGCGCCACAATCCGCTTTGCGCTATTCCATTATATTGTGTTAACTTAGCGTGTTTTTGTTTCTACATAGTTTTTGCATTCTTTATGAGTCCTTAGAGAATTTTTCATCCTTTTTATGCTATACACTACTGTTTCTGAGTACCAGGGTAGACTTAGCTGTTTCTTTTACTGCCCTACTAACACTCATTTTAATGAAATAATAATCCAACGCATTCTTTATTACTTTTAGTTTACCAACATTTCGTCTCTTCCTAACTTCCCACCATCACCAGAAATATTTACGTAAAATATTAAATAAATAACTTACATAACATTTCACACTATAAACGTACCACTTCCTTACAACTAATATTAACCTTTATTGTCTTCAGCCACGCGCCTGCCTGTTAGCTGAATAGATAGATGACATTTGTTTATCATAATGAATGCAAAAGTTACAGGATTCCAGCTTCTTTTAAAAACTATCTCCAAACCTCCTCAACATTTTCTCTCGCTTGGGCCCCGTTGCAAACCCAATAAAAAAGTTTCTGGCTGGCTGACTTTTCTACTGCAAAGGTATAGAATTTTCTGAAAATATTTAATTAAAAAATTATAATGATTATCTTATTAAAGATAGAGAATTCATACTGGGCAGGTATCAGCACCATATTTCGCTCCAGCAGAAAAAATATTTGCACTCTACCGTTTTGTTTATTAGTTACTGTATGATGAGCTTACTTACAACACGTTATACCTTATTAGTAACTTGGCGACAGCGCGGGAGTAGAAAAGGATCAAGCTAATGGCAGCATGCAAGAAACGTTATCGCATTTACCTACATACTGTCTTTTAAGTTTGAGAAAACCTATAGTATGAATACCTTTTTTTATTTCTATATTTGTTTACGTCGCTTTAACCTCGATGTAATATCGGGACGGATCTGTTAGTGGAAAATCCTTAAATTGAGGTGTGGCGAACAGTGAGTCTTCTAGGTCTCATCCCTGTGACCATTCCATCTTGCTTCGTCATGTGTCCACAGAGACCCTAGCGCATAGCTGTAGGATCTTCTGCTTCGTGTCGTGCAGATGGCATTAGGGTGCTGTCTAATCATACTGCTGCTTTCATATAGAAAGGCAGGCAATTAGCCTTCTAGGTCTCATCCCTGTAACGATGCCATCTTACTTCGTCACGTGCCCACAGAAAACCTAGGGTATAACAGCCGGATCTTCTGTTTCGTGCGGATGGCATTAGGGTGCCGTACAGTCTACCTGCTTTCATTATCTGTGGATAGATGGCACATCATTCGCTATTACTACCTATTTTTCATTTTTGCTATTGTTTTGGACTTAAGGTGGAACTTTGGGTCGTGGTATTAAATATCCAATCCGGGATTTACATTAGCGGCTGAGGAAAACCACGAAAAACCCTCAGTCAAATTGGTCAACCCATGGGATTTGAACCCGGGACCTCAGTGGCATTTTCCAATATAAATTGCCCGTTTTCTCAGAAACTATTGGGGATAGTTAAACTAATAATCCATGATGCTAAAAATAAACCTCTAAGTGATGTTGTGAATCTACCACAGTATATGCTATAAGTAAAACAGTACATTCTTCGTTAATAAACAAACTCATTTCAACTGGCTCTGTGGTCTGATGGTTAGCATGCTAGCTTCCATATTCAGATGTCCTGCGTACGATTCCCGGTTGGGAGATGGGAATTTTTTTTAACTAGGATTATTCCCGATCCTCCCAAGAGTCTGTAAGTAATAGTGCAAATAAGTGTTTGTGAAATTAATGCTAAACGGAAACTCTAAACAAAAAAACCCAAATATTAAACCCTAGTGAATATGATTGTCGATTAGCAATTGTTCCAAAGGCAAGCCACCGAAAGGTCTTAGATCTTAAAGGTGAGATATAAATGGAACATCAAATCTCATTTTATAAACATCGACATCGTTTCGAAGGCTCCCTATATGGTTTATGCCCTTCGGGAGATACCTCATTCCACCAAGCGGTGACTATCTATTTCTGATGAGGAAGGACCCAGGAATCCATTGCATCTGATAGAATGAAGAGAATGACGGTAAAATGAGAGGACCTACAGCTTTTACCGCGGACTTCGAACCACGTTGTGGCTTGGGGATAATTCGCATGACCAAGTCAGAGATGAAGGCGTGGATACGAGAGGCGGAAACGAAACCACTGCGCTATCCTAGCGCCCTGATCTTGCGGCAGTATTTTTAAGATTTAAATGATTTCAGTCTAATTATATAATATATAAATTCAATAACAGTCCGCGTTAAAGCAATATGTGTATGTAACAATATAAAAAGGTGTATATTACTGTCATTGTGTATGTTTATATTATTGTATACATGTAATAATCCTATATGAACGCATTGCGTAATTTAATAATGTAGGAGCCGTGAGAAATAGGTCAAAAGTTGCTAACAATGAAGTAACAATGTGGTAACCATGAGGCAATAATGAATTAGAAACTGTAAATGCTACTTGTGGTTTTGAAATTAATGTAATTTTTGTGACAGCTTATAAAATAGCCAATTAACAACCAGAAAAAGCTTTAGTTAAATGAAGGTATTCTATTGGACTAGGATTAGCCAATCAGAAGCTAAAATGCAGCAAAATTTACGAATTTAGAAGTCTGTTGCTTGTAGACAGTGTTCCTAACCGGACACGAGATGCGTCCTCGAGAAATTTAATACGTATTCGTGTGAGACAAAAAATAGTTTAGGTGTTAAAAGGTTTAAGTAATTAATAAAAGAATCTCACAGTTCTCTAAATCAGTGAAAGGTTATCTAAGTCGTGTCAAGGATTAATAAATGTAGTGAAGTAAACAATTATAATCTGTGTAAGCCTGCATTCTTCAGTCGCACCACTCCCTACCTAGACATTCATGTCTCTAAAAAAATATAAATACTGACGCAGCCGAGGCAAACATAAATATATAACATTTAAAGAAACAGTCAAATTACAAAGTTGATATTTTTAAACTTGGGGCGAAACTTTTTACCATACTTGCGGTTGTAACTATTTCACGTTCGGCTCCCCAACAGTCCAAATATAATACACCTTCTTCAAACTGGCTTACCATACGTAGCAGTAACAACCTACTTCAAATTGGCTCCCAAAGCGTGGTGCAAATAACAATACAACAAACCATCTTCTCTACCTTTCATATTAAAATGCGGTGTATAAAGGAAAAAATCTGATGTCTTACACTCAAATGACTTTCTCTACTCTTGTACAAACTATTTTTACAAACGCTTATTCTCCATATGCTTCATGTTAATCGAGATGTTAATCTTATTGCTTATTTTCTTGTAGATGCAAGGGGAATTGCTAAGCTTTAAGCGATAGTCAAATGTTTTAAGATCTGGTTGCTATGTTGTTCTCTTTACATTACCAGGACAAAAAAAAATTGAGAAAAAGTATAAGTATTGGAAAATTTAAGGGAATAAGAAGCAATATGTCGAAAATTGTTCAGTCTACAAAGAATGTATATACATAAATTGTGTATTTTAACACGATCTACATTATTTGTGTAGTAAAATTTGGTCTGTCTTTATGGTTTACCAGTTATGCAAAGGTCGTTCACAATGAAGAATACTTTTGGAGACATTCCCAGGAAATTCGAGATATACATTTCATTTGTCATGAAAATATCTTAAACACATGATATTGTAATCAAAATTGTTAGAGCCATTTTTAAGAAAATTAAAATCTTCGAAACATTTTCCATGTAAAGGGTAATCTGGGGTGGGGGGATTTTCTTGAAAACCTTCGTATCGCATCCCTGGAAGATACTGAACCTAAATACCAAGTTTGGTGTTTATCCGACTGTTCGTTTCTGAGTTATGCTGTTCACAGACACACACGCACACACAGACACACCGACCGACAGACACACGGACATGTTTTCAAAAATGCGTTTTTTTATTCACAGGACCTCAAAACATGTATTTCCGGTGAAATTTCGGTATCGATTTTTTGGGTGGAATACAATACTTCCCCTACTCACTATATGTAGTAGAGAAAGTAAAAATTAAAAAAAACATTATGTTATAACCGTTGATCAATGAACTTAGAGGTCATCCTGTAAACATTTCAGTTTGGTATCTTAAACAACTCCTGAGATAATAGGGCATCAAAGTAGCATAGGACTTTTAATCACCCTAGTCCACGAATCCCCATATTCATCTCGCTGTTGGATTACCTTCTCTCGAGAGAAGCAGGAGAGATTCTGCAGATTAGATACGTGTGCGTATATCACTACGTGAGAGAGGTTAATTAATTTTCCGAGGTGTGTATGCGACCCTCAAGTAGGCCAAAGTTGCACGTTTGCTGTCGAAGGCATCTTGGAGATTATGATTTATGTTGTTATGACTTTCAGGATGCATAAGCTGATATGCCTGCATAGGGCGACCTTCACTCTGTGGTCGCTGAGTACAGTTCAGTATTTGTTTCTGTGTATGGCTGGTTCTTAAACCTGGAATAACAACTGAATTATTTTACGTTCCTTATCATGTTCTTTAAAATAATCATTTGTAGCGTTTTAGGAGATTTCGTTAAGTTCTTTAAATATTTCTAATAACCAGGGCTCGGATTTTGATGACCTAAAATATTCTTAAAATGATATAGTAATCACAACAACAAAAAGAAATCTGATATGTTACATTCACATGACGTTTTCTACCCTATGTCGTTTATTAGTGGGACTAGAGATTATTACTCTTGTGATCGATTATTTTCCTATCCACTTAATTTAAGTGCAATGACGGGGGGGCACTATTTGTATTTTGATCCTTGGCAACCCTGAATGCTGTAGGTGCCATCTAACGTTTCCAATGGAAAGATTGACATTTTTGACCATAATCTACTTCAAACATTTTGGCAATAGAGCGTCATTTGTTTTGTTTACACTAACCTGAAAATTGTGTGTCAACAAAAACATGGAATCAACTCTTGAAAATGTTCGTGCAATGATTTATCACGAGTATCGACGTGGATTATCAAGACAAGAGTGCATCGATCAACTAACTTCCACATTTGGCGACGAAGCACCGTCATTTGCCCCTGTGAAACGCTGCTATAACGAATTTAATCGTTGCCGCCGTTCGTTCAATCATGAACTTCGTGGAAGTCGTCCAAAATCAGTTGTTGTGCCATAAAACATTGATGCTGTGCAAAAAATAATAATTAAAGATCTTCATGCGACATATGGTGAGATTGAGGCAACCCTAGGCATTAGTTCTACCAGCATATATAAAATATTGCATGATTATTTAGCCGTTAAAAAGGCTTGCTCTGTTGGATCCCACATAATTTGATGCAATCTCAAAAAGATGCTCGTTTCGATTGGTGTACAAAAATTCTCAAGAAATACAACGGCGGAGCCTCAAAAGACGTCTATAAGATTGTAACAGGTGAGCAATAATGGATCTATGCTTATGAGCCGGAACGTAAACAGCAGTCGACTGTATGGGTGTTTCAAGGTGAAGCAAATCCAACAAAAGTTGTTCGCACTCGAAGCAAATTGTCGCCAGGGATTTTCTTGAAAATCGTTGTGTCGCATCTTTGAAATGTACTGAACGTAAATGCCAAGTTTGGTATTCATCCCACTTTTGGTTTTTGAGTTATACTATTTACAGTCACACACACAGATACACGCATGGACCTTCTTTTGGTTTCAGGGAGCTTCAAAGCTTCTATTTCCACTGAAATCTCGGTAGCTTCTCTACCTCTATGTGTGGAGCGGGTCTCTTTAATGCACACAGTTCATTCCAAATGGCGTTTATTGTTGTATAAACCATTTCCAATATATCCGCTATTATAGAACGAATTATTCAATACTTGGTCATTCTGTTGAAGTTCTATCAATTTTCACTTGTTTCTCGCGATGTCATGGAAACAGTATGGAATTTTAAGGCCAGCATATAGCGTCCAGTTGTTAAACATTTGACTATCGCTGTTCTTTTTGTGTCTATAACCAAATGTGTAATGTAGCTATTTCTGTAAATATTTATTTGGATTAAAATGTAGTAGATAGAAAAATAAGTTTGGTAAGAAAGTTTGTATACCCGTAAATATGTGATAGAGGGTGGAGAAAGCCATGTGAAAGTAACACATCAGATTCTGAAGGCCAGCTTACGGAATGGGTCCGGGCAGTACCTGGGCTGAAATTCTCGAGATGATGCACACGGAAGCGAACGAATCCTGTAAGAACATTCTGATAGTTTTCATTATCGCGAGGCGCCATGTTTAATCAGTATAAAGTATCCAGGAGTGTGTTGACGGCTGAGAAGCCAAGCTCAGTAATTGGACACATTAATCACGGAATAATGGCTCGCCCTTGGGTGTGTTAAATCAGTGTGTGATCAGCTTACCAATTAGTCAGTGGCGGCATCACACACACTTATGCAGGACTTCAGCTCTGTATTTACGTTGATTTATGTGCGAGCCGCCTTGCAGACGTGCGTTATCATAGCAAACATGACGCCGTTGTCATATAAATATGTACTAGTGGCACCGTTTTATTGGAAACATCCGCTCAGTTTTACCTTCACTACCACTTCCCTAACAGTGAGGTAATATTGTATTACCTACACCCAAACATTTTATATCGAGATTTCGCCGAAAATACACGCTTTGATGTCCATTAAATGCAAAAAACTCAGATAAATATAAAAATTAGAATTTAAAGGTCACTGGGAGCGAAGTTTCTAACTTTTTAAAATCTTCAAAATTGGCACTCTTACAATGAATAAATAAAGAATTAACGTTGCAAAGGCTCAAAGCTCTAGCTGAATTAATTTCTCATAACATACAATTAAATCTTTTTAATTAGCGAAAAAGTGCAAATATTCTGATACTGCCTTGCACATTTCAATTTTTCATAGAAGTATTATAGGAGTTTAAAAATATTTCAGTGCAATGAAAATAAACGAAAGATTTGATTGAAGTTGGTGTTAACATTTTCCTTGTTTTTCAGCTATAAATTAATTTTTAAGCCAACAAGGCAATCATAAAATGCATCCTGGGATCTTTGGATGGCATGTTTCAGATTGTGTTTGAAAATATGAACAAAATGAAATGCAAGGAATAAATATGCAAAAATGTAAATCCTAGAAAAACCACATACAGAAAGAGTCCAGCTGAGTTAAAAGGGAAAGCAGGAGTGATTTAAGCATCTCGGTGGTCTTTTAAAAATGTCTGATCTCGAAAAATGTTTGTCCTAAATGATTCACAGGTGTATATGGAATATTTATATGGCATAATTCAGAACACGCAAATTTTGTCATTTTTCATATAAAAACTCACTCCCAGTGTCCTTAAGCTCTGCAATCTCCAAGGATACGACCCGAAGCTCTTCAAAAGAATCCACTACCTTAACTACCCTTCACTGAAAATATTTCTGTTATTTTTTATTTTCTCAAGAATGGCTCTGACGATTCTCATTAAAATATCATATTTTTAACAAACATATGTCTCTGTTCTTGCCCTGTACTGTTTGTAATCTATGTTGAAGATATTACCTCCTACTTAATTCCTGATGGCCTGGAATCCTCTAACTTTGCTGATGATCTGGCAAGCAGCGTAGCTGACAATTGTGAAAAAGTCAATATGGCTATTAAACATTTTTTTTTCTGCTAAGCATAACATGGTTTCAAGCTAATAATTTTAATGAAATATTAATTTTAAATCAGGTCGTAGTATATCCACTGATAGCCTTATGAGATTCCCTGGCCCATCTTGAATCTGGACTTGGTTGGTTTACTCATGTTAACTATTGTGGCGTGTATGTTTGTGTATTGTCACGCCAGAAACATTATTGCGTCGTTGGCGACGGTATTGTTGGGGTAATTCTTTCGCCTGGGGTTTAGAAGTTCGTCTGGCATGGCGACACGACCGTCTAGCTGGCGATTCTAGCTAGCGGTGGAGAGTGGGGGAAGTGAGCGTTACTTCTTTGTGTTGCATGTTGGCGTCACTTTGGTCTGAGTGTTGCGTCTGATAGGTTGTATGTGAATCGTGTGAATGTAGTCTCGTGTGTAGCATCTCCCTTCACTTTCTTCCTTTTTATTTTTTGTGTGCGATGTTATAATTATCCCACGCCTGCTCTGGAATGTGTAGTTTAGGATTCTGGTTCCCTTGCTACTCTGCAGCTGTGCCTCCCGATGTTTATGCTGGGGTAACTAAAATTTAATATCAAGCTACAAACCTTTTGGCCTCACCCCAATATATAACATTTTATTGCAAAGAAAATCAGAAAACGAAAAAAATACATAGTCCTTATATTAAGGAATTCTTTCATTGGGAAACCGCATTTCAGTACATAAAATCTTTCTGTTAAAAAGCAACAAATCTGTTACATAAATTTATGGATATGTGTGTCGCAAAAGGCACATTGTAATCACCTTTTTTGTTAAAACAAATAGGTATATTTACACTGCCTTCAATGTGCCTATTGCCTAGCCTATTAATATGTCAAAAGAAAACCTAACTAAGTTTAAATCTGTAACTCGGTTATAAATGCTCTAAAAAATATTTGATGTGTTACACTCACTTGACTTTCTCTACTCTTGTACAAAATATTTTTACAAACTCTTATTCTTCATTAAAATCATATAAATCGAGATAAACATTTGCAGAAACGATCTTTTGACAAGCAAAGAGAATTACATTTTACACATAGCGACCAGTTCTAAAAATATTTGACTATCGCTTAAGGCCTACTATGTTCCCCATATTTTGTATTTGCAAAGGCAATATACATTAGCCTTTAAGCATAGACATATCTTTTAATAGCTGGTTGCTAGGTGCAGCACCATTCTCTTTACCACAGATTAATGCTCTTTGCATTACCAAGACACAAAAATGAATAAGGAATTCCCATTTGAGAAATGTATTGAAAATTGTAAGGAAATAACAAGCAACATCTTTAAAATGGTTCACTCATTAAAAAAAATGTACATGATATAAATTATGTATTTTAACGTGATCTTCATTTTTTATGTAGTAACATTTTCTCTATTTCTTATGGTTTACCAGATATGCAAAAGTCGTTCACAATGAAGAATACTTTTGGAGACATTCCCAGAAAATTCGAGATATACATTTCATTTGTCATGAAAATATCTTAAACATATGATATTTAAATCAAAATGGTTAGAGCAACTTTTGAGAAAATTAAACTTTTACAAAAATGTTCCATGTAAAGGGTAGTCTGGGATGGGAGGATTTTCTTGAAAACCTTCGTGTCGCATCTCTGGAAGATACTGAACCTAAATATCAAGTTTGGTGTTTATCCGACAGTTCGATTTTGAGTTATGCACAGACACACACGCACACGGTCATGTTTCCAAAATGCTTTTTTGGATTCAGGGAGTCTCAAAACATGTATTTCCGGTGAAATCTCGGTATCGAATTTTTGGGTGGAGTACAATACTTCCCCTACATACTATACGTAGTAGAGAAAGATAAAGGTACGGACGAACGGAGGGTCAGAGCACTGCAAGTAGGCCGCAAAGGCCTTTTTGAATCTATCGTGACCTCTGGGAGTGAGAAATATTGGAGAGACAAGGGTAAGCATGAACGGAGTGCTTACGATTCCAGATCGAGAGCATCCTCCGTCACTCGGACCCACGTACAAGCCACCGAACCCCCAGATGTGCCCCTGGACGGGGCCCACACGGAGGAGAGATCTAACTGAGCAGTCTCGACACCAGCGAAGAAACCCCAGCGATACACGTCACCTGTCCTAGAACCCTGCAATAGATGACAAGAAAGATTATGGGTAAGGAGTGTCATGGTAGGAGATGAACCACAACAGCATTCGCCTTCCGACCCAAGAGAAACCACGAAAAAGAACATGGATCAGTGTGGACGGCCGCCGGTGTTCGAACCTAGAACCTCCCGAATGCTATTCGCAAACGTTACCAGGGCGCCACCTCACTCGATGTGAGTAGGGAGAGATTTATATATCTGTGGCGAGCACATGGAGATTAGTTTGGTAGGCCCGACTTGGTACGACCTTGCCAGAATAGGTTGGTAGTCCTCGACCGGAAGGCTCTATCTAAAGTAGCTGAGGACTAACTTGGCACTTGACAGCCAAGTGTGATGTCACCCATATTGCAATATATGCATACACTCCTCAGATAAATTAGGAGTGAAGCCACTGGACACAGCGAGTGAAAAAGCGGCAACGCTGCCACGGAGCGGCCAGCAGGCGGTAGTAACGTCAAGTGTCAGGTGAGTTCTTCCAGACTTTAAAGTCGGGAATGGAATTTTCCAGGAAATTCTAGAAGCGTTGACAGGAAGTAAGGGTGGGGGTAGAATGATAAAACGGCGGGTAGTAGTGTGCTCGTTTGCATCTACCTCGTAGCTTGGCTGATTTTACTGTAAAAACACTCAACATGTAAAGCAAAGATAAAGAATATTTGATATTAAAATTGTGATGCGTTAAAATTGAAATCACTTCTCATTTTAGTACATTCCTTAACCATCCCGGTATAACATTAAGTTGAAATCCTTAGTTATGTATATAATACCTAGAACGACAAAGCATATATGGAATTAAGTAAGACATTCCAAGGTACAATCTGACAAATTTCATTTTTAGGCTATTTTCGCAATTTGGGAGCAAGTCAGAATGTTTATATATATTTACTCTATTTTATGTTACGTCGCTTTAACTATTTGGTCATATCGCGACGAATCTGTTGGTGGATAACTCTTAGAACGATATGTGATGGACAGTTAGCCTTCTAGGTCTCATCCCTGTAACAGCCCGCTCCGTCACCTGTCACAGAGACCCTAGCGCATAGCTACCGGTCTTCTGCTTCATGCAGTGCAGTGCATTAGGGTGCCGTCCAGTCTAACCGCCGCCCCCACACAAAGGCGGACAGTTAGCCTTCTAGGTTTTATCCCTGGAAATGCCATCTTGCTTCGTCACGTGCCCACAGAGACATCTAACGCGTGGCAGCCGGATCTTCTGCTTCGTGCCGTGCAGATAGCGTTAGGGTGCCGTCCAGTCTAAGCGCTTACATTTTCTGTAGATAGATTGCATAGCGTTCGCTATTAACAATTATTTTTCATATACTATTATTTTAAACTTAAGGTGGAACTTTGGATCGTGGTATTAAATGTCCAATCCGGTATTTACCTTGGCGACTGACGAAAACCACGAAAAAGCCTCATACATTTTGGTCGGCCCATGGGATTTGAACCCGGGACCTCCCGAATGCGAGCCACAGACTAAACCGCCTTCTCTAGGTTCGTAGCGTAGGTAAGTTATTTCCAACAAATTGCAAACAGTGACTGACGCGTTACATGTGCTACAACTCGTAGCAGTTCTTTTTCGCCTGAACACCGCGTCACCGATATATTGACAGATGATATTGGTGTAGGATGAAAACGAATGGTGATGGAGGGATGTAATATTTATTTATATAAACAACAGTTGACGGCGGAACATGCGAAACACAGTGGTACAAACAACAAGAGAGACAATATTGACAACGAGGTCGACTCTCTGTGTGTGCAACAGCGGAACCTTGTTCAAGGAGTTGGTCATAGCTTTGTAACACGCAGTGTCACTGATGTCATGTTTTTGTGTCCTCAACTTGACCTAATGAAGCGTTTATTACAACATTACATTCTGTTGCTCTATTGCGCAAATATGTCACACGACCTTTTCAACTCAGCATTATTATTCTGTGGCAATCTCGCATGCTAATCCAGACGAACGCTTGCAGATATAGCTTTATTACACATTACGTTATAGGTACAAAAGAATAGGCTGAAGTGATGGCTGATACTTTGTATTAAATCTGTGCTGACTTAGCATTTAAAATCTGATGTATTGCACTCACACAACTTTCTCTACTCACTCTTCTACAAACTATTCTTACAAAATCAAATTATTCTATCTACTCCTAATAATCCAGATAAACTTCATTTCATAATTACACATTTCGTTATATAGGGTGGTTTATGAAGAACTGACACACTTATTTCTTTAATTGTTTCAAAACGAGTTATGCTAGCGACAACTTATTATACCTGAAATGCAAAGGAATTTCGGAAGATTATTTACCTCTATAGCAAGTGTTGAAAATGTCCTCCATCCTGCACATATCACAACTCAACACGTCGTTCCATGTTACTGGCCACTCGTTGGAGACCTCTGTTGTCAATAGCTTGAATCTCCTGTGTAATGTTGTGCTTCAGATCGTTCAATGTTTGGGGACGTGTGTCATAAACCCTGTCTTTTAAGTAACCCCATAGAAAGAAGACGGCGTTGTCAAATCCGGAGATCTCGGTGGCCACAGGTTCTTGGAAATTATCCGGTCGTCAAAGATACTTGAAAATACTGCCATGGATTCACTTGATGTATGGCATGCAGCGCCGTCCTGCTGAAAATATCCTTAACTCAGCTCTACATCGTTCTAGTTGCTCAGCAAACTACATGAAAGTGTCAGTGTTCACATTTGAAGATGATGGTTTGTTACGTTATTTGCAACACGCTTTGGGTGTCAAATTGAAGTAGTTTGCACTGAAGGAGTTGTATTATACTTCAACTGTTGGGGAGCCGAGCTTGTAGTATTTGCAACCGCACGTATAGTACTCGCTTTGCGGTAGCCTTCGCCCCAAATGTATTTCCAGGTGGCCCTTGCCCCAAGTTTAAAAACTATTATTACTGTTTCTTTAAATATTATATATTTATGTTTGCCTCTGCTGCGTCAGTATTATTGTAAGAGACACGTTTCTCTTGGCAGGGCATGGTGCGACAAGAATGTAGGCTTACACAGACTATTATTTTACTTCACTCCTTTTATTAATACTTGACACGATTTAAATAACACTTCACTGATATAGAGAGACATCTGTGAGATGTTTTTATTAAACAATTGCACTTTTGACACTTAAACTACTTTGTCTTACTAAAAAACGCATAAAACCTCTCGAGGACGCTACACGCATCCGGTTACAATTGCGGGCAACTGACTTCTGGATTTGTAAATTTTGCTATATTTCAGTTTTTGATTCGCTAATCTTACTCCAATAGAATGCCTGCATTTAACTATAGCTTCTTCTGGTTGTTGATTGGCTATTTTATAAACTGTCACTAAATTTACGTTATTGTTGCTCAAATAATCACAAGTAGTATTGTTAGGCTCCCAAACTCATTATTGCCTCAAGGTTACCTCATTGTTACCTATTTGTTAGCGATTTTTGACCTATTTCTCACAGCTCCCTTATTATTAAATTACGTAATATATTCACATAACATTATTACATATGGATACAATAATATAAGCATATGAAAAGACTGTTACATATATTTTACAAATTATTACCTACACATATTTCTTCAAAGCGGGCTGTTATTGAATTTACATATTATATAATTTGACTGAAATAATTTAAGTGTCAAAAATACTGCCTCATATTGTTTTAAAAACAATATTGACCCCACTATTTCTTTTGCGGATATTGCATACCAAACTCCGATTTTAACCGGGTGGATAGATGTTTCATGAATAACATGTGGATTTTCGCTGGCCCAATAACGTGAGTTATTTGAGTTCACATAGCTGGATAAGTGGAACCATACTTCATCTGTGAACCATATGATGGAGCAATATGGCAAGATTTTGCACAATGAACGCCTGAAACCAACGACAATAATTCAGTCGTCTATCCTTATCTGATTCCTGTAACTGATGGACAACCGTAATCCTATACGGCTTTAGACCTGCACTTTTCACAGCTCCCTGACACATTGAGTAGCTGTACCCTGTCTTCTGCGACAAACGTGTTAATGACAGATCCAGTCGTGCTCTTACGTCAACAACAACCGTGGGAAGTCTAAATGAACGAGTTTTGCTTTTTCACTCACAACAGATTTAACTGTTTCCAATTTGTCCCAGTATTGTGTTTATTTGGGAAGAATTCCGAACACCAAATTCTCTCTGGTACGCCCTTTGAGTAGCTGTAATTGATTTGCAATCCAGTATTGCTTTACAAGGAAGAGTGTTTCTTTTAATGTGTACTCCATTTTCACGTTGACTGGAACAAACTCTAAAGTACAGTTACCGACAATAAAACTAACAATTTACGAATAAAACTTTGAATATCTACGCATCTAGACGGGCAATGGAAACTCCAGAACATTTTCCTTAATTTTGTGCTAAAATTGGGACATTGAGTGGATTTCGAACAGAATAATTAAGAAATGTCAGTTCATTATAAACGACCCTGTAGGGTACAATAGGTGAAGCGATAGTCAGATTTTTAAAGATCCGGTCGCTATGAATTGATGAATGAATTTCCATGCTATTTTCATGACCACGAGACAAACATCTGATGTGATACATTCATACGACTTGCTCTACCTTCTATGCTTATTAGTGGGTATACAAACTATTCTTACAAAATCTTGACACCTACTTTCTGTAATACGTATAGTAAGTCGGGAAAGTATTGCATTTCACCCAAAAATTCTACACCGAGGTTTCACCAGATACTCGTTTCGAGGCACTTGAATCCAAAAAAAAACATTTTTATAAAAAGGTCCGTGTGTGTGTGTGTGTGTGTGTGTGTGCGCCAGTGAGCAGCACAACTCAAAAACGAAAAGTCGGATAAATACCAAACTTGGTATTTAAGATCAGTATTTTCAAAGATGCCACTCGAACATTTTAAAGAAAATCCCCCTACCCCAGACTACCCTCTTTTCATGGAACATTTCTCGAAAATTTTGATTTTCTCAAAAATAGCTATAACAAATTTGATTGAAATGTCATATGTTCAAAAAATTTTCATTATAAATGAAATGTGTATCTTGAATTCTTTGGGAATGTCCCCAAAGCACTCTTCATTCTGAATGGGTTTTGCATAACTGCTAAACCATAAGTGAGAGGAAGAATTCTTCTACACAAAAAATGTAGATCCCTGTAAAATACACAATTTATGTCATATACACTTTTTTGTGAAGTGAATCATTTCCGAAATATTCCTTGCTATTTGTTTAACTTTTCCAATACTTATACTTTTTTTCAAATGGGAATTCGTTATTCGTTTTTTTATCCTGGACACGTAAAGAGAATGGAATGCTCCACATAGCAACCAGCTCTTAAAATACTTGACTATCGCTTAAAACCTACCATATTCCCCTTGTACCTACAAGAAAGTTAGCAATAAGATAGCTTCTGAAAATGTTTATTTCGATTAAAGTGAAGTAGATGGGGAATAAGCGTTTGTAAGAATAGATTGTATAAGAGCAGAGAAAGCCATGCTAGTGCAACACAACAGATTTTCTTTCTACCTATTGTATTTCAATCAAGATAAATCTTTGCAGAAATAGCTATATTATAGCTTTCGTTATAGATACGAAGGGCGTCAAATCACCCTCATAGAATGCCTTTACATCTGTTAATTTCTAACTATGTTCATGATCTTAACATCACCTTGTATGTCAAATACCTCCCCCTCACACTGTGTTCCTTGGGAGCAGATCAAATTGAAAATTAACACTGAACTAAATAAATACTCCAAAACATGTATAGGTGGTGAAACCTCTCTAAAACTCCTAAGAGCTCATATCAGCCTACCCCAATTATATACAAATAGTTATCTACGGCAACAATATCACACGAGTACAAGAGCTCCGCGCTGAAACAGTGGAACCGAATGAAAGTTCACTAGTATGAGTATATCACTGTGATTGCTCAGCTGTGTGCTCTTGTTCTTGCGGTATCAAATGGCATCAAAAATAGAATCCCTCTGATTGTCTTAATATCTAAGAGTATTAAGCAGTGCAAGAGACGTGGTTTGACCATATCCAAGAAAGTGATCTTATGTGCACGCAACAAAAAGGTGAGACCACATCAGGACTTATTCTAAAGGGCAAGAAACAGTGAAATCCACGACCGGCCACCAGTCGCACTCCGAAGATAATTTGGAAGGTGACGGCCCATGCCTCTTGAAGTAGATATTGTCTTTACGTTGTTTGCACCACGCTTTGGGCGTCAATTTGTAGTAGGTTGTATTGAAGGAGTGGTATTATATTTCAACTGTTGGAGATCCGAACTTGAAGTAGCTGCAACCGCACGTAAGGTACCATTTTTTAAAAATATTAACTTTGTAATTTGACTGTTTCTTTAAGTATGAAATATTTATGTTTGTCTCGGCTGCTTCAGTATTATTGTTAGAGACATGTTTCTCTTTGCAGGGTTGTGGTGCAACTGAAGAATGTAGGCTTACACAGGTTATAGTTTTACTTCACTACATTTATTAATACTTGACACAATTTAAATAACACTTCACTGATATAGAGAGGTGTGAAATTCTTTTTATTTATTAATTACACCTTTTAACACGTAAACTTATTTTTTCGTCTCACACGAATACATATTATATTTCTTGAAGACACGGTAGTAACGCTGTCTGCAGGCAACTGAACTCTAAACTTGTAAAATTTTCTCCTTTTCAGTTTCTGATTGGCTAATTCTACTCCAATAGAACTCCTTCAATTAACTAACGCTTTTTATGGTTGTTGATTGGCTATTTTATAAATTGTCACTAAAATTACATTATTGTTACTCCAAGAATCACAAGTAGTACTGCTAAACTTTCTTATTCATTATTGACTCAAGTTTATCTCATCGTTACCTCATTGTTAGCAACTTTTAACTTATTATTCTCACAGCTCCTCCATTATTAAATTACGTAATATATTCACATAACATAATTACACATGGATACAATGATATTAGCATATGCAATGACTGTTACATACATTTTACAAATTATTACATACGCATATTGCTTCAAGGTGGGCTGTTATTAAATTTACATATTATATAATTAGACTGAAATTATTTAAGTATTAAAAATACTGCCTCACTCTGGACCAAACCCTAAACTCACAGGGTCATTGCACTGTAAGTAGGGACCTCTGTTACCACTGTGAACGTCATAATCAACCAGGATTTGAATGTATAAAAGTGTCATAAAAGCCGGGGATATAAGCTGTTGCCTAAACACATTGCAGAACGTGCCACTAACAGCACAAAGCAGTATGATGATACCTAGCTAGTGAAAAGTGGATTTTTTTGCCTTTTTAGATGAAGCATGTTTATCTAAGTGACGGCTATATATTACCGACCAAGGGGAGATGAAAATTAAAGTTGCTATAAAAAACTAACGAAGCTTTGCCCAATAGTTTCACGGTAATAGCAAGGTACTGTTACAATGGCAAATTCACCATTCGTCGTGTACATAAGAATATTAGATCAACTCGGCATATTTTCGATTAACGTCCCGACACCAATTTTCCATACAGTAATCCCTGCTCTGTATGGTGCAGATGTAAATAAAGTCTGGTTGCATCAGGCTAAAGTATCAAGACATACGTCTGCTTCAACCTACAAATTTTTGAAGAACATAGAGAGAGAAATGGGAATTCATTCCATATCTTTCAGTGACATCCGTGTTATGTAATGTGATGCATCACTGATGGAGTTTTGTGCATTTGGGTTACTGAAAAGAGCCCTTGGAAACAGACGCCTGCGAACTTTTGATGGTCTCTGGAAAGCTGCCAGGAAGAATGGAATAAACTGGAAATCCCTGTATTTCGTAGCAGTTTGCTCCAGTGGAAGGTGTGCTGCAGATTGATAGCTCAAGGTAAAGCCTTCCAGATAGGACATCACAGCTGGTGGAGGCGTGGTTTTTCACAAAATACGGAAGTCTTAAGCTTGTTACCACACATTGCGAACAGCACTCTGTACACACCGATGGCTAGAAGATACATGCGAATGTGCAGCTGTCTATCCAGATGACTTGATGCTATTCAGGCTCCCTCAATTCTTCTTCATCATACCTGCTGAAATATTAGCTGTTAAAAGGCTCTGAAAACATAACCTCCTCTAATGAAGTTTTCCTAATTTTATCAGATTCCCTAAGCGTATTACAAGATCTTCAGAACAGCTATACACACTATACAGGGTTATTCTAAATTAGTTACCTGATAATAAGCTAAATTATACATAGTTATCTTACGTAGTATATTTTCATTTCCATTACATACATTGACATTAACATTAAGTTTTATTTGCAATATTTACAAATGTTCAATGTGACTCCCTTTTGTCACTCGGCAGATATCCCACCTGTACGACAGTTCATCCCAGATACGCGTGATCATGTCCGCATCTACCCGAGCTACCGCTACGTTAATTCGTTGACGAAGCTCATCGAGATTGGTCGGCAGTGGAGGGTTGTACACGTTATCTTTAATGTAACCCCACAGACTAAAATCCAACGGTGTTAAATCGGGAGATCGTGGAGGCCAAGTTATGTTCCCACCAGGTCCATCGAAGCGGCAGTGGTGTGGGATAGGTACGTAGTAACCTCATGGTGTTAATTAGGGGGTGCTCCATCTTGTTGAAAAATGAAATTATCTCTCATATCTTCTTGCAACTGTGGCATCAGGTAGTTTTCTAATATATCTAGATATGTGATGCCAGTCACAGTCTTCTCATAGAAAAGAATGGTCCATAGACTTTCACGGAGCTTAGCGCACAAAACACATTCAGTTTTGGTGAGTCACGTGTACGTTCCAGGTTAAAGCTTGCCATTAGCACTCAATGCCTGAACCAGTTGCAACTTGTACCCCTTACATGCACTCGTCGTCGTAAAATTCTCCATACCGTAGGTTGTGGAATGGTCAGCTCCAAACTTGCTCTAGTTGTAGACTTCTTTGGACTTCGTGCATAAGTTCTTCTCACGGCTTCCACAACGTGGCCTGCTACAGGAGGGCGTCCCTGTCCTTTCTCTCGGTGCCCCACACAACCTGTTTCTACGAATCTATCATACCATGTTTTGATAGTTTTCACCTGCGGGGGAGTTTTTTGATACTTTGTACCAAAACGTCTTTGTGTGGTAATTTGTGATTTAGTTTCATGAAACCACAGACGATAATGTGCGCGCTCCGCACCGCTGTAAGACACCATGGCAACTGCTTACTAGGCTCCAGGTGTTGCGAGTGCTTCACATTTTCCCCATCAGACAAGCGTGCGAGTGCATGTAGCGAAGTCTGCCGACCATGTTTAAAACTTGGTGATATCACATAAGGTTTGATGAACATCGGAATAAATTTCCGTCAACAGTTTCGAAATAATTTATTCTTACTTTCAGGTAACTAATTTAGAAAAACCCTGTATATTAGTACAGGATGTTCGAAACACACATACAACAGTGATATTCTGTTGGTTACCATCCCATGTGGGTATAACCGGCAATGAAACGGCAGACGCAGATGCAAAAGAAGTCACCAAACACCCAGTCAGTGAGCATTCAGTAACAATGACACACACCGATCTGTATCATCACAATAAGCATCGTCTGAGGCAACACTGGGAACTACATTGGACAAATTGCACACCCACCAAACTTTACAGAACTTACCCAGAAACAGTCTCAACCGTGATGCCCGCCGTAAGAAGAGAACAAGTGGCCCTATCAAGACTACGTATTGGCCACAACTCTGTGACACAATCCTACTTGCTACGCAGCGAAGACCCAACCATCTGTCCAAACTGCAATACTCCTCTGAATCAAACATATCATCACCGAATGCACCAAGTTTAAGAGCTAAATAAAACTTCACGGAACTCCGCAGATTTGATTACAGCGCTGAGCACCCAAAAATGCTATAATTTTTTAAGGATATACAACTGTACCATAGGCTCTAGCTCTAACACTAGTCTGCATGATACAGATGACTGAAAACTAATACATGATTCTGACTCACTTTTTTATGCTGATTTCAGAACTGCTTTTAGTTTTTTTTCTATCACGTACAGTTTTTTTCACAATTCACTTAAAAAATATAGAGATACAAAGATATTGCTTCCGCCACAACACATAAAATTGGGCTTGATAAAGCAATTTGTAAGGGCTCTACCACAGGATGGACCCTGCTTCAAGTACCTTTCCAAGAAATTTCCCTTCATTACACAAGACAAATTAAAGGCTGGAATTTTTGTTGGTCGTCAAATAAAGAAATTGGTGAAGGATGAAGATTTTGAGAAGACAATGAATGAGAGAGAAATAGAAGCATGGACCACCTTCCGATCAGTTACTGAAAACTTCTTAGGCAATTACAAAAATCCTAATTACAAGGCCATTGTCGAAACGATGTTGGAAAATTTCAAGAGATGGGTTGTAACATGAGTGTAAAGGTGCATTTTATGCATTCATATCGACTACTTTCCAGAAAATCTGGGACGTTATAGTGAAGAGCAGGGTGAACGTTTTCACCAAGATATTAATGATATGGAGAGGAGGTATGGAGGGGAGATGGAATGAAACTATGATGGACGACTACTGTTGGATGTTGAGGAGGGGCAGTCATTTTCAAGGATCTGCAAGGAGGTCAAAGATGAGAAAGTTTGACACTTTGGCTTCTTGTTTTGTTAAAATGTATTAGGGGTGTTCTTGAGAGTATTCTTAAAATGTTTCTTGAATAAAAACTTACCTTGTGTGAAATGGTATTTGAATACTTTTCTACGCTCATTAGTAAAATTGTCAAAACATTACTTATTTTACGTAAAAACCTGACATGATAGAGAAAAACGGAAGTTATTTCTGGAATCAGCCTAAAAACTTGATTCAAGAACACCTACGTTTAAGAAATCATCTGACAAAAAGTTTGGAAATGCAGACTACTGTAATTGTCAATAATGTTATTATGATTTATCTAAAATGTTAATGCGAATAATTAACACTGTAAACTGTTAACGTTTATGAACTGCTGATTGCACCTAAGATATGTTTTTGTCTAAAAATTGATTGTTAAGATTAACGTATAAATTTGAACACTAACCAATGCACCTACTGTAAACTATAATGTAGGAATGTGCTATGTTTGGTCGCATATGTATGTATCGCTATGATTTTACTGTTTAAGCGATCATAAACATCTCTACCCGTGTACGATCTGCTTTTACAAGCGGTTATTCTCCATCTACTTCATGATAATCGAGATAAACACCTTATTGGTAATTTTCTTGTAGATGCAAGGGGAATATGCTAGGCTTTAAGCGATAGTCAAATATTTTAAGAGCTGGTTGCTATGTGGAGTATTTCATTGTCTTTGCATGTTCAGGACATAAAGAAATAATAATGAATTCCCATTTGAGAAAAAGTATAAATATTCGAAAATTCTAACAAATAACAAGGAATAACTCGGAAGTGGTTCGCTCCACAAAAAATTCTGATGTGTTACACTCACATGACTTTCTCTACTCTTGTACAAACGATTTTTACAAACGCTTATTCTCTATCTACTTCATGTTAATCGAGATAAACATTTGCAGACTCTATCTTATTGCTAATTTTTTTGTAGATGTAAGGGGAAAATATATTTACAAGGGCAATTTGGAAATACAGTAGCCTTTAAGCACATACATATCTCTTAATAGCTGGTTGCTAGGTGCAGCACCTTTCCCTTTGCCAAAGATTATAACTCTTTGCATATGCAAGACAAACAAATGAATAACGAATTCCCATTTTAGAAAATAAGTATTGAAAATTTTAAGGGAAGAACAAGCAATATCTCGAAAATGGTTCACTCAACAACAAAAACGTATATGACATAAATTGTGTATTTTAACGCGATCTACATCTTTTGTGTAGTAAAATTTTGTCTATCTCTTATGGTTTACCAGTTATGAAAAAGTCGTTCACAATGGAGAATACTTTTGGAGACATTCCCAGAAAAGTCAATAAATACATTTTATTTGTCATGAAAATATCTTAAACATACGATATTTTAATCAAAATCGTTAGGGCCATTTTTGAGAAGATTAAAATTTTCGAAAAATATTCCATGTAAAGGGTACTCTGGGGTGGGGGGATTCTCTTGAAAACCTTCGTGTCGCATTCTTGGAAGATACTGAACCTAAATACCAAGTTTGGTGTTTATCCGACTGTTCGTTTCTGAGTTATGCTGTTCACAGACAGACACACAAATGACACACACACACACACACACACACACAGACACACACGGACATATTTCCAAAAATGCTTTTTTTGGATTCAGGGGGTCTCAAAACATGTATTTCCGGTGAAATCTCGGTATCGAATTTTTGGGTGGAATACAATACTTCCCTACTTACTATACGTAGTAGAGAAGGTAAAAAATATTGATGACATATGCTGTGCGTTTTAACGAGCTCTAAATTTTTGTGTAGAAATATTTTGTCTATCTCTTACGGTTTACCAGTTATGCAAAAGCCATTCAGAAAGAAGAGCACCATTGGATTCACGGAAAATTCTAGATATACATTTTTTTCTCATGGAAATATCTTAATCACATGATACTTTAATCAAAACGGTTACAGCTATTTTCGATAATCAGAATTCTCTAAAAATGTTCCATGTAAAGAGTAATCTGAGCATTTTATTAAAAACCATCTTGTCGCATCTTTGAAAGATACTGAACCTAATTACCAAGTTTGGTATTTATCCTTCTTTTCGTTTTTGAGTTATGCTGTTCACGGGCATACAGGGATATTTTCCTAAAAGTGCTTCTTTTTTGGAATCGGGGGGCCTAAAAACATATTTTTTCGGTGAAATCTCGGTATAGAATTTTTGGTTGAATGCAATACTTCCCCTACTTATTATACAGAGTAGAAGAAGTAAAAAAAAAAAAAAACAGCGATAGTCAAATGTTTAAGAACTGGACTTTATACTCTACTTAGGAGGAGCCTGCGGGTTGAGGACACCGGAGGTGAACGTCCAGTGCCCTGCCGATGCTGCTGTGCCTTCAGACACTCAGAGGAAGCCTGCACAGATGCCACTACTGTGGGACAGGTTCCCTTACTGCAGCCTGCACCCAGCACGACCTCCGACGTGCCGCCGATTCTGCGCCACCTGCTCCGGGAACACGCAATTTACAGGGCAGGCGCAATGCTCCCTGTATCCCCGTAGCAGACATAAGCATTCAAGACCGACAACGACACCAGCTACTTCAGACAACAACCCGACGCAGCCTTCAGTGAGGGCTCAGCACTCGACCAGCGGCATCACAGACCAAACGCACCTTGGACTTCAAGGCCTCCTGTCAGCCATACAGGACCTTTCATCACAACTGGTGAGCTACGCCGTGCAATCTTCACACGCCTCTCGGCTGTGGAGGCCAAGCAGCCAACCTCAGTCAGGGTCATCAGCGCACTCTCCAATAGATGACGATGACGGGGTGCTCGCGTCTGCCCAGCGAAACCTGGAACGAATCGAGTGCCACCTAGTTGAAACTTCCACCGACGGAGGCGACGACCGACCAACGGGACGGGTGCCCTTGGGTCTCAGTCGCGGGGATTCGAGAGCTCCAAACGACAACAAACAAACCCATCAAGGAACTTCATGACCACTGCAGCCAACTTCAAGAAGGCTACATCCTCACCCGTAACTTCCTGGAAACCCACGTGATGCCACACTCCTATCGCAAATCCAAACGCCACTAATCCTTCACAATATCACCTGGAATCCCATTATTTTCTCCTTTACTCCGCTGTGAGGGCAGACTGGACCTTGGTCAAGTCTGTCTCCCGGCAACAATTCCTTACTCCCCTGGTGACCGCACTGCGGCCCAGCTTCAGTCATCACCTTGTAATGCGCGGGTGCTTTAGGCGGTACCGCTGCAAACCTTCCGCTTTCCTACTCCGGTGGAGGAGTTTTTAGTGGGTAGTCATTCACTATGAGTCTAACACTCCCAGTTCCGACTCCCATCGGGGCTGGGGTTTGTCATTAAATCATTTTCTCCTCCACTCGAAAAAAAGACGCTATATGCTGGCCTTAAACTTCCCTACTGTTTCCATGGCATCGCAAGAAACAACTGAATGTTGACGGGATTTGAAGAGTGTGTCCAAGAAATTAACAATTGGAACCTGTCATAACGCATATCTCAGAAACAGCTTATGCCATAAAAACTTATTTTAAAAAACCTGTGTTTTAAAGAGATCTACATATTCTGTAATGTACGTTGTCGTCTATCGTTAACGTATACCAGTTATACAGACAAGCAAATCCAAACGGCTTGGGAATTCATCGGGTAGCTTTCCCTTTAACATTTTTGGGGTGGGGAAGGGGGTAACGTTGAAATGGGTCAGTTTTCCGAGAACAGTTTATGCTCTTTCACTTTCGTAAACTCTTGTACAACTGTGTTTGATGAATGTTACAAATTAATTAATTAATTGCTGGTGCGCCCCAAGTAAAAACTTTTTTTTTTAATCGTTGTCGCCGAGAGAGCAACGGGCCTGACTGTTGCACGCAGTACACATGTTAAACTCGCATTTTTAATTAGCGCGCCGCCCACGTACGCAGTTTTCAATAAGTCCCATCCAAGCCTTGGAGCACCCAATAAAATTATCTGCTTAAACAGACGAAAATAAAATAAAATTAACAATCGTTTTTGTTTATGGCACATAAAAGGCTTTCATTTTTTGTAGTGTTTTTATGGCTTTTTAACTTCTGTTCCACCTGCTACTACTGGTAAATGCCAAGCTTAATGAAATTATTTATTGTATGTATTCTATACGAGAAAAAATATTTCACACGAATTTTAAAATTACTGTGATATTATATTTTAATTTAATTACTACGTATTTATAGAGGGTAGAGGAAGTATTTTATTACACCCAAGATTTTGATGTCAGAATTTCACCGGAAATACCGTTTTAAGACCCCTGAACCAAAAAGTAGTATATTATGCAACCAGACTATAATGGTATAATTAAGACACGAGTTTGTTTACGTAACTCGCTGCTACTCGTTTCATAATTTTCATACCGGCGTCTTAATTAACGTCATAGTTACGTTGTATACGACTATTGTTTGGTTGCACACACTTGAGTTTTTACAAAACGATCCTACCTTGTTAATTAAATGTTGATCTATGGCAGCATTGTTGGTTCCACGCCGTATTTATTTATGTATTGCAGGTAACGTCAAAGCTACACTTATTGAACCCAAAAAAGCTCAATTTATTAGAATATTCAAATTATTATCAACAGAATATAACGGGTCATCAATAACTTCCTCCGCACCTTGCTGCTGGCCACCGCTCAATAAAAAGTTGGCATTCTATTCCGACGGGATGTTATGATTATCGGCGGCTGCGAGCACATGAGTTGTTTGTTGTACTGGTTAGTATGGTCTACTATGCTGTGAGTTCTGACGTGTGTCTGAAGCGAAATCAATGTATTTTACAGAGGGACGTATGTTTCTAGTGGAAAACGTTTTAATGAATGTGGAAATTTTACTGTGTCGCGGTATCGTGTTATCTTATTGCTGGGCGCCTCTTATTGTTTTACTACTTTGCATTTTCGGTTCACTGTGCTCCGGCTAGCTATTATTACTACTCAGTCGAGCAAATCTGTTAAACAGGGTGTGTAAACGGAAAGGAGCTGTTACTAAAACATAACACTTATAAAAGAATTTGTTTTTATACTTTTATTGCCGTCACATATTATTAATTTCTCACAATTACTCTTGATACACGCCCGACTGAAACTGTTATATTTTCGAATGTAACTATAATCACTTATTTGCCGCACATTATTATTTCGCGTATTTCACATTTATAACTTTACGACGCAAGAGATTTTTTAGAACTGCGCGACGTTTAACGCACATACAGTGTTGGACTGAGCGACGTATTACCCGCGAGTGCTTCTGTTGGACTAAACGTTAACCGACTCTTGGCTTCATAATTTATACTCCCTCACCCCGATATGCCTAAACATTATAACAGAGCTGCTATTGGTTAATAAAACGCGCCAACATTAGCGTCTATTTTTATATCCAATCAAAATCACGAACACATATGTTCTAGACAAGATATTCCCTCCATTTTTAAGAACGGCACGCTACTCTGACATCATTTGTTTGTCTCTTCTAAGTAATAATCAACTCACCCCCTCGCTCATTGTTACCCGCTCCTATTGTCAGTTTCAGTGAGGCCGTGTAAACTTATTTCCTAACAATGCTTATAATTAACAAACATCTCAAATCATTGTCATACAATAATGCTAATTTACACTACAATCACTCTGGCATTTACAGTGTTGTGATATAAAATACTGCGTCAACTGAGAAAGTGAAACAAAATTTCGTTGTCAGGTTCCCTAAACACAAAACTATCGCACCGAGATACTGTGCGTGATTTAATTAATAAATTTCGGGTTCCGTGCATGATGCTGTTAGAAGTGGAAGACCCAGTGTACTAACAGAAGTAAAACTATCGGATATATCGGATAGAATGCTTAAAAGTCCACAGAAATCAATAAACAAATTGGCCCAACATTGTGATATTTCTTAGGGTTCCGCATACAAAGCAGTCAAAAAAGAACTAGATATATCCATATAAGGTATCAGTCGTCCACGAATTAAAACCCACAGATCACGGGAAGAGAGATCAGTATTGTGAATGGTTTCAGAGGATTATTTTGCACCATGGAATTGACGTGTTAGATAGGACATTTTTTACTGATGAAGCTTGGTTCCACTTATCAAGATGCGTAAATTCACAAAATACGCGAATATGGTCTACTGAAAATCCTAATGCAATTCAGGAAATCCCTTTACATTCAGAGAAAATTAGTGCATGGGGTGTGATCTTTCGCTCTGGAATTATTGGGCCAATTTTTTTCGATAACTCAATTAATTCAGATGTTTATTGCTCGGATATTCTTTTTCCATTTATTTCACAGCTAAATGAAGATGAAGTGAACGGTTCATTTTTACTTTCTCTATTACGTATAGTAAGTAGGGGAATTATTGTATTCCACCCAAAAATTCGATACCGAGATTTCATCGGAAATACATGTTTTGAGATACCCTGAATCCAAAAAAGCAGTTTTGGAAACATGTCCGTGTGTGTGTGTCTGTCTGTCCGTGTGTCTACCTGTGAACAGCATAACTCAGAAACGAACAGTCTGATAAACACCAAACTTGGTATTTAGGTTCAGTATCTTCCAGAGATGCGACACGAAGGTTTTCAAGAAAATCCCCACACCCCAGATTACCCTTTACATGAAAGATTTTTCGAAAATTTTAATTTTCTCAAAAATGGCTCTAACGATTTTGATTAAAATATCATATATTTAAGATATTTTCATGACAAATAAAATGTATATCTTGAATTTTCTGGGAATGTCTCCAAAAGTATTCTTCATTGTGAACGACTTTTGCATAACTGGTAAACCATAAGAGATAAACAAAAGTTTTCTACACAAAAATGTAGATCGCGTTAAAATACACAATTTATGTCATATACATTTTTTTTGTTGAGTGAACCATTTTCGAGATATTACTTGTTATTCCCTTAAATTTTTCAATACTTTTCTCAAATGGGAATTCGTTATTCATTTTTTTGTCTTGGATATGCAAAGAGTATTAATCTGTGGCAAAGGGAATGGTGCTGCACCTAGCAACCAGCTATTAAGAGATATGTATGTGCTTAAAGGCTACTGTATTTCTATATTGCCCTTGTAAATATATATTCCCCTTACATGTACAAGAAAATTAGCAATAAGATAGTCTGCAAATGTTTATCTCGATTAACATGAAGTAGATGGAGAATGAGCGTTTAAAAAATAGTTTGTACAAGAGTAGAGAAAGTCATGTGAGTGTAACACATCAGATTTTTTCAACAAGATAACGCCACTGCTCATACATCACATAAATCCATGGGACTGTTAGTGGAATTTTTTGGGATAAGACTATTTTCTAAAGATCTGTGACCTACGCAGTCTCCTGATTTTACCCCTCCGGATTATTTTCTTTGTGGAGCCGCTAAATCTTCGGTCTATAAGAACAATCCAAAAACAATGGATAAGCTGAAAACGGCAATAGAAGATTACATAACATCTGTAACAAAGGAGATATTAATTACAGTGTTCGAAAATAAATTAAAAGGAGTGAATTTGTGTCTTCAAGAAAATGGTAAACATGTTCAATATCTTCTTTAAACAAGTTAGTTGCATATTATTTTCTACATTACCTTTCATGCATGAATATAGTGACCTAGTAGTTTTCTTGACCAGCGAAACGTTTTCACCATACGCTCGCGCCAGGCAGTGCTACCACCAGAATTCCCGACTCTAGGGGAATCTTGGTTACACGGGAGGTGCGGAGCGACTTCTCGATGACCCTTTATTTCTTATATATAATTGTTTCTCAGGGGAATGGAACACAGTGGACTGCTGCTTTGAACCTTTAGAAGGTACGCGAGAGCTGCGTGCGCCACCGAGTAACATCATGATGATTTGCTGAAGTATTATAGACGTCACAACAGTTCAGTTACGTTACATGTAACCAGCGTGTTATAGTGTGGTCGACCATAAAATTATTTCTAGAAAAAGATCCGTGTATGTGTGTGTTGGTGGGTGTATCTGTGAACAGCATAACCACAAAATCGGATGTGATACATTCACATGACTTTCTATACGCTCTATTGCTTATTAATGGATACCCAAATTATTCTTAAAAGTTTATTTTCCTACCTACCTCATTTTAATCGATATCAATTTTTCCGTAAATAGCTACATTACACATTTCGTTATAGATACAAAGAGAACAGCGATAGTCAAATGTTTAACAACTGGACGCTATATGCTGCCTTAAAATTCCATACTGTTCCCATGACATCGTGAGAAACAACTGAATGTTGACAATATTTTAAAAGAATGGCTGAGTATTGAATAATTCAAACAATTAGTAACGGATATCTCGGAAATAGCTATTGCCACAAAAAGTTATTCTAAATAAATTGTGTGTTTTATGTTTTCATCTATCACTTAACGTTTACCAGTCATACAAGATTGTAGAATTTTTTTCCGAAAGAAGAGTATGTCACATGCTATTCTCAGAAAATTCCACACACACCATTTTTTAGAAAATGAAAACGTTCGAAAAATGTTCCATGTAAGGGTGGTTTGGTTTGGGTGATATTCTTGAAATTTTTCCAGTCGCATCTTTGGAAGGAACTGAACTTACATACCACTTTGGTACTAACCGAATTTCAGACACACACACATACACATGCGGACATTTTTGTAAAAATGCTTTTTCTTTGTATTCAGGAGGCCTCAAAACGTGTATTTTCGGTGAAATCTCAATATCTAATTTTTGAGTGGAATACAATACCTTCTATTTATTCTGTACGTGGTATAGAAAGTAATAAGATTTCACAAGAATAACTTGTAGAATCTATATTCTGACACATAAAAATACCAGTTAACTTTAACAAACTCTGATAACAGCTCTGATTTACAACCTCTCGTAACTGACTCACATTTATTTCCTGATAGTCCTCTGTTGCTAGGGAGTCCATTAATGTAATGACGAACTTTCTCGAAGAGTGGTAGCTGATCAAAGACTTTTCTAATGCTTGACCAACTGTATCATCTGGGATTTAGTCGCATTATCTTCCAAGGATGCAGCAAAATTATTTACAAGAAAATCCCTTCACTCCAAAATACAATGTGCATTAAAAATCTTTCCTTATTTTCTCTTTCTTCCCTTCAAAATGGTATTAAGATGTTGACTAAAATACGTATATTTCAGATATTTGCATGATAAATAAAATGTATATTTTGAACTTTCTGGGAATCGCCTGTGAAGCGCGCTTCATTCTGAACAACTTTAAATTGGGCTATTTTTTTTCAACCTCCGATGGGTCATAATTAAAACACATAGTCAAATAAATTTATTACCAAATGTTAGGTACAAGTGTGTTTACTTTTCAACATAATCGCCATTACGGTTGAGGCATTTGCCATACCTGTGGACAAGCTTTACGATCCCCTCTACACAGTATGTTGCCGCCCGTGAGTTAAGATAGATACGGACCTTGGTTTGAAGGACGTCCGCCCTCCCAGCCACTGTTTCAGTCCAGGGAAGAGGTGAAAATCACTCGGCGCCAAATCAGGGCTGTACAGTGGGTGGTCGAAAACGTCCCATCGAAATTCCTAAAGAATTTGTTGGGTGACAGGAGCACTGTGAGGGCGGGCATTGTCACAAATCAATACAAAACGTCCCAAATACTAGGCTCATAATGGCATGGTGAAGTTGGCTGTGGCTGAGGGTAGGGTGGGGGACATGCGCAGTCGCCCTCCACGCACAGTTTCCACCGCTCGTGTGACTGCGCTCCTGCGCGATCGGAGGTTGATAAAAATAGCCCTCGTACACAAAAATGATCTTATTAAAAACGCAATTTGTAAAATAATGCTTTTTTGGTCTAGTTATCTCCCACAAATATTTACTACTGGTTTGAATTTTCAAATACTGTGGCGAGCATCTGAAAATTTAGGTTGGTATGCCTGACATTGGGTCGACACTCCCGATTGATAGGTAAACCTGTTTCTGTTCTGTTTCTATTCTGTTTCTCAATGTTTGCAGGATTGTAAGTTTTCTAAAACGATCCAGATCTTTCGAGGTTTTAGTTATGCTTCAATAGGATGTAGGGGTGGGAATTATTAATTATAAGATGATTGGGATTAATTGTTCCGAACGCTTTAGCAATAAAGCTTTCATAGTATAAGGAACAGGAACATGTTCCTCATGGTGCCTTGTTAATAAAGCTAATCTATAGCAGTAACAATACTACACTTCCTTCAAGAGGTCATACAAAGTGCATGGAATTTCAAAGTCATCACATAGTGACCCGCTTTTTAAAAACCTGCTTTACCTACTGTATTCTTCTAATACCTACAACAAGATATGTAAATCCTAATGAAGTTTACCCTGATAAGAAATAGTAGATAGAAGGATAAAATTTTGTAAGGATAGTTTGTAGCAAAGTAAGTAGAGAAAGTCATATGAATGTAAGACGTATTTTTAGATACTAGTTAGACAACCCTACTATAACTTCTTGAAGATCGAGTCTGTCCACTTCTGTAAATATTCAGGTGTAAATGGTGGTCTAACGAGCAGGGGTATACCATTAAAAGTTGATTCTAGCATGGTAGATAACTAATAAGGTAGTGTTACATTCTCTACCACGTACATAGTAGGTAGACAAGATATTACATTTCACCCAAAAGTTGTATACCGAGATGTCACCGGAAATACATGTTTGAGGCCCCCTGAATAAAAAACAAAAATTTTACTTCCTCTACCATACATAGTAGGAAGAGAAGCTATTGAATTCTAACCAAAAATTCAATGCCGAAATGATTTTACCGGATATACATGTTTTGAGGCCGCCTGTATTAAAAACAAAACAAAAAAAATATTTTTAGAAAAAGATCCGTTTATGTGTCTTTAACAGCATAACTCAGCGTGTATAAAGATTAAATATGTGAATTATTAATTAAGTGTGACGGCAATAAAAGTGTAGAAACAAATTATTTTATCAATGTTATCTTTTAGCAACAACCCCTTTCCGTTTACACGCCCTGCATAGAGACACTTGCTCGACTGAGTTGTAATAGCTAGCCGGAGGACAAAGAACCAAATTTAAAATAGTAAAACAAGAGGCGCTCAATAAATAAGATAACATGAGCCATGAGAACTGCAACATTCGACAACCAGAAAAAGTGCTTAAGTTAAATAAAAGTATTCTATTGGAGTAGGATTACACAATCAGAAACTAAAATGGAGCAAAATTTACAATTTCAGAAGTCAGTTGCCAACAGAAAGTGTTCCTAACCGGACGTGAGACGCGTCCTCGAGAAGTTTAATACGTATTCATTGTGAGAGAAAAATAGTCTACGTGTTAAAAAGTGCCAGTAATTAATAAAAAAATCTCACAGGTGTCTATATCAGTGAAGTGTTATTTAAATCGTGTGAAGGATTAATAAATGTAGTGAAGTAAAAACTATAATCTGTGTAAGCCTACATTCTTCAGCCGCACCACACCATGTTAAGAAATTCATGTCTCTACAAATTAATACTGACACAACCGAGGCAAACATAAATATATAATATTTAAAGAAAACATTAAAATACAAAATTGATTCTTAAACATTGGGGCGAAGGCCACCGGGTACCATACGTGCGGTTGCAAGTACTTCAAGTTCGGTTCCCCAACACCCGAAATACAAAACAACTCCTCCTTCAATATAACTAACTTCAATTTAGGTCATTTCGAGATATCCGTTATTAGTGTTTCGAATCGTATCTGGTCATTCCCTATAGGTCCCGTCAACATTCAGTTGTATCTCGCGATTATCCCTTAAGGGTGAGGGCGCTGCGGACCCTGAGCACCCGTGGTACTTCTAACGTTACTAGAAGTACGCTGGGCCAAATATCCTAGCCCCACCCGTCTGGTGTTGTTTGGATTGGGTTGGACTCGGCAGTGGTTCCGGATACCCATGAAAGATTGGGTACGTTTGGGCGGTTTTCCGTCCATGCAGGGTTGTGAAACGCCTCAAGATCCTCCGATACCGCATGCTAGATTGCTGTCGGCCCAACCGAGGTTTTCGGTAATCTTCCTTTCGGGATGCATGGAAACAGTATGGAGTATTAAGGCCAGCATATAGCGCCCACGTTTGACTATCGCTGTTCTCTTTGTATTTATAACGAAATGTGTAAAGGTTTATTTGGATTAAAATGTAATAGATAGAAAAATAAGCTTTAGGAAGAATAGTTTTCATACCCACTAATAAACGATAGAGGGTAGAGAAAGTCATGTGTATGAAAGCCATCAGATATATTTTTTTGGGAAAGTATGTTTGCTAGTATAAATGTACGCGCTTTACGTTGCTACTATTGGTAAACATACCAATGCTTCTAAATCGCATAGCACTCAGATTAAACATGAAACATTCACGATGTGTTCTCTACGAGTAAACAGAACATTCAAAATGCTCATTAACCTTTCAATACCCCGCGGTCAGAGAGATGCATGATGGGAAATACTGATCTCCCTTAAGGTTTAAATTAAAAACCAATATTCCTAACGGAGTTCTTTTTGCCTGCAGTAGGCATTTAAAAGATAAACCTCATCAGCAATTCATAATCGATATTGTTTTGTCGACAGTTCATTAGCGAGAGAAGAAAGTATTGTTAATTCCTGGCAACCGCTGTTAAAAATGAAACGAAACGCTAAACAAGCAAATAGGCGTATGCGAAGCATTTAGTTTAGGCGTGTTCGTTTTGTAATAGTAGGGAAGCAGTTTAGTTTGTTTGTGTGTGTATGTGTGTGCGCGCGTTATATGCGAAAATGGCCAAATAAATATTATCTTTCACCAAATGGGAGCGCCTATAGGGCACAAAGGCAAATAATCGAACTATAAACTTTGTTAAAAAACTGAACTTTGTTAGCATAAAGTTTCTGACCATCTTGTTATCCACAATCTGACGTGTTAAATTCTTATGATATTCTGTAGCTATTATCGTTCAAATAGCTTCTAGAAACCATTTTTGAAATTTAGTACTTTCTCTAACACGTACATAGGAACTAGAAAAGGTACTCCATTCCACACAAAAATTCGATACGAGGATTTCATCAAAAATACATGTTTTGAGGTACCCTGAATCCAACATAGAATGTTTAGTAAAAGCTCGGTCCGTGGTTGTGTGTGTGTGAACAGTATAACTCAAAAACGAAAACTGGTATTTAACTTCCGTATCTTCCAAGGATGTGACACGAAGCTTTTCAAGATATTGCCCCCACCCAAACTACCCTTTATAGGGAACATTTTTCGAAAATTATGATATTCTAAAAACGGCTCTAACGATTTTAATTAAAATGCCTTATATTAAAGATACTCATATGACAAGCAAAATGTATATCTTTAATTTCCTGGGAATATCTGTGAAGGAAGCCTTCTTCATTCGGAAGGAATTTTGTATAATCTTGTATAATGGTAAATCTTAGATGATAGACGTAAACCTACTACACAAGAAGCGTAGATCTATTTAAAACACTTTTTTTTTTTGCATAAGCCATTTCTGAAATATCCGTTACTAAGGTTTGAATTATTCATTTCTTCTTCTTTTTTAAACTCCTTTTAACATTCAGTTGTTTCTCGCGATGTCATGGAAACAGTATGGAATTTTAAGGCCAGCATATAGCGTCCAGTTGTTAAACATTTGACTATCGCTGTTCCCTTTGTATCTATAACGAAATGTGTAATGTAGCTGTTTCTGAAAAGGTTGAAGAAGATATATTTCCGCTGTTGTTATCTCCACGTTTGGGAAGCCAACTTGGTGAAGTATTTACCCCACGTATGGGAGCCAAACTTGAAGTAGATATTGTCTTAGGATGGAGTTGTTGTAGTTTATTGTTGTTGAAGGTTTTTGCACCACGCTTTGGGCGTTAATTTGAAGAAGACTGTTTGCTAATATGCTGCTACGTATGTAAAGCTGATTTTAACATACGAGGGCTGATCAACAAAGACTGAGACTGATTTTTGCTGTAGCTTCCGTGATAGTTTCGTATCTGTAACCTAAATATTTGAAAAGAGCGGGTTTTTATGTATAATGTTGGTAGGCGGCAGTACTCTCGTATTGGTAGGTTGGTAGTAATGCTCTATTTTGTAGACCCTACGTGCATTTCGCATACCAGACAATGGAGGTGATGCATTTTTTAAATCGATTATCACAGGTGATGAGTCATGGCTGCATCATTATGATCCTGAAGGAAAACAAGCCAGCACAGTGTGGAAATCGCCAGGTTCTCCAACACCAAAAAGGGCAAAAGTTGTTCCATCTGCAGGGAAAGTGATGGTGATCACAGTTTTTGACTGTAATGGAATGATTTACCAGCATGCAGTTCCCCCTCACACTACTGTTACAGCAGCATACTACACGTCAGTATTGGCTACACTGAGGAAGCACATTGCAAAGAAACGACCAGAGCTTTCTCGGACTGAGTGGTGACTTCATCATGACAATGCACGGTCTCACGTCGCAAATCAAGTCATGCAGTTTCTGGCTCGATTCAACATTATCTGTGTACCACATCCACCGTATAGCCCCAATCTTGCATCCCATCACTAAAGGCAAAGCTTAGGGGTATTCGATTTGAGAACTCTGAAGCAGTGCTCAAGAAATGTGAGGCGATTCTCAAGGACCTGACAAAGAATGGTCTGCAGCACGTGTTCAAGGACTGACAGAGACGCTATAAAAAGTGCATTGAAGTAGAAGGGGACTACTTTGAAAAAGATCATGTAAACATTGAATTGGAGTAATAAACATCTGTGAAAAAAAATCAGTCTCAGTCTTTGTTGATTAGCCCTCGTATATTTTTGTTGTTACGCTACAACTTAAAAAAATTATGATCTTTGTTATTAAACTGCTTCTATAGGTAGATTTATGTTTGCCTCGGCTGCTTCAGAATTGTTCTAGAGTCACATATCTCTTAGACAGGGCGTGGTGCGACAAGAATGTAGGCTTACGCAGCTTTTAATTTTAAATTCACTTCTTTTTATTAATCCTTGACACAAATTAAATAGCACTACACTGATATTAAGAGCTGTGAGATTCGTTTTACTTAATACTTGCACTTTGTTAACTCATATACTTAATTTTCGTTTCACACGAATGCGTAATGTTTCTTTAGAGAACACGTGTTCCATCTGGACACTACCAAGGTCTGCAGGCAACTGAATATATTTCAATCGTCCAAAACCGTAAGCTTCTGTATTTCAAATCTCTGATTGGCTAAACTTAGTCAAATAGAATACCTGCATTTAATTAAAACTTTTTCTGGCTGTTGATTGACTAATCTTAAACTGTCATAAAATTTGCATTATTGCTGCCCTAATCATGACTAGTAGCATTCAAACTCTCAAACTCATTATTGTCTCAAGGTTACCTCATTGTTATCTCATTGTTAGCAACGTTTAACTTATTATTCTCACAGCTCTTACATTATTAAATTACGTATTGCATTCACATAACATTATTGAACATGTTTACAATAATATAAGTATATGCAATGACTGTTACATACATTTTTACAAATTATTACATACATATTGCTTCAAGGTGGGCTGTTATTGAAATTACACATTATAAAATATAATTGAAATTATTCAAATGTCAAAAATACTGCCTCAAGGTTTATTTGGATTAAAACGTAGTAGATAGAAAGATAAGCTTTAGTAAAAATAGTTTGTATACCCTCTAGTAAACGATAGGGTAGAGAAAGTCATGTGAATGTATCACATCCCGGGGTTCCCGAATTCGCGCTACAGACGCCACTATCTGAGTTATCCCGATCCGTTACGAAAATGAAACTTTCTACACGTGTACTATAGGACCCAACAAAAATTATAAGCTACCTGCCCAATCGTTTTTTTAGAAATCTAAACTGTTAAAACTATATGGTCAACATATAGCACAAATATACAGCAGGAGGTCACGTTAAAAATTTCTAATACCACCTAATCCTTATGGAAATTTTACTGAGCGGGATAGCTCAGATGCATTCGGGAGGTCACGGTTCAATTCCCGGTAACCGCCCACTCTAACAATAGGGTTTTTCGTGGTTTTCCTCTGGTCGCCTAGGCAAATGCCGGGTTGGTGTATTCTATCGCGATATCTCCTTTCCACAATTTCCCCTCATTTCATCTCTCCCTTTCACGTTTTCAGGTCCTGTATTGCTGGCGATGTCAGGCAGATGGCGTGGATGTTTGAGCATTGGAAAGATTTCTCCCAAGGGTCATTTGATCCAGTTTGATGAAGAAACAGTAAATGAATCATAATAGTGGCTGTTACACATTACCCATAAATACATTATCAAAAGATGTAATGCACTCCTGTGAACGCCAGAGTGCGTTGTCCCGCCCGTTAGTGTCACTTTATCGCTCTCTTGGGTAGCATCTTCTGGTGCGCTGTTTTCAAACTGGAAATAATAGGGACTTCTGAGGGTTTCTGAGGACCTGTTTGCCTGCGGGCATTGCATCTCCTACGGCTTCTTCACCCCATCCCTGCCTCCCGGGGGGTGTTGCCACAATAACTCAAGGTGCTCGTAGTGGCGAGGCATCCCCCTCCTATTAACTCATTCTACTGGATTTGTTCAATCGGTACTCATTTACAACAACTCCTATATAAAAATACTCTTGTTCCACCAGGGTATAAATTTGTGCACTTGCAATTATGTACAAATGGTCACTATTGACCAATCTGGACAAAACTTGGGACACTTACGTTTTATGTATAAGTATACTACTTTAAAAAATTTGATATGTTACACTCACATGACTTTCTCTACTCTTGTACAAACCATTTTTAAAAACGTTTATTCTCCATATGCTTCATGTTAATCGAGATGTTAACCTTATTGCTAATTTTCTTGTAGATGCAAGGGGAATATGGTAGTATTTAAGCGATAGTCAAATGTTTTAAGAGGTGGTTGCCATGTGGAGTATTCCATTCTCTTTGCATGTCAAGGACAAAAAAAATGAATAACGAATTTGAGAAAAAGTATAAGTATTGGAAAATTTAAGGCAATAGCAAGCAATATCTGGAAAATGGTTCACCCAACAAAAAAAATGTATATGACATAAATTGTGTATTTTAACGCGATCTACCTTTTTTGTGCAGTAAAACTTTGTCTATCTCTTATGGTTTACCAGTTATGCAAAAGTCGTTCACAATGAAGAATGCTTTTGGAGACATTCTCAGAAAATTCAAGATATACATTTCATTTGTCCTGAAAATATTTTAAACATCTGAAATTTTAATCAAAATCGTTATAGCCATTTTTGAGAAAATTAAAATTTTCGAAAAATGTTCCATGTAAAGGGTAATCTGGGATGGGGGGATTTTCTTGAAAACCTTCCGGTCGCATCTCTGAAGATACTGAACCTAAATACTAAGTTTGGTGTTTATCTGACTGTTCGTTTCTGAGTTATGCTGTTCACAGACACACACACACGGACATGTTTCCAAAAATACTGTCTCTAAACATGCATTTGCGGTGAAATCTCGGTATCGAATTTTTGGGTGGAATATAATACTTCCCCTACTTACTATACGTAGTAGAGAAAGTAAAAATCGCCCCATATCCTTATTTTCAGCCTCTTAGAATGTACCGATGCAATTGGGCTTAGCACCTGGACCTACAAGACCTTTTGTGTCTAAGCCAATCATAGGGTGAGGTGAGAGGAGACAGAGGGCGGGCGGACCAGGAGGCACGACAGTGCAGAGAGCACTCGGTGTAACTGTCTCCCCTGTTGGCTTGCACATTTCCACCGGAGCCCGGGACTGGAAACCGCCCCCACTTCGGGGACGAAATCTGACATAGAGCATGCTTTTTTCCCACCAAGCAACGCCGACGCTGCAGATGAAAGGTGAAGTAAAACGCGAAGAGGTGAAATGGAGGGGCAGGAAATTCGGAGGGGGGATGTAAGGAATCTTCCCAGAATTCACCTAGCGACCCGGGTAAACCCCCAAAATAGCCCATGGGTCAGAAAGGTAGGTCCCGGGAATCGAACCCACAACACCTGCTGGATGATCCAGGGTAATACAGCCAGTACAGCAATATGATTAAATCAGAAGATATCAGAAAACGCTGTATTGTGTATTCTTTAAAGCTAGGATCTTTACCTTTATGTTGAGAACTACTGAACTAGTTTGTGTGTGTGTGTGTGGCATGTTCACCAAATAATATTCATTATCCCTTCTCTGAAGCAGGCCGTGAGAAAATTTCCTCCTGCGTCTGGTTTTTCTAGAATCCATTAACGTTGAAAGCGAAACGTCGGGGTACAACTTTGATGGATAGCAACGAAATACTTTTGTTTATTTTTATAGCTGGAGACATTTCTAAAAGTTTTCTTCTTACTTTGGCTTTTAAGTTGGCAATATCGCTTCATAAAGAGACGGATGCAAGGGTTTTAAAAACCGATGACGTTTAAGGCAGGCTGCTTTCACCGGAGGGGAAGATTAATTTGTATTCCAGTTTATCTTGAGAGTTTTGGGATAAAATATGGGAACGTTGGGCACGAAAACATGGTTCTTTGTGTTCAAAGTTATCACTAAATCTCTGTATAACATTCCATATCAAAATCTACACTTATCACAGATCCAGCCACGATTATCTTGGAGTAAGTGTCAAGTTTCACAGGCATACACGAATAAAATAAATACTTAGCACGCGTTTATCCATTTCGTCACGGTAGTTCAGGGATAGAGCATTGCCTGGTAACTCCTCGGAAAGGTCAGAGCACCGTACGCAGGCCATCCGGCCCATTATGCTAACAACGTGACTCCTGGGAGGGAAGGATGAGGGGAGAGATCCGAAGGGCGACCAGATCCGGATACCGATGAACGGGGTCCCTAACGTTTCCAGACAGAACGCATCCGACGCCGCACAATCCAGAAATCGAGAACACGTCGCCCAGGTGAACCTGGGCGAAATGAGATCGCCACAGTACCTAGCCGCATATGTGGCTTTACTTGTGCGATAAAGAAGGTTTTAAAGAATTTACACAAGACTTTGATGTTTGTCTTTTTGTCTTGGGCGGAGTTTAGCTTTCTGCGCTATCATTGGCTGGGTCGCGGTGTACCCACATAGGCGGACTAGCGACCACGTGGTGACCAAGCCCAATACTGCATACCTTGGGCGATGCTTGTGTGGTCGCCAAACCAGGCAAGCCGGTATGGCAGCAAAGCAGGATGGGAAAACTAGGTAAGGGTATGGGGTTTCCAAGTTGGCTGCAGGGCGGGTCACTGCTAAATGGTCACTCATCCAGCTAGTGACCAAGTCCAATGCTACTTAACTTGGGGGAGTTTTTTGATGTGAGGGATTGGCAGACCTCAGCCTCGGGGGCCCAAGCCGTCCTTCGGCAACCGGTAACTCTTTCTCCGTCTTGTGGTCATAGCGGCCCAAAGAGTTCACCAGCTGGCTGGTGTGGTGTGTTTGGTGTACATGGTACGCGTTCTCTCCCGCATTACGTCCACGATGTATGGGAGAAGACGGCCTGCCTATAAATCACCAAACTCCACGGTCCCCCGGAGCGGAGCGCCGCGCTGAGGAGAGATCTAACTGAACGCTACCGCAGCACGCTGGGAAGGAACCTTTACACAGCGCAAGTCACCGCCCAGCCGCAACCCACCGAACACCATCGCCGGTCCTACAACCCTGAAACAGATGACAAGAAAGATTATGGGTACAGGAAATGAGAGGAATGAGAGCCGTGGTAGGAGATCTACCACCCCAGCATTCGCCTGGAGACCGGGGAAACCACGAAAATCCCACGGGACATCCCAAATGCGGGCTACAGACTAACCGCGTGAGCGATCCCGCTCGGTGGGAACTACGGCAGTCAAATGTTTAAGAACTGGACACTATATGTTGGCCTTACAATTTCATACTGTTTCCATGACATCACGAGGAACAACTGAAAATCGGTGGGACTTTAAAAGAATGACAAGGTATTGAACAAATCGACGCGTTAATAATGGATATCTCGGGTATGGCTGATGTCATAAAGAAGTTATTTCACATAAATTGTTTGTTTTAAGCAAATCTATATTTTTTTGTGTAGGACATTTTCTTCTATCGCTTAACGTTTACCAGTCATACAAGATTATATAAAATTCCTTCTGAATGAAGAGGACTCTACGGTCATTTCTTAGTGAATCAAATATTTGGAAAGTATTTCCATGCAAACGGTGGCTAGGGTGGTGAAATTTTCCTTGAAATCTTTGTATCGCATTTTTGGAAGATACTGAACCTAAATACCAAGTATGATATCTATCCGACTTTTCTTTTTTTAATTACGCTGTTCAAAAATACACACACAGATACATACGTTTCCTAAAATGTATTTTTTGGATTCAAGGTGCCTTAAAATATGTATTTCCGGTTAAAACTCGGTATTGAATTTTTGGATGAAATGCTATAGCTTCCCAACCTACAAGGTACGTGGTAGCCAAGGTAAAAAGAAATGAAACAGGTGTGTGTATGTATATGCAGCCTAACCCAAAAACGAAATATCCGACAAATTCTAAACTATTTATCCTAGTTTTGGTTTATAGTTTCTCTACTATATATAGTAAATAGGGGAAGAATTGCATTCCAGCCAAAATTTCAATACCGAGGTTTCACCGGAAATACATGTTTTGAGGCCCCCTAAATAAAAAGAATCATTTTTAGATAAAGGTCCCTGTGCGTGTCTGTGAACAGCGTAAATAGAAAACGAAAAGTCCGGATAAACACCAAACTTGGCATTCTGATTCAGTCTCTTTCAAGAATACGATATGTAGATTTTCAATAAAAAGAATCCCCCACGAAAAAATACCCTTCACATGGAGCATTTATCGAAAATTTTGATTTTCTGAAAAATGGCTTTTACGATTTTGATTAAAATATCATATGCTTAAGATATTTTTATGGCAAATGAAACGTATATCATGAATTTTCTGGGAATGTCCCCAAAAGTTCTCTTTATGATGAACGACTTTTGCATAACTGGAAAACCGTAAGAGATAGACAAAATTTTACTACACAAAAAATGTAGATGCAGTTAAAACACGCAGTTTATGTCATATACATTTTTACTTTTTCTACTACGTATAGTAAGTACGGGAAGTATTGTATTCCACCCAAAAATTCGATACAGAGATTTCACGGGAAATACATGTTTTGAGACCCCGAATCCAAAAAAAGCATTTTTGGAAACATGTCCGTGTGTGTGTCTGTGTGTCTGTCTTTGAACATCATAACTCAGAAACGGACAGTTGGATAAACTCCAAACTTGGTATTTAGGTTCAGTATCTTCCAGAGATGCGACACGAAGGTTTTCAAGAAAATCCCCCCACCCCAGATTACCCTTTACATGGAAGATTTTTCGAAAATTTTAATTTTCTTAAAAATGGCTCTAACGATTTTGATTAAAATATCATATGTTTAAGATATTTTTATGATAAATAAAATGAATATCTTGAATTTTCTGAGAATGTCTCCAAAAGTATTCTTCATTGTAAACGACTTTTGCATAAGTGGTAAACCATAAGAGATAGACACAATTTTACTACACAAAAATGTAGATCGCGTTAAAATACACAATTTATGTCATATACATTTGTTTTGTTTAGTGAACCATTTTCGAGATATTGCTTGTTATTCCCTTAAATTTTCCAATACTTATACTTTTTCTCAAATTCGTTATTCATTTTTTTTATGTTCTGGACATGCAAAGAGAATGGAATGCGTCACATAGCAACCAGCGCTTAAACCTACCATATTCCCCTTGCATCTACAAGAAAATTAGCAATAAGATTGACATCTCGATTAATATGAAGCATATGGAGAATAAGCGTTTGTAAAAATAGTTTGTACAAGAGTAGAGAAAGTCATGTGAGTGTAACACATCAGATGTTTTTGTGGAGTGAACTATTTCCGAGATATTCGTTGTTATTTGTTTCAATTTTCCAATACTTATACTTTTCCTCCAATGGAAATTCTTTATTCTTTTTTTATTATGTCCTGGACATACAAAGAGAATAGAACGCTCCACGTAGCAACCAGCTCTTAAAACATTTGACTATCGCTTAAAGCCCCTTGCACCTACAAGACAATTAGCAATAAGTTTCTGTAGAAGTTTATCTCGATTAACATGAGTAGTTGCAGAATTAGTTTATACAAGAGTAGGGAAAGTCATGTGAGTGCAACACATCAGATTTATTCAACGGACCTCAAAATATGTATTCTCAGTAAAATATATATTTATATTTTTGAGTGGAATGCAATACTTCCTCCAGCCGGTTGATGTGTAATCTGCCTTATCGACTCAGGGCGACAGTGGCGGCACGTACAGAAACTCAGATGGCAATATTAGACCTTCAAGTGCGTTGCCTGGCAACTGCAGACTCCTATGTGTGGTCCATAATTAGTTTTCGCGCGCTCACTCTCGTGCATGCTAGTTTCATTTCACAGAAACGTGGACCGCTTTTAATTGGGTTACAGAATCCAAATCTCGCGTTTATTAACCTGACTCTTCCTTGCAGAGCCAAGGAAAGTAGGTTGCATATGTATCATATCCCAGGAGTAATAAAACCGATGTGTTATTTATGGAGAGAGTCGGCAACTGTCGTCAAAAGTTTCGCTTAGAAGCGAGCAAGCGACGCGACCATTAACGACTGCAAGCTGCCTGCTGTCTTACTGAACACAGAGTGCAGCAAATGAAAACGATTTACAGTTGTTTATGTTTATTCAGATCTGGAATATACAATGAGACAGTACTTTTAAATAATATCAGTCTAATTATATAATATAAAATATAACAACAGGTCGCCTTAAAGCAATATGTGTATGTAATAATATATAAAGTGTATGTAACAGTCATCGTATTATGTTTATATTATTATGTAATAATATATTTATATAATAATGTTATGTGATTGTATTACGTAATTTAACAATGTAGGAGCTGTGAGAATAGAAGCAAACTACCTTTCGTAATAAATAGAATTACAAAATAGAAGCCGAAAGTTGCTAACAATGAGATAACCTGGAGACAACAATAAACTAAAAAGTTAATAAAGGCTATTAATAATTCTTGGAACAATAATGTAATATTTAAAACAATTAATAAATAGCCAGTCAACAACTAGAAAGGTTAAAAGTTAAATAAATGTATTCTATTGTAGTAGGCTTAGCCAATCATAAATTGAAATAGTGTAAATGTACGAATTTAGGCGGTGGACGCCAGACGCTAGAAGGCAGCGTTCCCTAGCAGTTCGCTCGGTACGTATTCAGTGTGTGACATAAAAAAATCATTACGGCGTGAACAATATAAAGTTTACGTACAATTAACAACAATCGCACAGCTCTACAGTAGGTTACATCAGTGAAGTGTTATTTAATCGTGTGAAAGATTAATAAAACAAAGTTAAATAATATTATAATTTGTGTAAGCCTTCATTTTTAGCCGTACTACCCCTGCTAAGAGATACGTGTTCTAAAAATTACTACTGACGCAGCCGAGGCATACGTATATAATATTTAAATAAACATTAAAATACAAATTTGATTGTTTAAACGTGGGGGCAGAGGCATCCGCAAGTTTGGCATCCATTAAGAGCGTGGACTAAAACATGCATCAAATTGGCGCCAAAAGCATGGTGCTAATAATATAAAGATAATACATCTCAACAAGAACCTCGTTTATCCGGCGCTCAATGGTTCAGTTTATCCGATTTGACTTCTGGTTACTTTTTCACCATGAAAATACGAGGTGTGATCAAATAGTAATAGTATTTTTTGTTTTTCTTAAAGAATTTTTATTTAATCATCAACATCAACTTGGTCCCCTTCAAAGTAATCCCCCTCAGATATAATACACTTGTGCCAGCGCTTTTTCCAATCTTGAAGCACTTCTGGAACTCGCTTTTCGTTATGGTGTTCAACTCCTTCAGCGATTCTGTTTTTATCTCATCAATGTGGCAAAACGTCTCCTTTCATGGCCTCGGGAATATAAAGAAGTCGCAGGGGTGCATGTCCGCGAATACCCTGGCTGAGGCAGCATAACGGTTTTTGTGGTTTTTTGTTGTTGCTTTTTTTTTGCCAAAAAGTCACGAACAAGCATTGAGGTGTGAGCGGGTGCATTATCTTGATGCCATTTCCGCTAGTGGTTTGGCCACATTTCTAGTCATTTTTTTCGGCGCATAACTTCCAGGTAGTATTTATTATTGACCATAAGGTAGGAACTCCTGAGGCACTATCCCACTGTAATCGAAGAAAACAGTGAGAAGAACCTTCACAGTGATCGGTTGAATTTTTTCCCTCTTGGCTCTTCAGGTAGTTTCCATTGGGATGATCGGATCTTAGTTTGGACATCATACCCATATACCAATGTTTCGTCACTTGTTATAACCTTCTTTAGAAGTTCTGAATCGTTTTCGACTTCATTCAACAAATCCTGAGCGCTATGTATGCGACGTAATTTTTGGTCGAAATTAAAAAAATTCGTAACAAACCTTGCTACTACACGTATCATACCCAAAACATTCAAAAATTGCTTGGCATGAGCCAAAGAATATGCCGAATTCATCAGAAACCTCTCTGATGGCGATTTGCCAATTTCCCGGAATAATTTTCTTTACTTCTTCTACATTGTCGTCAGTAATTGATGTGCTAGGGCGTCCAGGGCGGCCGTCGTCTTCAATATCTTCTCGACCCTCTTTGAAACGTTTATACCACTCGTAAACATTTGTCTTACTCATAGTAGATTCGCCAAAAGCCACAATCAACATTTTGAATGCGGTGCTGCACTTTATTCTGTTTTTCAAGCAAAATTTAATTCAAATTTTTTGATCTATCTTTTTCGAAAGTAAAAATTCGCCCTGAACTCGAAAAAAACGTCCGTCGACTGTCAACAATAAACTAAATATTCAAAACACCTGAAAAAGCAAATATACATCAGGAACATGTCTACCAACAAGATAAAACAAAAGTTATGAACATCGGGTGTATAAACCTTGCGAAATTTAAGAAAGTCCCGCTATTTTTATCACACCTCGTGCATGTGTCCTTTTATGTGCAATAAACACACTTGCTGCATAATACACTTTGTTACATAGATGCTCAATGTAGCACAAGCTTTACACTTCAGAAATTTATGACAAACACTCAGAACAGAACCAAACTGATTCGTAGAATCGAATTACAACTGAACTGCTGAGTCACAACTAACAACTGAACTCCACTTGGCACTGTCCGTTTTTAACTCTCCAAACTATGTAACTTCTTGTCGCACTCCCCCCTTAGTGGACAGAGCAGATACTCTTATATAGGCTCCGCATACAAAGCGCAACGTTCTAGAAGGGGAAGCTAAAGGAAATGGCTCAAAGGAATCTTCTGGGCCAGTAAAAACTGGGAAACCGCCTATTGTCGCGCTGGTGGAGGGCCCCAACCAGGTGTCCAGTCGCGATGTGCTTACCGGCCGTCCACAGGTAGCTTTTTGCGCACGGTCACACTGTTGTGACTTTGTCCAGTTTTCACTGTTACTTCACTTTCTTCACGACGTACCTAATGGAATATCTACAAGGCAGCCTCTTTTTTCGGACGGTTCCTCTGCTGGGGAGTCGAACCAAAGATTTCTCTAATCTTTTGCACTTCCAAAAACAGCAGTTTTTGTCGCACCTGAAATGCACTCACTAACTCCTTTACTTACTGACTCGCAAGAAGGCTCGCTTAATTAGGCTTTGGAAATTTTCAGAGAGTTCCAGAATGTTCGAGAAACGCGGAGAAGGGAAACTTTCAGAAGATGCTGATTATCTCAGCATAGCGCATCTCGTGATTATGCTGGACGGGAGCCCTAAGAAGATGCCAGAAATAATGCTGATAGAGAAGGACTATATTTTCCAGCATCTCTTATGATAAGCTATGAGCTTATTATCATTGTAATTGTAACTATGGGAACGTGAGGCAGTTGCGGGGATACAATAACTGTTCCGGCAGGAGTAGGAGCTGCTTTGGCTTGCGCGCGAGCCGCCCTGCGGTGGCCGCATTGAGAGGGAAAAGTAGTATATTTTGAAACGAGACATATATGCATAGATACTGTATACATAGTAATTTATATGTGTAAATGTTTTAGTTATAAGACACTGTAAGTATAAAACTGGAATCTAGTGGCGCCGCTAGGCTGTCTACCTGGACACGTATCCTTCAACAGGACACAAGGACGAAGCAAGTGTGGTGAGAGAAATGGTACTTGCCAGATGTCTCGAAAATTCGTTGACAATGGTGGTGCGAAATTCTAGAGGTTTACAAATATGTTTGCTGACCTCAGCCAATAAAGTTAACTGAAGCAGATTTAAAATACATAACTGATCGGATGAGATTCAATGTATCTAAAACAAGGGAAGAATAGCGTCTACAAGCATTATAGCTAATCTTGTATAAAAGACAGTATGAGTATGAAACGGGGCGCATTTTAAAGATGAACATTCGGCTTGCTTCGCCAAGTCATCTGCTTATAACAGGATGTGTATAGAAAAGAACGAGGCGTGTTAAAGCGTTGGCGAATGGCAATGACGTCGTGCCAATAATTAGTAAAGTGTTAACAGTTAATAAAAGCCAAGTGTAAATAATTAGTGAAGTCAAGTGTCGATAATCAATGTTCATTCATTCACCAGCACGACCACACCTGAGATATAGTCGAGGGCAACGAGACTACATCTACATATCACGTGAGAAAACAACTCACAAACACATCCGGCTCAATTTAAATGCAAAAAGGGACTAAAAAGGAAATATTATGTTAAAAGCTGGGTACAGTAATGAGGAGAATTATCAAATACCTAAAATATTTTTATTATAGCCACAGCAAAATGAAGAAATGAATAATCGCTTGGGTAATTTCTTATATAACCTACATTGTAACGTGTATTTAAAATACGACAGGTTTTAACATCAAACCAGATGAGCATAAGTGTGTTTCCTTTTGAGACACTAGTTTTGCTGATGAGTGGAGGAGGGTGACCTGGGAGGGGATGGAATGTCTATGCTGGCTCAGACGGCTATAAGCCCCTTTCTCGAGATATTTTCTCGCAGAAAAGACGCTGTTCCTGCATCTATTATTCAGATTTCAATTATAGACGCAGGAATGGGGTAGAAGTAATCGTTTAGAAGGGACCCAATCAGTTGTTTGGTCCCGGGGATCTCTTTATGTAGGCGATTTTGGACCCTCTAATTAAAAACATTGTGGCGAACAAAAACTGGCAATAGAGGCCAAGCGGGAATTGTCTGCAATTACATATTGCAACAGTAAAAGTAAACTGAGTCAGAAGAGTGATCCGTATCAATCCAATGAAGAATGGGAAGAATCATGGAGCAAAACTGGCATCATAGTCAACTGACTCGGTGTCTAAATGATGGAACGGGAAGCATGTAAGTCCTTACTTTCTCAATCGCGTATTTAGGTGGTGCTTGCCAACTTCATGAAACTGAAACTATTAAAACCTTCCCTCATAGAGTAAAGCGTAATAATTTTACGTTTATATGAAACTTAGAATTCTAGTAAAACTTTCGGTGCGGTAAATGTAAAAAAATTCCATGTAAAATATATGCGAATTCCGTTTTATAATAATCCTTTAAGACCTGATTGTACTTCTTCCTGGTATCGCAATAAACACATACTAAAGCACACAACACCACTTTCTAGGCTATGCACAGGTTTCTAATTCATATTGAACGCTTAATAACATCAACTAAAAATAAAACCTGTCACAAAAGTAGGAAATTTGTATCCCGCAGCCATAGAATGCGAAAAATATTAAAAATTTACTTGAGGGAGTTACCTTTACAGTTCAACTTCGGCTACTACTGAATGGTTCACTCAACAACAAAAACGTATATGACATACACTGTGTATTTTAACGTGATCTACAATTTTTGTGTAGTAAAATTTTGTCTATCTCTTATGTTTTCCAGTTATGCAAAAGTCGTTCACAATGAAGAATACTTTTGGAGACATTCCCAGAAAATTCAAGTTATACATTTTATTTGTCATGAAAATATCTTAAACATATGATATTTTAATCAAAATAGTTAGAGCCATTTTTGAGAAAATTAAAATTCTCGAAAAAAGTTTCCTTGTAAAGGGTAATCTAGGATGGGGGATTTTCTTGAAAACCTTCGTGTCGCATCTATGGAAGATACTGAACCTAAATACCAAGTTTGGTGTTTATCCGACTGTTCGTTTCTGAGTTATGCTGTTCACACACACACAGACACACACACGGACATGTTTCCAAAAATGCTATACGTAGTAGAGAAAGTAAAAAATCCCTTATAATGATGATGTGATAGAAGAATAAGCTTGAATAGTTTGTGGAAGAGTGAGTAGAAAATGTCGTGTGAATGCAACACATCACATTTTTACTTTATATAACAGTACATAGTAGGCAGAGAAAGTATTGCCTTAACCCAAAATACGACATTGAAATTTCGCCGAATGTCCCCTGAATCCAAAAAGACATTTTTAGAAAAAGGTCCGTGTGCGCATGTGCCTGTGAAGAAGATAATTCATAAACAAAAAGTAGGATAAATATCAAACTTGGTATTTAGATTTAGTACCTTCCATAGATGCGATAACGAGTTTTTCAAGTAAATCCCGGCACACCAAAGTACCCTTTACAGGGAAGAGTTTTCGAAACTTTTGATTTTTAAAAAGTGACTAACGATTTTGATTAAAATATCATACATTAAATACATTTATATGCCAAATAAAATGCGCACCTCCAATTTTCTGAGAATAGTCTGTGAGGTCCATTTCATTCAGAAGGAATTTAGTGTAATCATGTATAACCGTTAAACGTTAAGCGAATGTACCATACAAAAAGATGTAGATCTCTTTTAAACTTACAATTTATTTCTGTGAAATCAGCAATTTTTGAGATATCCGTTATTAAGGCTTAGAATCCATCAATAGTTTTGCCATTCTTTTCAAGTCCTTTCGATATTCAGTTGTTTCTCGCTAAGAGCAGGGAATTTTGCCACTACATAGTGTCCAGTTGTTAAACATTTGACTATCCCTGTTCCCTTTATAGCTATAACGAAATGTGTAATGTAGTTTAGTCTAGATTAAGTTATAATTTGTATAGCCAATAGAGAATATAGAAAGTCATGTGAATTTAGTACATCAGACTTTTCGTTATATTACTCACCCACACATACAGACACACACCTAGATATTTTTTCTGAAAATGCTGCATTTGCATTCGGGGGACCTCGAAACATATTTTGGGTAAGCTTTTTATATCCAAGGGACAATATATAAGTAACCTTTATTAGTTGGAGAAGTTTATATGAAAGAAACAGTTCACATTTTTTATCTAGTTGGAATTTTGTAAGCGAATGTTCGTGCATTTGAGCGATAACTTTTTGAGCACCCTGTTTTGCGGCAGTTATTCCGCTCTTGTTTCTGGGTATTAACATCGGTTTACCAATCCAAATAGCTGTGACGGATGCGAGTCAGTCCGCCGGATTTTTCCATGTCACAGATAATGAACTGGTATATGAGATCTGAAATTGAGTTTAAAAAATTAATAACCGCGTTCACTAATCATTCATGGGAAACAGCAGTTCTGTTCAAATTGCCCATATACGATGTGTTTGAGCTGAAAAACCGCTTCTTGCCTCACTCAGCCTCGTTGCATGTCGGTTTTAGGAAGATACTAACTGTGCTTCTGAGAGACACGAGCATAAAAAAAATAATTTTTTAAGCTTTTGTAGGATACACATAATCGAGAAAGTGCAGAGAAACTCGTGTGAAATTATTTTTTTCATCTACTTCCGGTCTTTTGAGATGAATTTTTGCAGAAATAGATTCATTACATATCTCCTTGTAGATACAAGATGGCTAGATGGGACTGAAGTGACAGAGAATCGGTGTACGCTGGCTTTAAAATTCCATTGGAGTGGATTGTGAAATGGGTGGATTCGGCACTGATCCAGGAATGAGGATACTGTACCGACGCCCCAAGAAAGAGCGTCCCCAGGAGAGAGGGACGAGGAGAAAGGAGACAATGGGCGACCGGATCCAGGAGTGACGGCGCAGCAAAAACATGTCCCTACAGTTTCTAAATTAAGACGCCTGGGCAGTCGGACAGGCAAGACCGAAGAACACCGCCCCACACAGAGGGTCCAACCTCCTCAAGACGCGGTCGTTATACCTCGACTACCAATCGAAGGCCGAGGGACGGAAAAATTTCCGATAGAGCTCCTTTTCTCGTGCCACACTACATCAAAGCACTATCACTGACACTTCCTACCCTGATCGTGGTGAGGAGGCTGAGACCCTGAACACTCGCGGTACTTCTGACGTTACTAGAAGTACGCCAGGACAAATGAAAGGGTGTCGTTTGGAAGGGGTTGGCTTCGGAGGGGCAGTGGTTCCCGAGATCCGCGGGTATCCTACAGGCGGGGTTGTGATACGCCTCAATGTCCTTCGGTACCGATCTAGATAGCCGGTAGACAGAATGGTAGATTGCTGTCGGCCCTACCAAGGTTTTCGGAAGTCGCGCAAACGGGTGGCCTTTTTAGAATCTAGGTGTTGGCCTCATGGGAAACCCTACGGTTTGGAGAGCCACTCGGATGGCGCCGACCCTGCGATTTAGGAGGGGGTCTTGGGCTTAGGCTCTTGCCCTGGCAGACCTTCACATCACTTCCTACCCTGATATAGACCAAACGGAGTGATGGAATTGGAGGGACAGGAAACTCGGTGGATGAAGGAAAAAACCTCCAGTATTCGCCTGATGATCGGAAAAACACCCGAGAAAAGCTATTTGTCATAGAGGGCGGTCATCAGGAATCGAACTTTACCGTCTAAGCCATCCCGCTCGGTTAGAAATCCATAATCTTTCCATGACATCACGGAAATAAAAGGTAGCGAAATGTTTTGCATGTAAACAATAGTTTATGGAGAGGGGATTGTCTTGAAAACTTCATGCCGCATCCCTGGAAGATGTTGAATTTAAATACCAGCTTTGGTATTTATCTATATTTCGTTTTAAAGTTGTATGTTTACATAAACATACACACACATACTTTGTTTGAAAATCGTGTATTTCCATTGAAATCTTGGTATCAAAATGTTTGGATGGAATACAATACTACTTCTGCTTACTATAGATAGTAGTAGAGAAAGTAGAACCGGACCACCCTTTCAGAGACATGAACCCAGTGACCATTACTGGAACAGAACTGGTTTGTCTCGTCCTTTTAGTTTCCGCTATACCAACCGAGCGAGATAGGTTTTTTATGGTTGACAAAGACCAATGCTGGAGTAGTGTATTCTACCACGGCTCTCCCCTCCCCCCATTTCCTCTCATTGTATTTCCCTTTCATGCAGGTTGACTCCGAGGCTGTGGTTCGAATGGTGCCCAGCAGATGGAACAGAAGATTGCGCTTTGGAAATGTTTACCCGGTCCCACAGGAGGGATGTCTTCGAGAGGCACTCCCGTGGCCGGGTGTTCAAGCCTGGAACTGTTAGGGAACTCTACGCGTCTCTGTCCACAAGCGCGGGCTTCGCTCTGCAACCCGTGTGTCTTCTGCAGTTCCATCACCTCATCCGGGGTGTGGTCACAATAGAATCCTTTAGGACCGCAGTGCTAGGTGTCGCCGCTATACTACCTCAGCAGCAACATATTACTGCATATTAATTCAAATCGTAAGAGTTATTTTTGTAAAAACGAAAATAACCAAAGATGTTCCACTTAAAAAGTTATTTACTGTGTGTGTGTGATTTTTTAAAAAAGTTGGGATCTTTTAAATATGTAATGCAGCACCTTTTTGCAATTTTTGTGTTACAGGTATGCCAAGGGTTCTTAAAAATCATACCAAACATAAAATGACAACACCGAACGGGATGACTCAGGCGGTAAAGTCTGTGGTTCGCATTCGGGAGGTCCCGGGGTCAAATCCGTGGGCCGGCAAATCTGTCTGAGGTTTTCTCGTGGTTTTCCTCAGTCGCCAAAGTAAATACCGGATAGAATATTTAAATACCACGACCCAAAGTTCCACCCTAAGTCTAAAACAATAGTAAAATAAAAAATAGTGGTAATAGCGAATGCTATGCCATCTATCTACAGATAATGTAAGCAGTCAGAGTGGACGGCTCCCCAATGCCATCTGCACGGCATGAAGCAGGTGGTTACAGGGATGAGACCTAGAAGGCTAACTGTCCTCTTTATATGGGGCGGCGGTTGGACTGGACGGCATCTTAATGCCATCTGCACGGCATGAAGCAGGTGGTTACAGGGATGAGACTTAGAAGGCCAACTGTCCTCTTTATATGGGGGCGGCGGTTAGACTGGACGGCACCCTAATGCCATCTGCACGGCATGAAGCAGGTGGTTACAGGGATGAGACCTAGAAGGCTAACTGTCCATCCATATCGTTCTAAGAGTTATCCACCAACAGATCCGTCGCGATATGACGAGGGTTTTAAAGCGACGTAAAATAAAATAGAAAAAAATGACATTCCTAAATATTTTGTTCACCTTTATAAATTCACATTCAACTTTTAATATAATATATAGTTTGTCATTGAAGGCTTAGTACTTATATTTTAAGTATATTTTTAAATATCTGATGTGTTTCACTCACATGACTTGCTATACTGTTGTACAAACCATTTTTACAAACGCTTACTCTCCATCTAGTTAACTTTAATCGAGATAAACATTTACAGAAACTATCTCATTGCTACTTTTCTTGTAGGTGAAAGGGGAATTGGTAGGCTTTAAGTGATAGCCAAATGTTTTAAGAGCTGGTTGCTATGTGGAGTATTCCATTCTCTTTGGGTGTCTAGGACATAAAAAAACGAACAACTAATTCCTATTTGAGAAAAAGTATAAGTATTGGAAAATTCAAACACATAACAAGGAGTATCTCGGAAATGGCCCACTGACAAAAAAATTAAAATAAAAATATGTGGCGTAAATTGTGTGTTTTAACGAGATCTACAACTTTATTTGTGGTAACAGTTTATCTCTTACGGTTTAGCAATTATGCAAAAGTCATTCGGAATGAAGATGAGCTTTTGGGACATTCCCATTTAACATATACCTTACATTTGCCATGAAAATATGTGTAATATATGATAGTTTAATTAAAATAGTCAGAGTCATTATTCAGAAAACCAAAATTTTCGAAAAATCTACCATGTAAAAGGCAATTTTGGGTGGGAGGATTTTTTTGAAAATGCTAAACTCAAATACCAAGTTTGGTATTTATCCGACTTTTCGTTTGTCAGTTATGCCGTTTACAGACACGCGCGCGCGGGCGCGGAGTTTTTTCTAAAAATGCTTTTTGTATACAGGGGGCTTCGAAACATGTATTTCCGGTGAAATCTCGTCATCTAAATTTTGGGTTAATTGCAATACTTCCCCTACATTCTTTGCATAATAGAGAAAGTAAAAAATACATTTATAATACCTTTTATTCAAAAGATTGTAAAATTAAGAAAACAGTAATTTCACGTTTAACAAACTTATTGCATAAAAGTAGATCAGTAAATTAGACATACAGTTATATCCTGTAAAACATGAGGTTGATATCTTAAATTTACCAGATTTAACATTGGTGATATAAAGTTTTAGGTCTCCACTTAATATCAGTATAAAGAAGTACAGGTGTGACATGAGGTTAGAGGTTACACAGGCGTCGCTAGGCGTGCACCTGTCCGTGTGTTCCGCCGCCCCTCGACAGTACACGCTTTCTGCTGCATTGCGTCTGACCCCTGTTCCACACCAGCGTACATGAATCAGACGAGCTGCCTTGCGCCTCTTTGTTCACTCTCAAGGAATACGGTACGTCCCATCCAATACCGCTTCATAGCGATACGTTTCGAGGTAAAACATTTCCTATTGGCGTACAGCATCTTCCAAAAACACCACGTGAAAATGTTTAAGAAAATTGTCCTAACCAAAAATCTGATGCGTTACATTCACATAACTTTCCCTAATCTCTGTCGTTTGTTAGCGTGTGTGTGTGTGTGAACACTATTCTTACTAAAGATTATGTTTCTATCTATTACATTTTAATCCAAATAAACCTTTACCGAAATAGCTACATTACACATTTCGTTATAGATACAAAGAGAACAGCGCAAGTCAAATGTTTCAGAACTGGACGCTATACGCTGTCTAAAAATTCCATACTGTTTCCATGACACAAGTAAAGAATAATTCAAATCATTAATAACGAATATCTCGGAAATGGCCTGTGCTACAAAAGAGTGATTTCAATTAAAATGTATGTTTTAAACGGATCTACACTTTTATTTAGTACTTTTTGTCTTTTGCTTAACGTTTACCAGTTAGACAAGGTTATACAAAATTCCTTTCGAATGAAGAGGACTTCACAGGCTATTCCCAGAAAATTCAAGATATACATTTTATTTGACATGTAAATGTCTTTAATATATTGTTCCATCAACTTTTTAGAAAATCACAATTTGAAAAAATCGTCCAAGTAAAGAGAAATTTAGTGTAGGGGATTTTCATGAAAATCTTCGTGTCATATTTTGGAATGTACTGAACCTAAATACAAATTTTGGTATTTATCTGGCTTTTTGCTTGAGTTATGCTGTTCACACACACACACACAGAGAAAAAGAGAGAGAGAGACCTTTTTCTAAAAATCTGATGTGTTACACTTACATGACTTTCCCTACTCTTGTACAAATTATGTTTACAAACGCTTTTTCTCCATATGCTTCATGCTAATCGAGATGTTAATCTTATTGCTAATTTTCTTGTAGGTGCAAGGGGAATATGATAGGCTTCAAGCTATAGTCAAATCTTTAAGAGCTGGTTGCTATGTGGAGCATTTCAATCTGTTTGTATGTCCAGGAATAAAAAAATAAATAACGAATTCCTATTTGAGAAAAAATATTGGAAAATTTAAGGGAATAACAAGCAATATCTCGAAAACTGTTGACTCAAAAAAAAATGTGTATGACATAATTTGTGTATTTTTAAGCGATCTACATGTTTTTTGCAGTAAAGTTTTGTCTATCTCCTATGGTTTACCAGTTATGCAAAAGTCGTTCTAAATGAAGAATACTTTTGGAGACATTCCCAGAAAATTCGAGATATACATCCATCTTTCATGAAAATATCTTAAACATATGATATTTTAATCAAAATCATTACAGCCATTTTTGAGTAAATTAAAATTTTGGAAAAACATTCCATGTAAAGGGTAATCTGGGGGGGGGATTTTCTTGAAAACCTTCATGTTGCATCTCTGGAAGATACTGAACCTAAATACCAAGTTTGGTGTTTATTCGACTGTTCGTTTCTGTGTTATGCTGTTCATAGACTGACAGACACACACAGACATGTTGTCAAAAATGCCTTTTTTGGATTTCAGGGGACCTCAAAGCATATATTTCCGGTGTTATCTCGGTATCGAGAACACGGTACGCTCACTGTTTAACGTTATTGTGATACTGTACTCCTTCCCCATGTGCGTCTTTTCAGGGATGCAGTCGGCCCTGACTTCATTTTTATGGATGACAATGCACGACCGCATCGAACAGCGCAGATGGAGGATCTCTTGGAACGAGAGGATATTCGGCGAATGGACTGGTCTGCCCGTTCCCCCGATTTAAATCCCATCGAACACGTGTGAGATGCATTGGAGAGTCGCATTGCAGCACATCCACATGCACCAACGACCATCCAACAGTTGTCAACAGCGCTGGTGGAGGAATTGAACGCCCTACCACAAGAACTGCTTACTAAGCTTTTGGCCAGCATGGGAGCACGATGCAGAGCATGCATTGCTGTCCGTGGTGATCATACATCCTTTTAAGCACCATGTATCTGTTTCTGTAAATCTAGAGAACCATCATATGTCGTATTGACTTTAGTGTAGCTTATGATCTATGAATAAAAGTGGCATTTCTGTTCGTCTCATTGCATATTTCGTTTAGTTGCCTACTGTAGCAGTTCCTTCTATGTACGATTCAAGTTTCATCGAGCTATGTGTCACAGCATGCGAAGATTACTTTTGTCCTTAGGTTTTGCCTACCACTGTATGATTCTTTTCATTCTGTGAACATGAAAATTCCTTTTATGGCGAAATTTGCTTCTAGATTGAATACCGGGCGATGTGTACATATTAGAGAGCTACTAATTGTTTTAAGAATATTTATAAACTTGCAATTAAATCCACCTTTAAATTATTTTGTGTTTCCTCTACCACAGAGGAATGTGTAAAGCAGATAAAATGTAAATCTCGGAACGCTTGACACATCTTCCAGGCTTTTACAACTGATATGTATTTAAGTTAAAGGAAAAAAAATCAGTGAAGAACTTCTCCAAATACCTTCGCCCAGAATTTAAAAGTTGAAGCTTTTAGTTGTGGCTTGCAAACCTTTCTGTATTCACTGCATAAGCCAAAAATCATCCGAACTAAATGTATTTCATTTTATTGACATTATTACGTCAAAAATACAAACCTTGTGAAAGATTTAATTAAATCTGTCGATGCATATCCTCAGGCTACAAAATAAATAAAATGATTTAAAACCTGTGGTGAAATTCCTTCTTCAAAATCATTGTTTTCCTTTGCATGCTAAATAACGAAACAGATATACAAAGTGTTTTTTCGTATGATTTTTTTGTTGTTTTTGTAGGTTTCTTTTTATTCCGTTTGGGAATCACTTAAAGTATATTTAATATAAATGTTACTCATAAAGATTTTTTGAACAAGTAATGCTCTTGAGAATTATATGTTTTACACGCTGATAGAAAAATATATTTCATACTGTTTTAATAGAAAGGTCCTTAAAACGGCTAAAAATATATTTGTTTTAAATACCGGGACGCCAATATAGAGTGCGTGTATAGAAAAAGCACCGATAACGATTAGAGTTCACAGAATTTTTGCAAACAAATTCAAAATTGCATTTTATCTGTCATGTAAATATGGTAAATGTTGTAAACCTTCACAATAGCCACACAACTTGTTGGAGAAGGCCCAATGGTCTAAATCATATATAGATCCTAAGATCGCCACACAGAGGCGCTAATGTAAATAGTTAAGTCAATAAAGCTGAGCGGCTGACGGCCATCGAGGCCTCAATCGCCGGCATCAGGCAACAGCAACTGCGCACCAACACAGATACCACCAACAGCCTCCGACAACTACAGGACAATCACCACGAGCTGGAGGAGAGCTATCTACTGATACGCAACTTTATCGGGCAACATGTCTTGCAACAACCTGCTCAACACCACAGCGCCACCAACACCACCTCACAATGACCATTGCCTGGAGGTAACAGGCACGGGCACGGTACCCACAAAATCTCACTCATGAATCACAAAGCACCAACATCAAAGGTCCCTGTCAGGGCTTCGGCCAATACAGTTACCTAACCCCCACTGCGGAGTACTTCGCCACAAATTACTATGCACCTATGTTTTACCTACAGTACGTTCGCTTCCCACTGCGGCCGGACGATCGCATGCAAGCGCGGAGCAGCAGTAATAAGGCATACATACGTCATGCCTCACCGTGGTCAGTTTACACTTGTCTGTGCAGTGTATAAGACGTATCATAGGTTAACTTTAAAATCCATTAATTAGCAATCGAGAAATTCACACTTAAACAAACAGTTTTCATGTATGTAAAAATCGAGTTCCACATAGTGGTGTGTAGACAAATTCTAGACAAATTTCCTACCTTTCCAGTTCCAAATAGAAATACTGTCAGGCGTTGTCTTGTTAATAAATCAAGAGCAAATGCGGAATGTCATAAGCAAAAGAAAGGTTCCTAAGTGAGCAAAAACACATTGAAATTAATTTACCATTCACTCGCTGTACAATTAAGAACAGAATTTCTGAATTTTGAAAATTACTGAAGAAGAACTTCAGTCGGTGAATGGAAATTTCATCAAAATATGTCAAGAATGCATCAATGCAGATGGACACCACTTTCAATATCCTCTGTGACGAGCTTAGTACTCAAGTGACGATAATAAATAAACAAAAAATCTGATGTGTTACACTCACATGACTTTCTCTACTCTTGTACAAACTATTTTTACAAACCAGGCTTTAAGCAACATTTAGATATTTTAAGAGCTGGTTGCTATGTGCAGTATTCCATTCTCTTTGCATTTCCAGGACATAAAAAAATGAATAACAAATTCCCATTTGAGAAAAAGTATAAGTATTCGAAAATGTAAGGGAATAACAAGCAATATCTCTAAAATGGTGCACTCAACAAAAATATGTATAGGATATAAATTGTGTATTTTAACGCGATCTACATTTTTTGTGTAGTAAAATTTTGTCTATTTCTTATGATTTACCAGTTATGCAAACGTCATTCACAATGAAAAATACTTTTGGAGACAATCCAAGAAAATTCGAGATACACATTTTATTTGTCATGAAAATATCTTAAACATATGATATTTTAATCAAAATCGTTAGAGGCATTTTAGAGAAAATTAAAACTTTCGAAAGATGTTCCATGTAAAGGGTAATCCGGGGTGGGGGAATTTTCTTGAAAACCTTCGTGTCGCATCTCTGGAAGATACTGAACCTAAATACCAAGTTTGGTGTTTATCCGACTGTTCGTTTCTGAGTTATGCTTTTCACATACACACACGGACATGTTTCCAAAAATGTTTTTTTTTTGGATACGGGGGGTCTCAAAACATATATTTCCGGTGAAATCTCTGTATCGAATATTTGGTTGGAATACAATACTTCCCTACTACGTAGTAGAGAAAGTAATAATGAGTAGAATAACCTTGAGGGTTGATACACGTCGCTATCTAATGCTCCGCGCTTACATACGATCGTCCGCCAGGCAGGCCGGCCGGCCGCATAGGGAAGCGAACTCACTGTAGTTTACTTAGTTCACATTTTCACTAATGTTACTTCACCAAGTTAATTCTCCCTCACTTCAATCCCATCGTGACGCAGCTCTCATCCCGGAAGGTTGACTTTACTCTGTAGTCGAACACAAGACCTCCACAGCCAGTCGCTCAGCAGTAGCATTCGTTGTACGTCGCTCGGAATAGCTCACTGACTCACTTACGTGAACTTCTCAACACCACCAGCTGACACTCGACTCGACTCGACCACTGCCGCGAGACCGCTCGCTCATATACGGCTGCAGATTTCTCGGGAAGTAATGCTGTATGTTTTGGAAAGACCGAGAACTACTGAAGCACCCAGAGTGATCACCTTATGGCTAGAAATCCTTCCAGGAGTTGTTTACATCAGCTGCACACTCTCCCACTAACCTGCCGACTCGCGTTGCGTTAGAGTTCACGGAATTGGCACAATATTATTAATAATTTACATTAATTTACATTCTGTTAGTTTCTCCTCTTCTTTTCTGGTGGTGAACTTAGATAAACATCCCCTGACAATTAAATCCCTTCTCAGGGTATTCCCAAGAAATTTAAGATATACCTTTATTTATCATGTAAATATCTTAAACATATGATTTGTTAACAAAATCTTTAAGAGCAATAATTTCTGAGAAAATAATGAGTATGGAAAACTTTTCTATCACATTCTTTAAACTCATTGTTTTGCAATCAGGGAGCTCAAAACATAGATTTCCATGTTCCTCTTGAGATAGGTGATTGCTTCACGTATGGAAAGCCTATTTGAAGTAGGAATTGTATTGTAGTTCAACTGTTGGGGAGCCGAATTTGAAGTAGTTGCAACCGCACGTATGGTAAAAAGTTTCCGGTAGCCTTCGCCACAAAATGTACTTTCCGGTGGTCTTTGCCCCAGAAATGTTTTAAAAAATATTAACTTTCTAAATTTTGACTGTTGCTTTAAATATTATATATTTACGTTTGCCTCGGCTGCGTCAGTATTATTGTTAGAGACATGGATTTCTTTGCAAGTCGTGGTGCGGCTGAAGAATGTAGGCTTACACAGATTATAATTTTTTACTTCACTACATTTATTAATCCTTGACACAACTTAAATAACACTTCACTGATATAGAGGGCTGTAAGATTCTTTTATTAATTACTTGCACTTTTTAAACACGTAAACTATTTTCTCACACAAAATACGTATTAAATTTCTCGAGGACAAATCTCGCGTCCGGTTAGGAACACTGTCTACAAGCAACGCGTCCAGTTATGAGCGCTGTCTACAAGCAACTGACTTGATTTCTACCGCCTAAATTTGTAAATTTCTTTATTTCAAGTCTCTTATTGGCTATTCCTAATCCAATAGAATACTTTTATTTAACTAAAGCTTTTTTGTGTTATTGATTGGCTATTTTATATACTGTTACAAAAATTACATTATTGTTGCTCCAATAATGACTAGTAGCATTATTAAACTTTCTTACTCATTATTGCCTCAAGGTTACCTCATTGTTAGCAACTTTTGACCTATTATTCTCACAGCTCCTACATTATTAAATTACGTAATACATTCAGATAACATTATTACACATGTATACACTTTTTGTATTTTGTTACATACACATATTGCTTTAAGGCGGGCTGTTATTTAATTTAATATATGATTTGACTAAAATCATTTAAGTGTTAAAAATACTACCTCACTCTTTGACTCGAGGTGTATATTTGCAGGGAATGAAAATAGCAAAGTGTCGCTGGAGCCCGCGTTCATAAATACATTTATTAACCTCCCAGGCAATAAAAAGTGTTTAGTGCTATTGTATTTATGGAGGTGGTGTGGTCTCCAGCACCTGCTGGTATATTCCCTTCGCTTCACGTAATGCTTTGTTACTCCTTCCTGGCGAAAGAATGTCAAGGCCGCAGTAAAACTTTCTCTGTCTTCCACCGCCGCGTGAATTATTTAGATGTCTGGAGGCGGCGATGATCGCGAATATTTTCAAATATTAATGTCTTCTAGCAAGGATATGTCATGAAAACAGAGCGTGACATAAGGCGGCGTTAACTCCATCTGGTGGAAGGCGACGGAAACTATGCTCAAGTTTTGCCGTACAGATGCTCATGCAATGTTACAAACAGGCCGCGTGAGTTAAAGCTAATACTTTCAAAGAAGTATACATGGATTTTGTTTTTATTTTTCTCCAACAGGTGCCTCCATATCCTGTATATCTGTGAAAAACGTAGCCCCAACGAAAAGTCCGATACATACCACGATTTTTATTAAAATACCCTTTATGCAAATAAAATGTATATATATAATGTATATGCATAATATAATGTATATATATGTTTGGGGAGAATTGTTAATTATTATGCCTTACATGTATAAATACATGTTTTGTGGTCCCCTGAATCCTAGAAAGCATGTTTACAAAAAGGCCGTGTGTGTGTGTGTGTGTGTGTGTGAACAGCATAGCAAAAAAAAAAATACCTACATACACAACTACACTTTACATGGAAAATTAAAAAAAAAAACAGTTTCTAAAAATGGCTGTGATGATTTTGATTAAAATACATTATATTAAAATATTTACATGGTAAATAAAGTGTGTATCTTGAATTTTCTGGGAATAACCTCTAAAGTTCTCTTCATTCCGAAGGAATTTGTATAATCTTGTATAACTGCTTAACGTTAAGCCATAGACGAAGACGTAGTACACAAGAGATGTAGATCTCTTTAAAACACACAATTTATTTCAAAAAAGTTTTTGTAGCATAAGCTGTTTCTAATATATCCGTTATTAAGAGCTCGAATTGTTCAATACTTGTCATTATTTTAGTTCCATTGATTTTCAGTTGTTCCTTGCGATGTCATGGAAACAGTATGGAATTTTAAGGCCAGCATATAGCGTCCAGTTGTTAAACATTTGACTATCGCTGTTCTCTTTGTATCTATAACGATATGTGTAATGTAGCTGTTTCTGTAAACGTTTGTTTGGATTAAAACGTAGTAGGTTGTAAAGTTTACTAAGGATGGTTTATATACCCACTAATAAACGATGGAGGGTAGATCAGATGAACCAGTGAAACGTTATGGTTTCTGAAGTGTCTCAGGAGCAGTGCCATCATTGCATTAAGGACTGGTGCCATCGAATGTAAAAATGTATGTAAAAATCGTTTAAATTTTTTAAAACTAATATTTGTTTGATTTACTGACAATTTTCAGTGTCACCCTCATATATCGCTCTGCAGTAACGTGCGAGGCTTCGATTCGGGAGGTCCTGGGTTCGATTCTAGTGGCCAGCTATCTTTATCATGGGGTTTTTGTGGTTTTCCCTGGGTGGTGTCTCTTCTACACTAATTTACTTTCCCGCATTTGCTATTCATCTCGTTCCCTTCTCTCGTGTTTCGCGTGGGCGTCTTCTCTGAAGGACTTTAGGCTGGTCGAGTTCTCGCTGGCTCCGCCAGAAGAAAGCCTCTACGAGCAGCCGCCGATGTCACTGTATCATCAAGCTTGGAAGCGTCTGTGGGCTTCGGTCGACTTTTATCCTCCTACGGTTCATTCGCCTCATCCGTCCCTCCTGGGGGTGGTAAGCATAAAGGATCGTTTTTGGGTCCTGGTCATAGTCATATTCAACAGTCCAATGTCGAATAGACTCAGGAGAAATTAGCATTTTGTGGGAGTTTTGAGAAAAATGTTTTGAGGATCGCCGATTTGTTCTAACCGTTTTATACAATACACAGAGAAATATCTCTGCGACTCTAGACACTAAAGTAATTTGGAAACAGCTTGTACTTTTGTTGGAACGTATTGAATTCTTTCGGAAGCTACCCGTTGTTTCTCATTTGACAGAGACTTGGGGTGTAAGAGAAGTTGCAGACTCATCTGCCAAAGCTGGTTCGAGGTTATTGGTTCTCTTGTAACTGATGAGTCTTTCTACAAACTCGCTCTTCGCCCCGCCTATAGCGTTAAAAATATGGCTGCTGTAACGTTCCGCCGGCCAGCTAGTCGGCTTCTAATCGTCGGTCACTTCTGTTGCTCTCTTGTGCAGTAAAACAAGGTTTAAACCTTGTGTTGTGTTTTATGTACAGCAAACGCTAATAACGTCGCAGGCGGTCTGTGCACAAATTATAGGGCAAATAGGAGATACCCTACTGATTCTCTGCTCTGAGAGGCTTTTAGTATCTAAAAAACCTTATGTGTTACACTCATGCGAGTTTTGAAGAAGTAATTTATTAGCTACACGTATGGATGACAATTTGAAGTAGTGTATTCAAGTAGTTGCAACCGCACGTAAAGTACCCGGTAGCCTTTGCCCCAATTTTTAAAAATATTAACTTTGTAATTTAACTGTTTCTTTAAGTGTTAAATATTTATGTTTGCCTCGGCTGCGTCAGTATTATTGTTAGAGACACGTTTCTCTTAGCAAGGTTGTGATGCGACAAGAATGTAGGCTTACACAGATTATAATTTTACTTCACTTCTTTTATTAATGCTTGATACGATTTAAATAACACTTCACTGATATAGAGAGCTGTGAGATTCTTTTATTAATTATTTGCACTTTTTAACACGTAAACTATTGGAAAGGTAGAATCAGATAACTGAAAAATTCAATGCCATACCCGGGATTTGAACCACGGATCTCCCGGTCTCCGTTCGGTTGCTCTAACCGCTGAGCTACCATGGCAACATGCCGGCACGCCATTAAATTCTCCAGCTGACTCGCATTTTTCCCGATAAACCACAAGGAGATCTCAAATTGTATTGAGATGTCATACCCCAATGGCGACTCACAAGTACTTAAGTAACGGGCTTTTAGTTTCAACCACTATTAGGTCAGTTAATGGAATTAATTGTTCTTTCACACAAGCCGTGCGTTGGAAAGGGTTGGAAAGGTAGAATCACATGACTGAAAAATTCAGTGCCGGCATTATGCCATGGTAGCTCAGCGGTTAGAGCAGCCGAACGGAGACCGGGAGATCCGTGGTTCAAATCCCGGCTATGACATTGAATTTTTCAGTCATCTGATTCTACCTTTCCAACCCTGTCCAACACACGGCTTGTGTGAAAGAACAATTAATTCCACGTATAAACTATTTTTCGTCTCACACGAATACGTATTAAATTTCTTGAGGACACTTTTTGCGTCTGGTTAGTAACGCTGTCTGCAGGCAACTGACTTCGTCATTTGTAAATGTTTCTCCTTTCCAGTTTCTGATGGACTAATCCTACTCCAATAGAATACCTTTATTCAACTAAAGCTTTTTCTGGTTGTTGATTGGTTATTTTATAAACTGTCACTAAAATTATATTACTGCTGCTCCAATAATGACTAATAGCATTATTAAACTATTTTACTTTTTATTGCCTCAAGGTTACCTCATTGTTACCTCATTGTTAGCAACTTTTAACCTATGATTCTCACAGCTCCTACAATATTAAATTACGTAATACATTCAGATAACATTATTACATATATAAAATAATATAAACTTATACAATGACTGTAATATACACTTTTTATATATTATTACATGCACATATTACTTTAAGGCGGGCTGTTATTATATTTTTTATTATATAATTTGACTGAAATCATTAAAGTGTTAAAAATACTGCCTCTAATTTTGCTTTTATTTTAATGTTTATTTATTTATTATATATATATGCATATACATGCCTCGACTGCGTTAGTGGTAATTTTTTAGAACACGTATCTCTTAGCAGGGCTGGTACGGCTAAAGAATGAAGGCTTACACAAACTATGATTGCATTGTACTTCTTTTTATTAATCCTTCACAGGATTAAATAACACTTCACTGATGTATCCTACTATAGAGCTGTGAGATTATTGTTATTTTTAGTTTTAACAGGTAAATATTGATATTTCATGTCTCACACTGAACACGTACTGTACGGATCGGGTACGCAATCTTGTAGCGTTGTAGCCTGAATTTGCATATTTCTTCTATTTCAAGTCTTTGATTGGCTAATCCTAGCCCAATAGCATACTTTTATTTAACTTAAGCTTTTTCTAGTTGTGGATTGGCTAATTATAAACTGTTTTATATATTACATTATTATTCCAAGAATTATTAGTAGCATTATTAAACTTTCTAATTTATTGTTGTCTCAAGGTTACCTCATTGTTAGTAACTTTCGGCTTTTACTTTGTAATTCTATTTGCTACGGAAAGCAGCATGTTTCTATTCTCACAGCTCCTACATTGTTAAACTACGAGTTACATTCACATAACATTATTTTACACATATTGCGGGCTGTTATTATATTTTATATCATATAATTAGACTGATATCATTTAAGTGTTAAAAATGTTGCCTCAGTTTTGAGCAATATTCTTGTAAATGTTATCCTTTAAAAGCCACCAAGGAAAAAATTCTGGAGGAGTTAAGTCGGGAGATCTTAGGAACTATTCAATAGGACCTCGACGTCTAAATTACATTGTTGTAAACCATTCTAGTATTATCAGAGCATAACGCAGAGAGGCTGCATCTTGCTCTCACCACAAACATTCAGTCATCCCATGCCTTTAAGACAGGGCCAACTTTGTTCCGGAGCAGATTCAGGTACGTTTTCCCCGTGACATTCGCTTGAAAAAAATCTGATGTGCTGCACTCACATGATTTTTCTGCTCTTGTACAAACTATTTTTACAAACGTATATTCTCCATCAACTTCTTGTTAATCGAGATAAACATTTGCAGAAACTATCTTAGGTGCAAAGGGAATATGGTAGGCTTTAAGCGATAGTCAAATGTTTTAAGAGCTGGTTGCTATGTGGAGTATTCCATTCTCTTTGTATGTCCAGGATATAAAAAAAGGAATAACCAATTTCCGTTTGAGAAAAAAAAAACAAATAACAAGCAATATCTCGAAAATGGTTTACTACACAAAAAACCGGAAGCGACATAAATTGTGTGTTTTATTGGGATCTACATTTTTTGTGTCGTAAACTTTTGTCTATCTCTCACGGTTTACCAGTTATGCAAAATTCATTCAGAAAGAACTGGGGACATTCCCAGAAAATTCGAGGTTTGCATTTCATTTATCATGAAAGTATCTTAAACGCATGATTCTTTAATCAAAATCTTTACAGCCATTTTTGAGAAAATCAAAATTTTCGAAAAAATTTGTATTTAAAGGGTAGATTACTGTGAGGAGATTTTCTTGAAAATCTTTGTGTCGCATTTCTGAAAAGATACTGAATCTAAATACCAACTCTGGTAGTTTTCCGACTTTTCGTTTTTAAGTTATGGTACACGCAGACATATTTGCGGTTAAATCTCGGTATTGAATTTTTGGGTGGAATACAATACTTCCCCTACTCACTATACGTAGTAGAGAAGGTACAAATAACCAATTCAGCTCTGGGGTATCACTCCCGCTCTCACCATCCACTCCCAAAGACAGGTAAAAGTGTTTAACAGTGGCATTTAGGTTTTCAGTAACCAGTAAACACAATTATATGTCTGTTAACAGAACTCGACACATGAAATTCGACCCCGTCAGACCAAACAGCATCTGCAGCCAAATGTCAGCGAATTCAAGGCATTGATCGAAATCATCCCTTGTGTCACTTCCCCCATGCAGACTAAAAACGAATGTAAATGCAAGACATAAGGTAGTTGCACCCGCGAAATACAAGCGAGTATAATCACATAATAAAACACATTCAATAATTTCTCCTAATTTAGCGGGAACCCTATACACTTCTTCTTCTTTCCCTGTTTAACCTCTTCATATATAGGGCTTACAGGCAGGTGCCTGGGGTCAGAGGCCCGTTGAGGAGTAGACACTCATGGATCAGACAGAATATCCAGGATTGGTGATCAGCCCGATGTCTGGTGTGGGAGGAAGGTAAGAGATGAAACGAAATGATGGTGAAATGGATGGCGGGGGAAACCGGAGAAAACCCGCCCAGACGCCGCTTTGTCCACCACAATTCCCACATGCCTGTCCCTGGGATTGAACCTGGGCCGCCTCTAACCACTCGGCCACGGCGCCGCCCGGGAACCCTATACAGAATTTATTTTAAATATTTTTGTGCCATAAATCATTTCCGAGATATCCGTTATTAATGGTTCGAATTGTTCAATACTCGGACAGACTTTTAAACAGTCGTTCTTCCTGGTGTGGTGCTTGCCATGCTAGTCTCTAGTTCCCGAGGTCGCGGGTTCAAATCCGGCGGAGGACGATTGATTTTTTTCTGGCGTGAAAATCTTTAGCAGGCAATCTTGTCAAGGGAAGTAAAGCCGTTGGTCCCGTGTCGTAGATTTATGACACGTAAAATAACCTCAAGCTCTGAGAAAGGCCTCAGCAAAATTTCCGGTCTTTCACGCCCAATATGGAATGGGATGCTAAGGACCATAACAATTAAAGAGCGTCCATAAATAAAGCTCCTGACTATTTTCAGTTGTTCTTCGCGATGTCACGGAAACAGTATGGAATTTTAAGGCCCGCATATAGCGTTCAGTTGTTAAACATTTGACTATCGCTGTTCTTTTTGTATTGATAACGAAATGTGTAATGTAGCTATTTCTGCTAACGTTTATTTGAATTAAAGTGAAGTAGCTAGAAATGTAAGCTTTTGCAGAAGTAGTTCATATACCCACTGATACACAATAGAGGGTAGAGAAAGTGGTGTGATAGTAACACCACATTTTTCTATATTATATCCCCCTTATAGCTTCATTGTCAAATGGAAGGAAGATGACGCCATAAATGCTGTGCATTTGAAATTATTCAAATCAACACAGTGTAAGTGCTTTATTTTGGTTCTTCTCGTTCTGTTTGAAATTGTGTTTAAATGCTGTAATCTGTCTCGACTGAAACAGCCCAAAACTATTGTACCACACAACTCGGCTGGTTTATACAATTAAATTTGCAAGTTAAGTGAATGCATCAGCATTAGTACCGTAGTTAACCACCGTGCAGGTGTTGCCGCTGTCAGACTATAAACATCCTATCTCATTAACGCTCCAGAGGAGGATTTTACTATATTAAATTAACCACATGTAAACTAATTCTTGCACCTGAAGTGCATTTCATTTGCCGCAAATTTATTCCGTGCGGAGTTGTACAGTGTGGAAGCTCTTACAGCGTTGCCTAACTGTGTAGGGGAATGTAGAAATTGGAAGAGAAGTCTAAACGCGTGTTTCGAATCTGATTTCTCTCTTTTTGGGGGTTATTTATTCCTCAAAGGAGGAACACAGACTATGGTTAGGCTTGCTATATGCTACGGATTTATATTCGGGAGGGCGTAGGTTCCATTTCCGCGGCCAATCTTCCGGTCCTATGGGTCTTTTCAGGGTTTTCCCGGGACGCTAGGCGAATTCTGGGAAAATCCATTACGTCCCCTGAACTTCCTATCCTTCCATTTAACCTCATTTAAATTCAGCTTTCATCTGCTTGGATATTTCAGAGTTGCAAGTGTCGGCGGGAATCTCGGTGTTGCGTGGGAGGGAAAAAGGATTCTCTATACAAACCTTCGTCCCGGGCTGCCCAGTGGGACGTGCAAGCCTGCACCAGCTTCCATCCGGGGAGTTTCAATCTGCAAAATGTAGGGACCCTGCCCTATGCCCTGTCGTATCTCTTGATTCGACCGCCCTCTGTCTCTCTCACCTCACCTCTCCCTCCTGAAGAGCTCTTGCAGGTCGACTTGTTAAATCTCCCTTCGCCCTTAGTCCTAGTCCTATGAAAACGGCCCAGACCAAAAAGACGTAAGTCCGCGATTTTTACTCGACTTCAACAAATTAAATGCTTTTTTTTTTTTTGAAGAGGCCAATATGATAGTTTTAAAATTTTGTGACCCATAAGAAATGGCTTGTCTTCATTCATGACTCATTTCAAGTGAGCAGTAATTAGAGCTGCTAAAAATTATGACATATTTTCTCCATTCCTGGTCATAAAACAGATGTAAAAGAGTGTTTCCCCTTTTGATGCTCTGGATAAGAGAAACGCATAAGTTAACAGTAAAACCAGCTAATGCAATGCTGAAAATACAATACTATGAAAAGAAATCTGATGTGTTACACTCACATGACGTTTATTCTCCATATGCTTCATTCCCATTTGAGAAAAAGTACAAGTATTGGAAAATTTAAGGGACTAACAAGCAATATCTCGAAAATGGTTCACTCAACAAAAAACATGTATGTGACATAAATTGCGTATTTTAACGCGATTTACATTTTTTGTGTAGTAAAATTTTGTCTATCTCTTATGGTTCACCAGTTATGCAAAAGTCGTTCACAATGAAGAATACTTTTCGAGACATTCCCAGAAGTTTCGAGATATGCATTTCATTTCTCATGACAATCTCTTAATCATATGATGTTTTAATCAAAATCGTTAGAGCCATTTCGGAGAAAATTAAAATTTTCGAAAAATGTTCCATGTAAAGGGTAGTCTGGGGTGGGGGAATTTTGTTGAAAACCTTCGTGTCGCATCTGTGGAAGATACTAAACGCAAACACCAAGTGTAGTATTGATCCGAGTTTTGGTTTTTGAGTTATGCTGTTCACAGACACACACACGGACATGTTTCCAAAAATGATTGTTTTAGATTAAGGGGGCTCAAAACATGTTTTTCTGGTGAAATGTTTGGATGAAATACAATACTTCTACTTACTACACGTAGTAGGGGAGGTAAAACCGGGCAAGAGTAACACACTCGTGAAACAAGTCCGGAGTTGGATACTTGTATTTGATTGCTATAGAGGGCATGTATTAATGAGATGCAATTTACGCACAGAAAACGTTTATGTCCCATTGTGGCAACCAGACGCTAACGAAGTTTGTACCACAACAGTGCCGTGCATTGATTTGTTTGATTAATTGACTAAAGATAACAAACCGACCTGTCAGGACATCATTCAAATGCTAACTGCAGGCCAGTCGGTCAGTCCGATTGAGGGAGGAATAATATTAACTCACTTGGATACACAACCGGTCTAAAACCTGTCCTCTTAACCAATCACAGCTGTTTACTTACTTTTGAGTTGTCAAAACCTCCATGTGTATTCGTATTAAACTATATAAAAACTGAGCGGGGTTGCTCAAGCCGTGGCCCCGTGGTTCGATCACCCGGGACCTCCACTGTGAGTTAGGGAGTTGTATTGTATTTCGATTGTTGGGGAGCCGAACTTGAACCGCACGTATGGTACCCGGTTTCCGGTGGCCTTTGGCCCAATGTTTAAGAATCCACTTTGTAATTTGGCTTTTCTTTAAATATTATATATTTAGGTTTGCCTCGGCTGCGTCAGTATTATTGTTAGAAACATGAATTTCTTTGCAGAGGGTGGTGCGGCTAAGAATGTAGACTTCACACATTATAATTTTTCAGTTCACTCCTTTTATTAATTCTTGATCCGATTAAAATAACACTTCACTGATATAGAGGGCTGTGGGATTCTTTTATTAATTACTTGCCTTTTTAAACACGTAAACTATTTATGCTTCACATTGAATACGTATTAGCTTCTCGAGGACGCGTCTCGTGTCCGGTTAGGAACACTGTCTGCAAGCAACTGACTTCTGAATTTGTAAATTGTCCTCCATTTCAGTTTCTGATTGGCTAATCCTAGTCCAATAGAATACTTTTATTTAACTTAAGTTTTTTTCTGGTTGTTGATTGGCTATTTATAAACTGTCTCAAAAATTACATTATTGCTGCTCCAAGAATTAACAGTAGCATTATTAAACTTTCGAATTCATTATTGCCTCATTGTTACCTCATTGTTAGCAACTTTTAACCTATTATTCTCACAGCATCTACATTAATAAATTATATAATACATTCACATAACATTATTGAACATGTACATAATAATATAAACATTAATACAATGACTGTTACATTCATTTTATATATTATATTATACACATATAACTTTAAGGCGGGCTGTTATTGAGTTTATGTATTATATAATTAAACTGAAGTTATTTAAATGTTAAAAATACTGCCTCAACTGCGACCCACGAGTCTGCGAGCTTGGAAATGTTAGGGAGGTCCGCGTGACTCTGTAAGCTGTCTTGACTACGACTGTAGCCTTGTGTGTGTTTCCTTTAGTGTATCCCTTCCTCCTGGGCACAATATATCTTTGTAAGTCACGATGCCGAGGTGTCTCCATCCGTTGAACAATCTATAACCTATACAGGGTGAATCACCTAAAACTTGCACCGCAAATATTTCGGAAATGGAAAGTGCTATTGATGTGCACTTTTCACAGCATTGATTGGTACTCAGGGACTCGTATATTTAGCCTATAAACAGATTTTAATAATACTTAGAAAGTGAATATTTTGAGCAAGCATGCAATTTTTTAAATGGAACAATGACTAGTTACACCAACAGAATAGAGGTAGGGTAAATTAGAATGTCAGTGGCGTTCTGGTACAATTGGTTTACGAGAAATCTTATTTTGAAACTTTTACGCACCGACACTTGTACAACCTGTGGTAGCACAAACTAAAGAAAAACAAAAGGGAATTACAGTACTTCTGTGGATTCTTACAAGTAAAGATAACATAGCCCTTCAAAGGTTGTGTTCAAAGTGACCACCGGCAGCTTTAATACACGCTTCCAGTCTGCTATGGAAAGACTGCTGCACACGTTCTAGCATTTCAGCGGAAATTTCAGAGCAGGCAGCAGTAATACGTCGTTTCATATCGTCTGGTGTAGTTGGTGCACCCTTGTAGACAGTGTCTTTCAACCTTCCCCACAGAAAAAGGTCTAAAGTGGTTAGATCCGGTGAACTGTCAGGCCAAGGTACAGGTCATCTTCGTCCAATCCAACGATTTTGAAACAATCCGTTAGTACTTCGTGCACTATGGGCTGGACAGCCATACAGTTAATTCCTTCGTTATATAAACAAGGAGCGAGACGACCTCGCGGTAACATGTGCGACCTGTATTCGGGTAGTCTCGGGTTCGATTCTCATTGGTTATTCATGGTTTCCCTGGGTCTGTGGGTGAATGTTGGGTTGGTCTATCTACTACCATGACCTTACTGTACACATCATTTCCTTCTTGGTCATGTGTTTCAGGGTTGTGTGACCTGGCGACGGCGTTCCACGCATTGCGGCTGGACGTGAGGTTTCTTCCTGGAGTCGGTTGAGACTGCTAAGTTAGGATCTGCTTCCAGGTGCTCTCGGGCACCGTCCAAAAGAAACGTTTATAATACCAGTTGGTATGAAATTGTATACAAATGGGATGATTTCTGTCCCTGAGCGCCATGAGACCGTCAAAGAATGGGAATCTTACAATACTCTCATATTGTGTTCCCGCCTCCAAAAAATACCATTTACCTAAGGTACAAACATTCAAATTTCACAAACATTAATCCACAAGGAAGGTAGAGGATGCCTTTAACAAAACCTGATAACCACATATTTTACCACATATTTGTTTTCATAATAAAAATCAATTAACATACCCATATATTGCATCACTGCCACTTAGGCACCAGAATAGTTATTATTTGTATGTACATATATAATTGAGATTACATAGTACTGTAATGCAAACTACTGTCAGGATGGTGCTAAAAACTTACGTTGAACAAGCACCGGGAATGTGTTTGTTTCCTCTGTCTGTTGTTCAATATGAGACCAACAACTTACTCAGCCTGGTAAGCAGAACGCTGAATCTGGAGAACGTCAGCATGTGTATGTGGGCCTTATGTTTACACTTCAGAGATCAAATACTTCATAGCGGTATAATCATTTGCCTTAAGCGATCGATTTATTAGCCAGTAAAAGAGGCAGGTTGAAACGTATGTATTTAGGTTGTATACACTTTTACTTTGTCTATCACGTGTACAAAGTAGATAGAGAAGATAATGCATTCCACCAAAAAATTCGATCCCGAAATGTCACCAAAAATGCATGTTTTGAGGACCACTGATTAAAGAAAAAAGAATTTTTAGAAAAATGTCTATTAGGTACCTTACTAAGGTACGATACGAAGATCTTTCTATTCAAAACTACCCATAGATAGAACATTTTTTTGAAATTTTTGATGTGATAAAAAATTTCCTCAACAACTTTGATTACAATACCACATATTAAATAAACTCCCTTGACACATAAAACGTATACCTTGAATTTTCTGGGAATACCCTCTAAAGTCCTCTTTATTCGAAAGTAATTTTGTATAACTTTGTTTACCTGATAAACGTTAAGCGATAGACGAAAAGGTACAACAAGCATGAACATCTCTTTAAAGCACACAATTTATTTCAAATATGCCCTTTTCTGACGTCAGCCATTTCTGAGATATCGGTTACTAAAGGTTCGATTTGTTCATTTCTTTGTCATTCCTTAAAGTCCTGTCAATATTCAGTTGTTTCTCGTGATTATATGGAAACAGTGTGGAATTGTAAGAACAGGATATAGCGTCCGGTCCTTAAACATTTATTATTCCTGTTCCCTTTGTATAGTAACGAAATGTGTAATAAAGATTTTCTGCAAAGTTATCTGGATTAAAATGTGGCAGGTAGAAAAATAAGGTGTAGTAAGAATACTTTGTATATCCATTAATAAACGATAGAGCTTAGAAATAGTCATGTTAATGTAACACATAATATTTTTACTTTCTCTACTACGTATAGTAACTAGGGGTAGTATTGCATTCCACCCAAAAATTCGATCCCAAGATTTCACCGGCAATATATGTTTTGAGACCACCTGAATCCAAAAAAAGCATTTTTGGAAACATATCCATGTGTGTCTGTGTGTGTCTGTGAACAGCATAACTCAGAAACGAACAGTCGGATAAACACCAAACTTGGTATTTAGGTTCAGTATCTTCCAGAGATACGACACAAAGGTTTTAAAGAAAATCCTCCCACCCCAGATTAGCCTTTACATGGAACATTTTTCAAAAATTTTAATTTTCTCAAAAATAGCTATAACGATTTTAATTAAAATTCTACATATTTAAGATACTTTCATGGCAAATAAACTGTATATCTCGACTTTTCTGGGAATGTCCCCAAAAGCATTCTTCATTGTGAACGACTTTTGCATAATTGATAAACCATAAGAGATAGACAAAATTGTACTACACAAAAAATGTATATCGCGTTAAAATACACAATTTATGTCATATACCCTTTCTTTATTGTTGAGTGAACCATTTTGGAGATATTGCTTCTTATTTCCTTAAATTTTCCAATACTTATAATGTTTTTCTCAAATGGAAATTGGTTATTTTTTTCCTGTTAATGCAAAGATAATGGAATATTCGACATAGCAACCAGCTCTTAAAATATTTGACTAGTACTTAAAGCCTACCGATTCCCCTTGCATCTACAAGAAAATTAGCGATAAGATTAACACCTCGATATCTCCATTAACATGAAGCATATGGAGAATAAGCGTTCGTAAAAATAGTTTGTTCAAGAGTAGAGAAAGTCATGTGAGTGTAACACATCAGATTTTTAAAAGATACAACAACTTGGAAGAGAGAAATCAACTTGATTCCAAAAATACTCAGCAACTGCCTGCTAAAGCGTGTGGCGTAGATAAAGCAAGTGTGTCTCGCGAGGTACTTAAGATTACCTTGTACTAGACAGTGTACCAGTGAGAGGGAAATATGAAAGAGTGGGGTTAAGTATAGTAATAATAGCTTCTGATTCGCTGGAGAGCAAAACTCTTCCCATTTGAAGGGTGCTATAGGTGAAAGCATCAATTGAAAAGTTACAGGGGGTAGAAAAACTAGTGGGATATTAACACATTTCCCTCCCCCCATTTTATACTCGTACCACCATTATAATCTAAGGTCGCATCTATGGTCTTGACTCTTAGGAGTTCACTCGTAAGGTTTTATTTCTATTGATTTTAAACTTTGAATCAAACACACTCACCATAAAGACGCTAGAGAGGATGGAAAATAGAATAATTAATATTTCTGTGGTCCTCCGACATCCCCAGGTTTAATGCACTGAATTCAGGACAGCCTTAAGAGAATGCACTTCATGGTTTTTCATTAAGTTGAATCCTCCAACCCCTCCCCCCCACCAGCCTCACTCGACGAGGCACTTAGCTTTTGAATTACATTTTCATTGATTCCTGGAGAGAGACTGAAGTTTCTAGTTTGCCGATGTTCTCTGGAATAGTTACTTTTGATGAACGTAATTCAACAAACAACTTTCCATTCAGAGAGACATGAATAGAACCGCGCTCCGTCTCGGAGCCTGTGAAGACGTCGGGTGCATGTCTTAGACACTGTACAACTTGCCTGGGGATCTTAGGGGGGAGGGGTGCTGCATTAACTTTATCTACCGCTTGACTAAGGCGGAGGAAGTACCGCTTCTTAAGTCGAGATTAAAAACCATTTGTCGCAAGTATTATTCCTGGCCTGATCAAACGGGATGGCGCAGGTGGTAACGTCTGTGGACAGCATCCTGGAGGTCCCAGTTCAAATCCACAGGGGCGACCAATCTGACTGAAGATTGTTTAGCAGTTTTCCTTGGTCGCCAGGCTAATTCTGCGTTGTATAATAATTTGATCCGAAAATTCTCCTTTCATCATTATATTTCATTTCATTCTTCACCGCCATACCAGACGCTGGGCTGATCACCCATCCTGGATATCCAGAGTGGATATTGTACCTACGCCCCACGAGAAGGCGTCCCCGGGAGGAACCAGGTGCGACGGCACAGCAATGACAGGGTCCCTAAGTTTCCAGATAGACACACCGGGCAGGCGGACAAGCAGACCGGGGGAGCCCACCACACAAAGAGAGTCCTTTTCCCCTGTCACGCTGCACCGAAACACCATCGCCGACACTTCCGAATCTGAAAGAGGCCAACGGGATGAAAAATGAATGAAATGAAAGATGCATCGAAATGAAGGGACAGGAAGTGGGGTCTGGAATCGACCCCGGGACCTCCCGAATAGGAACCGCCAGAGCCCTCCCGCTCAGTGCTATGATCCTGAGTTTACCTGCTTCTCGACAGACTACTGACCCAAGCATTGGCTTGTAAGTCCAACAACCAGGAGAATAATCCGTTGAGGAAGAAGGAAGTCATCAGTCATTATCTCAGAAAATATTCAATATGTCAGACTGAAATTATTACAGGATATAGATGTTTTCCTTCTAAATTCACTGATCTGTTTTATAAAATAGGTCTGTTTATTAAGCAAAATATAGGATTATTGTCTTAATTATACCAGTTTTGATTAAAATACACAGGAGCATTATTATGACAATAAAGGAAGTTGTTATAACAAGTGTAGACACTAGGCTTAGAAGTTGTTTTACGACCCTAAAACTTAATTAGCTGTCTTCAACTGTTTCTAAGAAAAGGGGGCATTTGTATGAGCAAATGTCATACACAAAAAATGCTGCTCAAATTGAAAATGGATAAAAACAAACCCGAACACAGGGTAAAAGGGCGTAAGAGTAAGCGTTCGGGTAACAGTGCTATGTTACGTTTTTTATGTATTGGTAACACTGAGTGAAGTTATTCTACCGGGATGCGTAGGTTGCACCACGTATTGCGGGAAATATGTTTCTTGGAGTGTTCGCCCCACGTACGTTACAAACATTCCGGTGGCCTTCGCCCCCTGTTCACTTTTCCGGTGGCCTTCACCCCCAAGTTTAAAAATCAACTTTGTATTTTTAATGTTTATTTAAATATTATATATGTATGTTTGCCTCGGATGCTTCAGTAGTAATTTGTAGAAACACGTATGTCTTAGCAGGAGTTGGTACGGCTAAAGAATGAAGGCTTACACAAATTATATTGGTATTTAATTTCGATTTATTAATCTTTCACACGATTAAATAACATTTCACTGATATATCCTACTGTACAGCTGTGAGATTATTATTGCTTGAACTATTCAACACGTAAGCTTTATATTGTCGTGACCTCTTTGTTAATTTTAGCTCAATGGGGGGTAGAGCAGTTACCGAGGATCTTAAAGTTAATAATTCCCGTTATACGAGGTCAGACGGGAGACACAGCTGAGAGAAATTATAAAAAAATATTAGAAAGTTCCTAACAGAAATATTATCCCATGGTGTGGATGAGGGAAGGGATCTATCTACTATAATAATTTACATTAAGTGGAAGTGGATGGCAACTACATTTATTAATAAAAGGGGATTACATTACCTCCTTGCTTCCTTGTCTGTCGTGAGGACGCCATACTGTTGGTATGGGTAGCGCGCACACACTAACAACTTGCCTCGAATAGTAACTAGCCTCGACTGACTGACCCACGCTAACTCGGCGTGGTAACGCTATGCTAACTGGCTTATCCCCTCCACTCTTGCGCAATACCCGATCTGGGCAGCCAGGCCACATACGCAATAATACTCGTACGTCACAATATTATTCTCGCCATAATGATTTTTTTTGTCTCACACTGAATACGTACCGAGCGAAGTGCTCGAGAACGCTGCCTTTTAGCGTCTGGCGTCTACCGCTTAAATTTGTACATTTACTATATTTGAAGTCTCTGATTGGCTTTTTCTACTCCAATAGAATGCTTTTATTTAACTTAAAGCTTTTCTAGTTTTTGATTGGCTATTTATAAACTGTTTTAAATATTGCATTATTGTTCCATGAATTACTTGTGGGATTATTAAATTTTCTAATTCATTGTTGTAACAAGGTTACCTCATTGTTGGCAACTTTCGGCTTCTATTCTCATAGCTCCTACATTGTTAAACTACGTAATACATTCACATAACATTATTATATATGTACATAATAAAAATAAACATAATCCAGTGACTGTTACATACATTTCATATATTATATTACACACATATTGCTTTAAGGCAGGCTGTTATTATATTTTTATATTATATAATTAGACGAATATAATTATGCCTTAAAAAGGCTGCCTCACCCTTACAATCGATACAGGTTAGAGAAATTTATGTGAATGTAACAATCAAGGAATACAATAGGTACTTGCTCTGCTTACTATAAGTAGGTAGTAGATAAAAGTAAAACACTGATAAAAGAATTTAATTTCTAGATTTCTCTACGCGCATTCTAAGACTTTTCACTGCCAGATATAAAGCTTACTCGACATACAACCGCTGTCTACAGGTTCCTTTCCCAACCCCTTATAGCTTACACTCACGTGACGATTCCTAGGTCGCTTGACTTGAAAAGATGCCTCATAAAAGATTTCAATCATTCATCTTCCATCTCTTTGTCGTTCTGTTGGCAGCATTGATGGAGCAAGAGAGCGTTAATGCGAATTGAAAAGGCAACGCAGAAAAGAAAAAGTGAAAATGGGGGCTGTTAGTGAAGATCCAAGACATAGGGAATGAAAGATGTGATTCCGGTTTTGTTAATGGCAAGATAAAAACCCTTTTTCGTCCCTTGTGAAACAGAAAGAGAGAAAGTATGGATTTGCAAACTCAGAAAAGAACGGCGCTTGCAGGAAAATTGTAAGATTAGATAACGCGGCGGAATGTGAATGCGTGATGGGAAATTAATCATTTCACCGTCACGTGATTTATTATAACAGTAATGCTGAGGTAAGTAGGATAACATTAAATGAGTGACGGGGCATCATATTCTTTTACGTTACTTACGGTCTACCTTTTTAAGGCTTATCTAAGCCTATTATATTTCTATATTTGAGGTTATTATAACATGTTACAATTAAATGAATTTCTCCGGAATATTCTTACAAATCTTTAAACACTGGCTTTGAAATTCTACACCCTTTGTTTATTATAGAGTAGATAAATTATATTCGAACACACGCGGCCTCTCCCTACTGCGCGAGACAACCGGCAGAGGCGGACTAAAATTACCTTATAATAGATGCTGGAAATGTTGACCTTCTGCTCTCAAACAGGCAGCATATTTCGTGTAAACATTCTCGAAGTATTGCATTCCACCCAAAAATTTAATACTGAGATTTCACTGGAAATATATGATTTGAGGCCTCCTTAATTAAAAAGAAAAGCAATTTCAGAAAAAGGTCTCTGTGTCTATGAACAGCATAACTCAAAAACGAAAAGTCGGATAAACACCAAAGTTGGTATTTACATTTGGTATCTCTCAAAGATGGGACACGAAGATTTTCAAGAAAATTCCCCCACCTCAGACTACTCTTTACATGGAACATTTGCCAAAAATGTTGATTTTCTCAAAAAAATTTTCTCTTTCTATTAAAACGTGTGATTTTCTTAGAAGCCAATAGGGAAGAACTAAAGCCCCTCCAGAATTCTAGAATTTGAGAAATCGTGGGATTAAACAGCCAATAAAATACAGACCAGCATACTGTATAAGCTGAGGTCTATATGAAAAATCACATGTACTGCTAACTCACTCGCCGAACAAATCCCCGCTACTTAGTGTAAACATTCCTTGGTAAAAAAAAATAAGAAGTGCAAAGAAGTAATCAAAGAATCTCTTGTGCGACCGGGAACTATTGCAAGAGAAACACGTGTGTTGATTACATAGACGTAAAATTTACTTGCGCCAGAGAAACAATTCCGCGTTCCTAAATCAGTGTTTGTCGAGACAAAGAAGTGGAGTGCGAGAATAAAATAGTTTACTGAACGTGCTTATATGAAGTGAAAAAAGTGTGTATATAAATCATGACCCAAAGTCCAGCAGGGTGGAATCCGTTAATATCTCGCTAGGAGAACAATATAAATGTTTATTTTAACAACTTCCCGGGTTCAAATCCCGTGGGCCGTCCAATCTGACTTGAGCTTTTTTCGTGGTTTCCCTCAGTCGCAAAGGTAGGTATCGAATTGGATAATTAATACGTACCACGACCCAAAGTTCCACCTTAAGTCTAAACAACAGTAAAATTGAAAAATAGGTAGTAATAGCGAATGCTGTGCCGTCAATCCACAGGCAATAAAATCAGGTAGACTGGACCGCACCCTAATGCAGATTGCACGGCACTGGACAGCGGATACAGTTGCAATGAGCTAGGGCTTCTGTAGACGCGTGACGAAGCATGTTGGCATGGTTACAGGGATGAGACATAGAAGGCTAATTGTCCGGGCGGCGGTTAGACTGGACGGCCACCCTAATGACATCTGCAAGGCGCGAAGCAGAAGATCCAGTTGTTATGCACCGGGGTCTCTGTGGACACGACGAAGCGGGTGGTTACAGGGATGAGACCTAGAAGGCTAACTGTCCGCCGTTCTGTACGAGGGGGGCGATTAGACTGGACGCACCCTAATGCCATCTGCACGGCATGAAGCAGGTGGTTACAGGGATGAGACCTAGAAGGCTAACTGTCCGCCGTTCTGTACGAGGGGGGCGATTAGACTGGACGCACCCTAATGCCATCTGCACGGCATGAAGCAGGTGGTTACAGGGATGAGACCTAGAAGGCTAACTGTCCGCCTTTCTGTGTGAGGGTGGCGGTTAGACTGGACGCACCCTAATGCCATCTACACGGCATGAAGCAGGTGGTTACAGGGATGAGACCTAGAAGGCTAACTGTCCGCCTTTCTGTGTGAGGGCGGTGGTTAGACTGGACGGCACCCTAATACCATCTGCACGGCATGAAGCAGGTGGTTACAGGGATGAGACCTAGAAGGCTAACTGTCCGCCTTTCTGTGTGAGGGCGGCGGTTAGACTGGACGGCACCCTAATACCATCTGCACGGCATGAAGCAGGTGGTTACAGGGATGAGACCTAGAAGGCTAACTGTCCGCCTTTCTGTGTGAGGGCGGCGATTAGACTGGACGTCACCCTAATGCCATCTGCAGGACACGAAGTGGGTTGTTACAGGGATGAGACCTAGAAGGCTAACTGTCCGCCTTTCTGTGTGAGGGCGGCGGTTAGACTGGACGGCACCCTAATGCCATCTGAAGGACTCGAAGTGGGTGGTTACAGGGATGAGACCTAGAAGGCTAACTGTCCGCCTATCTGTGTGGGAGCGGCGGTTAGACTGGACGTCACCCTAGTGCCATCTACACGGCACGAAGTAGAGGATCCAGTTGCTATGCACTAGGGTGTCTGTGGACACGACGGAGCGGTGGTTACAGGGATGAAACGTAGAAGACTAATTGTCCGCCACACCTCGATCTAAGAGTTATCCACGAACAGATCCGTCGCGTATGACCTTGTAGTTAAAGCCACTTTAAATAGAGTAATAAAACTGCATTTTGTTGCAAAAGTGGTTAAAACAAAAATCATCAGTTCAAGTGTCCTTCATCCTAGCAAGTCTTCTTATTAGCTACCTGAGATACGCAACTAGTTGCATGATTTCTTACAACCGACTGCATCCGTGGACCCAGAAATTATGCAGCAGCTGGAATGAAACGCAGGACCTCCTAACTCGCCGACTCAACTAAGAATCACAACTTCAACACTTCTCATTTCACGAAGACAACATTCACCTAGTGATTTCGTTGTGTTAGGCAACATTTATGCTTCTAGTTATCCTTCGACATTTATGCTGCACTACTAATGATAAATAACCACAATTGACAAGGATAGGAATAAGGTAACTGTGACGTATTTCCGCTTCTGCGGATTCCTTAATGCTTCTCCCTGTGTTAGGTGTTCACTGTATTATCAGTTTTCGATTTCCATCTTTACAGCTTCCTCTAAAGCAAAACCGCGCGTTTATCCTCACAAACGCTTCTGAAAATTTAAACAAAAGGCTGTTCGGCAGAAAGAAGGAAAAACTTTTCGTGCGCTTTTTTTTACAAATAAGAGTAAGGAGTGGTTATGAAGAGCTGATAAAAAAAAGGAAAGTGCGGAGAGAAAGACTTTCTAGAAGGATCCTGCGCTTTTCTTTTATTTTCAGGGAATGGGGATGCGAGTAAAAGAAGAAACTTCGGCTAAGAATAAGAAAACAGATAAGAGAGAATAAATAAACGCAGGGCTTGAAGACAGAAACGTTATTTAACACAAAAGATACAAAGGGATGAAAATTATGCAAGAATAAAGTATGGTTTAGCAAAGCACATATGGTAGGGGATTTCTTAGGAGAAAAGTTTATAATATTCTTTATTGTATGCATATAAAACTCTGATGTGTTACATTCACGTGACTCTCTACCCACTGTCGTTTATTTTCATACAGCATATATAAAACTATTATTATGAAATCTTATTTTGTATCTGCTTCATATTAATCCGAATAAACTTTGCAGAACTAGACTACCTTTCTAACCTTTTCCTACACACGGCTTGTGTAAAAGTACAATAAATTAGCTTCAGAAAGAATCATAGTGAGTAGAGAAAGTAATGTGAATGCAACAAACAAGATTGTTCTTTCTGTACTACTTAACTATAGTAAGCAGATACGAGAGTGACACTGACTATTTTTAGAAAATCAAACGTTTAATTTTAACATATTTAAATGTTTTTATTGTCTTTCAAAATATTCCCCTTTAACACCAATACAAGTTTTCATTCGATAAAACCAGTCCTTAAAGCAGTGATGCCACTCTTCCTGAGGCACTTCAGACACCAGGTTTTATAAGGTTTCACTGCTTCATCTGATGACGAAAAGGTGCTTCCACGCGTTTTATCTTTAATTTTTTGAAACAGAAGATATATAGGTCAGGACTGTATGGTGGAGGGTCCATAATGCTAACCTTTAGCGCATTCAGATACTCAGTTGTTAATTTTGCTGTATGCAAGAATGCATGATATAACATTATTTTTCATTTTGTGTGTGTTCCTAATTTTTCAAAAATTTGTGATAACCAGACCTTTGTTTGGCAGTAACGGTACGTCTGTCTTCTAATGCTATAGTAGCAATATGACCGGTTTTAGAAAAAAACTGATGTGTTACACTCGCATGGCTTTCTCTACTCTGGTACAAACAATTATTACAAACGCTTATTCTCCATATGCTTCATGTTAATGGAGATGTTAATATTATTGCTAATTTTCTTGTAGATGCAAGGGGAATATGGTAGGCTTTAAGCGATAGTCAAATGTTTTAAGAGATGGTTGCTATGTGGAGTATTCCACTCTCTTTGCATTACCAGGACAAAAAATCTGATGTGTTACACTCACATGACTTTCTCTTCTCTTGTAAAAACTATTTTTACAAACCCTTATTCTCCATATGCTTCATGTTAATCGAGATAACGAGATGTCAATCTTATTAGTAATTTTCATGTAGGTGCAAGGGAAATATGGTAGGTTTTAAGCGATAGTCAAATATTTTAACGCTGGTTGCTATGTGGCGCATTCCATTCTCTTTGCATGTCCCGGACATAAAATAAAATGAATAACGAATTTGAGAAAAAGTGTATTAGAAAATTTAAGGGAATAACAAGCAATATCTCGAAAACGGTTCACTCAACAAAAGAAATGTATATGACATAAATTGTGTATTTTAACGCGATCTACATTTTCTGTGCAGTAAACGTTTGTCTATCTCCTATGGTTTACCAGTTATGCAAAAGTCGTTCACAATAAAGAATTCTTTTGGAAACATTCCCAGAAAATTCGAGATATAAATTTTATTTCTCATGACAATATCTTAAACATATGATATTTTAATCAAAATCGTTAGAGCCATTTTTGAGAAAATTACAATTTTCGAAAAATGTTCCATGTAAAGGGTAGTCTGGGGTGGGGGGATTTTCTTGAAAACCTTCATGTCGCATCTCTGAAAGATACTGAACCTCAATACCAAGTTTGGATTTAAAGTCGTAAAAGGTCATAGCTCGGTAATGTTCCGCATTCAAATTCATTTTTTTATGAATACAAAGCTTTAAATACTAATTAGCAATCTGTTAGAGCAAACCGAACAAACTACACGTAGTCAACTAGCAAAACATTATAAAGTAGCTGTCAAACATAAACAAATTCCATTTGCTTTAAGAAACACGACATTCTAAACCTTTTCACTATCATCCCCGTAAAGTATTGCATTCTACCCAAAATTTCATATTAATATTCTACTATAAGGATCGTCTAATAGGTTAGTTTCCCTATTTTATAAAAAAACATTACACACAATTGATCATGTTAAATTAATTTTACTTATATTGTACAATCCTTCTGTTACTTTTCTACATAGGCAACGTGTTTTTCCAAGCATTTTTGGAGAAGTGACACAAGTTTTCCAAGCTAGTGTTGTACCAGGTAGGGTCCTGTGCTCGCAACCAGCTGTTCACTGATTTGACTTCATCATCGGTGTTAAAAGTGCTTACCTTTGAGTTGGAGGAACATGTGAAAATCACTTGGGACAAGCTCCAGTGAATACGGAGGATACGAGAAAACTTCCAAGTTGAATCCTGACCCAGGCGGAGCTCTGAAGATTCAACTGGGAAGTTTTCTCGCATCCTCCATATTCACCAATCTTTTCCCAAGTGGTTTTCACATGTTCCCCTGACTCAAAGGTCATCATGGAGGTAAGCACTTTATCACCGTGACGAAAATGAATCCGAAGTGATCCAAAAGTCGGGTCCTGTACTCGTAACCAGCTGTTCACTTCTGATTGATGTTACTGATTGCGAGGACAGGACCCGACCTGGTACAACACCGGCTTGGAAAAACTTGTGTCACGTCCCCAAAAATGCTTAGAAAAACTCGTTGACTATGTAGAAAAGTAACAGAAGGATTGTGCAATATAAATAAAATTAATTCAATATGATCAATTGTGTTTGACGTTTTATATAAAATAGGGAAACTTTCTTATTGGACGCCACTCGTAGATATGAAAGTATGAGATCCCTGAATATACATAGAAGTTTTTTTATAAAAAGGTTACTTTGTGTATGAACAGCATAACTCAAAAACGAAAAATCGGTGAAATGCCAAAATGGGCATTTAAGTACAACATCTTAAAAGGAAACTGCCGTTTAGGTGGCAGCGTTTTCCTATTTTTATTTTTTTTTTCAAAACGATTTTGATTAAAGTACCATGCATATGAAATCTTTGCATTCACATAAAATGTATATCTTAAATTTTCTGGGAATAGCCTGGGAAGTACACTTGATCTTAAAAGCTGTTGTATAATTGGTAAACCATTTTTTACGTTCTCTACTACATATAGTAAGCAGGGGAAGTATTTCATTCCACCATGAAGAAGGTATGGTTTGTTACGTTATTTGCACCACGTATGGAAAGCCAGTTTGAAGAATATGTGTTGTTACGTTATCTTTTTTATCACGTTTTGGGTGTCAATTTGAAGTAGTCTGTATTAAAGGAGTTGTATTACATTTCAACTGTTGGAGAGCCGAACTTGTAGTGGTTGCAACCGCACGTAAAGTAAACAGTTTCCGGTAGCCTTCGCGCCAAAAATGTACTTTCAGGTAGCCTTTGCCCCAAGTTTAAAAAAATATTAACTTTGTAATTTGACTGTTCCTTTAAATATTTATATATTTAAGTTTGCCTCGGCTGCGTCAGTATTATTGTTAGAGACACGTTTCTCTTGGCAGGGTTATGTACAACTAAGAATGTAGGCTTACACAGATTATAATTTTACTTCACTGCTTTTATTAATGCCTGATACGATTTTAAATAACACTTCAATGATGTAGAGAGCTGTGAGATTCTTTTTATTAACTAATTACACTTTTTAACACGTAAACTTATTTTTCGTCTCACACGAATACGTATTAAATCTCTCGAGGACGCACAAGCAGCGCATCCAGTTATGAGCACTGTCTGCAGGCAACTGAATTGATTTCAACCGTCTAAACTTGTAAATTTCCGTAATTCAAGTCTCTGATTGGCTAATTCTACTCCAATAGAGTACCTTCATTTAACTAAAGCTTTTTCTGGTTGTTGATTGGCTATTTTATAAACTGTCATTAAAATTACATTATTGTTACTCCAATAATCACAAGTATTACTGTTAAACTTTCTTACTCATTATAGACTGAAGGTTGCCTCATTGTTACCTCATTGTTTGCAACTTTTAACTTATTATTCTCACAGCTCCTACATTACTAAGTTATGTAATATATTTACATAACATTTTACACATGTTTACAATAATATAAGCATATGCAATGACTGTTACATACATTTTACAAATTATTACATACACGTATTACTTCAAGGCGGGCTGTTATTGAATTTACATATTATATAATTAGACTGTAATTATTTAAGTGTTAAAAATACTGCCTCAACCACCCAAAAATTGGATACTGATATTTCACCAGAAATACATTCTTTAAGGTACCCTAAATCCAAATAAGGTATTTTTAGAAACATGTCCGTGTGTGTCTGTCTGTCAAAACCATCGCTCAGAAACAAAAGTCGGATAAATACCAAACTTGATATTTGGGTTTAGTATTTTCCAAGGATGCAACGCAAAGATTTTCAAGAAAACCCCCCAATCCCAATGGTTCCTAACGATTTCATTAAAATATCATACGTTTAAGATATGTCTATGGTAAATGAAATGGATATCTTGAGTTTTCTGGAAATGTCTCAAAAAACTTGTTCATTCTAAATGACTTTCGCATAACTGGTAAACCGTAAGGGATGGACAAAATGTTATTTCACAAAAAATTTAGATCTCGTTGAAACACACAATTTATGTCATACACATTTTTTTGTCCAGTGAACCATTTCCGAGATATTCCTTGTTATTTGTTTCAATTTCCCAACACTTGTATTTTTCTCAAAAGGGAATTCGTTATTCGTTTTTTTATGTCCTGGACATGCAAAGAGAATGGAGTGCTCCACATAGCAACCAGCTCTTAAAAACATTTGACTATCGCTTAAAGCCTACCGTATTTCATAAGCATGAAATCTCGTTTATTACGTGTGGACTTGCAAGAAAAGGTTTCACATACTGCCAATGAAAATGATCCGAATGAGTGAAACGGTATGATAGATTACTGCGAGCTAAGCACCCAATTTCCCTACACTACAAACATTCATCCCTCGTCCGTGACATGTTTTTAATGCAGCAGCTCCACCCCTAGACATGTACTCGCAGCATTATGGATGCAGACGAGATTGCCATTTTGACACGGGGCGGAACGCGACCCCAATTATCTCTCCATCCCTTCAGAAAGTGGATTTGATGTTCCAGAAGCCCTTGGATTAGTGGTCGGTGATGTCACTTCTCCCTCTCTCGCTATTGATTAACTTCGTTTAAAATATTGGCAAAGGCTGCTCCAAAACCGCTCCATGAAAACAAAAGCCGGTGATGTTGCGGTTGCACGCAGGTGCTGCCACCCAAAGTTGATTAACAGTGTCACGTGATTAACGATTCATTCAACTCGCAATTGTTTCGGAAGCGGGGCAATTAGGTATGGGATATCCTCCAAATCAACTGATTTACGTAGCGTTTAGTCCTTCCTTGATAACGCTTCTTATTTATCTACCAGTAGAAAATACAGTCGTACACTGGAAGCTATTTCTAAAGGAGCCTATTTTACTAATATACTTCATATTATTGAGGTAAACACTTGCAGAAAAAGCTTATTTTTAAGAAGAATTCTGATGAGTTATATTCACATGACTTTCTCTAATCTCTATCGCTTATTAGTGGGTAATCAAATTATTCTTATGAAATAGGTGTTTTATTAGCTCCACATATGAATGCCAATTTGAGAAGAAGTTTCTTATGATTATTTATTAGCCACGTATGGACGTCAGTTTGAAGTAGGTAGTTGCTGTCATGTACTGAAAGTGAGTTTTAGATGCCGCATTATATTTCAACTGTTGGGGAGCCGAACTTAAAATTCGTTGCAATCGCACATATTGTAAACAGTTTCCGGTAGCCTTCGCCCCAAATGTATTTCAGGTGGCCTTTCCCCCTAGTTTTAAAAATAATAGCTTTGTAATTTGACTGTTTCTTTAGATATTAAATATTTATGTTTGCCTCGGCTGCGTCAGTATCAGTTAGAGACACGGATGTCTTTGCAGTGTTGTGATACAACAAGCATGTAGGCTTACACAGATTATAATTTTTAATTCACTCCTTTTTATTAATCATTGACACAAATTAAATAAAACTTGGCTGTAATCGAAAGCTGCGAGATTCTTTTATGAATTACTTTAAATTTTAACACGTAAACTATTTTTCGTCTCACGCGAATACGTAATTAATTTCTCGAGGAGACATCTCGCGTTTGGTTAATAGCACTGTCTAGAAGCAACACGTCTGGTTATGAGCACTGTTTGGAGACTGAATTGCTTTCAACCGTCCAAACTTGTAAATTTCTGTATTTTAAGTCTCTGATTGGCTAATCCTAGTCCAACAGAATACGTTCATTTAACTAAAGCTTTTTCTGGTTGTTGATTGGCTATTTTTATAAACTGTCACTAAAATTACATTATTGTTACTCCAAGAATCACAAGTAGTAGTATTAAACTTTCCTACTCATTATTGGCTCAAGGTTACCTCATTGTTACCTCATTGTTAGCAACTTTTAACTTATTATTCTCACAGCTCCTACATTATTAAATTACGTAATATATTCTCATAATATTTTACACGTGTATACAGTAATATAAGCATATGCAATGACTGTTGCTACATTGTATAAATTATTACATACATATTGCTTCAAGGCGGGCTGTTATTGAATTTATATATTATATAATTTGACTGAAATCATTTAAATGTTAAAAATACTGCCTCACTTAGAAATAGCTACCTTTCACATTTCGCTATAAATACAAAGAGAAGAGCGAAAGTCAACTGTTGTGGCAGTATTTTATATCACAACAATGTAAATGCCAGAGTGATTGTAGTGTAAATAAGCATTATTGTATGACATTGATTTGAGATGTTTGTTAATTATAAACATTGTTAGGAAATAAGTTTACACGGCCTCACTGAAACTGACAATAAGGGCGGGCAACAATGAGCGAGGGGGTGAGTTGTTTATCAATTAGAAGAGACAAACAAATGACGTCAGAGTAACGCGCGTTTCTTTAAAAATGGAGGGAATTTCTTCCCTAGAGCATATGTGTTCGTAATTTTGATTGGATAAAAAAATAGACGCTAATGTTGGCGCTTTTTATTAACCAATAGCAGCTGTGTTATAATGTTTAGGCATATTGGGGTGAGGGAGTATAAATTCCGTGCCAGAGACGGGTAACGCGCAGTTTGACAGAATAATTCACGAGGTAAACGTCGCTCAGTCCAACAGAAGCATTCGCGGGTAATACGTAGTTCAGTCCAACAGAATCATACAAAGGTTATACGTCGCAAGTTTAAGAGAATCGTTCACGCGTTATACGTCGCGCAATTCTACAGAATCTCTCGCGTTGTAAAGTTAGTTATAAATGTGAAATACAGGAATTAATAATGTGCAGCAAATAAGTGATTATAGTGATATTAGAAATTATAACAGTTTCAGTCTGGCGTGTCTCAAGAGTCAATATGTGAAATTAATTAATTGTGACGGTAATAAAAGTGTAAAAAACAAATTCTGTTATAAGTGTTATCTTTCAGTAACAAATTGTTTCCGTTTACACACCCCGTTCAAGAGATATGCTCGACTGAGTAGTAATAATAGCTAGCCGGAGCACAATGAACCCAAAATGCAAAATAGTAAAACAATAATGGCGCTCAGCAGTAAGATAACGCGAGATTACCGCGGCAAATTGGCTCCCATATGTGGTGCAGATAAACATGAAGCATCTTCCAACTACAAAAAAATATTCTACTTCACTGTTTAAGAACTGGACGCTTTATGCTGGCCTTAAAATTCCAAACTGTTTCCATGACATCGCGAGAAACATCTAAAAATCGAGATAGAACACCTACAGAAACAGCTATATTACACATTTCGCTATAGATACAAAGAGAACAGTGATAGTCAAATGTTTAACAACTGGACGCTATATGCTGGCCTTCAAATTCCATACTGTTTCCATTACATCGCGAGAAACAGCTGAAAATCGACAGGACTGGAAAATTTAATAACGGATATCTTGGAAATGTCTTATGCTAAAAAAAAGTAGTGGGAAAGAAATTGTGTGTTTTAAAGAGATTCACATTTTTTGTGTAGCACCTTTTGGCCTGTCTCTTAACGTTCACTAGTTATACAAGGTTATACGAAATTCCTTCTGAATGAGGGCGAATTTTCAGGCTATTTTTAAAAAATTGCGGATATATATTCTATTTGTTATTTAAGCATATTTAATATTCAGGTATTTTAATCAAGATCGCCAAACACTTTTAGAAAATAATAATTTTGGAAAACGTTCATTGTAAAGAGTAGCTTGGGTTGGGGGTATTTTCTTGAAAATCATTGTGTCACATCTTTGGATGATACTGGACATAAATACAACCTTTGGTTTTTATCCGAAATTTCGAGTTATGCCGGTCACGACACGCAGACACACATTTTTATAAAATTGTATACATTTTTTGTGGGGTGGAATGCAATACATTTTCCATCTACTATGCAACATTGAGAGAAACTAAAAATAACAAATGTATCGAATAATTTAAATTCATGATTACGGCTGATTCCACAAAAAATATTTGAAATAAATTGTGTGTTTTAAATAGTTCCACATTTTGGGTAAAGTACGTTTTTTCTGTGTCTCTTACAGTTTAGTTATTAAATATATACAAAATTCCTTTCGAAAGAAGTTATTTATACCAGTGTTTATCTTGATTAAAATAAAGTAAATAGAAAAATAAACTTTCGTAAAAATAGTTTGTATACCCATTAATAAACGACAGGGGGTAGAGAACGTCATGTGAATGTAACACATCAGACTTTTAGTATGGTATCAATATGTTTATAATTCTAGTATTTCATAAACGTATTATTATTATTATTATTATTATTATTATTATTATTATCAAATTATAAATGCGTAGAAATTTTGTTAGTTGCATACGGTTTGTTTTACTCCAGAGACAGTTTATTTCAGGGGGCGCTAATGTGCGGTTACTTCAGATCTTCTGTACAGCTGCGCCAGGACATTAGGCTAAATGTCTGACAGGGGAAATCAAACACGTTAACGCTAGTGGGAGTGCTTGCCTCATTTTTAGTATTCCCTCGCTAGTGTCGTATCACTTCCTATAATGCATTCAGGTGTACCCATTTTCCTTTAAGGATAACTAGACTCGCCATTTGCCTATTTGTTCCTTTGTTTATAGTCTTTAGGCTTCGCATATATGTTGCATGCTTACTGGAATGAATTATACTAATTTTATAGTGCCTATAATTGCTTATTTTCATAGTGTGTGCCCTTTCGTAGATTAAGGCCTCTTATGGCCTTTAGTAATGAGAACTATTATCAATGTATAATAATAATGATAATGCCATGATATAACTATAGTTCAGCAACTTAGAAAACCCCTTGTGAGGTAATGCATTCCCCCTGTCTAACTGCCTTGGTCAGGCATGCCTCCGAGTCGCTGGTTAAGCATCACACGCCATAATTTCGCCTGTTTTATTTTATTCTCACAAAATCGTTTATCACACCACTGTTGTAACTATCCAGGTGTAGAGGCAAGACACAATAGCATTGCAACAAAAATGCTGAGTTTGCAGATTGCTGTGACAGGCCACGTACAGCGGGTGTGAAAACAAATGTTTGCATATAACTAGCGATAGCATTTCACATACATGCTTATTATCACGGGATATCTTCCAAAAGTTAACTCACACTTTTTAGGGTATTTCATAGCCTTCACTCCGCCATCTATCCCTTCCAGGAAAAAAAGTTCCTCGGTGATTTATTTTCATAATACAAATTATTCCAATTGAAGTTTAACAAAGAATGCTAGCGGCTTTAGTATTTTCACAGGGAGAACAATCCACATCATCATCATCATCATCTCCAAACTCTGCTCTTTAACATTCTTCTTACAAAACTGGAATAAGGAGTTATCACGATGTAAGACAGACCCTGTTACATTTTTCTAGACTATAAAACTGCTGTGTTCAGAACAGTGACGGGCACTTGTTCCCCGCGTATCTTCTTTAAGGCATTTAATTGGATAACTCAGTAGGTAAAGGCAACAGACAAATAGAGTGGGGGCGATTTATCCCCCCTGAAAAGTTTGCCTCTAGACCGAAAGATTTTACTAAGTAATTATACTACAATAACTAACACTAAATTAAATTGCCAAGCAAATAACTAAGTCAAAATATATGTATAAATGAAATTAATTTAGCAAAATAAGTGATAAAATATAAAACAAAATGTAAATAATAATATAATACAATAAAGTGTAATAAATAAACATAATAAATTCCATTCAAAACACCACAAAACAATAATCAACACATTACCAACACGTTAATTATTCAAATATTAAAAATAAACACAATGAAATAAACAACATTCAAAATTAGTAACAAAATTTAAAATCATGCACAATTAACAAATACCTTCTCAATCAACCCAACACAACCCTCATTTCATTATTACTCATCACCTTTATATATAACATCAAATTAATTTTATTCTCAATTTAAAACTTTTGTATTATTTTAACTATTTAATCATATATTATTACTAAATAATAACTTACTAATAATTATTGCTAAACCGACAACCGGCCACACGCACACGCACGAGGTAATGTGGCCAGCATCACGCATCCCCCAGCCAGATGTTGGCTTCGTAGCTAGGACCTCTGCCTATCGCAGCTCCTCATTTCCTCACATGCTGAGTGGGCACCGGTCCTATACCCGGACTTAAAAGCTCCACTCCTATGGGTGGGATTGATCCCGGGTGAATTCCACTGCCGAGAGCCAGAACTCCATATTCTAGACCATAGCGACACGGCGCAGGGCTATCTAGGTTTGTGCCTATTCTTAGTGTATTATTTTTGTATTGACGGTTAGTTACTAACATCATTTCTTAATGTGATATCAACCTTAGTACTGCAAATAATATTTCGCGCTGCGTCACTTCCCACGAGGGCGAAAACACGGTATTGTCTTTAAAAGACTGGACTTATTTCATTGCAACAATAGCGTGTTAAAAATAATAAACAACAGACTGAATAATAATTACAAACCAGCGTGGTAGTCTAAAACGTATTCAAGAGAGAAATCACTTAAAACTGGCGATACGATTAGCCATAAAAAATCTGATATGACACATTCACATTACTTTCATTTATTAGTTAGTAAAGTTTATTTTTCTATTTACTACATCTTTATCCAAATAAACTTTTCAGAAATAGCTAAACAACTCGTTATAGATACAAAGAGAACAGCGATAGTCAAATGTTTAACAACTGGACGCTATATGCTGGTCTTAAAATTCCATACTGTTTCCATGACATCGCGAGAAACACTTCAAAATCATGGGAGGTAAAAAGAGTGACAAAGTATTAAATAAATGGAACCATTAATAACGGATATCTCAGAAATGGCTTGTGCCACAAAAAAAGTTAAATGAGATAAATTGTGTGTTTTAAAGACGTCTATATTTTTATGTTGCCCGTTTTCGTCTATCTCTTAACGTTTATACAAAAATTCCTTCTGAATGAACAGGAGTTCACAATCTATACTGAAGTTAAATACCAAAACTGGTGGAATACAATACCGTCTCTACTTGCTATGTACCTGGTGGAGAAAGTAATAAATTGATGTATGTGGAATAAGACCTGTGAATGTAACACAGAAGTTTCGGTCACTGTAAAGTGCTATCCATAGTGCAATTTTTGTTCAGTACTTTCAAGTGTTTGATAAACTTTCTCTAAGTTTAATCCATATATCCTATTTAATATTAAGTATCATATTTCCATAATTTAATAGTTACATAGTTTTTTATTATATTCTAGATAGGATTTATCGAAAAGAAGTATATTCCAGGAATAATATCCAAAATATAGAGTTTAAAATTTTCAAATTCTTATCATGAGGGGCATTCATGTGAGACAAGATTTGAATTCTTTGAAAAGTTCTGCAGGATATAGGAACACGGAAGTTAATTTTGTGCTATAATTCCGTTGAGAAATAATTTTACAGTTTTAATAGGCTCTACCGGTGTTTCTGCGAGTATATTTGTGAACCCCGTAGCACATAAGGTGAAAGCTGCCTTACCCCTTCTCAGGTTTTCTTGCTTATATACTTTTAGTCATTAGTTTTAATTTTCCCAGCATCATGGACCAGAAGTATAACAGAGCGCTATCAAGTTTGATTCAGCTTAAAGAGATTTCGATGTCTCATATCAAATCTGCGTCACAATAAAAATGGCTCCGACAGGAGCGAGATCATATTTCCCCTACCTGATATCTGCCTGGATAATATTACAGGAAAATTGATGAGAATACACAACCAAATCTAAATAAACAGCAGTACATAGCATATACAAGACATGTGTGTAAGGTTACAATAGTACAACATACAGAAGCATCAAATGTGGACCTATTTCTCTACCCATAACCACTTAAAAGCAATTCTATAAACGAGAGCCACTTTTCGTCCACGTGGTGTTAGGAATGTTATAGCTTTGTGCAGTTTTCTCTAATGTGATCTACTGCAATTTTCACTGTCACTTCACTAATGTGGTATAATTCACTTTTCACTGTCACTTCACTAATATCATCTAGTTCAATTTTCATTCTCACTTCATTAAGTGATTTAGTACAATTTCACTGTCACTTCACTAATATCATTAGTGCAATTTTAATTCTCATTTCACTAATGTGATTTAGTTCAGTTTCACTGTCACTTCACTAATATCATCTAGTTCAATTTTCATTCCCACTTCATTAATGTGATTTAGTTCAGTTTCATTGTCACTTCACTAATATCATCTAGTTCAATTTTCATTGTCACTTCATTAATGTGATATAGTTCAGTTTCATTGTCCCTTCACTAATATCATCTAGTTCAATTTTCATTGACACTTCATTAATGTGATTTAGTTCCGTTTTATTGTCCCTTCACTAATATCATTTAGTTCAATTTTCATTGTCACTTCATTAATATGATTTAGTTCAGTTTCATTGTCACTTCACTAATATCATCTAGTTCAATTTTCATTCTCACTTCATTAATGTGATTTAGTTCAGTTTATTTCACTTCACAATGTGATATAGTTCATTTTACATTGTCACTTCACTAATATCACCTAGTTCAATTTTCATTGTCACTTCATTAATATGATTCAGTTCAGTTTCGTTGTCACTTCACTAATATCATCAAGTTCAATTTTCATTGTTACGTCTTTAATGTGATTTAGTTCAGTTTCATTGTCACTTCACTAATATCATCTAGTTCAAGTTTCATTGTCACTTCACTAATGTGATATAGTTCGGTTCTTATTGTCACTTCACTAATGTGATCTCGTTCAGTTCTTACTGTCACTTCACTAATGTGACCTAGTTCAGTTCTTACTGTCACTTCACTAATGTGATCTAGTTTAATTCTTACGTCACTTCACTAATGTGATCTAGCTCAGTTTTCACTGTCACTTCACTAATGTGAACTAGTTCAGTTTTCACTCTCACTTAACTAATGTGATCGGGTTCTCTTTTCACTGTCACTTCTCTAATGCCATCTAGTTCAGGTTTCACTTTCACTTCACTAATGTGAACTAGTTCAGTTTTCAATGTCACTTCTCTAATGTCATCTAGTCCAGGTTTCACTTTCACTTCACTAATGTGATCTAGTTCAGTTTTCAATGTCACTTCACTAATGTGATCTAGTTCAGATTTCAATGTCACTTCACTAATGTGATCTAGTTCAATCTTCCATGCCACTTTACTTTTCGTAGCGACGTAATGGAATACGCACGGAACAGCCCCTTCTTCCTTCTGCTTCATTCGTTTGGGAGTTCAACAATTACATCTCTAATCTCTCGCAGTAGCCATACGCACTGGTAACAACTATCGTCGCTACCGCACTCGGAGAACGCACTAAATATCCAGCACTCAATGCCGCATAAAGAACAAATCTGTATCTCACAAACTGGCTCACTTATATAACAGCTGGATTTTTCGAGAAATTACGAGAATACTTGGGAGGTCGGAGTGAGTGAAAGTTCAAGGACAATCCCATTATCTCAATAACGCTTATGGTGTTTACGCTGGGCGAGAGCGCTACTTATCTCTTCAATCGGGCAGTCAGTCGGTTTTTATTTGTGTAATATTCACGAGGTTATAACACAGCGGGGCTGAGACAAACGTCTGCACCTACAAAAGAAGCCAATAAAGACAACTTTCAACGCCACAAAATAATGTGCTTAAATATAAAAATATTTAAAATTATAACTACAAATATTTTGTAAATTCAAAGTCATGTTAACTTATACTACTACATATTTTAATAATATGCATTCATCATTTCTTTCTTAGTTACATAATACACAATAATCTTTTAAGATTATTTTAAAGAAATACTTTCTTACACTTTTCGATGTAGGATACATAATCGATAGATATTAAAAATTAGATCACTATATACTGGCTATGAAATTCCATACTCTTTCTGTAACACCGCCAGAAACAACAAAATAGCGACAGCGCTTTCAAAAATGGCAGGCTATTAAAGAATTCAAACCAAATTTTGAAGTGTTCTACATTTTTGCCTATGAATGTTTTCCGGTTATACCAAATTATACAAAATTTCTTGTAATTAAAAACGACTTCATAGGCTATTCTGAAAATTTAAGATACACATTTTATTTATATGTAAATATTTTAAATATATAATATTGTAATTGAATTTTTAGAAAAAAGAATTTTTGGGAAAGCACAAGTAAAAGGAAACCATTTCTATGTGAAGGGCAATTTGGGAGGGGGTTTCTTGAAGTTCTCTAAGTTCTGTACGTAGACACACGCACATAAGAACCTTTAATAAAAAAAAATCCCTTTTTTTCTATTCAGGGGTAAAACGCGTATTTCCGCTGAAATATCGATATCACATTTTTGAGTGGAATGCATGTCACTTGGTAATAGAGAAAGCAAGAATAGAATTATAGGAGAGTCACATCAAAAGTTTTCTCCTACGCTCATTTGTTTTATCCCATCATCGTATTATGCTATATCTTCAAAGTTCGGTAGTTATTAATGTAGTTTAATTTCGGATGTCTACCGGTTCTGTATAGGATAAAACCCTAAAATTTAGCTAAGAAGTATGAGGTAAGTCAGTAACTTAGTAATCATGATTGTATAATCAACGTACGATGCAAAAAATGGTTTTTTCGTCATTGTAATCATCTCACAAAGCTGCCAACAATCATTCGTTAAGGTCAATGATATCGGATGAGAACACAAAAGGAATTTTCTGCACACTTCTCAGTTAGAAGTCAATTTAGTTCAGAAATCTTGCGGTCAGAAAGAACCAGTTTATTTGTGAACACAAAAAGATCGATCTGATATTTCTATTGGCCCATTCAAACAACTGAACGAGGTAAAGTCATGCAGACGTATATAAATCTTTGGTTTGAGCGCCGTTCTTTTGTTTAAACGTAATTCCCGGTAGAGTGTTCTGGATGGCGGCGACGTTCAATCAATTCGCCAGAGACTCTCGCTATTTGTTCGGCCGTTTTGTTTAGCGACCATTCATTTCCCCGTCCTGTGACAATACAATATTTATGATATGAATAACTCCGCCGAAGAAACGGAGCGCAAAAATTGCTCAATTTTGTCAGAAGGCTGTGTTTCTGCCGGCGGATAACACACAAACTCGAATAAAATTTATATCGTCAGGGAAATCGACTGTGCAAGATCGTACAATAAAAACAAACCTTATAGATGCTTTATGACACGGTACGGCAGGATTAAACCATTTTAACGTCGGGCCAACTGTCGGGGTCTTTGCTGAAGAGTCTTTGCTAACTTATACACTACCATAACGAGGACCGAGAGAGGCGGCGTCGCAGGGACATATTCGACTCGCATTCGGGAGATCCCCGGTTCAATCCCGCCGACCGCCTACGCTGACATATTGTTTCATAGCAGGCGAATGCTATGGTGGTTCATCTTCTACCACGACTTTTCTGAGCCTCATTTCCTGTACCCAAAGTCTTTCTTGTTATCTGTTTCAGGGGTACAGGACCAGGTGACGGTTTTCGGCGGGTTGCAGTTGGGAGGTTGCTGGGCGCTCCGTCGTTGTGGGACTGCTCGATTAGTTCTCTCTTCGGAGTAGGCCCCACTAGGGGGGACGGGTGGACCCGGCAGCGTCGAATTGTTGCGTTTGATCTGAAAACGTTAGGGAACCTTTCATGCTTGCACCTTTCATAGTCCGGATCTGATCGCTCCTTGCGTCTCTCCCCTCATGCCTCCCTCCCAGGTAGAAGCAGAAAGGACCGTTGCGGTGCTCTGCCTTTACCTTTACCATAAGGCGGGCGTGGTTATTCCATCACTCCCAGTATGTGCACCTCCGTGGTGTGGGAGTAGAGAGAGACTGATCCACATTGTACAGGTCCCGAGTTCGAATCGGTTACGGTGAGTTACCTGATAAGGTTTATTTTCCTGGGTTTTAGCTTAGGGTGTCTCTTACCTCTAGGGACCTTAGACCCTTTTGAACATTATTTCAAGCACCGTCCGAATGACCTATCACAGGGGTGCCCAACATTCCCAATCATTTGCATTCGTGCTGCCAAGGACTGAACCTTTATTTGTTTAGCTTGTCAATTTCTTCAAACGTAGCGGGTGGGGTGAGCCATGGACTTTGAACCTTAGCTCTTAAGAGAACAGGTTGGGCTGCACTGGTCTACCAGGTCAATCAGGAATAGAACTACCAGAAGCCGCAGCTAAACATGGAAATGTTTTAAATTTCTTTAGAAGTTTACTTTCTCTACCACGTACATAGTAGAGGTGGAGAAGGTATTGTATTCCAACTAAAAATTCGATACTGGGGTTTCTGTGAAAATTTGAGGGTCCCTGAATCCAAAAAGGGCATTCCTAGAAAACGATCCCTGTATGTGTGTGTGTCATTGAACACCATAACTCAAAAATGAAAAGTCGGATAAGTAACAAACTTGGTATTTAAGTTCAGTGTCTTTCAAAGATGACACAAAGTTTTCAAGAAAAACCTTCACCCTCAAACATACTTTACGTGGAACATTTTTCGAAATTTTTTATTTTCTAAAAAATTGTTTTCTAAATGATTTTATAAACAAAATCTTACCTGGGTAAGTTAACCCAACCGAGCTTCGAACTGGGGACCTCTTGACCGTGAGGTAGATATGCTATTCCCACACAACAGAGGTGGGCAGTAGTTTGTTAAAGGTATATCATAGATTTGAGTAAAAGTAATTGCTCAAGAAATACAGCATTTCGGAATTTTAAAGGTTGCTCGCTTTAACTGTAAAAAGTCTACTGTGTGTCTCTCTCCTGCCTTTCTCTTTCTTATTTTCTATCCCCTTCCCTTTCTACTCTCTTCTCCTTCTATCTCTCTTACTCTATCGCTTCCCCTTCTACTCTCCCCCTTCTCAATCTCCTACTCTTTATATTCTTACACTTATACTCTCTCCCTTCTGCATTTGCTGCTCTCTGTATTGTTCCCCTTCTCTATCTTCTCCCGTTCTATTCTCTCTCTTCTTGCTCACCTATTCTCTGTATCCTCCCCCTTCTACTCTCTGCCTTCTCTCTCTTCTACTCGCTATCTCATTCCCCTTATACTCTCTCCCTTCTCAATCTCACACTCTCTATATTCTTCCACTTATACGCTCACCTTTCTCCCTCTCATACACTTTGTATTGTTCCCCTACTACTTTCTTCTCTGTCTCCTACTCTATATCTCCTCCCCTCCCCGCTCTCTCTTACTGTCTTCTTCCCCGTTTACTCTGTACCTTCTCTATTCTACTGTATTCTTTCCCTTCTACTTTCTCCCTTCTCAATCTCACACTCTCTATATTCTTCCACTTATACGCGCTCCTATCTCCCTCCCATACATCTGTATTATTCCCCTACTACTATCTTCTCTCCCTCTCTCTCGCTTCTAGTCTCTATCTCTTCCCCTTCTACTCTCTCCCTTCTCCCTCACCTATTCTTTATATCGTTCCCCTTCTACTCCCCTACTCTTCTATCCATTCTACTCTCTCCCTTCTCTCTCCTACTGTCTTCTTCCCCTTGTACTCTCCATCCGTTTGCCCTTCTTGTCTGTTGCATCTCTCTCTCTCTCCGACTTTCTATCTTATTGCTCTTCTAGTCTACCCCTTCTTTCTCCCATATTGTGACTTCTTTTTCTTCTACTCTCTCCCTTCTCTCACTCCTACTCTATATCTATTTCTCCTTCTACTCCCTCTCTTTTCTCTCCTCCTCTCTATTTTCTTCCCCCGTCTACTCTCATCCTTCTCTCTTCTCCTACTCTCTATCCTTTTGCGCTTCTTCTCTCTCTTCTCTCTCTGCAAGTTGCTATCTTTTTCTCCTTCCACTCTCTCCCTTCTCTCTTATTCCCCTTCTAGCCCTCCTTGTCTCACACCTACTCTCCATCTTCGTCCCCTTCTACTCTCCTCCTTCTCTCTCCTGTTCTCTGTCTTGTTCCCCTTCTACTCTCTCCCTTCTCTCTTATTTTCTATCTTAATCCCCTTCTAGCCGTCCTTGTCTAACTTCTACTCTTCATCTTCGTCCCCTTCTACTCTCCTCCTTCTCTCTCCTGTTCTCTGTCTTGTTCCCCTTCTACTTTCTCCCTCCTCGTGTAACATGTATCTTCATGTGATATTGTGAGAGACAGTAATGAAACTGTGTTTTCTCGTGTTAATAGAAAGTTAAAACACAAGTGAAATATTTAAGAGAACAAAACGCACGCCTCCTCCTTTTGCTTGTTACGCAATAGTAACTATACTAGCAATATACAATATTACAAAGCAAGCACTACAAAGCTTAATGAAGAATTCTTTTAATTATCTCATACGCCTTACTCGCATTCCCTTTAAACAAATGAAATGCTACCTACCCTCTGGCGGCGGTAATTAGAGCTATTATTGCGCAAACAAAAATAACGGCCTCTGCTAATGTAAGGACGGTTGTAATAAATGTAGAGGAGATGAACGAGGGAACAAAGCTACTGCTGATATAATTAGATATTGATGATTCTGCCCGCTTTACAAAAATATACTCCAACAAATTAAAATGAGGAAAAAAGTACAATATAATATGTAATGCTATTTTAGAGCTTCGCTCTCGAAATGGACTGCACATTTATTTTGAGCGGAAAGTGAAACATAAAAGCTTGTTGTTTTAAATTGGTAATGAATAAAAATGTGCATCCAATTATATCTTTTTCTCTTTAGGTCTGTACTTTCTCCATGACTTACCTATAGGAGGCACAGAAAGTATGGTATACCAACGGGTGAGGCAGTGTTTTTAACACTTAAGTGATATCAGTCTAATTATATAATATAAAATATAATAACAGCCCGGCTTAAAGCAATATGTGTATGTTATAACATATAAAGTGTATGTAACAGTCATTGCATTATGTTTATATTGTTGTGTACATGTATAATAGTGTTATGTGAATGTGTTATGTAATTTAACAATGTAGGAGCTGTGAGAATAGAAGCAAGCTGCCTTTCGTAGCAAACAGAAATACAAAGCAAAAGCCGAAAGTTATTAATAATAAGATAACCTTGAGAACAATAAATTAGAAGGTTTAAAAAGGCTACTAATAGTTCTTGGAAAAATAATAATGTAATATTTAAAAGTTTATAAACAGCCAATTAAAAAACTAGAAAAGCTAAAACTTAAATAAAGGTATTCTACTGGAGTAGGATAGAGAAAGTGTACAAATGTACAAATTCAAAAGATAGACGCTACAAGAAAGCGTACTCAAGCAGTTCGGAACGGTATGGGTTCAGTGTAAGACATGAAAATTCATTGCGATGAGAATAATATAAAGCTTACGTGTTAAAAGTGCAATTAACAATAATCTCACAGATCTATAGTGGTATACATCAGTGAAATGTTATTTTATCTGTCAAAGATTAATAAAAAAAAGTAAAATAAAATTACAGTTTGTGTAAGCCTTCATTCTTTAGCCGTACCAGCCCTGCTAAGAGATACATGTTCTGCAAATTACTACTGACGAAGCTGAGGAATATATAATATTTAACTAAACATTAAAAGAAAAAGTTGGTTCCTAAACGTGGAGCGAAGTCCACCGGAAAGTTTGTACCGTACGTGGGGCGAACACTCCAAGAAACAACCTCCCGCAAATTAGCATCCATTACGTGAGTGGTTCTAAAACAGCTTTAAATTGGTACCAATACCCTTTCACGAGTAAGCAAAGGCTTTTTGAGTGTCTGTTGTTGAAGCATACCTCAAAAACGAAAAATCTGACAAGGATAGGGGCAGTAAAAGATTTTCTTTCTCTTCAGCGAATTACTATATGAAAATTGTTGTGTGGACTATAACATTTTCCCTGCTGTATTTCTGTAGAAAAAAAATATCTGACGTGTTACATTTACATGATTTTCTCCCACCACTATTGTTTATTATTTTCTCTACCACGTACATAGAAGATAGAGGAGGTATTGCATTCCAACCAAAATTTGATAAGGTTATTTCACCAGAAATAAGGCACTTTAAAGGCTTTGAATAAAAAATTAGCAGTTTTAGAAACAAAAACGAAAAACCAACTCAAAATGAAAACTAGGATAAATACTAAACTTGGTCTTTAGGTTCAGTACCTTCCAAAGATGCGACACGAAGATTTTCAAGAAAATCTCACCGTCCCAAACTACCATTTACGTGGAAGATTTTTCGAGATTTTTTGTTTTCTAAAAAGTGATTCTAACGGTTTTGATTAAAATGCCATATATTAAGGATGTAGATCTGTTTAAAGGACAATTATTTGAATAAGTTTTTTTGTGGCTAACCCATTTCCGAGATATGCGTTATTAATGGTACGAATTGTTCAATACTTAGGCATTATTTTCAAGTTCTGTCGATTTTCAGCTGACTCCTGGTACTTCTGACGTTACTAGAAGTACGCTCGGCCGAACATTTGAGCCACTCCTAATGGGGAGTTGTTGAGATTGGGTTGGACTCGGCGGGACAGTGGTTCCCGATACCCAGGAGAGATTGCGTACGCTTGGCTGGTTTTCCGCCCAGGCGGGGTTATGAGATCCCAGATGTTCTCCGGCACCAACCATGAGTGAGAGTTTGGTAAACGGCATGCTAGTTTGCTGTTTTGCAGTCGCGTAAGTAGCGTAAGCGGAGGGAGGATCTTTTTAGACTCTAGATATTGGCCTCATGGGAAATCCCCACGGTTGGCGCTGATCCTGGGATTGAGGAGGCTCGGGCTTTGGCCTTTGCCTTGGTAGACCTTCGCTTAACATGTTACTCACGATGCCATGGAAACGGGATGAAATTTTAAGGCTAGCACATAGATGGAAAAATAAACCTTTGTAAGAATAATTTGTATAGCTACTAATAACCGAGAGAGGATAGAGATATTCGTGTGAATTGAACAAATGTTTTCTTGTGGTCATAAAAAGACAATGGAGTTTCAAGGTCATTACATAGCGACACGCGCCTTAAAAATCTGACTGTCGCTTTAACCTATTGTATCTTACAACTAAATCTGTATATGCGAATTAAAAGTTGATATGCATTAACAAGCAGAAAGGATAATAAGCTTTTCTGAGAATAATTCGTGTAAGAGCAAGAAGAGATAGTCATGTGAATGTACCACATCTGATTTTTCTGTGAACCGTACAATGGTTCCTCTATATGCGTTCTGTGGAAAAATATGAGTAAAATACACACAGTGGATGTAAATTCCTCACAAATGAGTGCACTATAAAGCGAAGTTTGTAGATGACCACCAGAATCGAAGTTCTCGATAATCTGTAATCTCGGATGCTGTAACTTTAAATTGCCCGATTTGAATTTCCCGCGCTGATAAAAGCAGTTGATAGTACACGTACCTGCCTGACTTGGTAGAAGGGATTCTTGGTGGAAATTTCCTATACGCGTTTGTTATGCGTGGTAACTGTTAACACTATATTTTATTTTTCCTATGCATTTTAAATTGTTTATAATACGTATATCTCCATTCGTAGCGATTGACACTTCTCTAGGGGGCATTTTTATGTTTGTAAGGTAAGACGGTTAAATAATAATTATAAAAATATGTCACTAACAAGTGAAGGATTTAATTTTGCGAACAATATTTATTCTTCAGAATATAATTATTTACTTTCATCTTCATAAAAATGCTTGTTGAGCTTCTTTTGTAGTTCAACAGTTAACTATTTACCTTTCTTGTATAGAACATAATTCATCTTGCGAATCGATATAAGACCTTAGCTTTTCAGAAAGAGTCTTGCTCAGAACATTTTTACTACAGCTCTTTAAAAAGTTGAATGTTGTTTACTTTTCTTGTGCTTGGTTGCTAACCACAACGAAATGAACACACTTAATTTACAATTTCTTGCAATTAATTAAATCATACGGTAATACAGGCATATTTACAATTCTAATTCCTTTTAAAACATACTTCAGTTCAGCTTCCTCTTCTGTTATGTTTAGTACTTTCTACACTATTTATATAATTTCGAATGCAACAGTTTTCATTTATACTTTATACCTATTTCACTTTTGACATTCATTTTTGTTTTCACTTTCCTTACTTTCTTACATATACTGTGTAGGGGTAATATTGCATACCACCCAAATTCGACACCGAGATTTCACCGTATATACATGTTTTGAGGCCCCTGAATACAGAAAAATCATTTCTAGAAAAAGGTCCGTGTGTGTGTGTGTGTGTGTGTGTGTGTGTGTGTGTGTGTGTGTGTGTGTGTGTCGGATAAACGCCAAAGTTGGTATATAGGTTCAGTATTTTTCAAAGATGCGACAGAAATATTTTCAAGAAAATCCCCCACACAAGACTACCCTTTACATGGAACTTTTTTTGAAAATTCCGAGTTACTAAAAATTTTGATTAAACTATTATATATTTAAGATATTTTCATGGTAAATGAAATGTTTATCTTGAATTTTCTGGAAATGTCCCCAAAAGCCGTCTTCATTCTGAATTACTTCCGCATAACTAGTAAACCGTAAGAGATAGACAAAATTTTACTACATAAGAAGTGTAGATTTCGTAAAAACACACAATATATGTCATGTTCATTTTTTTTGTGGATTGAAGCGTTTCCGAGATATTCCTTTATTTGTTTGAATTTTCCAATACTTATACTTTTTCTCAAAAGGGAATTCGTTATTCGTTTTTTTATGTCCTGGACATACAAAGTGAATGGAATACTCCACATAGCTACCAGCTCTTAAAACATTTGACTATCACTTAAAGCCTACCATATTCCCCTTGCACCTACAAGAAAATTAACAATACGATCTCAACACATCAGGTCTTTTTCATTTTCTCAGTTACAATTAATGCATTTTTAATTGACTTTTCAAAACATATAAATGCTTTATGCAAATATTATTACACAAATGGTATTTTCAAACAGAAAGAATTGTTTTTATGACACAATGTATTAATAATAATATATGTGAATTCTTATCCACTCCCTTGGATTTTTATTTTAGTATGGTTTTGCAAATGTTATAATCCACACAATATAAGGATCTGAACTTGAAAAATGTTACAAAACTAAACAAGTGTATCATTTTTAGTAACAAAATTATAGCATTATATTTCAAATTTTAAATGAAATCATGTGGTTTTATTTCGTTTAAAACTCCTGCACTGTATGTTATACGCCTTGCAGAATACAGGTGGTGTTATGTTGGTACCAATGCACACATCCGCACGGAAACAGAGAAACAAAAAAATTGCTGACGCATATTGCGATGGTGGTTTGTTTCTAAATGGAAAAGCAGAAGGGTAGGAAATTTGATTAACACGTATAACGTTGCCGAAAACCAGATGGCAACAGTGTCGCCCGCATTACTGCCCGCTGATATCATCTAGTTTTGGCTTTTTGCTTGGCAATAAAACCGCATTAACGTAGCTTCCCTGATTTACTGTGTAATTTCACCAAGGCACAAAAGAAATGGATATTTAAACTGCTCGCAGCGATTCGGCCGCTTACCTCTACGGTGTTGCCATATCGCTTTTGTTTCACCTAATAATGGACACGACAATCCGATATAACAGCTATTGTTGCAGCGCTATGTTTGAGGAATCGATTACTTTAATTAATTAGGTACACTATTAGTGCTCCGCGTTTCTGTCCCACCGGAAGGTATGTGCTCCACTCATAAGCCTTTCACTACTCACTTCATAGCGATTCTTCAGCCCATACAGCTTTATGGTGTCTACGAACGCTTATTTCTCTATCTACTTTATTTTAGTAGAGATAAACATTGCAAAAATAGTTTGATTACACACTTATTATTATTATTATTATTATTATTATTATTATTATTATTATTATTATTTCTCTGTTTACCCTCCTCACCTCCGGGACTTTCAAGTGGGTGTCTAGGGCCAGAGGCCCGTCGAGGAGCAGACAGTTTGGATCAGATAGAACACAACATGAGAGAAAGAGGATATGGAATGACTGTGAAATGGATGATAAGAAACGTTATGATGGATTAATAGCGGGAGAAACGGTGAAAACCCGCCCAGAAGCAACACAAATTCCATATGCAGGTCCCTAGGAACGAACCCGGTCGAGCGGTTTAACCTCACGGCCCCGAGGCTGCCTTCTACACGCTGCTTTTAAGGGTAAATCATTCAGGACGTCCCAGGTTCGATCCCTGGCAACGGACCACTTGACCCACGGGTTTTTCGTGGTTTCCCCGGGTAGGCAGGTGGTTCCTTTTCTATCACGACTTCCCTGCTCCATCATCTCCTTCATTGTCATCTGTTTCGGTGTTGTAGGACCTGGCGCGTTGTGAATGTGCGCTTTGTAGAGGTTTCTTCTCTGGCGTCGGATGCGCTTAACCGGAAACGTTAGGGACCCCGTCCATACTTTGGCCGGTCTGATCGCCCTTCGAGTTTCTCCCTACCAGGGATCATGGTAGAAGCAAGAAAGACCACTTGCGCTGCTCAAACGCGATTGTGGGGGCCACTCCATTCGTCCGTACCTTTGGCTCTGAATGCTTAAAAGCTGATGGCTATATACTGGTCCTGAAATTCCATCGCGGGAAACAACTGAATATCGACAGTACTTCAAACCAATACTAACGGATAGCTCAGTCGCTAAAATACCTGTCTGCATTTCTCTCTAACCAAGATCATTCCGTATCCTCCCCAGGGTCTGGAAGTACGAGTATAACTGCGTGTGATCTGATGTTTAAACCCCAAACAAAAACCAGAAATCTATTGACAACCGTATACGTGTTAACACCACTGTTTTTAGGTAAAGGGCCGCCGATATGACCATTGCAGTTAAAGGCGGGTTAAATGGAACAATAAAAAGAAAATCTCGAAATGACTAATGTCACAAAAATGTTACTTGAAATAAATATTCTGCTTTAAAGACAGCCACACGAGCGAACTGGCTAAGGCAGTAGCGCGTATGACTCGATTCGGGAGGTCATGGGTTCGATTTCCGTGGCCGATCCTATTGACCCATGGCTACCCCCGGCCGTCAGGCGAAAGCTGGGAAGGTTAATTACATCCCTCGAACTTCCTGTCCCTCCATTTCACCCCTTTTCTCATTTCACTGTGTGGTTGTTTCAGGCTTTGGGTTTGAGGCGTTGTATGGCAGGGGAAAAGGATGCTCTCTGTAAAACTTTATTCCCCTAATGGGAGCGTCTCCGAGTCCGGGGCCCCTCGTGGTATGTGCAAACCTGCTAAGGGGGAGGGAGCCTGTTGTACCAGTTGCCACCGGGAAATTTCAACTTGAAGAATGTAGAGATCCTGTCCTTTGATCTGTCATGCCTCCTAATCTGCCCGCCCTCTGTCTTCTCTCACCTCACCCCTAGCTTCTGGGGGCGCGCCATTAGGGGCCTAGGCACATAAATCTCCTTAGTTCGAAGTGTTAAGTCCCCTATGCTCCTGGTCATACGTCATACGTGAAAGAGATCCACATGTAATAAGTTCTCTTGTGGTTTATCTCTTTACAGCTATTTCTTGATTTTTCCCCCTCGTGGTTATGCAAAGAGGACAGAATTTCAAAGTCATCACAAAGCGACCCGCTTTTAAAAGATGTGACTATTGATTTAGCCTACCGTATCCACACTAAAAACATACAACGAAATGAGCAATAAAATCAATTCCATAAATGTTTGTCTCGAGTTACAAATCATGTGAATGTAACACATCTTATTTCTAAAGTAAAGAAAGATAATTGTGTTAGATTAATATGAAGTGTTGTACATCAGATGTTTGTACTCGGGCTGTGCGTTAGTTTGTAACTAATGGTTGTTTGTTGTTTTTTGCGAGGTTGGTACCGCTGGTGAAGCGAAACTTCTTGTTATTTGTTCTCCTATGGAATTGGATCTGTTAAGGGCTCAGTTTTTGAGACATATGTTCGTTATTACTCCGTGCAACTATTCTGGCATTGCTTCCTTCTCCAAACTTACTTTCTTGCAGTTGTTCTCTGGACCAAAAGAAGGCGGTGTTTTGTCGGTATTAGGCGAGTTTTGCAGCTGCACCGTCCTAATTCCCTTCCTCAAGTGAGTTCAACAAAAATTAGTTTTGTTGAAATGCTGGTAAACCGATACTGTTTACTTACATGAGGAAAAAAAGCACATTGTGAATCTGAGTGAAACATACGTGATATTCTGTATCCAATGACTTTCTCTACTCAGTCATTCAAAAATTATTCTGACATGAGGCAGTATTTTAAACACTTAATTGATTTCATTCAAATTATATAATATGCTAATTCAATAACAGCCGTCTTAAAGCAATATGTGTATGTAACAAGATATAAAAATTGTATATTACAGTCATTGTAAATGTTTATATTATTGTATACATGAAATAATGTTATGTGAATGTATTACGTAATTTCATAATGTAGGAGCTGTGAGAATAATAGGTTAAAAGTTGCTAACAATGAGGTAACAATGAGGTAACCTTGAGACAATAGTGAGTAAAAAAGTTTAATAATACTACTTCTAATTCTTGGAAGCAATAATGTAATTTTAGTGACAGTTTATAAAATAGCCAATCAACAACCAGAAAAAGCTTTAGTTAAATGAAGGTATTCTATTGGACTTGAATTAGCCAATCAGAAACAAAAATGAAGCAAAATTTACAAATTCAGAAGTCAGTTGGTTGTAGACAGTGTTTCTAACCGGACGCGAGATGCGTCCTCGAGAAATTTAATACATATTCGTGTGAAACGAAAATAGTTTACGTGTTAAAGAGTGCAAATAATTAATAAAAGAATCTCACAGCTCTCTATATCAGTGAAGTGTTATTTAAATTGTGTCAAGGATTAATAAATGTAGTAAAGTAAAAATTATAATCTGTGTAAGCCTACATTCTTAGCCGCACTACTCCCTGCAAAGAAATCCATGTCTCTAACAATAATACTGATGCAACCAAGGTAAACCTAAAGATGTAATATTTAAAGAAACAGTCAAATTACAAAGTTAATATTTTAGCAACAACCTACTTAAATAACGAAACAATACAACTTCAAATTGGCTCCCAAAGCATGGTGCAAATAACGTAAAGATGTTATCTACTTCGGACAATAAAAATATCTGATGTGATAAATTCACATAACCTTCTCTACCCCCTATCTTTATTAGTCGGTACACCAACTACATTTACTAAACTTTATTTTGGTATCTACTACATTTTAATTCAAATAAACCTTTGCAGAATTACAGAGAGAGCCAAAAATCTACGAACCAGCTACGCGGTGTTTTTCCTGACGGCGATCTCGGCGCTCGTTGTCGTCTGCCGCTATCATAGAAAGGCGCGGACGAAACCATACAACATTTTTAAAACTACTTTTAAAGGCTTCACTTACCAACTTTATGAAAGGAAATGCTGAAACTGGCCACCGTCGTTGTCCATACATTTTGGCACCTCTTTAGGAAACTATCCATCACTCACTGTAGTTCACTTGAGAAATGCTGGCAATTTCCAGACGGATATTTTATTTTAATTCTCCCAGGGAAAAGGACTTCAACGAACAGGACATATTGAAACTGATATCCGAATGGGAGAAATGTGCTGGGAAACTTGGTAACTATGTCGAAAAGTAGGTAAAACGTGTAAGTTTATTTGTGATTTTTGTTATTGTTTTAACTATTAAACTTTTTTGTAAAAACATTACTGTGCGTTACTTTTCGATCCGCACTCATATCTTTGTATCTTGTCGCGGTATCTTTCGTGTTATCTTATTTGCTGAGCGCCTGTTATTGTTTTACTATTTTGAATTTTGAGTTCTTTGTCCTCCGGCTAGCTTTTATTACCCAGTCGAGCAAATCTCTTGAACAGGGTGTGTAAACGGAAAGGAGTTGTTACTAAAAGATAACACTGATAAAAGAATTTGTTTTTACACTTTTATTGCCGTCACACTTTATTAATTTCACATAATTACTCTTGATACACGCCTGACTGAAACTGTTATATTGTCGAATGTAACTATAATCACTTATTTGCCGCACATTATTAATTCGCGTATTTAACATTTTTTAACTAACAAGCTTTACGACGCGAGAGATTCTGTAGAATTACGCGATGTGTAACCCGTGAATTATTCTATTAAACTGTGCGACGTGTAACGCGTGAATGATTCTCTTAAACTGAGCGATACCTGTCTCTGGATTTAGAATTTATACTCCCTCACCCCTATATGCCTAAACATTATAACAGAGCTGCTATTGGTTAATAAAGCGCGCCAACATTAGCGTCTATTTTTATATCCAATCAAAATTACGAACACATATGCTCTAGGGAAAATATTCCCTCCATTTCTAAAGAAAAGCGCGCTACTCTGACGTCATTTGTTTGCCTCTTGTAATTGATAAACACCTCACCCCATTGGTTCATTGTTATCCGCTCCTATTGTCAGTTTCAGTGAGGCCGTGTAAACTTATTTCCTAACAATGTTTATAGTTAACAAACATCTCAAATCATTGTCATAGAATAATGTTAATGTACACTACAATCACTCTGGCATTCACAGTGTTGTGATATAAAATACTGCCTCAATCTATTACAAGATTTGTAATGAAGCTATTTCTACAATGTTTTTCTGGATTTAAATGTAGTAGATAGGAAAATAACGTTTCGTAAGAATAATTTGTACACTCAACAATATGCGATATAGGGTAGAGGAGAACATGCATGTTACCTATCACACTTTTGTAGTGAAATACAATACTTTATCTGCTTACTATAGATACGTGGTAAAGAGTAAAAATCTGATTACGCCGAACGATCCTGCATACCTGTGAATGGGTAGAGAGGGTCGTGTGAGTGTTTCTTGTTTGAAGCTGACAGCTGAGATACAGCTAATGAAAGTGATGGACAGACAGAGAGATTATTGCAATCTAGGCCACCTGTATACAACGTTCATTATGAATGAGACGAGGCCATACGGTATATTTCCCACGATAGTTCTCCGTTATCACACGCCTAAGTGGCGGCGTAGCTTCAATAATTTACCCATTCACTCACAAAATATTAAACGCTTCCTTCAACTGTCTTCCCTCAATACCATTAACATAATTGCTATGGTTTAGTGCTTTGATTATGACAATATTCCTAATCTCATATCCTTGCAGTCAGTGTGGATTTGTATTGGTTTCTCTACATTTTACCTCAGATAGAGGAAATACTGCAATGTATCTTATACGAGACTTCAAAGATATATAGAATTTTTTATTTTATATCTTATATTCTATGCACTGCCGTTTGTGAAAAATTGCAACACCAAGAAAGAATTTCCCAAATAACTCCTAACTTGGTGGAAGTGTAGAAGAGTGTGCAAGCAATAAGTGATTAGGTTTGCAGAGAGATAGGGTACACGTAGGCCGAGCAGAGCCCTCTCTTGTCGGTCCGACCAGGTTGTGTTGCGCCCAGTGTAGTCAGTGCAGAGCGGTCAAACAAGGCGTAAACAAATAAAGTTATTGCTAGTATGCCTCATCGACGTCAAAGGGAGCCATATCGGCATGTGAGCGAGTTCGAACGGGGCAGAATGATCGGTCTCCGTGAAGCGGATTTGTCATACCGTGACATTTCGGCTGGTACAGGGCATACTGCTACGACAGTGATGCGTGTGTGGAAGCAGTGATAGATAAAGGTCGTACGCAGCGAAGAGCAGGTACTGGACCAGGAAACATGACCACAGCACGGGATGACCGTCATCTTGTCCGCATGGCCATAACGGACCAGACAGCTTCGTCCACAGTGTTGCCTCGACGCTGGAGCACTGCAACAGGTGTGAACTTGTCTGCGTGAACGGTCCATCGCCGCCTGCTGCAGGTTGGATTGATTACGTTGGCCTCCACTGTCCAGAAACTACAAGCTCCTCCGACTGCAATGGGCTCGTGAACACAGTCACTGGGGTGCTGAGTGGCCAAATGCAGTCTTTTCGGACGAGTCCCTCTTCCACGTGTTCTACAGTGATTGCCGCATACGTGTCCGGCTGCACCGTGGTGAGTGCAACCTGGAGGGCTGCATTTTTGAGCGCCATAGCGGACAAACACCAGGTGTGATGGTTTGGGGCGCCATTGGTTACAACAACCTATCTTGCCTCCTACGAATTGAACAGCAACCAGTACTTAACGGTGGTTGTAGAGCCTGAGGTACTCTCCCTGTTTCAGGCATCTCCACAGGCCACATTTCAACAGAACAATGTCCGTCCACATATTGCGAGGAATGTACAAGCCTTCTTCGAAGAGCGACGGGTACCATTGTTTCCTTGGCCTGCATGTTTGCCTGACATGTCGTCCATCGAACATGTCTGGGATATGGTCGATCGGCACCTGGTGAATAACGGTCCTCCAGTAACCAATGTCACGGATTTGTGGGCTCGCATACCTACTGCGTGGAGGGAAATCCCTCAGAAACTTATTTAGAACCTTTTTGATTCAATGACACGGTGTATAGCAGCTGTAATTGCTGCGCACAAAAAAGGAACGGTAGATCTCGGTTCTCTGTAGATCACACAATTCATGCCACATATATATTTTTTCGAGTGAACCATTTCCGAAATATTCCTTGTCATTTGTTTTAATTTTCCAATACCTTTTTTGTGTGTGTAACATTTTGTCTATCTCTTACGGTTTGCCAGTTAAGCAAAAGGCACTCAGAATGAAAAGGACTTTTGGAGGCATTCCCAGAACATTCAAGGTATACGTTTTATTTGTCATGAAAATATCTTAAACACATGATATTTCAATCAAAATCGTTAGAGCCGTTTTTTTATAAAATTTTCGAAAAATGTTCCATGTAAAGGGTAATCTGGGGTAGGGGACATTCTTGAAAACCTTCGTGTCGCATCTCTGGAAGATACTGAACCTAAAAACCAAGTTTGGTGTTTATCCGACTGTTCGTTTCTGAGTTATGCTGTTCACAGACACACACACACACACACACACGGACATGTTTACAAAAATGCTTTTTTTAGATTCAGGGGGTCTCAAAAATGTATTTCCGGTGAAATCTCGGTATCGCAATTTTGGGTCGAATACAATACTTTCTCTGCTTACTATACGAAGTATAGAATGTAAAAATTAGGCATACCCATTCCACCCCACCTGCTGGCTAATTACACCGATTTCGCAGGAGGCTTGGGGGTTGTTACCTGCTAAGCTTACCTGGGTGCGGGAGGCTTCGGTCCTGCGCCCCTTTCACTCCCAATATAGAATGGGACGCTAAGGACCACAGCAGTTGAAGAGCGTCCATACATAAAACTTAATTTAACTTCTTGATATATAATTACCAAATTCTGCGTAAAATGAAATTCTGTTCGTCCAAAAATTGCTGATTATAATTAGATTTGTCAATATATAGATTTTGCAATCAACTTTTGCTAGCGATTTAACTGTCACATTGTCTTTCCGTTCTAAAATATTTTATTTTTCAATTTCCCAATTTATTTCACCACGTCTTGTCTAATATTTACGGAAATATTCCATTTCAATGCCATCGACATTCCTGAAGGCCAGAGTGGTATTTGGTAATTGAATCAGAGTGGATAGATGCGAACATTAACCAGGGAATTATTTGAACGCGTGTTACACGTGCGTGATGACGGCTCGTGATGTCGATAGCGTGACGTTTTTTCATATTTCGTGGAATCTCATTCAGCGTTTCGAGTGCGCAATAGTGAGATTTGGGAAGGGTTAAATGGAATATTATCTGAAGAAGGGTCAGCATTTGCTGTGGTAATAGTAAACTAACTGCAGCCCAAATGCGCCTTTGTTCGGCTAATTGCTGCGGTCATGCATCAGATATTGCATTTTATTCATGTATCACCAATTATAAGCGTTTTACTACCTAGATAAGTAGAGGAAGGCTTGTATTCGTCCCAAAAATTCGATACCGAGATTTTAACATAAATACATGTCTTGAGACTCCCTGAACAGCAGAACTCAAAAACGAAAAGTCGGTTAAATATGAAACTTGGTATTTAAATTCGGACTTTCTAAGGATGCTACACGAAGACATGAAGATATTCCACTTCAAACTACCTGTATATGGCAAATTTTTGGTTATTTTATATTTTCTCAAAAATAACTCTACAGATTTTTATTAAAATATCATACATTAAGATTTTTGCATGACATACAAAAAGCATTTTAATTTTATGGAATTAACCTGCGAAGTCCTTCTCAATCTGAATGACACTTGTATGATTGGTAAACCGCAAGAAAAGTGTCCTACTCATATAAAAAATCTGATGTTTTACACTCACATGACTTTCTCTACTCTTGTAAAACTATTTTTAGAAACGCTTACTCTCCATATGCTTCATGTTAATCGAGATGTTAATCTTATTGCTAGTTTTCTTGTAGATGCAAGGGGAATTGGTAGGCGTTAAGCGATAGTCAAATGTTTTAAGAGCTGGTTGCTATGTGGAGTATTCCATTCGCTTTGCGTTACCAGGACAAACGAAATGAATAAGAATTTGAGAAAAAGTATCAGTATTGGAAAATTTAAGGGAATAACAAGCAATATCTCGAAAATGGTTCACTCAACAAAAAAAATATATTTGACATAAATTGTGTATTTTAACGCGATCTACATTTTTTGTGCAGTAAAATTGTGTGTATCTCTTATGGTTTACCAGTTATGCAAAAGTCGTTCACAATGAAGAATATTTTTGGAGACATTACCAGAAAATTCCAGGTATACATTTCATTTGTCATGAAAATATCTTAAACATATGATATTTTAATCAAAATCGTTAGAGCCATTTTTGAGAAAATTAAAATTTTCGAAAAATTTTCCAAGGGTTATATGGCGTGGGGGGATTTTCTTGAAAACCTTCGTGTCGCATCTCTGGAAGATACTGAACCTAAATACCAAGTTTAGTGTTTATCTGACTGTTCGTTTCTGAGTTATGCTGTTTACAGACACACACACGGACGTGTTTCCAAAATGCTATTTTTGGATCCAGGGGGTCTCGAAACATATATTTCCGGTGAAATCTCGGTATCGAATTTTTGGGTGCAATACAATACTTCCCCTGCTTACTATACGTAGTAGAGAAAGTAAAAATCGGATTATTTGACCTTTTCTACTCCCAATCGGTTATTAGAGAGTATTGGTGCCGAACTGTGTCCCATACTGCAACTTCGGTAACCCTCGGGTTCACGGTTTGAGTATTGCACGGATTAGAAAATTAACTTCAGGGGATGATATCCTGGTGGACCTGAGATTCTTATTTTCAGGTTGGTAACACTACCTTGATAGTTCTTAATAAAGCTGCCGGCTAAACGGAACTATTATTTATTTTTGAAAGATTCCTTGCTGTTCTACCCAGAACCTTCTTTATCGAAGCCACTTCCATTCATAACAACATTTGCCTCCTTTGCTTTCTGGCAAATCTATTACTGGTAAGAAGTTACAGAGCGAAACATGCAATCTTTATTTCACTTTATTTACTTTTTGCGCATTTTATGACCCTTTTATTTGATTACTCTTTATACCCAATCCTGTTTGAATAAGTTTATCTCAGGTTATCAATTATTTACTACTATGTTTTATAGAATTGTTATATGTATTATTTTCTCCATTAAGAGGTTTATTTAATGTATATATTGTATTATATTATAATTGTTATTTATATCTCGCCTCGGTCTCGATAACTTTAATAACGGATATCTCAGAAACGGCTTACGCCACAAAAAATTTATTTGAAGTAAATTGTCAGTTTTAAAGAGTTCCACATTTTTTGTGTGGTACGTTTTCGTCTATCACTTTACGTTTCCTAGTTATACAAGATTGTAGAAAACTTCTTCTGAATCAAGAGGAGCTCATAGGCTATTCCAGGAAAATTCAAGATATACATTTTATTTGTCATGTAAATATCCTTCATATATGGTATTTTAATCAAAAATTTTACAGCCGTTTGTTAGAAAATCAACATTTACGAAAAAATGTTCCATGTAAACGGTAGTTGGGGGTGCGTTTTTGGGTTATGCTGTTTACAGGCAGACACACACCGGAGATGTTTTAAAAAATTGCTTATTTGGGTTCAGGGCGCTTCAAAACATGTATTTTCGGAGAAATCTTGGTATAGAATTTCGTAGTAGATAAAGTGAAAGGAGAATGTGTCAATCAGATTTGTATTTCCAATGAAATATATTGCAATGCGCTACTTGCTCTTTCACAGGTGATGGTAGACAAACTGTAACGACGAAAACAGAAGTCGTCAGAGTTGAAGACGAGTTATGACTGAATTATACGGAGGGGGTTGTGTTTTTCTTGAGCCACCTCCTCGGGCAGAGAGTTAAGTGCAGAGCTCAGATAAGAGCATCTTCATTCATTTGCATATTGAAATATTTGCTATGATAATTTGGCGGAGGATGTACACAAGAAGTTTACTGCGAGGTCCGCGCTGAAGCACTTTTAATATGCGACACCACACAGTGGTATAATTCAGACTTACATAACATCTGCAACAGACATGATTAATGGCGCAGACCTTATTTTCAGGCACGGAGGACAAGAAATGTAATTCTGAGGTTTGTTTGGAATTGCTAATTAAATGAGCGACAAATTCCTCGTCGTTAATGACGAAATTCTCCGCAATGTGACCTACATGTCGACGACAAAAGCGCGCCTAGTTCAAGTCATCGTTCATTTGTTTAGCATTTACAATAGAGTCCGCAACCGCACCTTCTGACAAAACAGTCTCGAGGATGTTGTATTCACTCCGTAGCCGTTATCTTACAAAACATTTTCTTTAAGTGGAGGTTAAAACTCCCATGCCACCAATGCTAAATCTGCTGAAATCATGATCCATTATCTTAGAAGCTATTTGAGATACCAGACTGAAATTTTTATACCATATAGATACACGTTTTCTACGTTGACTTATATACTTTTATATGTATTTATTTATTTCCATAATGCTATACAAAAATCTTAAAAGTTTTAATACATTATTTTTTTCTTTAGTCTATCACGCATTTTAACACCATGGTTATTTATGCACGGTAGGTCATAACAAATTCATATTGCTTTATTTTTCTAAACCATTTTTCTATTACTCTTCTCAATATTCTTCTATTCTTTTTATATCCCTTTTCCTTTGTGCTTTCATTATCCTAACTTTTAATACTTCTTTGTTAACATTCTCCCATTCTTTAGATCAAAACTGATCTCTCCACAACTTAAGTTTCTTCACATTCAAGTATATAATGCAAATCATTATCTGCCTCTCTACAACGAGGACATCACTCCCTTCCTATTGAAACGGCAACTCTAGGCCGAGCCCGAGAACTGTAATTATAGCTAATTTATTAATTCATTTTTATTGATGTACATATCTTTTTCTTATACTGCTTGTATAGTTTAAGAAGGGTATTTAACATTATGTATGTATCTAGCTTACTAATATTAGAAGAGTTATAAATGGTTTAATGTAAATAATTTAAGCGCTATGTTAAAATACTGTCCACGTCGAAATGTTTTAGCTACAGGAAGTGTGTCTTCGAAGGCAGAAAATCTAGTTTTACGATGTCTCTCTGGTCGCAGGGCCATTGTTCATACAGCGAGGGTGTAAAGTCTTTGTCCTATTATTCGATAATTCGCCGTGACCAAGTGAGAGAGACAGCTAGCTTAACGGTAAATTTAGGAAAAGCCGCGATTTATGTTAAACTTGGACCAATGAGATCCCTGTACGTTTATACGAAATAGTGAGACGCGTCGAGTGGCGCTAAAAATGAACCAATAGGAAAGGAAGCAGCCCCAGAAGCCTGCGACTATAAATGGATCTGTTAGGAGAAAATTCGGGGCATTGCATTTTGGCATTTTCTCATGTGTGGGTCATTTGTAATGTGGTCAGGGAACATTTTCCAAACTACAGGCAGGGAGAGATGCTGCAGGATGTTGAGATATCGCGCCAAAAGTGAATATAAAGACAGTTTTCGAAACACACCTAAGAACCGGTACTCGTAAAGAGATAATAAGCATATTTAAACTTCGTGTCATATCCGCGCCGCGTTTTAACAGCGGTGGACAGTATTTTAACGGCGGTAATATCAGTGTGGTGTGCTACGTGGTGTAGTTAAATAAAAGAAATTGCAGTGTCATCTTTTCGTAACCAAAGCACGTCTATTTCTCCTTTTTACCACGACCCGAGGTCTACGCTTCCTTTACCAAGGATAAGTACATGCTCCCACCTAGTTTTAAAGAAAATTACTGCAGCTAGCCGAGGACAAAATTGCATATAACCAGCACACTGCGAACATCTGGAGCCAACGTGGAGGATGCAGCAAGGTAAGCCGCGAGCAACGGACAGGAGGTGACTGCCGCACTCTCTCCCCTTAGCCTATGTGCACTTAATCTAGACCAGGCCCACTCTTCTCTCACTAACCTATTACCTACATCCACATATTTCTCCCTTCCCCAGTCCACCTTTAATTGTCTATATAGTTCCAAACTTTTTCTTTTCTTCGAAACTTTGAAATAATTCTTGTTTCTCTATATCTTCCACTCTGTTCCTCACTTCTTTCCAGAAACATTTAACTAACCCCTCTCTCTCCTCCAATAAGTTACCCATTCCTATTTCCTGTGAAATTATTCTTATTCCTTGAGCCCAGTTCATCCCATCACTGGATTTTTCTTGGATTATTAAACATTGCCTCAAGATATTATGTTCGTCCAATGATTTCAATCTATGCCAATATTTAAGTATCCTTTCTACTATCATGCCCTTGCTACCTACTCTTCCCAACTCCAACATGGCTGCTCCATTAGGTGATGAAATAGATAAACCTAACATACATTTACAGAATGATCTATGTACTTTATCAATCATCTCCCATCCTTTGTCACTTTCCAAATCTCTGATTCATTGACCATTTTTGCTTCAACTACAGCTTTGTAAACCCTAATAAGCTTCTTTATTTATATAGGAGTAATTTCTTGATTTTAACATATTTTGGTTAAATTTATCAGAATTTATTTTTCAAAAATATTTCTCCACCCTTTCTCACTTTATTTCCTTATCTACTTATTTTAATCGATATAAAACTTTCCGGAAATAGCTACATTACACATTTTGTTATAAATACAAGGAGAATAGCAACAGTCACATAAATGTTTAATAACTGTACACTATGCACTGGTCTTAGAATTCAATGCTCTTTGCGCACAATCGCGAGAACTAACCTAATATCGAATGGACAAAAATGGCTAATTTCCAACCATTAATAAGGATATCTCGGAAATGGCTGATGCCACAAAAAATTATTTGAAGTAAATTGCTGTTTTTTTAAAGAGATTCACAATGTTGTACAGTACGTTTTCGTCTATGCTTAACGTTTATCAATTATACAAAATATATTAAATTCCTTCAAATGAAGACTTCACAGGATATTGCCAGAGAATTTAAGATATACATTTCATTTGCCATGTAAATATCTTTGATATATACTATTTTAAACAAAACCGTTAGAGCCACTTTTTAGAAAACAAAAGATTTCGAAAAAGGTTCCATGTAAAGGATAGTTTGGGGTGAAGGGATTCTCTTATAAATCTTCGTTTCGGATCTTTCGAATGTACTAAATCTAAATACCAAGTTTGGTATTTACCCGACATTTTGTTTTTGAGTTATGCTGTTCACAGACACGCACAAACGGATATGTTTTCAGTCTTGGTATCGAATTTTTGGATGAAATGCAATACTTTCTCCACCTATTAGAAACGTGGTAGATAAAGTAAAAAGTGGCTCAAATATGTCAACTTTTGCCATTTTTTAAACCTCTCATGCTATTGAGTTGTTTCTTGAGCTGTCATAGAATGTGGTATTTCAAGCCGGGCACATAGGTACCTGCTTTTTAAATATCTAACTTTAGATTCAGTTCCCTATATCCCTTTTGTATCTTCAACAAAATGTATAATATAACTATTTCTGCAAAGGTTTATCTCGATTAACATGAAGAAGAAAGAGAAATAGTATGTAAAACCTATATAAAAAGCTGACGTGACACATTCACATGGCTTTCCCTATCCTCTATCGTTTATTACTGTGTATCCAAACTAGTTTTGCTAAACCTTATTTATTTATCTACCCAATTTTAATGCTTATAAACCTTTACAGAAACAGCTACATTACACATTTCGTTATAGATACAAAGAGAACAGCGATAGTCAAATGTTTAACAACTGGACGCTATATGCTGGCCTTAAAATTCCATACTGTTTCCATGACATGGTGAGTTATCCTGTTCACAGACGGACACACAGACATGCACACGGACCTTTATTTTGCATTCGGGGCACCTGAAAACATATATTTCCGATGAAATCTCGCTGTCGAATTTTTGGGTGGATTGCAAAACCTTCTCTATCTACTATGTACGGTAGAGAAAGTAATAAACGATAGTTGGTAGAGAAAGTCATGTGAATGTAAAACATAGGATTTTATCCTCTTGTTTTTTCACTCGGGTGGATCTTTTGAAATATCGAATGCTACATTTATGTGGCTACCAATGGAAATCAAAGATTTAGGGTGTTCAGTAGACATGAATCCAGGACCTGGTGAAAGCGTGCCAAAATTTCACTTGGTCATTTTAAGGTATTTATGTAATCTCTGTTGCCGTTTATACTGTACTTAAAAAAGTATTTAATCGCTCTGGCGATTCAGTGCCTGAAGTATCGCATGCAAATGTTCATTAAGGTATTTTCAAAAGCTAATAAGCTTCTCTATAGCAAAGGTTGCAATAATTCGCTTAATGTTTCGCCAATTGGCGCTTCCAACATTCAAACGATGAAAGCACTAAAAGTAGGATATTATGTGCGGCAAGAGCTATGAAAACAGCACACTTTCTCGTCAGATTGATTGCTAGTAGAGTTGTAAACGATTCATAAGCAAATTCAGCGGATGAATATGGCTTTGATAAACTTTACTGCATTTGTCGAGTTTCAGCATTTATCTGGTGCTTAGAGCGTGCATTGCAGTAATGGAAAATTTGCTACGTGAGAGATTTCATTACTTTATAAGTGACATCTCTACAATAACAAAGTTACATTAATCTGTGATTAACTATCATTCGCTCATGCTTAAACACTGGCTTTTCCTGGCTGACCGAGTATAATATAATCCTATATACAAGTTTAAGATTTAATGGAATGTATCTTTACAAAATTAAAAACACACTTTAATCCATACTAATACTATAAAACCATTTTTATGTTTCATTTGTTTGTGTACAAGGGCAATACTGAAAATTTTTAGAAATTCAACATTTTTAAAAACTAATTACCATTTTTGTATATATCTGATAGCTAGTTTATAATATTTTGGGAGTTGTTTACCGTATTCTGTTCTATTTGTTCCACTAGTTGTTAATTAGCATAATTTAATAACTTTGTGTTCACTCAAAAAATGAGTTTTATTGGACATCACGGGCTAGGATTTTTTACAACTTAAAGTTCTCATTAACGCTTAAACAATGTGAAGATCGGCTTACAAATGCATTTGGCAAAGAAACCCGTCTAAGACAACAATTTATAATTGGTGCAGCGAATTCAAAAGAGAAATTTTTTTCTTAGTGATGAATTTCGTGAAGGACGCCCAAGAACTGCTGTTACTGATGAAAATGTTGCCGCTGTTTGAGACCGTATTTTTAATACTTAAATGATTTCAGACTAATTATATAATATCTACTAATATCAGCCACCTTAAAGCAATATGTCTATGTAACAATATATAAATGTGTATATTAGAGTCATTATATATGTTTATATTATTGTATACATGTTCAATAATGTTATGTGAATGTATTACGTAATTTAATAATGTAGGAGCTGTGAGAATAATAGGTTAAATTGAGGTAACAATGAGGTAACTTTGAGGGAATATTGAGTAAGAATGTTTAATAATGCTACTAGTCATTATTGGAGCAAAAATAATGTAAATTTTGAGACGGTTTATAAAATAGCCAATCCACAAACAGAAAGAAGCTTTAAGTTAAATGAAAGTATTCTATTGGAGTAGGATTAGCCAATCATAAACTGAAATATAGCAACATTTACAAATCCAGAAGTCAGTTGCTTGTAGACAGCGCTCATAACTGGACATGTTGGTTGTAGATAGTTTTCCTAACCGGATGCGAGATGCGTCCTCGAGAAGTTTAATACGTATTCAGTGTGACATGGAAATAGTTTACGTGTTAAAAAGTGCAAGTAATTAATTTAAAAAATCTCACAGCTCTCTCTCTATATATCAGTGAAGTGTTATTTAAATCATGTCAAGCACTAATAAAAGGAGTAAAGTAAAATTATAATCTGTGTAAGCCTACATTCTTCAGTCGCACCACAACCCTGCAAAGAGAAACGTGTCTCTAACAATAATACTGACGCAGCCGAGGCAAACATAAATATATGATATTTAAAGAAATAGTCAAATTACAAAGTTAACATTTTTAAGCTTGGGGCGAAGGCTACCGGGTACCACACGCGCGGTTGCAACTACTTCAAGTTCGGCTCCCCAACTGTTGAAATACAATACAACACCTACTTAAAATTGGCTTTCCATACGTGAAGCATAAACCTATCTTCAAATTGGCTCCCAAAGCGTGGGGCAAATAACATAACAACAAACCATCTATTTCATGTTTGAGCAATGCTTGAAGAAGATGGACGAACATCATGTGAATTTATTCGAGCGACATTGGGCATTGGTGTGAGTCAAATCCAAAACATTTTACATCAAAAGTTAGACGTGAGAAGATTCTGTTGTCGATAGATTCCACATAAACTGACTTCCGATCAGGAACTGCTAAAATTCCAAGGCGGCTCTTCAAATTTAGTTTGCAATATCGTAGCTGCTGATGAAACGTGGGTTTGTTGTAATGATCCTGAAAAGGAAAGTCAAGCGTTTCAATGGGTCCTTCGAAAGGAACCTAAGCCTACAAAAGTCCGACGAAGTAACAGGGCTGGTAAGTAGATGATTGTTACCTTTTTTCTTGTTCTAAAACGGGACATATTGCTACTATATGGTACCATTAAAAGACAGACGTACCGTTACTATGAGTTGGTAAACAAATGTCTGTATACCACACATGTTAGAAAAAATCTCACTTGTTACACACATGACTTTCTCTACTCTTGTACAAACTATTTTAAAAACGCTTATTCTCCATATGCTCTATGTCAATCGAGATACCGAGATGTTAATCTTATTGCTAGTTTTCTTGTAGGTGCAAAGGGAATTGGTAGGCTTTAAGCGATAGTCATATGTTTTAAGAGCTGGTTGCTATGTGGAGTATTCCATTCTCTTTGCATGTCCAGGACATGAAAAAAATGAATAACGAATGTGAGAAAAAGTATAAGTATTGGAAAATTTAAGGGAATAACAAGCAATATCTGGAAAATGGTTCACTCAACAAAAAAAATGTTTATGACATAAATTGTGTATTTTAACGCCATCTACATTTTTATGCAGTAAAATTTTGTCTATGTCTTATGGTTTACCAGTTAATGCAAAAGTCCTTCGCAATGAAGAATACTTTTGGAGACATTCCCAGAAAATATACATTTCATTTGTCATGAAAATATCTTAAACATGTCACATATTAATCAAAATCGTTAGAGCCATTTTTGACAAAATTGAAATTTTGGAAAAATTTTCCAAGTAAAGAGTCATATGACTTGGGGGGATTTTCTTGAAAACCTTCGTGCCGCATCTCTGGAAGATACTGAACCTCAATACCAAGTTTGGTGTTTATCCGACTGTTCGTTTCTGAGTTATGTTGTTCACAGACACACACAGACAGACAGACACACACACGGACATGTCTCTAAAAAATTTTTTGGGATTCAGGGGGTCTCAAAACAAGTATTTCCGGTGAAATCTCAGTATCGAATTTTTGGGTGGAATACAATACTTCTCCTACTTGCTATAATGTTGCATCATGACAAACGCACCATCGCATACAGCAAAATTAACGGAGTATCTAGATGCCCTAAAGGTCAGCATCATGGACCCTCCACCATACAGCCCTGACGTAGCTCCTTGCGATTTCTTTTTGTTTCCAACGATTAAAGATAAAATGTGTGGAATCACTTTTTCGTTATCAGATGAAGCAGTGGAACATTATAAATACCTGGTTGCTGAAGTGCTTCAGGAAGCGTGACATCATTGCTTTAAGGACTGGGTTCATGAATGCAAAAATGTGGCGATGTTAAAGGGGAATATTTTGTAAAACAATAAAATCGTTTAAGTTTCCAGTGTTTTTTTTAGCTTTATTTATGAACGCTCTTTAACTGCTATGGTTCTTATCGTCCCATTTTATATTGGGCGTGAAAGACCGGTAGTTTTGCTCAGAGGCTTCTTTATCAGGCTTGAGGTTATTTTACGGGCCGTAAAACTACGACGCGGGTCCACCGGCATTAATTCCCTTCTGAAGGAAGCTATGCTAAGGATTTTTACGCCCGAAAAAATCCATCGCTCTCCGCCGGGTTTGAACCCGCGACCTTAGGAACAGTACAGTATATGTACAGTAATCTCAAAAACCACTCAAACGACTTTGATAATTCCTTCATATCGAAAAGCCCAAGTCTTTCTGACGGTCATTGAGACGGCAACTCTAGGCCGAGCCCGAGAAATGTAAGTATAGATAATTTGATTTATTAATTTTATTCATGTTAAATCATACTATGTACATATCTTTTTCTTTTACTGCTTGTATAGTTTAAGAAGGGTGATTTAACGATATGTCTGTATTTAGGTTACTAATATTAGAAGAGTTATAAATTGTTTAATGTAAATAATTTAAGCACAATGTTAAAATACTGTCCACGACGAAATGTCTTAGCTACAGGAATAGTGTCTTCGAAGGCAGAAAGTCTAGTTTTACGATGTCTCTCTGGTCGCAGGGGTATTGTTCATACAGCGAGGGTGTAGAGTCTTTGTTCCTTTATACGATAATTCGCCGTGACCAAGTGAGAGAGACAACAAGCTTAAAGGTGAATTTAGGAAAAGCCGCGATTTATGTTAAATTTGGACCAATGAGAACCCTGCAAGTTTATATGAAATAGTGAGACGCGTTGAGTGGCGCTAAAAATGGACCAATAGGAAAGGAAGCAGCCTCGGAAGCCTGCGAATATAAATGGATCTGCGAGGAACAAATTCGTGGTCATTTGTGGGTCATTTGTCATTTGGTCAGGGAACATTTTGCTAAACTACAGGCAGGGAGAGATGCTGCAGGATGTTTGAGAGATATCGCGCCAAAAGTGAATGAAGACAGTTTTCGAAACACACATAAGAATCGCTACGCGTAAAGAGATATAATAAGCATATGTAAACTTCGCGCCATATCCTCGCCGTGTTTCAACAGCGGTGGACAGTGTTTTAACGGCAGCAATATCAGTGTTGTGTACTACGAGGAGTAGCTAAATAAAATAAACTGCAGTGTCGTCTTTTCGTAACCAAAGCACGTCTATTTCTCCTTTTACCACCACCCGAGATCTACGCTTCCTTTACCAAGGATAAGTCCATGCTCCCACATAGTTTAAAGAAAATTACTGCAGCTAGCCGAGGATAAAAAAAGTGCAGAGAAATAGCACACTGCGAACATCTGGAGCCAACATGGAGGATGCAGCAAGGTAAGCCGCGAGCAACGGGCATTAAAAAACACCCACAACTTCGGACAGGAGGTGACTGCTGCATCATGGAACAATAAAACACCTTCTAATCTCTTTTCATTATTTACTAAAGGATTATAAATGCTTTAAAAAGCCTTGGTTCTTGAATACAACACATTGGAGTTATAAAGGAACATTCTACGATTTTAGTTGAGAACGTCATGGAATATAAATAGCAGCTGCACTCCGTAGAGTATAAAAACAAAATCCGTTTACATTTTATTGCAAGGAATATACACGGAAGGCCATGATGCAACACTTCAGCAAACAGTAGATGGAGTTTAAAAACCAACAATCGATCTACATTGATTTTTTATTTCTTTAACTGCGATTTATCAAATACTGCAGATAAAAAGCTCTGAATAACTTTTATTCTAATTCTGTAGATGTATGCACTGAGGCTTCTGGATGCCAAAACCTTCTAATACCACTCATGTAAGACATATGTTGAAATCATGTTCATTTATCAGGGTATGCTAAGTGTTAATATAAACAAGTCAGTCTGTGTGGTTAGGTGTGTATGTTCCTCATAGGCTTCTATGCCGTTGTACCGATTTCGACTAAACGGCACAGATAACCTTTGACACAAGACAAAAAAAATCTGATGTGTTACACGCGCATGACTTTCTCTACTCTTGTACAAACTATTTTTACAAACTCTTATTCTCCATCTATTTCATATTAACCGAGATAAACATTTGCAGAAACGATCTTTTGGCATGCAAAGAGAATTACATTTTCCACATAGCGACCAGTTCTAAAAATATTTGACTATCACTTAAGGCCTACTATGTTCCCCTTGTTTTGTATTTGCAAGGGCAATATAGAAATACAGTAGCCTTTAAGCACAGACATATCTTTTAATAGCTGGTTGCTAGGTACAGCACCATTCTCTTTGTCACAAATTAATACTCTTTGCATATCCAAGACAAAAAATGAATAACGAATTCTCATTTGAGAAAATTATTGAAAAGTTTAAGGGAATAACAAGCAATATCTCACTCAACAAAAAATGTATATGATATAAATTCTATATTTTAACGCAATCTACATTTTTGAGTAGTAAACCTTTATCTATCTCTTATGGTTTACCAGTTATGCAAAAGTCGTTCACAATGAAGAATACTTTTGGAGACATTCCCAGAAAATTCAAGATATATATTTCATTTTTCATGAAAATATCTTAAACGTATGATATTTTAATCAAAATCTTTAGAGCCATTTTTCAGAAAATTAAAATTTTCGAAAAATCTTACATGTAAAATGTAATCTGGGGTGGGGGATTTCTTGAAAACCTTCCGGTCGCACCACTGGAAGATACTGAACCTAAATACCAAGTTTGGTGTTTATCCGACTGTTCGTTTCTGAGTTATGCAGTTCACAGACAGACAGACACACAAAAATACATACACACACATGTTTCCAAAAATTATTTTTTTGTATTCAGGGTGTCTCAAAACATGTATTTCCGGTGAAATCTCGGTATCGAATTTTTGGGTGGAATACAATACTTCCCTTACTTGCTATACGTAGTAGAGAAAGTAATAACAGTGGGCATAGGTAACAATAACAGCATCAAATCAGTGAAAGTAGCACTTACTGTTTTTTACTTTCTCTATTAGGTATATAAGTAAGGTAAGTCTTGCATTCCACCCAAAAATTGGAGGCCCCCTGAATAAAACAAAAATTTAGAAAAATGTCCGTGTGTGTGCCTGTGAACAGCACAACTCAAAAACTAAGAGTCGGATAAATACCAAACTTCGTATTTAGGTTCAGTATCTATCAAGCATGCGACATGAAGATTTTCAAGAAAATCCTCAACCGCAATTACCCTTTGCAACCGGAGACCGGGAGATCCGTGGTTCAAATCCCGGCTATGGCATTGAATTTATCAGTTGTCTGATTCTACCTTTCCAACCTTGTCCAACACACGCCTTGTGTGAAAGAACAATTAATTCCAAAGATGAGGTTGTTTTGCGTGTGTTACGTTTCGTCGCTATCTCGCGAGTAAAAGTGAAATGACAGTGAGAGCTGAACTAAATCAAATTAGTGAACCGACAGTATTTTTCCCTAGCTAGTTCAATACTTCAATCACTGTGTACACATGGTTGTATAAATAAAGGCGTTTTTATATTCTCTCCTGCATGCAGTACACTTGCAGGTTTATTTTTTCATGAAATACCCTGGAGCAAAAAGTGGTTCCTATTTGCAAAACAGAAGAGATAACGTACGCCTTTGAGTAAATCAATGCTACTGGGAATTCCTATCAAGCTGGAATAAGGGCCTATGCCCGTCTAGACATACTAGGAAAGAGTGTGTACATTGACTGGCAAAAAATATTCACTGCGCCGCATTAACAGGCTTCTTTTGTTGAAAAATTTGTGTTGCATTTACATGACCTTCACTACTCACTCTTCTACAAACAATTCCTATAAAGGCTTACTCTTTTATCTAGTTCTTGTTAATCGAGATAAATTTACACATTTACACATTTCTATTGATTATAAGTGGGTATACAAATTATTCTTGCGAAAGTTTATTTTTCTATCTGCTTCATTTTAATTGAGACAAACCGTTGTAGAAATAGCTACATTACACATTTTGTTATAGAAACAAAGAGAACAGCGATAGTCAAACGTTTAACAAATGCACGCTATATGCTGGCCTTAAAATTCCATGCTTTTTCCATTACATCGCGAGAAACACCTGAAAATCGACAGAATTTGAAAAGAATGGCTAAGTATTGAAGAATGCGAGCCAAAAAAACGTTATTTGAAATGGTTGATGGCATAAAAAAGCTATTTGGAATAAATTGTGTGTTTTAAAGGATCTAAATTGTTTGTGTAGTATGTTTTCGTCTGTCACTTAACCTTTACCACTTATACGATATAATATAAAATTCCTTCAGAATGAAGAGGACTTCACACGCTATACCCCTGAAAATTTAAAATACACATTTCATTTGTCGTGTAAATATCTTTAACATGTGGTATTTTAATCAAAATCGTTAGTGCAATTGTTTAGAAAGCAAAAAGGTTTGAAAATTTTTCCACGTAAAGGGTAGTTGATGTTGGAGAATTTTCTTGAAAATCTTTGTGTCGAATCTCTAGAGGATACTGAACTGAAATATCAAGTTTGGTAATTGTCCTACTTTTGGTTTTTTAATTGAGGTGTTTACAGACACACACACATGGACCTTTTTCTAAAACTGTTTCTTTTTTATTTAGGGGGTCTCAAAATATTTATTTCCGTTGAAAGCTCGGGATCGAATTTTTAGGTGAAATACAATACCTTCTCCACCTACTATGTAGATACGCGGTAGAGAAAGTAAAAAGCGATTCGCTACGTCAAGACGACGAGAAAAATCTTGTGTTACATTCACATGAATTTCTCTACCTATCATTTATTTTTATGTAGCTTCTACAAATTATTCTTAGAAAGTTCATTTTTTTTACCTACTTCATAGTAAGCCTTTGCAGAAAACTTTCATTTTGCATTTCGTTGAAGTTACAAAGGGGATAATGAAAACCGCATTGATAGTTAGATATTTAAAACCCTGTTTATCTAGAAATTCCATATTATGTCCATAATATCGCTAGAAAAACTGACTAGCGACAAAATTACGAAGCATTAAAGAATTCAAATCCATACATTACATAACACGAAAATGCCTGTTGTCGCAAAAAACTATCTACAATTTGAAACGGCAACTCTAGGCCGGGCCCGAGAACAGTAATTCTAGATAATTTATTAATTAACTTTTATTGATGTTAAATCGTATTATGTAAATATCTTTTTCTCAATACTGCTTGTATATTTTAAGAAGGGTGATTTAACATTATGTATCTATCTAGGTTACTAATATTAGTAGAGTTATAAATGGTTTAATGTAAATAATTTAAGCGCTATGTTAAAATACTGTCCACGGTGGAATGTTTTAGCTACAGGAATAGTGCTTTCGAAGGCAGAAAACCTAGTTTTATTACCTCTCTTCGGTCGCAGTGCTATTATTCCTACAGCGAGGGTGTAGAGCCTTTGTCCCATTATTTGATAATTCGCCGTGACCAAGTGAGTGAGAAGGACAATCTAACGGTACATGTAGGAAAAGCCGCGATTTATATTAAACTTGGACCAATGAGATCCCTGAAAGTTTATTCGAAATAGTTAGACGCGTCGAGTCGCGCTAAAAATGGACCAATAGGAAAGGAAGCAGCCTCAGAAGCCTGCGACTATAAATGAATCTGTTTGGGGAAATTTCGGGACAGTTCATGTCATGTGTGGTCAGGGAGAGATGCTGCAGGATGCGTGAGATATCGCGCCAAGAAGGGAATCAAGTCAGCTTTGTAATGTCAGCTTAGTATTGCATTTTATTCGGCAGTTCACGTCATGTGTGGTCAGGGAGAGATGCTGCAGGATGCGTGAGATATCGCGCCAAGAAGGGAATCAAGCCAGCTTTGTAATGTCAGCTTAGTATTGCATTTTATTCGGCAGTTTATGTCATGTGTGGTCAGGGAGAGATGCTGCAGGATGTGTGAGATATCGCGCCAAAAAGGGAATCAAGTCAAATTTGTAATGTCAGCTTAGTATTGCATTTTATTCGGCAGTTTATGTCATGTGTGGTCAGGGAGAGATGCTGCAGGATGTGTGAGATATCGCGCCAAAACAGGGAATCAAGATAGTTCTAACAACACACCTAAGATCTGCTACTCTTAAAGCGACAATAAGAATAGTTATATTTCGTGCCATATCCACGCCATAGTTTAACAGCAGTGGACAGTATTTTACAGCGGCAATACCAGTTTTGTATACTACGAGTGTTAATTAAATAAAAAGAAACGGCAGTGTCATCTTTTCATAAACAAAGCAAGTCTATGTCTTCCTATATCACCACCCGAGATCTACGTTTTCCTTTACCGAGGATAAGTCCATGCTCCCATATAATTTAAGGAAAATTACTGCAGCTAGCCGAGGATAAATTGAAGAACCAACACGCTGAGAACTTCTGGAAGCAACGGGAGAAGCATCAAGGTAAGCTACAGCAACGGATGAGGAGGTGATCTCCCCAAACTGGCGCCCAACGTGGGGCTAACAAACTTTATGATCGCCACAAACTGGCGCCATAACGTGGAGCTCGAAGGGAAGACCAGCTCGAAGGGAAGACCAACATAAACGGAGGACTAGAAAACAACGAACAGACGAAGAATCTTCAGAGGAAAGGGGCACAGCAGAACAAAATTACAACGCGAACTTCTAGTCTACCTACGTGGGACAACAAAACAGCTGAGAACATCGCTTCTAGAACTTCACCAGGATTCGAACCCGGAACGCATCAGTTAACATTGAAAAAATACAGGTTAGAACATTTAATCAAAAACAAACAAAAAGGCATGCAGAGTAGTGATTCAGTTTTGTGAACACATGTTATTGAGAGGGGGTAAAGTCATTACTAGAGAGGTAGAACTTGCTAACGGAACCATGAGTAGGTCAAGGGAAGATTTGAAAGAACTGGATGGGGAGGCTATTGTCGGAATAACAACAGATGGAGAAAATATGAGTAAGGCAGAGGGAGAAGTTAGGCTGGAAAGGCAATCACCGATTGAGCAGGTCATTGACGCAGGTCAAAACCAGCTGCTAATATTGCTTCAACATTTGAGCACAAAGATAGACGAACAAAGTAAGAATTTAGAGGGGAAATTAGGTGAGCAATTAAGTGAACAAAGTAAGAATTTAGAGGGGAAATTAGGTAAGATCTTAAGTGAACATAGTAAGAACTTAGAAAGAATCATAGATGAGCGGGGTAAAAACTTAGAAAGCATATTAAATGAACGGGGTAAGATTTTAGGTGAACATAGTAAGAACTTAGAAAGCATAGTAGAGGAGCGGGGTAAAAAGTTAGAAAGCAGAGTAAATGAGCAGAGGAAGGACTTAAGTCAACAAGATAAGAATTTAGAAGGTAAATCAAATGAGCATAATATGGACTTAGAAAGAATCGTAAGTAAGCAAAGTAAGAACTTAGAAAGAATCATAGATGAACAAGATAAGAATTTCGAAGGGAAATTAAAGGGGAAGAGTAAGGACTTAGAAAGAATCGTAAGTAAGCAGAGTAAAGACTTAGAAAGAATCGTAAGGGAACAAGATAAGAATCTAGAAGGGAAATCAAATGAGCAGAATAAGGACTTAGAAAGAATCGTAAGTAAGCAGAGTAAGGACTTAGAAAGAATCGTAAGTGAACAAGATAAGAATTGCGAAGGGAAATTAAATGAGCAGAGTAAGGACTTAGAAAGAAAACTGAGTGAACAGAATAAGGATTTCGAAGGGAAATCAAATGAGCAGAGTAAGGACTTAGAAAGAATCGTAAGGGAACAAGATAAGAATTTAGAAGGGAAATCAAATAAGCAGAATAAAGACTTAGAAAGAATCGTAAATAAGCAGAGTAAAGACTTAGAAAGAATCGTAAGGGAACAAGATAAGAATGTAGAGGGGAAATTAGTTGAGCTGATGAAGGGGAAGTTAATAGAAACACTTGAAGGGAAATTACCACAGACACTGGAAACTAAAGATCCGAAAACACTAACGGGAGAAGAGACGTTAAAGAAAGCTTTTGAAAGAATGTCAAAAAAGGCGCAGAAAAGAAAGGAGGAATTTAAAACAAGGAAGCGAAAGAAAGGGTTGATCGAACTTGGAGAATTAGTATGGGTATAAAAAAAAATCCAGCATTCAAAGTAAAAAAAAAAAAGAAAAGAAAAAGAAAGACATAATATCATTGATCCTGACTCTACAGTGCCTGGAAAGGAGAGCTTTCACATGTGAATTATTGAATTATCTTAAGCAGTTGTGGAGAATATTTTTTGCATTACTAAAGAGACTTGAGTATTAAATGCTCATTAGTGATAGTGAAGAAGAACAAGAAACACTTTTGCCATTAATATGTTTCAGTTTCTTTCTGCTTGAATAAGTTTGTCTTAAGGTTGAAACAGCTTTTATTGTCAGAATATTTGTTATTTTTTTGATATTTAGCAATAGTTGTAAATTATTAATTGGTTGGTATGCTAGCAATAGGCTGACAGTTTTCTTTAAACATATAAATTAGTTTTATTAATTATAAAAAAAAAAGAGGTATCATAGAATGGAAAATTTATTTAAAGGTCCATACCGGGTGATTAACATTTTTGGCTCAGATACATTTGAGTTACAAGAAATAAAGAATTCCAAGATCGTAGGGAGATACCATAAACAGTTGCTCAAACCGTACAAATGTTTAGAGAATGAGAAGGGTGAAGAATGTAATGAAAATAGTCAGGTTAGTTTTACTCGAAATGAGGTAGCAACCCTATGAACAAATAGTAAAGGTAATACACCCGATAAATAAGGAGGTAAAGAAATAAATAAATGCATAATAATTATGTATCAATATGTATGTAAATAAATTTAATTTTAGAACTTAATTTAGGTATTAGCGTATTTCTCTCCACCACAAGTTATTCGTGTGCGGGAAATGTATTGTGTAAGAATGTCTCTCGGAAACCTGTTTTTAAATGGTGAGAGGGGATCAACCATAACAAATGTAGACTGAATGACCCAAATATAAACACCACTGGTTTGGCAGAACCCTTGTGAAGGAACAGGTATAGCGAAGGGTCTCTGTCAACAAAACAAACCTACAAAGGCCATAATCAGAGGAATTATTCTGGAAAAGAAAATTGTATCAAGTGCTGAAAAATTTATTCTTTTCCAGAACAGGGCAATTTGAAACGGCAACTCTAGGCCGGGCCCGAGAACAGTAATTCTAGATAATTTATTAATTAACTTTTATTGATGTTAAATCGTACTATGTAAATATCTTTTTCTCAATACTGCTTGTATATTTTAAGAAGGGTGATTTAACATTATGTATCTATCTAGGTTACTAATATTAGTAGAGTTATAAATGGTTTAATGTAAATAATTTAAGCGCTATGTTAAAATACTGTCCACGGTGGAATGTTTTAGCTACAGGAATAGTGCTTTCGAAGGCAGAAAACCTAGTTTTATTACCTCTCTTCGGTCGCAGTGCTATTATTCCTACAGCGAGGGTGTAGAGCCTTTGTCCCATTATTTGATAATTCGCCGTGACCAAGTGAGTGAGAAGGACAATCTAACGGTACATGTAGGAAAAGCCGCGATTTATATTAAACTTGGACCAATGAGATCCCTGAAAGTTTATTCGAAATAGTTAGACGCGTCGAGTCGCGCTAAAAATGGACCAATAGGAAAGGAAGCAGCCTCAGAAGCCTGCGACTATAAATGAATCTGTTTGGGGAAATTTCGGGACAGTTCATGTCATGTGTGGTCAGGGAGAGATGCTGCAGGATGCGTGAGATATCGCGCCAAGAAGGGAATCAAGTCAGCTTTGTAATGTCAGCTTAGTATTGCATTTTATTCGGCAGTTCACGTCATGTGTGGTCAGGGAGAGATGCTGCAGGATGCGTGAGATATCGCGCCAAGAAGGGAATCAAGCCAGCTTTGTAATGTCAGCTTAGTATTGCATTTTATTCGGCAGTTTATGTCATGTGTGGTCAGGGAGAGATGCTGCAGGATGTGTGAGATATCGCGCCAAAAAGGGAATCAAGTCAAATTTGTAATGTCAGCTTAGTATTGCATTTTATTCGGCAGTTTATGTCATGTGTGGTCAGGGAGAGATGCTGCAGGATGTGTGAGATATCGCGCCAAAACAGGGAATCAAGATAGTTCTAACAACACACCTAAGATCTGCTACTCTTAAAGCGACAATAAGAATAGTTATATTTCGTGCCATATCCACGCCATAGTTTAACAGCAGTGGACAGTATTTTACAGCGGCAATACCAGTTTTGTATACTACGAGTGTTAATTAAATAAAAAGAAACGGCAGTGTCATCTTTTCATAAACAAAGCAAGTCTATGTCTTCCTATATCACCACCCGAGATCTACGTTTTCCTTTACCGAGGATAAGTCCATGCTCCCATATAATTTAAGGAAAATTACTGCAGCTAGCCGAGGATAAATTGAAGAACCAACACGCTGAGAACTTCTGGAAGCAACGGGAGAAGCATCAAGGTAAGCTACAGCAACGGATGAGGAGGTGATCGCCGCAAACTGTGTTTAAAGAAATACATATTTTGTTTTCATACGTTTTGGTCTAACTCTTATGGTTACAAGTTATACAAAATTATAGTAATATTCAAAATGAAACTGATTTACGGTAGGTATATGTTTTGTTTTTCATAGTGTACATGTATTCAAGTCCATATTGCTTCATTTGAGATTATTTGTAGTCAAAAATAGTTCCAGTTGAACACAATATGAATAAAATAATCACTTTTTATATGAATACAATAAGGATCTTGTAGCAATCAGATTTTTCAAAGAGAGTCCCACGCTACGCAGCACTAAATATTTTTTGCCAGGCAGTGTACAGTCGTTCCTAGAATGTCTACGAGGGAGTAGGCCCCTTAATTCCAGATTGATATGAATAGCCAGTAGCATTGATTTACTCAAAGGTTTATGTTATCTCTTTTGTTTGCAAGCCTCGACCACTTTTTGCTCTTGGGCATTTCAAATCATGAAAATATAAACCTGAAAGCCTACTGCATGGAGCAGAGTTCATAAAAAAACGTGCCCTAATTATAGAAGCAAATGTAAACAGAGATTGAAGTATTGAACGGAGGGTTGGGGGAAAAAACGTGAAAAGAGGATTAAATGTTGGTACATAAGGGTAACGAGAAAGTGATGGGCAGGTCAGACAGGCGCAGTAAATACAGATCGTTTGGTTGTACACCTCCAAAACCTAGCATTTACCTGATGTAGGGCGTGTGTTTGTCAAATGGGCACAAATATATCTGATTAATAACCACATTTCATAATATGGTAGTATCACTTCCTTAACCCTTCCTTAATGCCTCTTTCTCTCCCCTAGTAACAAACCTGAAATTTTGTATTCACATGATTTTCTCTACTCGCTCTTGTACGGCATATCTATTTCTGTTTAATTCAGATAACCTTTCCAATTCACCTTATAAAATTCGTTGTAGGATAGAGTAAGTAAAGCGAGAGTCATTTTTACTTTGTCTACCATGTACACAGTTGGTAGAGAGGGTATTGCAATCTACCTAAAGTCATTTTTAGAAAAAGGTCCGTGTGAGCATCATAACTCAAAAACGAAAAGTTGTATAAATACCAAACTTGGTATAATATCTTGAATTGTCTGGCAATAGTCTGTTAAGTCCTTTCATTCGGAAGAAATTTTGTATAATCTTTTATAACTTGTGAGGCAGTATTTTTATCACTTAAATTATATCTGTCTAATTATATAATGTAACATTTAATAACAGCCCGCCTTAAAGCAGTAGGTGTATAATAATATAAAATGTATGTAACAGTCATAGTATTTATGCTTATATTATTATGTACATGTTTAATAATGTTATGAGAATGTATTACATAGTTTAACAATGTAGGAGCTGTAAGAACAGAAGCAAGCTGCTTTCCGTAGCAAACAGAATTACAAACTAAAAGCCGAAAGTTGCTAACAGTAAGGTAACCTTGAGACATCAATAAATTACAAATTTAAAAAGACTACTAATAATTCTTGGAATAATAATAATGTAATATTTAAAACAGTTTATAAATAGTCAATCAACAACTCGAAAAGCTTATGTTAAATAAAGGTATTCTATTGGAGTAGGATTAGCCAATGAGAGACAATAAATAGAGGAAGTGTACAAATTCAGGCGGGAGACGCTACAAGGAAGCGTAACCAAGCAGTTCGGTTCCTTACGGGTTCAATTGATACATGAAAATTTATTGCGGAGATAATAATATAAAGTTTACCTGTTAAAAAGTCCAATTAACAATAATCTCACAGCTCTATAGTAGGATAAATCACTGAAGTGTTATTTAATCGTGTGAAGGATAATAAACAAAGTACAATACAATTATAATTTGTGTAAGCCTTGTTCTTTAGCCGTACCAGCCCTGCTAGGAGAAGCGTGCTCCGCAAATTACTACTGACGCAGCCGAGGCATACATATATGATATTTAAATAAATAAGATTAAAATAGTTATTACACATAAAGTAAACGTGGGGTGAAGGCCACCCGAAAAGTAAACGTGGGGCGAACACTCCTAGAAACATATCTCCCGCAAATTGGCATCCATTACCTGCGTGGTATAAACAGATTCAAATTGGTGCCTATACGTGGTGTAACCACCACAACAATAAAACCACTTCAAGTTTGGCTCCCATAAGTGGGCAGCAACTACTTCACTTGTAAACATTAAGCGACAGACGAAAACGTACTACACAAAAAGGTGTAGAACTCTTTGAAACACACGATTTAATTCCAATAACTTTCTTTGTGGCATCATTATTTTCAAGTTCCGTAGATATTCAGTTGTTTTACGCATAGCATGCAAACAGCATGAAATATTAAGGTTAGCTTATAGCCCCCAGTTCTTAAACATATGACTATCGCTATTCGCTTTATATTCATAAGGAAACGTATAATGTTTTATCTCGATTTAAAGTAAGAAGATAGGAAAATAAACTTTGTAAGAATAATTTTTATACCCACTAATAAACACCAGGGTAGAGAATGTTATGTGAATGCAGCACACGTTTTTTTTTTATAAAGCGGGTCGCTACATGATGTCTTTAAAATTACATGCCCTTTTAATGGCATCGAGAAAATCGAATAGCGACTTAACAATTTAAAACAGTCTTACGTATCTGAAAATTCAAACCAGTATCAAAGAAATGGTTATGAGACACTGGAACTGAGCTTTTAGGTGAAATTGACAAAGCTGTCCGTGGAATTATATTATATAAATATACTTTAGACATCTGCTGAACATTCTGGACAAAGAGTTCTAATGCTCCACCATTTTTAAAGCCCAGTGACAAGTTTAAATCACCTATCCGCTATCTTTAATCCCACTGGACCCTTCCTGTATGTTTTTTTCTGAGTTTTACGTTTTTGCACATGGAATTTAGTCCTTGCGTTTTAGTTTTGCTCTGATTTGCATGCAAATTAGCATATGTAATTTAAAATATGCTAAATAAATATTCAGATAGGCATTTTATGATTGCTGTATTCACTAATTCGCAAAAATTAATTTATATAACAAATAAGGAATTTTATACAACAAAAAGTTCATAAAACAAAACTTAATTTCTCTACAACTAATAACACCAACTTCAGTCAAATGCCCAGTTTGTTTTCACTGTACTAAAGTATTAGAAAATATCACTATTATACTTTTCTGAATGCACGAGGCAGTTTCAGAAAATTTACATCTTTTCGCTATTAATTACAAATATGTAATTTTACATAGTACATGAGAAATTATTTGAGCTAGGTTTGAGCTTTTACACAGTAATTTCTTTATTTAGTCACACTAATCAATTTTCTAGCGAATAGCTTTAAAAAGGTTAAACATTCAGTCCCAGGGTATCTGTCATAAACCGTATGCTTTAACAGATCTAAATCTTCTGCGTAGTAAGATTCTGTCTATCCCTTACGGTTTACCAGCTACAGAAAAGTAATTCAGAATTAAGAGGTCTTTAGAGGTTATTCACAGAAAATTCAGGATACACACTTTGTCATAAAAATATTCTAAATAATGAGAACAGCAGTTACTGCTAAACCTATTATTTATCACTAGCTATTCAACGTAGCAAAAACGTTATACCTAAATAACTTTTGGCACACACTCGGAACAAAACAGAACTAATCCGTCGAATCATAACTCACAACTAAACTCCCCTGGCAATGTCCACGTTTCACTTCGTAACTTCCTAACTAATCGAAAAGTCCTGTCCTGGTAAGAACAGCTCCTTATATAGAACCCTCAGAACGTTCTAGAAAGGCAAGTTACTAGAACCGGCCCAAAAAATCATCTGGAACCGTAATTACCAAAGCTGTTGGGAAGTGGTACATAACCAGCTTTTTTGCGACTATTATTCTAAAGGGAGCGGTCATTAGCACACCCAGCAGGCTAACTAGGCGAGTAGGTAACACGGTTCCTTAGCATGGCTTCTTTGGGAAGGTACCGTGTCGTATATTTACGGCACGTAAAAAAACTTCAAGCCAGGTAAAGAGGCCTATGGGCAAACTTTTCGCCCGATATAGAATGGGACATTGAGAACCTTAGCAATAAAGAACGTCCATAAATAACTAAATAAATAAAATTATGTAGGTCACTCGCGCGCAGCGACAATATCTTAATTATTGATACCGGAATTATTGGTTTTTACGATTAATAATTTTAAAGAACATGATAGGGAGATAAATAATTGTCATACAGAATTTCCATATATAAACAAGAACTAGTTATGTCAGTGCATAAAGGTCATTGCTAGGCAATTTACGTGTTCGGGAAAGAAGTTCTAACTCAGAGTAGCTAAAGCCATGAGGGGTACTGCAAAACTCAGACAAGAAGAAGATTTAAGTAATTACAATTCACTACATTAAGAAATCAGGAAGTTGCATGAAAATGCACCTATATCAGCTATGAAAATTAGAAAACAAAATCTGATTTGTTACACTCACATCAGTTTCTCTACTCTTGTACAAACTATTTTTACAAACGCTTATTCTCCATATGCTTCATATTAATCGAGATATCGAGATGTTAATCTTATTGCTAATTTTCTTGTAGATACAAGGGGAATATGGTAGGCTTTAAGCGATAGTCAAATGTTTTAAGAGCTGGTTGCTATGTGAAGTATTTCCATTCTCTTTGCATTACCACGACAAACAAATGAATAACGAATTTGTAAAAAAGTATAAGTATTGGAAAATTTAAGGGAATAACAAGCAATATCTCGAAAATGGTTCAATCAACAAAAATATGTATATGACATAAATATTGTATTTTAACGCGATCTACATTTTTTTGTGTAGTAAAATGTTGTCTATCTCTTATGGTTTACCAGTTATGCAAAAGTCGTTCACAATGAAGAATACGTTTGGAGACATTCCAAGAAAATTCGAGACATATATTTCATTTGTCATGAAAATATCTTAAACATATGACATTTTAATCAAAATCGTTAGAGCCATTTTTGAAAAAATTAAAATTTTCGAAAAAATGTGCCATATAAAGGGTAATCTGGGGTGGAGGGATTTTCTTGAAAACCTTCATGTCACATCTCTGGAAGATACTGAACCTAAATACACAGTTTGGTGTTTATCCGACTGTTCATTTCTGAGTTAATGCTGTTCAGACACACACAGATACACACACACGGACATGTTTCCAAAAATGCTTTTTTGGATTTAGGGGACCTCAAAACATGTATTTACGGTGAAAATTCCGTATCGAATTTTTGGGTGGAATACAATACTTCCTCGTAGTAGAGAAAGTAATAAAGAATACTTAGAATTTAGCAAGTGTTTCAGGTAGAAATGTGAAGCTTAAGATTTGACGATATATAATGTAGGAACTTTAGTGGGGTAGTCATGAAGTAGACTTAAAGTGATAAAATGGCCTGTATTTCTAAGAGTAGTGTTTTATATTCTTTTACATTTAACATAAGTGTTTTACTGCAATCGATCATCGGCAGTCCGTAGCGCCTAATGACCGCATCGGATCCTTATACTTGGCTGAAACCGTTTAGCATTTCAGCGATTCACAACAAATTACCTTCTAATTGGTATTGCAAAAAGAGTTATTTATTTCTTGATACTTCAGAAGTTAGCAGATATAATACTTCTATAGATACAGTTTACCGTGCTAAGGGGCACAATATTTGATGTTTACGAGGGATAATACTTATGAAAGCTGATCAGAAACTAAGGTTACAAGACCTTTGTTCATGGATTTTAGTCCGTTTATAGAGAAATTAATAATGTGCTGTAATTCTAATACATGCGGGTGGCAACTGTGCAGAGTTTCAGCCACCCGCCACCTATAGCGCTAGCGTAAGTAAACACAAATGGCGACTCGTTTGGAAAAACCTGTCTCGCGAAGAAATCGGCTCGGTTATTCGACTTCTGTGGGTGGAGCATGTAACCGCGAGTGAAATTCACCGACAGCTGGTAGAGGTTTACGAAGAGACTGTTATGTCTCGTCAGCATGTCGCAGAATAGTGGCCGGTAGAGAAAAAGTCACCGACGAGGATCGCAGTGGCCGAAGCAGCACGGCATCAAGAGATGGCGTGGAGGAACTGATTCAGTACAAGAGGATCACGTTGCGGCATATGACGGTGGAATTGACAGTGTGTTCGGATGCGTTCGTCACATGCTTCATTGCAGTACGGAAAGATTGTTCTCAGTGGGTTCCACGAAATGTGTCCAAACAACACAAAGAGAAGCGCATGGGAGCAAGTTTGCAATTTTTGCAACGGTTCTCCCGGAGGGGAACAACTTTCTTCACTAATTGTCACGGGTGACGAAACATGGGTACTCCACTACACCCCAGCAGTAAGCGTTCGTCAATGGAGTGCAAACCCCGCTCCTCTGCAAAGATAAAGAAGTTTAAGGTGACGCCATCTGCCGGGAAGATGATGATCACAGTGTTTTGGGACAACGCGGGGCACACAGTGATCGCTGACCGATACTGCGAGACCTTGACACGATTGCGCGAAGCAATTAGGTGGAAATGGCCAGGACTGCTCACCGAGGGTGTTACCTTCCTTTACGCCAACAGGAACCTCATACAGCTCAGAAGATCACCAGTTCTTGAAGTATTTTACTGGGAGATCATCGACCAAACTTGCTCCAAGCGACTTTCCCCTTTTTTCTCACTTGAAGGAGCATCTAGGAGGCCGAAGATTTGCTTCAAACGAGGAGGTGAAATACTTCTGAACAATGTGGCTGAATACACAAAGACAGGATTTTTACCAAGAAGGATATGGAGACTATGTCTAAAAGTAACCTAATGCATGTACTATCAGTTGGCTGTATTGGTTGTATGAAATACAATATACACGTTTCACTGTAGGCTTCGTAAACTTAGTTTCTGATCAACCCTCGTACTTCCAAGTATGAACGCACCTAACTGTCGTACATTTCCTTAGACACAAGCTCCGTGCTAACAGGGAGCAGGGAAATATTAGCAAAAGCGCACGAGGTCGGATCGAATGGTGGAAGATATTAGCAGCAGATTAATTACCGGTAGCTGTAACACATCGCTTTAATTTGAAACACTACCGGCTGTGTGTGTGGATCCCTGGAAACTTCAATTAAAAGAGGGAATGTGCAATTTATTCGAATTACCTCTAGGGACATCATCACTGCACCGATCATAAAGACATTTGATCGACGAAGCAATTAGCTATAATCACTCTTGCGTTAACATTAAGATATGAGAGTTTCGTGTGATTGTGCGGTTGTGTAGCTAATATTTCTGGTTATGTGAACCCTCTAAACCAGGGGTAGACAAGCTATTTTGAGCTTGGGCCAGTAAAATTAAGGGCCATCTAACTAAATTTATATTAATACATATTTTAAATTACTATTACGACAATCGCACTCGTGCCGATAGCCAAAGAGAGGTGGAGTGTACTAGTCAGCTGACCAATCAAAGCCGTGCTACAATTATAGTAATTCATCTTTGATTACTATACCGATAGTATTTCATGGTTGTACTCTTCTTTTTAATTTTTATGAATGCAGTGAGCGAGATCACGTAGGCTGTGGCTACAATAATATCAAGTCTAGCTTTGGAAGTCAAAATATTGATAATATAGATAATTTAACACAACGTTGTGTTGTGGAACCAATTTTCAGAATTCTGTACGGAGAGAAATTACAAAATTGACATCTCAGTTAGCGACAAAGAGATTGGCGCCATTCTACAGGACTAACAAAATGGTTCGCACTAAACTACGTAACTTCACATGATTATCTAGCCGAGTAGCACTCGTGCTACTAATTTTAACATAACTATTTAACTTCTGTTTCAAACTGTTGCGTCCTTTCTCGACCTTGGGTCTCAAAATAATCATCATGAAAAGAAGCATTCGTTAATGTCAATTAAATTGTCGTAAAACTTGAACGAGTATTTTAACACTTAAATTATTTCAGTCTAATTATATAATATATAAAGCCAATAACAGCCCGCCTTAAAGCAATATGTGTATGTAACAATATATAAAAAGTATATATTATAGTCATTGTAAATGTTTATATTATTGTATACATGTATAGTAATGTTATGTGAATGTATTACGTAATTTAATAATGTAGGAGCTGTGAGAATAATAGGTTAAATTTTGCTAACAATGAGGTAAAAATGTGGGAACCTTGAGGCAATAAAGAGTAAAGTACTAGTCATTTTTGGAGCAACAATAATATAAACGTTGACACACTTTATAAAATAGCCAATCATCAACCAGAAAAATCTTTAGTTAAATGAAGGTATTCTATTGGACTAGGATTAGCCAATCAGAGACTTGAAACACAGAAATTTACAAGTTTAGGCGCTGGAAATCAAGTCAGTTGCTTGCAGACTCGAGATGCGTCCTTAAGAAATTTAATAGTATTTTGTGTGAGAAAATAGTTTACGTGTTTAAAAAGTGCAAGTAATTAATAAAAGAATTTCACTCTCTCTATATCAGTGAAGTGTTATTTAAATCGTATCAAGTATTAATAAATAGGGTGAAGAAAAACTTAAAATCTGTGTAAGCCTACATTCTTCAGTCATACCTCAACCCTGCAAGGAGAAACGTGTCTCTAGCAATAATACTGACGCAGCCGAGGCAAACATAAATATACAATATTTAAAGAAACAGTAAAAACACAAAGTTAATACATTTAAACTATAGGCAAAGGCTACCGGAAACTTTTTACCATACGTGAGGTTGCAATTACTTCAAGTTCAGCTCCCCAACATTCGAAATATAATACAGCTTCAAACTGACTTTCCATACGTAGCAGCAGCAAACCTTCTTCTTCGTACTATCAGCTCTAGTGTTGCTACTGTTGATAAAATGGTAGGCGGCGTGTTTACAACGGTGGTTAACAAAAATTTGCTTAAACTATATCTGGCAAAGGGATAATGAAAATAGATACACTGCCGTGAAAAAAGTCAAAAGACTACTATGTGATATAAACAGGTAGGTAATAGAACCTGAATGTAGACAAAGATCAACATTGGAGCTGCAAAATGAAATAAAAACTAGGCTATGGATGGGAGGGTAGAAAGCTCACGAGATTATTGACGATGCTGGTAGGAGGATTTGCCCATTATACGGGGACCAGGAAGACTGAACGCATATTTTGGCAGAATGCGTGCAGACGGAGGGTGCTAAGAAAAAATTATTACCGGAAGTATTATTGCTTCCAACAGACGGAGGACAGCATGCTGGGACTTATTCTAAATAACCAAAACTGGGCGTATACTTAATGCATGTACGTGTACTAAGAGACAAGATGTTTATGTAAACTTTCTTTAAATATTTGTTTGTACTTGAGAATTTGTGTGTGTGTGTTTGTGTGATTCAGAGTATTTTTCATTTTATGTGTATGTTTACAGTGCTGTGATTATAAAATAGTCGTTTTCTGGTTCATTCTGCAAGTCAAGATTACAGACCTTATATTTTTATAGAGAGCATATAATTGTGTTACACAATTAATGTACTGCTACTACTATACTACTGTTGATAATTGCAGGTGAGTGCCTTTCAGCAAATATAACGTATCAGTGATGCTTTATACACCAATCAGAATCGAACTTAATCCATAGTTTTAAAGGATCTTGCTCAAAAAGGAACTGATAATTTTTTCTATTATTTTTTTGTTTCTATAATCTCTGCTTGGATTCAGCTGATTTAGGAAGCCTATTTTCAAGCATTTTCCTGTTGGCTATTGGCGGTTGGTACAAATGTAAAAATGACGAAATTTGATAATCTGCGAATTCAAAACATAAAAGTAGCGGTGCAAGATCTAACTCCGTATAATACGAGATGAAATATGTAAGAAACTTCAGTGATTACACTAAAAGTACAAAAAAATGGCCTCGTTCTCACATTATAATCGCTTCTAATTAAACTAATGAAGTACGAAAATGGCATTCTTCTCGCATCTTACCGAATCTCTCTCTTGCTTATAATTTTTGTTGGGTAATTTGAAGTTTCAAAACAATGCTTGTTGTCTCGACCTTCGGTGTCGAGATAATTATCGTGAAAACAAGCATTCGTTAACTCAAATTAGGGATAAATTATCAGTGTACGACGAACATTCAAAAAGTTTATCTACCAGCCTAGCCATTGTTGGACAACAGTCATTCATTATCATCTTATGTAGGACTTACATCCCCAGGACTTATAGGCGGGTGCCTGGAGTCAGAGGCCCGTCGAGGAGCAGATACTCATCCAGAATGGGCGATCAGCCCGATGCCTGGTATGGGATGAACGAAATGTTGGTGAAATGGATGAACGGAAAGGTGATGGTGGAATGAATGGCGGGGGAAACCGGAGAACCCGGAGAAAACCCGCCCAGACGCCGCTTCGTCGACCACAAATCCCACATGCAGGTCCCTGGGATTGAACCCGGGCCGCCTCGGTGGGAGCCGAGCGGTCTAACCACTCGGCCACAGCGCCGCCTTCATTGTTGGACAATAATGTTTACAAAATGTAAATATTACGCCTGGCAACCACTGATCTTAAGCTGTCAAGATATGCATAAGAATGAGTTTTAACTTTAATATTAATAGTCGTACAGTCTGTTGATTCAGTCCCGTATAAATAGATGGTGAAAAATCAAGGATATTTCTAAAAAGGACATTAGATTTTACATTTTCATATGCTACAAGCTAGGTGAAGGAACAAAAAGAAAATCCATGATGACTTATTGGCTGTTTATGTGATCAAGTGGGTTTATTTGATACCATTGCAAGATGGATTCGATCACTTAAAGAAGAGCGAGAGACTCTTTCTGGCCGGTCCTGAGAAGCTGTGAACGAAAGAACAGGTCAAAGAGTGAGGAACTTGGTGGAGAAAAATCGACATATTACTGTTGAAACGCTAAGAATGGAAGTTGGTAAGTGGCAGCATTGCATTGACTGTATATTCTACGAACATTTAAAGCTGCGGAAAATCTGTACAAAATGTGTTCCGCATTCTCTAAACAATGAAGAGGTATGTGAAAGGAAACTGCTGAGCATATTACCACCTAATGGTCCTAAGCTTTTGACAGATGTACACATTGGTGATGAAAATTGGTTTTATTATTATACCACACCAAATAAAGCTCAGAATTGTGAGCGGGTATTTGAGAATGATCCAAAACCGGTCGTTCTTCGGCAAGATTTTCGTTCTCGGAAGCAAATGTTCACAGAGTTCTTCAACTATGAAGGACCAGTAGTGGTGGACTGCATGCCAGAAGGAATGACAATAAATGGAGAATACTATGGCACTTATGTTTTGAATCCTTTATTTGAAGAGCTGAGGCAGCGGCGTCCGAGGACAGACACTTCAAGGCTGTTGCTTTTGCATGACAATGCGATCTCCTCACAGAACAGCGTCAAATTTGAGGAAACTGGAAGCTGCTCAAGTTCAGTTACCTGACCATCCACTCTACAGTCCTGGCCTTACACCGTGCGACTTCTGGCTGGTTCCTCGAGTGAAATCTTGCATTGCCTTTTAAACGAGTGCGGGACCTTGCTCAGGCTATAAATACCCCACTCCGAGTAAGTATCGTAGTGCTTTTGACAAGTGGTTGCACTGGGTGTGGGTAGAGATAGAGACTACTTTGAAGGATTGTGAGAATTCCATCCTTAGTTTGGACTTTAAGATGGCACTTGCAAAACTTTTTGAAGGATCTTCTGGTTTCCAAAGTCTTACAACATTGTAAGTCGCCATTTGGGTGTCTCATCTCAAAACGAATTTGAGATCTCCTTGTGGTTTTCCGGAAATAATGCGAATCAGTTGTAGAATTTAAAGTCGTACAGGCATGCAACTATGTTAGATTACGCAGTTAGAGTAACTGGGCCGAAAACGGAAGATCTGTGGTTCAAATCCCGGTTATGACATTGAATTTTTCAGTCTTATTCTATCTTTCCAAGCTTGTTCTACACACAGTAACCTGAGATTCCGTCAAGAAGCTAAAGCAGCTTCCAATAGGAGAGAATAGACACGAAATGAGAAAATAAATTATTAGTTACTAAACTTAACAAGCATAATACTTGATTAATAACTCACAAGATTTATCCCAAGAAGCTCTGAAGTGTCAAATATTTTTACCTGAAATCAAGAAGAAATAAAATTGGTTATAATTATATTCATTTTGTATTGCACATATTCTTCAATAAAATAAACATTATTGCTTACATTCTACATTTTAAGCAGCAAACTATTTAATTTAAATAGTGTTTATCAAATTATGTTTTCATTGAGAGTGTAATTTTAACCACGGAGTGCTGCAGAATTGACATCACATCAAAAGGGATCAGCAAATAAACTCCCACGTGGCTCTGTGAAAACGAAATGAGGTTCAGAATGCACGTCACTGGACGCACTAATTTATACATTTGATGTTTTAATTTACAATTATATAGTAATACATTCTGGTGGTGACATTTGAGAGAGATATTTAAAGTATGTCAGTAATATACTTTATTGTAAACTACAGATAACTTCCAGAATAAAATGAAAATGCTTTATTTCTTTAGCGTTTACTTAAGGTGGAGGAGCCGGTACATTTCACTGAAACATTCGATATTTAATCGAATTGAATTGAAAACATTAGCTTTCAGATTTTCTCATTAGGAATAAATAAAAAAGTGCATGTGTGTGAAAAACATAGTTCAAATAAAAAATACAGATATGTAAAACATTACACTTTTAAGTCTAGCATATCTTAAAGTTGTAATCGAATTGTGAGAAAATTTCTCCCACCACAAATAAAATAGACTATGTGTTATACAAAAAAGTTCTTATGATTCTTTCTACCCACTAATAACAATACACATGAAAAATAATTTGTTTTGTCATGATATTTTAACTAACTTGTGGGTGTGAAATTCCTAAAGTCCAAGGAGAACGTTATAGGTCGTACCTAAACAATAAATTCAAACACAAACTACTGCAGCAATTTATATATTCAGCAAAACCCGACTTAACCGACACAGCGGAAGAGGGTGGAAAAAAGGTAAGAAAGGATAATAAAAAATACGATATGCTCAAATTCGCGCTGCCCACAACGTTGCTGTGACAGCTCGCAATGTTATTTTTCCCCAACCGTAAATTCCAATATAGGTACTTGGTATTGTATATATTAATCCTCAATCCCCTACTCCACACTCCAAGAAATATTATACCCTGTTAAGGGGACAAGGTAGTCTGAACACTGGAAATTACACCTTAAGTGTATTAAATTACCGCTGCTCTTAAAGTTCTCAATGGCTTTTCCTGAGATTTTTATGAAATACACTATAGATCATGACACGTATTTAAAGTGGCTGTTTGTATTGATAGCGTATGTACTTGAGTTCCTAAAAATTATTTCATTCAGCAGAAAATTAATAAAATGTACTCCTAAAACGTGTGAATTCATGTACCCTTTTCTCTAAACTACTTGCAATACAGAATCACACTTTGCATACTTGTTCTTAGTATAATAAGCTATCTACTGAACCTCAATTATTTAGTTATGTACATTAGTTCACTAGAAATTGAAAACAAAATTATTTGCAGTCAGAAAGGTAAAAATGTGGAAAATGTGCAAAGTTGTTGCTTTCTTAATATCATAATAAAATTATGATTGTAGTTCATATGTTTATCTATATGTTATACACATGTACTGAAAATCTCAGCTCTCTACCTCTCCTACTTTCTGAGAAAAAGTACATAAGTATCCAACAAAAATTTTTCAGAAAAGTGAATTAAAGTTTGAACATTAAAATTCTGACACTTCAGTACATTCCAGGATCATAATCATCTGCACCTTTATTCCTGGATTCGTTCAGCTTGTCTGATTGTCTTCTCTTGGTCCTGGCCTCTTTTGTTAATTGCTGAACTGCTTGCTGGTCATGATATAGCCATTCATTTTTGAAAGATACAAAAATGATCTAAAAAGGGGCGTTGCATGGCAGCTTTAAAGGAATGCAGACTAGCATTTTATTTACATGACTTAAAAACCTCTTAACCCCCAAAAAGTATATATTTTTTAAAACTGGAAATAATAGAGATTTTATTGGTGCATAAAACAAAAAATTGATTTTTGAACATTTCAGAGTACCTTGTACCCTTAACTTCTTGCACACGGAGACATATTTTACTGTTGGTGTTGGCCTGAGTGATTTATTTGTGTTTAAGATGTCAGCTAAAGGAAAGCGTGTTGGAATATGCATTAAAGAGAAACTCGCAGCCGACAGCGGACGAGGAATTCAAAGCATTAGAGGTAAGAAACACTACAAATTAGTATTCAAATGTTAACAGGAAATACTGAATTACGCCACTATCAATAACACAAAGGTTAGGTTGCCTTGCGTTTTGTTAAACAAAGCAGTGAATCAACAGATATAATGTTTATCAAACGGTGACGTGATATAGCTGCTCGCTAGCATAGTGATATGAAAGCTCAGAAAAAAATTACTGATTTTATGAAATAATCTTTGTAAATATGTAATGCATGTTTTAATTCTATATCAGTAGTATATTTTACTTTCCCTGCTATGTATAGTAAATAGGGCAAGTATTGTATTCCGTCCAAAAATTCCATATCGAGATCTTGCCAGAAATAGATGATTTGATGCCCTCTAAATCCAAAATAAGCATTTCTAAAATGTCTGTGTGTGTGAGATAAAGAGAAAAGCATAACTCAAAATTCGACACCCCAGACTATGTACCACTAATACGTGGAAGATTTTTGAAATTTTTTATTTTCTGAAAAATGGTTCTACTATTTTCATTAAAATACCATGTATTTAAGATACTTTCATGAGAAATAAATGTTTATGAGAGTTTTCTGGGAATAATCTTTGAAGACCTTACCATTAGGAAGGAATCCTGTGCAATGTTGTATAACTGGTAAACGTTAAGCGCGAGATGAATACGTACAATATAAAACAAATGTAGATTACTTTAAAACATACCATTTATTAAAAAAAACATTTTGTGGCATAAGCCATTTCTGAGATATCCGTTATTAATGGCTAGAACTGTTCAATACATATTCATTATTTTAAATGTGCCAACATTTATTTTTCTGGCGATACCATTGAAACAGTATGGAATTTTAAGGCAGCATATAGCGTCCAGTTGTTAAACATTTGACTATCGCTGTTCTCTTTGTATCTATAACGAAATGTGTAATGTAGGTATTTCTGTAAAGGTTTATTTGGATTAAAACGAAGGTTGGACACCCAGTAATAAACGATAGAGAGTAGAGAAGGTTATGTGTATGTATAACGTCATATATTTTTATTAAATATATTACATGCATTTGAAATACAATTATTTTGTTTCTTTCTGCTAAAATCGTTACCATCGGCTATCCGTACAAAAATTGTATTATTCGCTAATTTGGGTTAAGTGGGGTTCTACTGCGAAAGCTATACTAATATTTCAATATGACATTGTAGTTACAGGCAGATATTTATGACGTAACTGCTGGAAGCCTTTATAAATAAAGGAAACACACATTGCACCAACTACAACACTGCTGACCTTTCTGTTAGTTTAGTTGCTTCAACCAGATTATTATAGAATGCTTTTTACAACTTTGAATTCAAAACAAAACACAATCTACGCTATTTAAATGTCATTTCCTTGTATAACGACATTGCGTTAAATATTTACATGTGTTGAAGCACCAGTTGGTAATTTTTTGACCACATTAAACCTCGTATTTATATTGTCCAGTTTTTAAACTGCCGCTGGCAACCGAGGAAATCAGATAAAATTCAAATACCAAAACAAATGCAATGCTTTGATTTTTCTCTTAAACGGCGTTTGCCAATTTAGTTTCTTTGTTTAGAATTGTGGGCAATATATTGTAGCGGACCAGGTTGAGCGCCGAGGATTACATCAGATAAAGTAACCAAGCAGAAAGTGTCGAAACGAGGTTACCTCAACACGACCGCGCTAAGGAACGCCGAATCAGCTCTTCCGTAAGTATTTATACTACGGGGGTTTGACTCGAGGGGATCGATTGTCAGGAGTCGTCGGAAGCGATTGTATGAATCATTGTGGGAATCGGCGTAGTAATCAGTTCAAGGGATGTTGTATCATCGACGACCTGAGGTCCGCTTACCTTACACGAGTAGCCAACGCAACACCAGTGAACAGGTAAGAATGTATCTCCTCTAACTTCTGCTTACTGGCCGGGCTTCACCCCAGTCTGAGTGGCCCACCTACGGGCCAGAATGTACTCGCACTAACTCAATAATACAATTTATTGGTTCAATGCATCCCCTGTGCATTATTTAAGTACCCCCATCCTAGAACGCCATCCTGGCCTACCTACCACCCCAGTACCGACGCATCCCCTACCTCTGAGCTATCACCCCCCTAGTGTAACCAACTACGGCGGGGTAAAATATAGATTTATTCCTTTTTACTTTCTCTACTACGTATACTCAGTAGGGGAAGTATTGTATTTCACCCAAAAATTCGATACCGAGATTTCACCGGAAATACATGTTTTGAGACCCCCTGAATCCAAAAAAAACATTTTTGGAAACATGTCCGTGTGTGTCTGTGTGTCTGTGTGTGTGTCTGTCTGTGAACAGCATAACTCAGAAACGAACAGTTGGATAAACACCAAACTTGGTATTTAGGTTCAGTATCTTCCAAGGATGCGACACGAAGGTTTTCAAGAAAACCCCAGAGTAGCCTTTACGTGGAGATTTTTCGAAAATTTTAATTTTCTCAAAATTAGTTCTAACGATTTTGATTAAAATATCATATGTTTAAGATATTTTTATGACAAATAAAATGTATATCTTGAATTTCCTGGGAATGTCTTCAAAAGTATTCTTCATTGTGAACGACTTTTGCATAACTGGTAAACCATAAGAGATAGACAAAATTTTACTACACAAAAAATGTAGATCGCGTTAAAATACACAATTTAAGTCATATGCATTTTTTTTGTTGAGTGAACCATTTTCGAGATATTACTTGTTATTCCCTTAAATTTTTCAATACTTACTTTCTCGAATGGGAATTCGTTCTTCTTTTTTTTTGTCTTGGATATGCAAAGAGTATTAATCTGTGTGAAAGGGAATGGTGCTGCACCTAGCAACCAGCTATTAAGAGATATGTATGTGCTTAAAGGCTACTGTATTTCTATGTTGCCCTTGTAAATATATATTCCCCTTACATCTACAAGAAAATTAGCAATAAGATAGACTGTGCAAATGTTTATCTCGATTAACATGAAGTAGATGGAGAATAAGCGTTTGTATAAATAGTTTGTACAAGAGTAGAGAAAGTCATGTGAGTGTAACACATCAGATTTTTTAATGAGAACTTTTATCAAGGTATAGCAGGAAGAATGGTGCATCAACATAGATATTAATATCGATGAAAATGATGTTACAAGGTTATAAATACGTGTATGTTAAATGTAATGCAGGCTAGCTAGTCGTGAAGGTGAAAGTCAGGTACAAGACGCCAAACGGTACCAGGCGAAGACATCTCTGGAGTAACATCAAGCACAGGACCTAGGCTAAACATGACTTAGAGACGCTAGAGTAAGAGAGACAGCGAGAGGCCTGGACAGAAATGAAAGTTAAAGACGTCTCACGAGGAGATATATGAGGGAATCTTCTCATACGACGCTAAGGTGATTGGCTGATCAACTTAGCACTTTAAAATAGTTAACGGAAAAGGCGTCATCTTCAGGGTACATAAACAGACAGAGCCCCGACATTCTCATGACCTGTTACAATATAGTAAGGGGGTGAACTCCGTGCCACCAGAGCATGCGAAGAAGCTATTAATACTTTAGGAAAGATATATATATATATATAGAGATTGGGAGGTACAGTATAACAGATAGGCGCCATAATCCTGTAAACTTTGTGCAATAGATGTCATGGCTAGCTGCCAACAAGTGTGAATAAATTACAGTTAAAGTGAACTTTTTATTTCGTCACCTGCTACCACGCCCTAGAGAAAAGTTAAGAGTATAGGCCAACACAGAAGTGATATAGGGGCAATTTCTTACAGCATATCAACATCCACACGAGAAAGGAAGGGGACGAGCAGCGAAGGTTTGGCCTATCGTCGTTTCATTGCTTTTTTATTGGCGGTTATTTATTAAACTTAATGTGATGTTAACCTTAGTATTGCAGTTAATATTTCGCGCTATGAGCCATTGTTGACAACATGTCTGAGAAAGTTTGTAATACCGGCAGTCCTTTGCTGACGTAAGTAGTTGCATTTTTTCGTATAATAATAAAATAGTGGCCACTTAGTACGGTAAAAGTTCAGCTACACAAAAGTATTGGTTTATGACTGAGAAACCCATTATTTTATAGTAACTCATTCTTTCTTCATTGATACGATGGCTTACTTCTTTTATACTTCTCACGTGGGTGAAAACAGAGCACTGAACTAAAAATACTAGTCTTGGATTACAGCCTATACACGGAGAGGGATATAAGACACAAGGGGATGCGCCCCCACGTTTGGAGATGGGCGTCAACCGAGTGACACTCCCACCCCCGAGAGCTTTTCCTGAAAATTAAATCCGGACCCGCATTACAGGGTAAAAGTGGATACCCAAGTTACGCGCGTTAACCCCGAAAGGTAAAGCTACCGAGAACCTCGGTGGAGCCGACAGTCTCTAGCTATGCAGGGCGGTACTGGATGTCTTTGAGGTGTCTCACAACCCCGCCTGTACGGAATCCCGCACAGAAGTACCCAATCTCACGTGGGTATTGGGAACCACTGCATCGCCGAGTCCAACCCAATCCAACCGACACCCCTATGGGTGGGACAGGGACGTTTGGCCTAGTGTACTTCTAGTAACGTCAGAAGTACGAGCGCTCAGGTTGCGCAACGGCAGCTGAAAACCCCCTTACTGGGTACGGAAGTACGTAGATCATGCAGCTACCGCCCCCAGGAGGATGGGATTCAGTGAAGAAACCACCGGAGGCTATAGGCAAACATGCCACAGAGACGTCAGGAAGACCCTAACAATTCCAAGATCGAAGACTCCTCTCACTGCTGGAACTGCCTAGAGACGGCAATCTAGCAGCATCTAGTGTCCACAGGGCACCCCCATACGCCACGAAACCTTAACGCACACCTGAAAGATAAGGATATGGAATGAAAGCAAAATTGTGAAAATGACATCGTGATAGATGAAAAACTACCCCTCCATTCGCCAACCAGGGAACCAAGTAAAACACAAGGTAAAAGTGGGCGGCGTCAATGGGAGTCAAACCCGGAACTTCTCGAATACGAGCCTCACACGTAACTGCGGCGTGTTAATTTCAAACGCAACAACAGCCAACACATAACAGACTCAATAATTACAAACCACCATAGGAGTGTAAAGACATTACTTAAACAATCTAATTTGACACATTCACATGACTTTCTCTACCCTCTATTTTTAAAAGTGGATATTCAAACTATTCTTACTAAAGCTTATTACTTGTTCTACTACGTATAATAAGTAGGGAAAGTATTGCTTGCATTCCAACCAAAAATTCGATACCGAGATTTCACCGAAAATGCATGTTTTGAGGTCCCTGAATACAAATAAAGAATTTTTAAAACATGTCCGTGAGTGTGCCTGTGTGTCCGTGAACAGCATAACTCAAAAACGAAAAGTATAATAACAACCAAACTTGGTATTTAGCTTTAACATCTTCCAAGGATACGATACGACGATTTTCAAGAAAATTCCCCCACCCAAAACTACCCTTTACATGCAACATTTTTAAAAGATTTAGATTTTCTCAAAATTCTAATGATTTTTATTAAAATACCATATATTAAATATATATTTACATGGAAAATAAAATGTATATCCTGAAATCTCTGGGAAGAGCCTGTGAAGTCCTCTACATTCGAAGGAGTTCTGTATAATCTTATGTAACTTGTAAATGTTAAGCGATAGACGAAAATGTACCACACAAAAAATGCAGAACAAATGTAGAAATGGATTATGCCACTAACACCTAATTAAAACAAATTGTATGTTTTAAAGATGCACTGCGTCGCCCTCAAAATATTCTCTCTTACCAGTCACTGATTAAATAAGTAAACGTGGTAATTAACTAGAGGTCCGTACTGAGGCAGTGTTTTTCAGTCTAATTATTATATATATATTACGTAATCTAATAATGTAGGAGCTGTGAGAATAATAGGTTAAAAGTTGCTAACAATGAGGTAACAATGAGACAATAATGAGTTTGAGAGTTTAACAATACTACTTGTGATTTTAAAAGCAATAATGTAATTTTAGTGACAGTTTATAAAATAGCCAATCAGCAAGCAGAAAAAGCTTTAGTTAAAAGAGGGTATTCTATTGGATTACGAATAGCCAATCAGAGACTTGAAATACAAAAATTTACAAACTTTAGACACTAGAAATCTATTCAGTTGCCTGCAGACAGTGTTACTAACCAGACGCAAAAAGTGTCCTCAAGAGATATAATACGTATTCGTGTGAGACGAAAATAGTTTACGTGTTAAAATGTGCAAGTATTTAATAATAAAAAGTATCTCACAGCTCTCTCTATATCAGTGAAGTGTTATTTAAATCGTGTCAAGTATTAATAAAAGGAGTGAAGTAAAATTATAATCTGTGTAAGCCTACATTCTTGTGGCGCCATAACCCTACAAAGAGAAACATGTCTCAAACATAAATATATAATATTTAAAGAAACAGTTAAATTACAAAGTTAATATTTTTTTAACTTGAGGCAAAGGCCACCTGAAAGTACATTTTGGGTGAAGGCTACCGGAACCTGTTTACTATACGTGCGGTTGCAACTACTTCAAGTTCGACTCCCCAACAATTGAAATATAATACAACTCCTACAATACGATCTACTTCAAATCGGCTTTCCAAACGTAAAAATAACAAACAAAAACCATCTTATTCAGTACAAGACAAAGAACGGCAAGGTACAAGTCTGTGCATGCATTTACCGTATTAGAAAACTAATTTACAAATCTACAATGTTCACATATTGCCCAGAAAGATTTTCCATTCGTGACCCGAAAACCTTGAAATAAGTTCATGGTTTCTCTTGAAGCTGATAGAAAGAACACGTTATATCACGTTAGGAATTTGAGAACCGTTGCCTGGATACGCTTACAGCACAGCTACAATTGATTTACACAAGTCTTGAACTAATGGTATCCACAAAATTTAGCTATAATTATGATGCCGAATTTCACCTTCTAGAGTTACGAAATTAAAGTTATATATGACTATCATCCGGATTTCACGTAATTTACAAATCAATCGAGAATTATTAAAATCACATGATCAAGCACGGCAATTTTAAGCGGTCATATTCGGCCAATACCATTATGTGTAACATAGCCCTGACGTGAAGGACCGTTACCAATTACGCAAGCTATACGACCCAATGGTCCTGACAGAGGAGCCTGGGCTCAGCTATCCCCAACTACGGCCTTCCCCTGCCCCTGTATAGGCAGAAAACCACTCTAGCGCCTATCACCGGCACTAAATAAACCGCGCAGTAGTGCCCACGGCATAAAATATAAATTATGCACAAAGGTGGCAAATATGAACTATCTCTTGTGCCGCGAAAACAATCGGCACAAAGAGATCTACAGTTCTTGTTCAGTACGTTTTCGTCCATCGCTTGATGTTGACGTAGTATATTTTGTTGTATTGTTATTTTTTACGTTGTTATTTGCCCCACACTTTGGCAGTCAATTTGAAGGAGTTGTATTATATTTTAACTATTGGGAGCCGAACTTGAAGTTCGTTTACAACCGCACGTACAGTACCCGGTTTCCGGTAGCCTTCGCCCCAAATGTACTTTACTGTGGTCTTTGTCCCAAATGTTTAAAAAATATATAACTTTGTAATTTGACTGCTTCTTTAAATATTATATATTTATGCTTGCCTCGGCTGCATCAGTATTATTGTTAGAGACGTGGATGTCGTAGCAGGGAGGTGGTGCGACTGAAGAATGTAGACTTACACAGACGTTACGTTTTTTTCACTCCATTTATTAATTCTTGACACGATTTAAATTACACTTCACTGATATAGAGAGCTGTGAGATTCTTTTGTTAATTAATTGCTTGCACTTTTTAACACGTAAAACTATTTTCATCTCACACGTATACGTATTAAATTTCTCGAGGACGTGTCTCGCGTCCGGCTAGGAACACTGTCAACAACCAACTGACTTGATTTCTTCCGCCTAAAACTTTAAATTTCTGTATCTCAAGTCTCTGATTGGCTAATCCTAGTCCAATAGAATAGCTTCGTTTAGTTAAAGCTTTTTCTGGTTGCTGATTGGCTATTTTATAAACTGTCTCAAATTTTACATTATTGTTGCTCCAATAATGACTAGTAGCATTACTAACATTCTTACTCATTATTATCTCAAGGTTACCTTATTGTTAGCAACTTTAATCTATTTTCTCACAGGTCCTACACTATTAAATTACGTAATACATTCACATAACATTATTACATGTATACAATAATATAAACATATACAATGATTGTAATATACACTTTTTATATGTTGTTATATATACATATTGCTTTAAGGCGGGCTGTTGTTGAATTTATATATTATATAATTTGTGTGAAATCATGTAAGTGTTAAAAATACTGCCTCAACGTTTATCATTTATTCAAGATTATACAAAATTCCTTACGATTGAAGACGACTTCACAGGTTATTCCCAGAAAATTCAAGATACACATTTATTTGTCATGTAAATATCTTTAATATATTATATTTTAATCAAAATCATTAGAACCATTTTTCAGAGAATCAAAATTTTGGAAAAAATGTTCCATGTAAGGGGTAGAGGGGGTGGGGTGTTTTTTTTTTTTTGAAAACCTTACTGTCGCATCTTTGGAAGGTACTGAACCTAAATACTAAGTTTGGTTTTTGAGTTAAGCTGTTCACAAACACACAGACCTTTTTATAAAAAGGCTTGATTTTTTGATTCAGGGGGTCTGAAAACATGTATTTTCAGTGAAATCTCGGTATAGAATTTTTGAATGAATGCAATTCCAACTATGGACATGGTGGAGAAATTAAAGACGTTTACAATTTATACTCCATTAAGAGAAGGGTGGAATTGAGTAAATTTAATATACGGTAAATGGCTATTTCATACCCCTATACTGTTACGTCTTGCTAAAATTTGTTTTAATGGTAAATGAATAAACTTCAATGCTTATCATTAATGCTAGTGCCTATTTGCCCAAAGTTTTAGCTCCTCCAGCTCCGATGACGCCTGGATCCGTAAGAGGTAAATTATCATTATATGTCGACTCGCCTGGTAGCTTTTTTTGCTCTAATTCTTTCAGCTTTTTCTCTCGTTTGTTCTTTTTTCTTCTTTATGTTTTTCTCTTTGTAGCAGGGTAGCTTTGTGTTCTGCTACTAATTTTGAATTACTATATTAATGTTTAAAGACACATATATGCACAAAGGAACGGAAGACATGCGAATAAAAGTGGCCAGGTGTTTTAAAGCGAAAGCAGAACGCAATTTAACGCAAGAGTGACAGAAACAAGTACCGCTTCTGTAAAAAACCTGCAAGAGGTAAGAATGTGTTTACGCGTTTTATATTCGCGAAGCTCGCACTTAGCAGTAGTAAAACTAGTAGTTAAAATCTCTGAGGCGTTCCATTCACTTGTCTCTCTCTATCCTATATCGATTATTAGGGGTATACAAATTATTATTACGAAAGTTTCTGTTGCTTTTTCATTTTAATTGAGACATACCTTTGTAGAAAAACCTACATTAAATATTTGGTTATGCATACAAATGGAACACGGACAGTCAACTGTTTAAGAAATGGCCGCTGTATGATGGCCTAAAAACTCCATACTTTCCGTGTAATCGCGAGGAAGAACTGAATATCGATGGGGCTTTAGTAAGGAAATGACAAACTGTTGGAAAATTTGAACCGTTAATAACGGAGATCTTTAAAATGGCTTTTGGAACGAAAAAAGTTCTTTGGAATAAATGAGTGTTTTAACGAGATCTACATTTCGCCTTACGTATAGCAGTCATACAAGACAATTCCAGGTGAGTCAGCTGCCCCTAGGTATTCGCATCTATGCAATACGCAGTTTATAGTCTAGTGTGAAAACATTGACCCTTTTAGCAAACCAACTGTTATTGTAGCTCTGCCCTTCTATTCGTTATATACGCAACCACCATTAGTGATTAAAGGTTTGAATGAGCCAAGGAACTGCGAAAGGGTTAAAAACAGACGGCTCTTCATGGATATAATGCTTGCAAGGAGGCAGAATGTTATCCCGGAGAGCATGACACAATGTGTGTGTTCTGGCCGAGTGGGTTAACTGACGGCATGTAGTGAAGCAAAGGTTAGCTTCGAAAGTTCGTATCTAATATTTACATCAAGTTGTTTTGGTTATTATTTTTTTCTTCTCCTTGTTTTTAATTTCTGTATTTTAGTATACTAATTTATTTATTTTTGTTATTAGCTCTCCTGTGAGCCGAAGACACAAGAATTACAATCATATAATAATTGTGGATCATTCTTTTGGGCGCATATCCATGCTATTAAACCTATTTTTTTCATGTTTAAACCTTATGTTTTACTTGTTCTATTGACAAAGGATTTGTAAAAGTGCTAAGTTCACGGGTAAACAGCATAATAAATTGTTAAAGAGCGTGGATTTCATCAAGGAACTAAATGTTCAAAATGACGACCCCCTTCATCAAGTGTACGTTGCCGGAGAGACCTACTTGCATGCTGTAACATGAGCGGTGTAATCTGCCTGCATTCTTTACGTATGAATGCCCGTAAATGATTTTGGCGTTGCGGTTCTTGACCGTAGACCCGTTCCTTTAAATGATTCCATAGAAGGAAATCTAGTGGGGAGATATCAGGTGATCTAGGGGGCCATGCAATTGGGCACCCTCGGCCAATCGATTTTTGCGAATATACTCTATGTAAGTGATTCCTGACAACCAGTGACCAGTGTGGTGGAGCTCCATATCATTCGAAGCTTGGAAGTCGCGTCCGTGGAGAGCCTGGTGTAGTAGTTGTAGATGGTATGGATGATATTACGTTGCAATATGCGCATCACTTAGTACCGACTTAGACCTATGTGCAGATCTTGTCTATGGTCCTTGAACTGGTACGTGGAATGTTTCTATTGCTTTTATCACAGCTTCCTCATTACCTCCGGTTACTGGAGCATCGCGAGCAGGTGGTGCTCCTCCAAATCATCCTGTTTCACGAAGGCGTCTTTCAACCCTTCGAAAACTGTCTGCAGTAGGTGCCCTCCTTCCTGGAAACCGTTCTTCATGCAGGCGCTTTGCTGACAGTGCATTACACCTTGTTTCTCATAGATTAACAGCATGCCATCATACTCGTCATTTATATACGTTATGACAGCAGCCGTGTCTCGTAGAAAGGTTTCAAATGCTCAGTAGAAAATGGATAATTTATTCACCCCAAACTTTGACCAGACGCATATAGCTAGAGCCAATTTGCATGTTTGAAGTGTTTTAAACTTGATTAAATGACCAAGCATAATACCAAGCACAATAAAATACCCATTACGAAGTAAAAATTATCCACTTGTCAGTGAAAAATATGGCAATTACCCTATTTTGTACACACTTATAATGTTATAAAAATGTTCTTTTTATCATATCAAATTATAGCCCCAAAGAGATAAAACAGTAATATAAATTTTGAACTTAACACGAAGGATTTGAACCCGAACTGTAGTGGCACAGTGGTAAATGAACCATGATAATACATTCGGCCAATAGTACCTTGGGTGCTGTGGGTTCCTATATGAATTAATAATTGCAAAACTCAGACGCCCACCTCGAATCTTTACACGCCTTTCGCAGCTTCATACAGTGCTCATCACCATGGCAACACTTCAAACTGCAGAGCAAACCCAAAACAGCGTGACTTTGTTTATAGCAGCATTGCGTTATCATGTCTTTATCATGTTTCCACAAGTCCATGTAAAAACGCCGCGCAGCCGGTAATATTGTTCATAAAATACCCCTCTGGGGTAACTTAAAACATAAAGTGTATAAGACAAACCCACACACTCTGGAAGAATTAAAACAAAATATCCGCCAGTAAATTTCTCAACGTGAACTACGGCGAGTGATGGATAGTTTTCTAAAGAGGTGCCAAAAATATATGGACAACGACGGTGGCCAGTTTTAGAATCTCCTTACGTAAAGTTGGTAAGTAAAGGCTTTAAAAATGTTGTATGGTTTCATCCGCGCCTTTCTAAGATAGCGGCAGTCGGCAACGAGTGCCGAGAATGCGAACAGGAAAAACACCGCGCAGGCGGTTCGGTGTCTTTTGGCTCACTCTGAATATATACAGGATTTTTCAGAAATACTTTTAAAAACTTCGGGTATGGGTTCCTTACACCACAAGAAGGAAAAAAGTTCATATGAACATATGTCCCATAATCCTTTGTTTTCTCTTTAGGTGTTCAACACAGTGGTACACTTATAACACACAAACTCATAATAAATGCTCGAAATGTCCTCCTCTTGCTTCTATGCATGCCTGTACTTGTCAATTCATGGAATGTCGCACTCTGTCAAAAACTCCGGGATGGTGTCGAATGGTTTCGCAGGCTTCCATGACACGTCGATGAAGCGTTTCTGCATCCGGGATGACTGCTCCATAAATCAATGACTTAAGATGCCTCCAGAAGTAAAAATCCACCGCATTGAGGTCGGGAGAACGTGCAGGCCATGGAAATAGTCCTCCTCTCCCTATCCATTGGTCATGGTAGATACCAGTCAGTTCATCTCGAACAATGCGACTAAAATGTGCCGGAGCCCCATCATGCATAAATCACATGTTTTTTCCTATTTGCAGGAGCACATCTATGTGAAGTAAGTCGGGAAGAGTATGCTGGATCAAGTCCCTGTAGACAGCACCTAGTAAGACGTGCTGGTAAAACGTATCGACCTACCAGACAGTCACCTGCAATGCTAGCCCACACATTCAGACTAAAGTGTTGCTGATGTCTAGCCTGAAGTACAGCATGAGGATTACGATCTGCCCATACGTGTACCTTGTGTAAATTAGTAACTCCATCTCTCCCAAACGTTGCCTCGTCTGTAAACAAAACTGACGAGACCAACAATGTATTGGCTGTTTGTGCTACAAACCATCGGCAAAAGTTATCCCGTGGTGGATAATCGGCAGGCGAAAGGCCATGCACACGTTGAATATGATATGGATACAGGAGCTGCTCGTGAAGTACCCTCCATGTTGTCACGTGTGATGTACCAGATGCCACAGCCAATTGTCTTGTACTGATACCTGGATCGTCTTCGACACACTTTAACATCTGTTCTTCGCGTTCCGGTGTACGAACAACTCTTGGTCTTCCTCGATCAATAGTCCGTGGTGCAAAGGTTCCTGTCTCAGCGAGGCGACGACAAACGGCGACAAAGGTTGGATGACTCGGTTGTCTTCGGTCTGGAGACTCCATCTGATAGAGCCGTGCAGCCTCGCGTCCATTACGATTCGCGCGACCATACAAAAAAAATCATGTCTGCCTGTTTACGAAATGAATATCCAGCCATGGTGGAACGAAACACGTGCCGTTAACTCACTACATGTACACAATTGAAACGTTGAAGACAGACTAATGACAAATGACAAACGTAAACAAGTCTCCATGGCAACACTTCGCCATCTACCGTATGTAGTACAATGGGTCAACGCCTTCTATGAATGCATAGAGAAATGAAGTTTTGAGGTTGGACCCCGCAGGCCGTTGAACTCACACTTTCATTGTGACAGGAATAACGCGAAAACAATTCCTTCTTTTGGTGTGAGGATCTCATACCTGAAGTTCGTGAAAGTATTTCTGAAACACCTGGTATAACAGAACTTAACCGGCTTTGCTTTGTTTTTGGGCTATAAAAACAACTTATTTCATAAATTCTGTATTAATGAACGCCGAGAAGATTCCTGTCTATCACGCTTTTGCACTAGAGGGTGGGCAGGCGGGAGGGAGAGAGAATGGGAGACAAAAATCTCCCCACCTAATGCAATAATGTTAGCAGAGTTGCAGGTTTTGATAGTAAATAAATAAAATTAGAAGCTTATGACCTCCTCCAGGTCATATTACAAAGTTGCTGTGTTGCTGTTAAGCTTTTATGAGGCAGAAGTTTGATATTAGCGTGACTCAGACGTGGGCGACAAAACCCGCAGGGACGTGGCCCTATCCCTTAAACAAATACTGTGACACGTGTAGCCCAGACAAGGTTTGATTGCATGCTCTGTCCCACTAACGGCTTATCTTATTATATCTCGTAGTAAGACACAAGGGAACCCCTTCCCTCCATTAAAGCTGGCTTCTGCTCTCACAGCGAGCAACATCATATACGTGTACATGACTCTCAAGGTGGAGCATGCCCATTAAAGTGGAATATTTATGATGCATATCTTCTTTTACTAGCAAACATTACGCGATGTAATTATTTAGCATTTTGTTGCTGTTAAATTAAATTATATTACAAGGCTCATACGGTCAACCGCGCGCAAATTCGATATACGTCCTGGTCCAACCTTCAGTTTAAACTGATATAGACTTGACAATATCCTCAGAAAATGCTATTTTGTGTTCAAGAAGCTCCATAACGTACATTTAAAATTTTGTTATTGAATTTGGGGTGGAAGGCAATAACTGGAGAATTTAAAGCGTAAAAGTACACTGCTCAAAATAAAAGTTGCCGGTCTCGAGTCCATTCGAGTGAGCACGCGGTTCACAACGTAAACTTCCGTGAGCCGCTTTAACTAACCCTATAATACAGTGCTGCCACTCACTCTCTATTACACTGTGGGTTTTTCGATCCCTAAATCCCACGCTACTTATAGTGATAAGATGCGCTTTAATTATTACTAACCTTGTCAAAAGTGTTTTGGAAGCATAAGAGGCGTGATCAAAAAGTTTCCGGAATGACGTCATAAATACCACACAACAGTTTGTTTTGTCTAATCTGCACTGCCACCCTCGAAGTAGTCTCCTTAGGAGTTGATACGCTTGTCCCAGCGCTTCTGTCACATCTGGAAGCACCTCTGGAAGTCCTCTTCTTTCAACATGTTCAGAACCTTCTGCGACTCGCGATGGGTGACATCAATGTCCTCAAAACGGTGTCCTCGGAGCCGCATTTTAAGTCGCGGGAAAATAAAAATGTCTGCTGGTGCCAAATCTGGAGAATAGGCGGGATGGGGAACAGTATACATCCTAGTTTTATCCAAAAATTGGCGAACAGAAAGGGCTTTGTGCGCGGGCGCATTGTTATGATGCAGGAACCAGTCACCAGTCTTTCAAAATACTTTGAACACTTCCAGAGGAGAATCCTAATGAGTTGGAAAGTTCTCTTATTGTAATGCGCCTATCATTTAAGACCATTTCCCTCACCTGATTGATATTTTCATCAGTTTTGCTGGAACAGGGTCGATCTGCATCTTTAAGTGATGTCACACCATCGGGAAGGAACGCTGCATGTACAGTCTGGGTAAGAATTAAACAAATCTCAGCGTCAGCATTGTTGTGAAGCCATTCCGGAAACTTTTTGGTCACACCTCGTATGAATTATTTTCTCGGAAAATTTTGTGACTACAATTGTGTTCCCCATTATAAATACTACAAGAATATTCAGTGTCTTGTGAACAAAGTTTGGCAGTCCCGAGGGCTCACGCAAGTAACGGTTTCGAGCTCCGTCACTCAGACGCCGGCCAGTTTTAAAGTGATAGAGTTTGAAAATTCAAAGCAAAGATATATCTAATTACCCTCCTCTTATTGGACTTACACCCCCAGGACTAACAAGGAAATGCCTGTGGTCAGATGCCTGTCAGAGAGCTGAGGGTCTATGGATCAAAGATTAAAGACTGACAACCAGAGTGGACCATCAGCCTGACGCCCTGGATAAGGGCAAAGGAGGAAATGATAGATGAGATGCGAAAGATGAATGACAGGAAACGTGAAGATGGAGCACCGGTGGAATGATGAATGGTGTGGGAAACCAGAAAACCCGGAGAAAACTCACCCAGATGCTGTTTTGTCCACAACAATATCCCACATGCGGGTCCTTGGGATCGAACCCGGGACGCCTTTTTGCGAGGCGAGCAGTGAAAATTCAAACCAATAGCAAAACATATCTCGGAAATGGTTAATGACACAACAGATTTTTATTTGACAAATTGTGTGCATTAATGAGATCTACAGTTTTTGTGAAGTAACATTTTGTCTCTTCCTTACATTTTATCAATAAAGTTATACAAATGTTATTCGGAATAAAGAGGATATCGCGGGATATTGGTAACAAAGATATATATTTTAAGTTATTTTATGCTCCACCATGCCTAGATGTAGAAATTATACGTCCCGTAGCTGCACTTTAATGCACCTCATTAAAGTGCAGCTACGCGTTAACGTGCAAGTTTCCACAATAAGAAGATCCGTATATAATAAAGTCTACTTGTTTTAAGGTTATAGCATCTATACTGTATGTATCATCGAGTACTGTGTCAAGGTAGAGATCAGAATAAAATTAGTACTCTCGTTATGCACATACCACAACCCTGCCAGCTGTTTCACTGCGTAAGGTAAGGTCAATGAACTTATTGACTCAGGTAAGCGTAGAATATTAACAATAGTTTATAAAAATCTTAAACTTAGACACATGGTTAAGCATTAACAGTCGTATGAAAGTTGAGTATAATTACAATTATGTTCTCGTTGCATAATATACTATTATCATGTAAATATCTTAAACCTATTGAATGTTTATCTCAGTCGCAGATATGAACTATCGGTTTACTGATGAATAATGTTAGTAGTTCTCCCCCTTTATGGAAAATTATTTGGAATTAGCTACTAACAAAAAACATGGGTAACAAAACAAAACTTTGCATTAGGGTTATCAGAAGGTTTTGACAGCCAGAAGGTTCATAAATATATAGAATAAAAGAATCTGATGCGTTACACTCACTAACCTCCTCTACTCTTGTACAAACTATTTTACAAACTCTTATTCTCCATCTATTTCATATTAATTAATATAAACATTTGCAGAAACGACCTTTTGATATACAAAGAGAATTACATTTTACATATAGCGACCAGTTCTAAAAATATTTGACTCTCGCTTAAGGCGTACTATTGTTTTATATTTGCAAGGGCAATATAGAAATACAGTAGTCTTTGAGCATTGACATATCTCTTGATAGCTGGTTGCTAGGTGCAGTACCATTCTCTTTGCCACAGATTAACACTCTTTGCATATCCAAGACAAAAAAAAATGAATAACGAATTCCCATTTGAGAAAATAAGTATTGAAAAATTTAAAGGAATAACAAGCAATATCTCGAAAATGGTTCACTCAAAAAAAAGTATATAACATAAATTGTGTATTTTAACGCGATCTACATTTTTTGTGTAGTAAACTTTTATCTCTCTTATGGTTTACCAGTTATGCAAATGTCGTTCTCAGTGAAGAATACTTTTGGAAACATTCCCAAGAAATTCAAGATATACATTTTATTTGTCATGAAAATATCTTAAACATATGATATTTTAATCAAAATCGTTAGAGCCATTTTTGAGAAAATTAAAATTTTCGAAAAATATTCCATGTAAAGGGTAATCTGGGGTGGGAGGATTTTCTTGAAAACCTTCGTGTCGCATGTCTGGAAGATACTGAACCTAAATACCAAGTTTGGTGTTTATCCGACTGTTCGTTTCTGAATTATGCTGTTCACAGACACAAACACACACACACACACACACAGGTACACACACACACACAGGTACACACACGGACATGTTTCCAAGAATGCTTTTTTTGGATTCAGGGGATCTCAAAACATATATTTCCGGTGAAATCTCGGTATCGAAATTTTGGGTGGAATACAATACTTCCCCTACTTGCTATACGTAGTAGAGAAAATAAAAATGTCCCGATTTTTCAACTTTTTGTCTGTCGTGTTTACAAAATTAATTTACGTGCACTTAGTATGCAATGTTCACTTTTTCTACCACATACACGGATAGTGGTAGAGAAGTATTGCATGCCACCAAAAATTCAATACGGAGATTTCACCGTAAATGCATGTTTTGAGGCACCACCCTGAATTTCCCCAAAAAGCATTTTTAAAAAAATGTGTGTATGAGTATGTCTCTGAACTACTTAACTACAAAGCAAAAGTGGGATAAAAACCAAACTTGGTATTTGGGTTCAGTACCTTATAAAGATAAGATACGAAGATTTTCAAGAAAATCCCCCATCGTAAACTACAATTTACATGGAGGACTTTTCGATTTTTTTTTATTTTCTAAATAGGACCTCTAACTATTCTAATTAAAATTCCATATATAAATGATATTTATATTACAAAAACGCACATTTTGAACTTTCTGGGAACAGCCTGTGAAGTCTTCATTCAGAAGGTATTTTGTATAATCTTGTATAACTTGTAAATGTTAAGCGATAGACGATTACGTACTACACAAGAAATGCAGAATTTATTTCAAATTTTTTGTGCCATTTTCTAAATATCCGTTATTAATGATTCGAATTATTCATTGGTCGTTCTTTAAAGACCTATCAACATTCAGTTGTTTCTCGCGATGTCATGGAAACAGTATGGAATTTTAAGGCAGGATATAGCGTCCAGTTGTTAAACATTTGACTATCGCTGTTCCCTTGGTATATATAACGAAAAGTGTAATGGAGCTGTTTCTGTAAGGTATATTTGGATTAAATCTAGTATATAAATAAGCCTTAGTAATAATAGTTTGTATACCCAATATAAGCTACATACGGTAGAGAAGGTCATGAATGTAACACGTCAATTGTTTATTTATACTACCTGATATTTTATCTTTTTTTCTTAAAAAGGATTATTTCCACCACATAATGAGGTATCGCTTAAAAACATCGCTCCATTTAATGCAAGGAGAATAATATTGTAAATACTACTATAACAACCTGAAGTGTTACACTCACATGACTTTCTCTACTCCTGTACAAACTATTTTTACAAACGCTTATTCTCCATATTAATCTAGATGTTAATCTTATTGCTAATTTTCTTGTAGGAGCAAGGGGAACATGGTAGGCTTTAAAGGATAGTCAAATGTTTTAAGTGCTGATTGCAATGTTGGGGATTCCATTCTCCTTTGCATGTCCAGGACATAAAAAAATGAATAACGAATTTGAGAAAAAATATAAGCATTGGAAATTTTAAGGGAATAACAAGCAATATCTCGAAAATGGTTCACTCAACAAAAAAATGTAGCTATATGACATAAATTGTTTATTTTAACGCGATCTACACTTTTTGAAGTAAAATTTTGTCTATCTCTTATGGTTAACCAGTTATGCAAAAGTCGTTCACAATGAAGAATACTTTTGGAGGAATTTCCTGAAAATTCAAGATGTACATTTTATTTGTCATAAAATATCTTAAATATATGATGTTTTAATCAAAATCGTTAGAGCGATTTGTGAGAAAATTAAGATTTTCGAAAAAGGTTCCATGTAAAGGGTAATCTGGGGTGAGGGGATTTTTTTGAGAACCTTCGTGTTGCATCTCTGGAAGATACTGAACCTAAATACCAAGTTTGGTGTTTATCCGACTGTTCGTTTCTGAATTATGCTGTTCACATGCAGACACACACACGGACATGTTTCTAAAAATTCTTTTTTTGGATTCAGGGCGCTCAAAACATATATTTCTGGGGAAATCTCGGTATTGAATTTTTGGGTGGAATACAATACTTCCCCTACTTATTATACGTAGTAGAGAAAGAAAAATTTGAAAAAAATCCGTATATTTTACAAACAATTTTAAAGCAATAATACGCAAGATATTGAAAGCTACCAAAACAACTAAATCGTAATACTGTTTGTTCTATCTGTCTATTAAATATAAGATCTCCATTAATTTGGCTACTAGAATTTCTAAAACTGTACACCATTACTTTTGTGCACCTCTTTACATACTCCTTGTACAGTGTGACCCATGTAAACCTGAACCACTTTAATGGACTCTTTTCACCATATTCTGAGACGTTCAACGAAGAGTATCCTTGCCAATGCCTTACTAATAGATTCACGAAGTTCAGCAGCTGAGCGAGGTCTGGTCTTGTGCACACTATTTTTAAGATAGTGCCATAAGTAAACAGTCAGGCGAGGTTAGGTCAGGTGATCTGGGCGGCCACAGGCCTTTTGAGATTACTCGATTATCAAAGAAACTGGTTGCATGGAGGAGTTAGATGTATGACATGTTGCTCCATCTTGCTGGAAATAACCTTCTATCAATTCGATATCAAACAGCTCCTCCACAAATGTATAGAAAATACCTGTATAAACTGCAGTATCAAAGAGAATGGGGCCAACAATCCTATAAGCTGACACCGCGCACCATACTCCAGCTTTTTCATCCTGAAGTGGTGTTTCGTGTGTTCACAGCTGTCTTGTGTGTTGATGTAGCCTAACAGATGAAACCATGCCTCTTCTGTAAATCACGTTATGGAGAGAATGTATGGACGTGGAATAAGAAAACCCTGAAACCATTGACAATAACTCATTCATTCTTCATGATCGCTTCTTTCAATTGCTTCACCATATGCACTCTGTATGGTCGCAATCCCGGTTCCTTCGCAGCTCTTCGACATGTGCCATTAATAGCTGGCTCAGTGGACACAACGATTTTTTTGCAGAGTTCACTAAGCGTCTTTGAACAGTATCAACAGACTCTACACTCAATGATGGTCTGTTTTCCACTCTCTCTGACGAATACACCAATTGCCTCCAGCTTTCTTACTAGGATAAAATTGTTGGCTTTGTTGAAACATCGCGCATATTGAATTCTCTTCGAAATTTCCGTTGTGTTGTTGTCAATGAATTTGCCTTCAAATGCGTTTTCACAATAAAAGCACGCTCTCCAAGACAGTACTGCATATTTCTGCTACGACTGCAAACTAAGGACTGTCAACAAAACTCGTAATTGCCATCTAAATCAACAAAATACTCAACAAATAGCAGTGATACTAATTATACCATAGCCACTTAGTTCATTAAACAAATTTCAACTTTCTACGAGCTTTCAGAGGGAAATTATGGCCTATTAAAGCAGTTCAGGTTTATATGGATCGCATTTTATCTCCATATCTGAAGAAATGAGTCTTAGAGAAAATCTGATTGCACCAGTTTCATACAAAACGGATAGATTTTCCTCAGACCGTAAGTTCAACAATAAACTACTACTACTTTGCAAATTCCACATAGAATTCAGTGTCACGTAAAACTCAACCACTTTGGATTCAAATCCTTTGTATACAGGAAAAGCAAAGTCTGTTACTGAGGTCTGTAAACCGTCAAATCCTTTACCAAACATTTCTGTTTGTTTTTAACCGACACTTCGAACAGGTGTTTCGTTTTATTTGACTCAGATCTTTTCTACGCTGGAGCTGGTAATGAAGTTAATGATTCACTGGTCATGAATAATGTAGGACGTGTGACAAAGTACCAGTCAAAAGACAATACCTACAATGTATAAAACATCTGACAAGTTGAGTGCACATCATTTATACTTTACAGGTGTCATTTCCTATATTTTTCAATATACTTGCTTGTTACGATGTGGCACAGAGCGGTTATGAAAAAAGTTTGGGATTACTGGTTGTCTGCATATACCCTCAACCAGGGTTAGGATCTTCAGAACTATCATCATCAGCAGCAGCACGCTTTGAGCCTATAGGCCAGTGAACTGCTGGTTCCAACATAACTAGGATGACCAGCATTTCTTCTCCCTCTTTCTGGGATGCGGAATTCGTCCATTCTTCCCAAAAATTCGATACCGAGATTTCACTGGATATATATGTTTTGAGACACCCTGAATCCAAGAAAAAGCATTTTTGGAAACATGTCCGTGTGTGTGTGTGTCTGTGAACAGCATAACTCAGAAACGAACAGTCGGATAAACACCAAACTTGGAATTTAGGTTCAGTATCTTCCAGAGATGCGACACGAAGGTTTTCAAGAATATCCACCCACCCTAGATTACCCTTTACATGAACATTTTTCGAAAATTTTAATTTTCTTAAAAATGACTAACGATTTTGATTAAAATATCATATGTTTAAGATATTTTCATGACAAACGAAATGTATATCTCGAATTTTCTAGGAATGTCTCCAAAAGTATTCTTCATTGTGAACGACTTTTGCATAACTGGTAAACCATAAGAGATAGAAAAAATTTTACTACACAAAAAATGTAGATCGCGTTAAAATACACAATTTATGTCATATACATTTTTTTTTGTTGAGTAAACAATTTTCGATATATTGCTTGTTATTCCCTTAATTTTTTCAATACTTATTTTCTCAAATGGGAATTCGTTATTCATTTTTTTTGTCTTGGATATGCAAAGAGTATTAATCTGTGACAAAGAGAATGGTGCTGCACCTAGCAACCAGCTATTAAGAGATATGTCTTAAAGGCTACTGTATTTCTATATTTCACTTGCAAATACAAAACAAGGGGAACATAGTACGCCTTAAGCGATAGTCAAATATTTCTAGAACTAGTCGCTATGTGTAAAATGTAATTCTCTTTGCATGTCAAAAGATCGTTTCTGTAAATGTTTATCTCGATTAATATGAAATAGATGGAGAATAAGAGTTTGGAAAAATAGTTTTACAAGAGTAGAGATTGCCATGTGAGTGTAACACATCAGAATTTTTTCTGTAATTTGTGTGAATTTTTCAATACTTGTTCTTTTTCTCAAATGGCAATTCATTATTCGTTTTTTTATATCCTGGACATACAAAGAGAATGGAATACTCCAAATAGCAACCAGCTCTTAAAAGATCTGACTATCGCTTAAAGTCTACCATATTCCGCTTGCATCTACAAGAAAATTATCAATAAGATTAACATCTTGATTAACATATGGAGAAAAAGCGTCTGTAAAAATAGCTTGTACAAGAGTGGAGAAAGTCATGTGAGTGCAACACATCAGATTGTTTTAAGTACAGGAATTATAATACATTTCCATGACGAGCAGACATTTTGGTCTCACGCTTCTAAAAGCCTTGTCATCAAGAACAAAATGAAAAAGGCAACATTTTGTGTTTTGTACTGCGAATTCATGACAGATCGGTTTTTTCTTTGTGGGGAATTTCGTGAAGGACGCTCAAGAACTGCTGTTTGGTTTGAAAATATTGCCAATGTTCCAGCAGTGCTTGGAGAAGATCGACGGACATCTTATGCATTTATTCAGGCGATATTGGGCATTGGTGAGAGTCAAATCCAAAACATTTTACATCAACAGGTAGACTGAGAAAACTTTGTTGTCTATGGATTCCACATAAACCGCGTTAGAAAACAACAGCGCATGATTGGTGCAGAAAAACACTGGAAAAATTCCAAGGCGGTAATTCAAATTAGCTTTGAAATACCGCTACTGGCGAAGAATCTTAGATTTATTGTTATGATCTTCAGTCGGCTCAATGGCCTTTTTACAGAACCTAAACCTACAAAAGTTGGACGAATTCCCAGTGCTGGTAAGAAGTGAGGCAGTATTTTTAACACTTAAATAATATCAGTCTAATTATATATGTAAATCCAATAACAGCCCGCCTTAAAGCAATATGTGTATGCAACAATATATACAAAGTATATATTACAGTCATTGTATATGTTTATATTACTATACCCATGTGTAATAATGTTATGTGAATACATTACATAATTTAATAATGTAGGAGCTGTAAGAATAATAGGTTAAAAGCTGCTAACAATGAGGTTACAATGAGTTTGCCTTGAGGCAATAATGAATCAGTAACTTTAGATGTCACTTGTGATTATTGTAAGCAATAATGTAAATTTTTGAGACAGCCAATCAACAACCAGAAAAAGCTTTAGTTAAATGAAGGTATTCTATTGAATTAAGAATAGCCAATCAGAGACTTTAAATACAGAAATTTACAAATTTAGGCGGTTGAAATCAATTCGGTTGCCTGCAAACAGTGTTCCTAACCGGACGTGAGACACGTCCTCGAGAACATAATACGTATTGGTGTGAGACGAAAATAGTTTACGTATTAAAAAGTGCAACTATTTAATAAAAACATCTCACAGATCTATCTCTCTCTCTCTCTCTCTCTCTCTCTCTCTCTCTCTATATATATATATATATATATATATATCAGTGAAGTGTTGTATAAATCGTATCACGCATTAATAAATGGAGTGCAGTAAAATTATAATCTGTATAAGCCTACATTCTTAGTCGCACCGCACCCTGCTAAAATACCCGTGTCTCTAAGAATAATACTGACGCAGCCGATGAAAACATAAATATATAATATTTAAAGAAACAGTTAAATTACGATGTTAATATTTTTAAACTTGGGGCAAAGGCCACCTGAAAGTACATTTGGGGCGAAGGCTACCGGAAACTGTTTACCATACGTGCGGTTGCAACTACTACAAGTTGAAGCTCCTCAACAGTTGAACTACAATACAACTGCACCATAAAAGTAACCTACTTCAGAAGATGGTTGCTAGTTTTTTTGTTTTTTTTTCTGAATACGGTCATACGTTACTATATCATTAGAAGATAGACCTACCGTCACGCCGATTGGTACATAAATGTCCGTTTACTGTGGACATTTAAAAAGCCACACGAAAGGTTTTCTAAAAACATAATTGTATTATTCAGGGGCCCTCAAAACACATATTTCTGGTGATATCTCGATATCGAATTTTTCGGTGGAACGCACCAGAAAATCACGCTATATTATAAGCCTTCTGCATATGACGTCACACGGGGTACGTGAGGAGTGGGAATAGCCGCTGTAAGCGACCACTACAAACAACGGAACGACGTGAGTGCAGGTAAGCTGTCACAGAGGACGAAGAACGAGAGAAAAGAAGGAGGAGGATTTAGCTGTCGTTGGAAAAGACGCAACAACGGAGCAATCAGTGCCGGGGATTTGCGCCTCCCCATCGCAATCTGTCACATCCGGGTCACTGGTCAAACGTCTTCGCCAAGCATTTACATCAGCACGTCGCCTTTGCTGACAATTTCATACATGTTCAAATCAGCGGAGGATTCAACACCTTCTGTAACGCTAACCACAGGTAGAGGAAACATTGCTTTCGAATCAAAATCTCTGGCACTTATAAGAGCTGCGTAAAAACTTAAATGTTCTATTAAATTTTGTATTGAGATGACAATATGTGAATCAGTTGGGATATTTAATGCCTTATCGGCATGTTGCCATGGTAGCTCAGTGGTTGGTGCAACCGGACGGAGACCGAGAGATCCGTGGTTCAAATCCCGGCTATGGCATTGAATTTTTCAGTCGTCTGATTCTACCTTTCCAACCTTGTCTAACACACGCCTTGTGTGGAAGAACTATTAGTTCCAATTGAGGCAGTATTATTAACACTTAAATGATTTCAGTCAAATTATATAATATATAAATTCAATAACAGCCCGCCTTAAAGCAATATGTGTATGTAACAATATATAAAAAGTGTATATTACAGTCGTTGTATGTGTTTATATTATTGTATACATGTGTAATAATGTTGTGTGAATGTATTACGTAATTAATAATGTAGGAGCTGTGAGAATAATAGGTTAAAAGTTGCTAACAATGAGATAATCTTAAGGCAATAATGAGTAAGAAAGTTTAATAATGCTACTCCTCATTATTGGAGCAACAATAATATAAATTTTGAGACAGTGTATAAAATAGCCAATGAACAACCAGAAAAAAGCTTAAGCTAAATAAAGGCATTCTATTGGATTAGGAATAGCCAATCAGAGACTTGAAATACAGAAATTTTCAAATTTAGGCGGTAGAAATCAAGTTAGTTCCTTGCAGACAGTGTTCCTAACCGGACGCGAGACCCGTCCTCGAGATGTATAATACGTATTCAGTGTGAGATGAAAATAGTTTACGTGTTAAAACGTGCAACCAATTAATAAAAAAAAATCTACAGCTCTCTCTCTATATCAGTGAAGTGTTATTTAAATCGTGTCAAGGATTAATAAATGTAGTGAAGTAAAAATTATAATCTGTGTAAGCCTACATTCTTCAGTCGCACCACAACCCTGCAAAGAGAAACACGTCTTTAACAATAATACTGGCGCAGCCGAGGCAAACATAAATATGTAATATATAAAGAAACAATCAAAATACAAAGTTAATATTTTTAAACACTTTTTGGGGGGCAAAGGCTACCGGAAAGTACATTTGGGGCGAAGGCTACCGGAAAGCGGGTACTATGCGTGCGGTTGCAACGAACTTTAAGTTCGGCTTCCAACAGTTGAACTACAATACAACTCCTACAACAAAATAACTTCTTCACATTAATTGACCTAATAATCCGGGGCTTAAAATACTGACAGCAATGTAAGTCGCCATTGGGGTTTGTCATCTCAATACAATTTGAGATCTCCTTGTGGTTTACCGGGAAACTTCCGAATCAGCTGGGGGATTTGATGTCGTAACGGCATGTTGCCATGGTAGCTCAGTGGTTATAGTAATCGGGCGTAGACCGCGAGATCCGTGGTTCAAATCCCGGCTATTGCATTGAGTTTTTCAGTCGTCTGATTCTACCTTTCCTACGTATTTAAAGTCTACCAGTTATACATGTTTTAGCATGGCAAAAGTGATAGTCAATTGTGAATATCATATGTGGTTTATCTATAAGGTTCATTCAAATGAAACCCGGTCACTTGTGAAAAGTAACGGTATCGTTTTTGTTAACTCAAAAATAGTCGCCAAAACTGTAGGCAAATTTATCCCACTGCAACACTAGCCGGTCGATTCCATCTTTGAAGAAGCCAGTAGGCTGCTGTCGGATCCAGACCCGGACCCATTCACACACATAGTCGTCCGTTGTGAATCGATGTCCGCCAATAGCTTGTTTTAGAGCTCCATAAACATGAAAGTCATACGGTGAAAGGTCTGGACTCTACGGTGGATGTTCCAGCGTTTCCCATCGAAACTGCTGCAATGTCGTCTTCACCGCATTGGCAGTGTGTGGGCGGGCATTATCATGCAGGAGAATAACGCCATGGGACAACATGCCTGGGCGTTTCGACTTGATGGCTCGTCTAAGGTTCTGTAAAGTGGCTTGATAACGCTGTGCATTGATGGTGGTTCCCCGTTCCAGGAACTCGACAAGCAGTGGGCCCTTGTGGTCAAAAAAGGACATCATGACCTTGCCAGAACTGGTGTGCACGGTCTTTGATTTTTTGGAGTGGTGATGTTGCATGTTTCCACTGCTTGCTCTGACTCACTCCTCGTTGTTCCTGCTTACTCGCCTTCATATTCAGTAGCGGACGATAACTTGTATGACCATCTTCTCTTCGAGGTGAAATCACACTGTCGCTATGCAACGTCAAACGTTGCACACGCTGTAGTCCCTCTACCAATGGATGATGCCACCATACACGCAGTTACGTGGTGCCACTTACGTGTAGTGCAAAGTTAGACGCACTGACCAGGTTTCATTTGAATGCCCCTCATAATACCATACAAGTGAAATAATTAACAGAATACGTGTGTGTACATTATCTTAACCTTCTCCATACCTAACCCTGACAAGACACAAGTGCTCTCCGACACAAATACAGCAGCCGTGGAACAATTATAAAATAATAATTATAACAAACTAACACACACAAGAATACAGATACACGATCATGAGATTCCAGTCTACGAGAACGTCGAGATACGTCACAAGAGTACGGGCATCAAGACGACCTACAAGTACCTAATTCAGTATCCATCATCATCATCATCATCATCATCAACGTAGTGGGGTTCTACCTAGGAAACCGCTACCCACATACACTTTCCCTGAATTTACGTTACTCTGCACCATGCGAAAGTTTTATCTGTGAATGCTTTCTAACAGGAAGCTAAATGATCCGTTCACCTTTCCGGAATAAAAGCTGAAATACAAGGTTAACAGAACTTCCGGAAGGAGTTCCAGTGCGAAGTTTCGCTTCCTTTAATGTGCACAGTGATATTGATTTATTGTAGCGAAAACAGTTACAGGAAATGAACAGGTACAGGTAATTCCATTGTATTCGTTTATTGTTTCTGGGTTAGTTTTATAAAATATATTCCTACAGAGGGATTGAAAATATTAACGCATCACTAATTTATGTTGGAAGCGAATCATTCATTCCCCCTTGTCTTTGTATTGGTTGTGTCATTCTTTAAAGCACAATTCCAGTAAATATCATAGATGCGTAATATGATAATGAGCTCTTCGTAACTTCAGTTTTCTTTATTCCATAATCAGGACATATCTCATTACAGTATTAACTCCGCGTCCAAGACGGCTGTCCCTCTATCTTGGCTCAGTATAAGGAAACTTGCAGATGCTTTTTGTTTGCTATAGTGTTATTGTTTACTAGCTACCTGAGAATTTTGTACAGCCCCAGAAGTTTCTAATAATAGACGAAAAATTCCCTGATGTAAAAGGCATCCGTCCCTTGTGCTTATACCAGTGACCTGGGAGGACGGACGCAAGCACAGACGGGGTATCTAATATTTCCAGGGTGAACGCATCCGACGTAGCCCGATACTGCCCACAAGCAAGCAATCTCCAGCGTCGCGGGAGCGAAGTCCACTCGGAGGAAAGACCTAACTGGGCATCCCCACAGCGAGCCCAAAGAAGGACCTCTACAGTGCGCACGCCACCGTCGCCTTGTCATACAACCCTGAAAAAGATGAAAAGAAGACGATGGGTAGGGGCAAGAGTCGTGGGAGAAGATGCACTAACTCAGCACAAAAAAACCTAAGGGCCAGGGTGGAGAGTCGCCTAGTATCGAACCCGAATGCCGGCATAAACACTTTCGCCTGAGCCATCCCGTAAAAGGATGTATATCAGCGCAACGTCTGGTTTCCTTAGGCTCACCCCTAAAGTCTTCCAAATTTTACAAATACTGTATACCCTATTAGTACCCTTTGGTGGTGGGACAATCACCGGTCGGAATGGGAGTAACTTGTTAGACAACTACAGTAGGTGACATTCTAGACATTTGCACCTTCCCTTTGGTCCCATACACATTTAATAACATAAAGGCTACACAGCTTTTAATAATGCAGACGTCCTTAACTAGTGATGTGACGATACCACTATACATCGATAGTCGATACTTTATACAAAACTTTAATGTCTATAGCTCGTTCACTGAATTAATGCCTAACTATGGTCCATTCCAAACCAGAGTGCCTTTCACTGAAAACAAACTCTTTGTATTATCCGCGCGAAAGTAGTTCGCAATCCCCGCCCATAATGTCTGCTTGTTCCCCTCCCACGTGCTTGTTGAACACTATTTAATCTATAAAAAGGCGCCCTGCGTGAGAATCATAGTTCAAAATGCAACCTGAGGTAACAATCGATTTTATAAGTATGCGGCAATGAACATTTTACTTACGTTAATCACAATCCTCAGGCAAAAGTGCAACACCCAAATCCGAATCCTCCGAAGATGACTCAGCTGCCATATCAGAATCAGAACTACTCTCCAAAATAATGACAAGCTTATCTACAATTCCATAGCACTGTCGTACTTAAAACAAGTTCCCACATTTTATCCTATTCTATGTTGTATTATGTCTGTTTATATTCCGTGCTCGCTTTCGTTACACTTCTCACTGAAACGCCTGTAAAATCCGATATTAGTTTCCTAATATGCAATAATGCAAGTGTCGGGTATTTTTGTAATAGTGAGTTGAATAGATGAAGTATTGTTTGTTTTAGCTACTTTTTAAATGTTTCCCTCTTCTGTGTTTGAACAGTTTATTCGCACTACACGCACCTTCCTCTGCCATGTGAGCTCAAATACCAACTGACTAAATTGCAAGATTTGGCCTTAGCTGATCATGTGTGTTAGTGTATTATGAATGACTGTTCGCTTATCATATATCCTGTGTTACGCAAAGTGTTTATTTGGTACTCAGATAGCACCTCTAGGAATTCTTTGCTGCATTTCTTGTGTATGCAAGAGAGCGGCAGTCGTGCATGTCGGTTGGTATTAACAAGCAAGATGCTCTGCGTCAGCGAAACAGCTGGCGAAAATCATATTTTGTAATCTCTTAACAGCGAGTATATATCCATTACCTTTAACGATGAGTTCTTATGATAACCGCAATAAAATGTGCATGTTCTATACCTTTCCTGCTCTAATATTTCATAATACAATACATGTATTAAGAAACTGTTTACTTTGGCGTAACAGCATATTCTTGGGTTCGTGACAAACCGAAGCACGTGCTTCGGTTTACATCAGAGGGAACTCTGGTTTAGAATGTCTAACTAGTAGTTTTCTGCTTATAAACGCATGTAATCAATTATTCTTTCACTCTATTTTCTTTTACATCGCCTTAACTCCTTGATCACATCGCGACGGATTTGTTGATGGATAACTCTTGCAACGATGTGTGATCGACCGATAGCCTTCTAGGTCTCATCCCTATAACCACCCACTCCGTCACGTGTCACAGAGACCCTAGCGCATAGCTACCGAATCGTCTGTTTCGTGCAATGCAGACGGCATTAGGGTGCCGTCCCCATAAAAAGGCGGATAGTTAGCCTTCTAGGTCTCATCCCTGTAATCAACTGCTTCATGCCGTGCAGATGGCATTAGTGTGCTGTCCAGTCCAAACGCCGTCCCCACATAGAAAGGCGGATAGATAGCATTCTAGGTCTCATCCCTGGAAATGCCATTTTATTTCGTCAGATGCCCACAGAGACGCCCAGCGCATGGCAGCCGGATCTTCTGCTTCGTGCCGTGCAGATGGCGTTAGGGTGGCGACCAGTCTAACTGCTTACATTGTAGATAGATGACATAGCATTCGCTATTACCACATATTTTTCATTTTACTATTGATTTAGACTTAAGGTAGGACTTTGGGAAGTGGTATTGAATAACCAGGAAAACCACGAAATGCGGTATAACCAATTTTGTAGTGTGTACTAATTTCGAAATTGTTCCTGTTTAACATTTTCCAATTCGCAGTAATGTTTTATCCTCATAATACCACAGCTTATATTATATCCCTATTGTTAGTCAAGACCAATGGTGGTAATAATAATAATAATAATAATAATAATAGTTTCTTTGCTTCCCTTTTCATGTAGCTATACTTCGTGCTTAAAAATTTATTTTAAAGAGTATTCTATCCTTAGAAAAACAAATAGTATCAATTCTTCTTCATTCTGCAATACTGAAAATATAAACTGATATACAGGATGATTTATGAAGAACTGACATACTTCTTTCTATAATTATTCTGTTCGAAATTCACTCAATGCCCCAATTTTACCACCAAATTAAGCAGAATGTTCTGCAGTTTCGATTGCCTGTTGCTAGATGTGCAGATGTTCATGTTTTATTCGTAATTGTTAGTTTTATTGTCGGCAACTGTTTTTGAGATTTTCTTCTAGTCGACGTGAAACTGGAGTACACATTAAATGAACGACTCTTCCTTGTAAAGCAATACTGGATTATGAATTCAATTACAGCTACTCAAAGGGCATACAAGAGGGAATTTTGTGTTCGGAATCCTCCCTAAAGAAACACAATACTGGTACTGGTAAACAAACTGGAAACAACTGGATCTCTGGTGAGTCAAAAAGGCAAAACTGGTTCATCTAGGCTTCCCACGGTTGTTTTTGACGTAAGAGCACGACTGGATCAAACAAGAAATCATTAGACGGTTGTCGCAGGAGACAGGGTACAGCTACTCAATGTGTCAGAGAGCTATGAAAAGTGCAGCCCTAAAGCCGTATAGGATTATGGTTGTATATCAGTTACAGGAACCAGATAAGAATAGACAACTGAATTATTGTCCTTGGTTTCGGGCGTTCATGGTGCAAAATCCTGCCATATTGTCCATCGCATAGTTGACAGTTGAAGCATGGTCCCATTCATCCGGCTATGTGAACTGAAACAACTCACGCTATTGGGCCAGCGAAAACCCACATGTTATTCATGAAGCATCTATGCACCCGGTTAAAATCGGAGTCTGTTGCGCAATATCCGCACAGAGAATAGTGGGACCATTTTTTTTAAATGTGAACACTGTAGAGTACCGATGGATTTTCATGGAGTTTGCTGAGCAACTAGACGATGTAGAACTGAGTCAAGGATATTTTCTGCAGGATAGCGCTGGATGTCATACATCAAATGAATCCAAGGCACTAATTATAAGTTTCTTTGACGACGGTATAATTTCCAAGAACCTGTGACCAGCGAGATCTCCGGATTTGATATCGCCGGACTTCTTTCTATGGGGTTACTTAAAAGACAGGGTTTATGCCACACGTCCCCAGATATTGAACGATGTGAAACACAACATTTTACAGGAGATTCAAGCTATTGACAACAGAGTCCTCCAACGAGTGGCCAGTAACATGGAACGTGTTGAGTTGTGCCTATGCAGGATGGAGGACATTTTCGACATTTGCTATAGAGGTAAACAACCTCACAAAATTCTTCTACATTTCAGGTATAATAATTTGTCGCTAGTATAACTTGTTTTGAAACAACTAAAGAAATAAGTGTGTCAGTTCTTCATAAATACCTTGTTATTATTGATAATATTACTATTATTGCAAACATATTATTTTATGTACCAAATAAAATAAGTAGATTTAAGAAGCTTTTTTTTCACCTCTACAGCAAACACAGAAATCCATAAAAATTCACAATTAAACAGAATTGTATATTTATATAACAAACTTGATTGCTTTGATGTACATATTTTCAACATGTCTGAAACTCAGTTAAAAAATTCAATAGTCATTGTTTTTTTCGTAGATTAATACATATTTAAGTTAGAAATAACTGTATAATTATCATGAAACCTTTTTGTTTTCTTCTCTAGTTGTTTTTATTCCTTATTACTGCATTCTCCTCTATGTAAAGTAAGTAGGGGAGGTATTGCATTCCATCTAAAAATTCCATATCGAGATTTCACCGGAAATAAATTTATTTAGGCACTTGAATCCAAAAAAAAAAAAAGCATTTTAAAAAAAGGTTCGTGTGTATGTCTGGGCGCATGTGTCTCTGTGTGCATAACTCAAAAAACGAAAAATCGGATAAATACCAAACTTGGTACTTGAGTTAATTTTCTTCCAAGGATGCGAGACAAAGACTTTCATTAAATTCCCCCACCCAGACTATGCTTTACAGGGAACATTTTTTGAAATTTTTTATTTTCTAAAACATGACTTTAACGATTTTGATTAAAATATCAAACATACCTTCATGTAAACTGAAATTTGTCGCGGTAACTTTCGTGTTATCTTATTTGCTGAGTGCCTGTTGCTTTTTTACTATTTTGAATTTTGAGTTCTTTGTCCTCCGGCTAGCTATTATTACTCAGTCGAGCAAATCTCTTGAACAGGGTGTGTAAAAGGAAAGGAGTTGTCACTAAAAGATAACACTGACAAAAGAATTCCTTTTTACACTTTTATTGCCGTCACATTCATTTATTTCACATCTCTTGATACACGCCCGACTGAAGCTGTTATATTTTAGAATGTAACTATAATCACTTATTTGCCGCTCATTATTAATTCGTGTATTTTTTTAACTAACTTTACGACGAGAGAGATTCTGTAGAATTGCGCGACGTGTAACCCGTGAATGATTATGTAGAACTGTGTGTTACCCGTCTCTGGCACGGAATTTACACTCCCTCACCCCGATATGCCTAAACATTATAACCGAGCTGCTATTGGTTAATAAAACGCGCTAATATTAGCGTATATTTTTATATCCAATCAAAATTACGAACACATATGCTCTAGGGAGGATATTCCCTCCATTTTTAAAGAAAGGCACGCTACTCTGACGTCATTTGTTTGTCTCTTCCAATTGATAAACAACTCACCCCCTCACTCATTTTTATCCGCTGCTATTGTCAGTTTCAGTGAGGCCGTGTAAACTTATTTCCTAACAATGCTTATAATTAACAAACCTCTCAAATCATTGTGATACAATAATAGCTAATTTACACTACAATCACTCTGGCATTCACAGTGTTGTGATATAAAATACTGTCTCAAATTTATATGTTTAATTTTCTGGGAATGTCACCAAATGTGTTCATTCTGAACAAAGTTTGCATAAGTGGTAAAACGTAATGTGGATCTCGTTAAAACACACAATTTATGTTATATAGTTTTTCTGTCCAGTGAAACATTTCCGAGATATATCTTGTTATTTGTTTGAATTTTCTAATACCTATACCTTGTCTCAAATGGGCAATCGTTATTCGTGATTTTTAAGTCCTGGACACACAAAGAGAATGGAATACTCCACATAGCAACCAGCTCTTAAAACATTTGACTATCGCTTAAAGTCTACCATATTCCCCTTGCACATACAAGAAAATTAGTTTATACATTAGTGTTGTTATATATATAATATGAGTTTGTTTCGTATGTATAAGCTAGATTTATAAATGATTGTATGTTACTATATTTTTGTATTGAACATTATAACTGGACTTATGCCTGTTATGTTCAGAACGATAAATAAATAAGTAACCTTTGTTGAGGCAGTATTTTTAACACTTAAATGATTTCAGTCAAATTATATAATATTAAATTCAATAACAACCCCCATTAAAGCAATATGTGTGTATAATAACTTGTACAATGTATATTACAGTCATTGTATAAGTTTATATTAATATGTGTATGTTTAATAATGTAGGAGCTATGAGAAATAGGTCAAAAGTTGCTAACAATGAGGTAACCTTGAGGCAATAATGAATTTGAAAGTTTAAGTGATAGTGGTGATACATGGAAGCAATAATGTAATTTTGAGACCGTTTAATGAACAGCCAATCAACAACCAGAAAATGCTTCAGTTAAATGAAGCTATTCTATTAGACTAGGATTAGCCAATCAGAAACTGAACTAGGGCAAATTGTACAAATTTAGGGGGTAGAAATCAGTTCAGTTGCTTGTAGACAGCGCTCATAACTAGACGCGTTGGTTGTAGACAGTGTTCCTAACCGGACGCGACAGGCGTCCTCTAGAAATTTAATACGTATTCGTGTGAGACGAAAACAATTTACGTGTTAAAAAGTGCAAGTAATTAATAAAAGAATCTCACAGCTCTCTATATCAGTGAAGTGTTATTTAAATCGTGTCAAGGATTAATAACTGGAGTGATGTAAAAATTATAATCTGTATAAGCCTACATTCTTAGCCGCACTACTCCCTGCAAAGAAATCCATGTCTCTAACAATAATACTGACGCAGCCCAGGCAAACATAAATATATAATATTTAAAGAAACAGTCAAAATTACAAAGTTGATATTTTTAAATTTGGGACGAAGGCTACCGGGTACCATACGTGCGGTTTCAACTACTTCAAATTGGCTTTCCATATGTGAAGCAAAAACCTACTTCATGGTCTATAGCAGCTGCGCATAGTTTGTAGATGAATGAGTAGAGAAAACTTTTATAAAACTTCTGGAGGAAGAATCAGCTAAGTATCTACTTTCACTAACGAGAAATCCTTTCCGAGTGCTAGAGATCCTAAAGTTTTATTCTGCCTAAAATAATTAAACGAAGCAGCTTACCGCATGGTCAGGAAATCATCGTCAATAAGTAAACAAAAGCCGAGCGGAAGACAAAGTTTTAAATTAAACCTCACGTGCTGCCATCTGGTTTTAATATCCACCCACCTCTTGTGCAAATAAACGAAATAAAGGTGGCGCAGTTAGTTTTTTTTTATTATTATTCACCTTGGGGTCAAATTCGTTTCAACAAACGCTGAAATGCAGAAACAAAAATAAGCAACTTTTTTGTTTAGTAGTAGTGGAAAGCTTGACAGTGCAAAAAAAAAAAAGTCTATTAAAAACTGAGTGAAAAATAAAAATTGTGCTTGTTAAGGAACTTGCGTGTAGGGGGGGTTGATGTCGGAATGCGTTTCTCTATGCGGAGAAAGTAACGAAATGCCTTAATCCTGCAAAACTATGTAGAAACGGAACACAAGAGAAATTCACATGCATAATGCCCGACACATTGTTTTTATGTTTAGAATTGTAATGTACCAGTTTAAAAAAATCTGATGTGTTACACTCACATGACTTTCTCTACTCTTGTACAAACTATTTTTACATACGCTTAATCTCCATATGCTTCATGTTAATCGAGATATCGAAATGTCGATCTTATTGATAATTTTCTTGTAGATGCAAGGGGAATATGGTAAGTTTTAAGGGATAGTCAAATATTTTAACGCTGGTTGCTATGTGGCGCATTCCATTCTCTTTGCATGTCCAGGACATAAAAAAATGAATAACGCATTTGAGAAAAAGTGTAAGTATTGGAAAATTTAAGGTAATAACAAGCAATATCTCGCAAAGGGTTCACTCAACAAAAGAAATGTATATGACATAAATTGTGTATTTTAACGCGATCTACATGTTTCGTGTAGTAAACTTTTGTCTATCTCTTATGGTTTACCAGTTATGAAAAAGTCGTTCATAATGAAGAACACTTTTGGAGACACTGCCAGAAAATTCGAGACATACATTTTATTTGTCATGACAATATCTTAAACATATGATAGTTTAATCAAAATCGTTAGAGCCGTATTTGAGAAAATTAAAATTTTCGAAAAATGTTCCATGTAAAGGGTAGTCTGGGGTGGGGGGATTTTCTTGAAAACCTTCGTGTCGCATCTCTGGAAGATACTGAACGTAAATACCAAGTTTGGTGTTTATCCGACTTAGTTTTTGAGTTATGCTGTTCACAGACACACACACACACAGACACACACACACACAGACACACAGACACACACACAGACACACACACGGACATGTTTCCAAAAATGCTTTTTTTGGATTCAGGAGGTCTCAAAACATGTATTTCCGGTGAAATCTCGGTATCGAATTTTTGGGTGGAATGCAATACTTACTATACGTAGTAGAGAAAGTAAAAATTGATGTGGTATATTCACATTACTTTCTCTACCCTATATCTTTATTAGTGGGTATACAGAATACTTTTAAGAAAACTTATTTTCCTATCTACTCTAGACGCTATACGTTGCCTTAAAACTCGTACTGTTTCCATGACATCGCGAGCAACAAATGTTGTCAGGGCTTTAAGAGGATGATCAAGAAATGAACAATTTGAACCACTAATAACGGAAGCCTTTGAATTTTGATGCCATAAAAAAGTTATTTTGTAATAAATTATGTGCCTTAAAGAGATCTACTTTTATGCATAGTACGTTCTCGTCTATCGCTTAACGTTTACCAGTTATACAAGACTATATAAAATTTCTTCCAAATGAAGAGGAATTCATAGGCTATTCCCGGAAAATTCACGATATATGTTTTATTGTTCATACAGATATATTTAATATGTGGTGTTTAGTCAAAATCGTCAGACCTATTTTTTAGGAGATCAAAACTTTGAAAAATCATCCATAAAATGTGTAGTTTAGGGTGGGGTATTTTCTTGTAAATCTTCTGGTAACACCTTTGGAATATACTGACCTTAAATACCAAGTTTAGTATTAAACCGACATTTCGTTTTTTTAATAATGCTGTTGTTACGCAACTCACGCCCACACACACGGACAATTTTCTAAAAATGATTTTTCTTTGTACTCAGGAAGCCTAAAAACGTGTATTTTCGATGAAATCTCGGTACTAAATTTCCATTTTCTAGGAATGTCCGCATAAGCCGTCTTCATTCTGAATGAATTTTGCATAACTGGTAAATCGTAAGAGATAGACAAACTTGTACTACACAAAAATGTAGATCTCGTTAAAACACATAATTTATGCCAATTACATTTTTTTTTGTTTAATCATTTCCAAGATATTTCCTGATTAAATTTCCCAATACTTATACTTTTTCTCAAATGGGAATTCGTTATTCGTTTTTTATGTCCTGGACATGCAAAGAGAATCGAATGCGCCACATAGCAACCAGCTCTTAAAACATTTGACTATTGCTTAAAGGCTACCCTATTCCCCTTGCTTCTACAAGAAAATTAGCAATAAGAATAGTTTGTACAAGAGTAGAGAAAGTCATATGAATGTAAAACTTTTTGACAATGTTCGTTCAAATTTCACAGATGCATTACTTAAATACTGTGACTTTGTCCAGTTTTTCAACAGTCGCTCTCTCTAATTTCTCACTGTCACGTTTAATTTTCGTATCTAATTCTACTTCACTGGAAGTTCACTTCACGATGGTGAAGTAGTTCACCTCCTTCGTGACGTAACCTCTTTTTCTGGACAGTTGACTCGCTGGGGAGTCGAACTCGATCCCTCGCTCCGCAGTAACACTCACTGCACGTTACAGCTGTCGTCACAAACTCGCTCGGAGAACCGCACTTGATGTTACACGGATGATGCACTCGCTAACTCACTTTTATCACCGGCTGTTCTCGCGAGAGCGTTCGCTTATATAGTCAGCGAAATCTTCCACAGAATGTTATAGAACTATTTCACACACGTTCTGAGAAGGGGGTGAGGTAGAAAGTTCCAGAACGTTCTGGTTATCTTGCCGTTAACCCGCGCGGTTTTTTGGCTGGTGAGCGGCACTTATCGTTGTTCGTTCCGACCACCTGGTGCCGATCTCCCGAAAACTTTGGGCCATAGTCTCTGCGGTCCAATACCAAGTTTGGTGCTTAACCGAGTTTTCGTTTTTGAGTTATGCTGTTCACAGACAACACAGACACGCATAGAAGTTTTTTTAAAAACACTTGTTTGGATTTGGGGACCTCAAAACATTTATTTCTAATAAAATCTCTGTATAGAGTTTTTTGGTGTAATTACTCCCTTTACTTATTAGAGAAAAGTAGCAGACAAAGTAAAAATCACTTTGGTGCGCAAAGGCATACGCGTATGATTTACACTTTTTAGTGTTACTTACTCACTTTAACTAACTTGAAAACTTTCCTGGGCAAGACTTTATCGTTGATTATGAAAAGTTGTGTTTGTCTAATTCGTTGAAAAATTCTGGTGGTTGTTACAAATCAATTGTTTTCCTAAAGTTTCAAACTTTAGTAGAGTTTTTCTGAGGCAAATAGTTGTGAATTGTTTATCACATCTCTTGCGTAAAAATGTTTTTAATGTTAATTACTTGGTGCAGTCAGACGGTTCGATCTTGGTTGATAAACAAGCTTTAAGTCTAATTAAATAAGTTTTACTTCCCTAGTGAACATTCCATCTCCGTCTCGTCAATTTCCTCGCAAATTAAAGTTGTGTTTTATTCGGTCATAAGATTCTTGAGATTTATAACTGGCAAAAGGGCGAACTTGGGGTACTTGAGTTAAGGAGTTTCATAATTAACTCCTGGACTTTCTTTTAAAAAAAATTAAAACATAAAATACAACTTGTGTAGCTATAAAATGGCAACTAAACTTAGATGTCGTTCCAACGAAAACTATGTTTCACTATACATCATTTAATACACTTTAGCCTCTGCTGAAGCGAGGTGCGTAAATTGCGTTGTAATCTTAGACTAGATAAAGCCAGACATGTAAACTGCGACACAAATATTGACAAATTGAACAACTTCCTTCCCACTTCTTCCAGACTTAAGAATGACAGCCTAAAAAGTGTGATGTGGTTAAAAATGGTGCACTTGTACACTGTATGTGCATATAAACCCGCGGTAATATAATTAGGTATCCCACACACACGCACCTCGACAAAAATCAAGCATGTGCTAAAAGCTAGGAAGCGAGCGGAAGCCGGCAGGCCGTAGCGAGCCGCAGCGAAACCACGGGGGCCTGTCATTTCTAGCTTTAACCCTAGATTATATTAGGTGCGTTTAAGTAAACTCGTGTTATTGTTTGCTGTTGTAAATATTTAGGCGTCGCAGTGTACTTGTAACATTCGTAGTCGCATTTTGCAGTCTGCTTCCTGTAGCGGAAAATCGTTGCTCCTCTTAGTTGATGCCCTCTGATACAATGTTCTGGTCTCCGGTTACCTCTGATCAGCGGTTACCTATCTAACTAGTTTCACTGGTCCCAGGGTTTTCGTAGGTGAAGCAAATTAAAATACACTGAATTCCCTTTAAAGTGTGGTTTATTATCACTTATGGGCGGCTAGATTTTCCCAACTTTAAAAATTCCCACCATAATAAACTAGAAGCCTAATCTACCTGCACACGCTTCCCACTCATATGCACACACGTGCATCCGTCGTCCAGAGAGTAACACTGTGTGTCGACGAGATTCTATAAGAGAGTGAAAATCTGGGGGTTTCTTCCCCTTTTATACTCGTTCAGTGACGCTCACCTTCCCGCCTTAAAATGTAACGACAATTCTAATTGGTCCTCAGGACACGTTAAGTTATTATGTATGAAAATATTCTGCTCCAAAACTTTTCGCACACGCGCCCCAGTGACGCGTCAGGAAGCAGATTCAATATCTCTGTCTCTTTCTATTGCTGCTTATGGCTTCAAGTTCCTTGCTCATTAGCTTGGTGATAGGTGGTGGGCTCTACCTAGAATTATCTTCTACCTGGAATTAGCTATCTTGCCCGTGCCTTACTTATCTAAATTACAATCTGCTTTGTACGTCTCTTGGCTGCTAAATATTCTAAAACCTTTCTTGCTGAATTATATTAGTATGTACAATTCTTGTTTGATAATGATTTATAAGTCTATATGTGTGTGTGTTATATCCCTATCACTTTTCTAATAATAACATCCTTGCAGAAAACCTATTTTATATAATACACACCTTATTTCTGCGGCAGTCACCTCCTTGCCTCTTTGTTGTGGGTGTTTTTTAATGCCCGTTGCTCGCGGATTACCTTGCTGCATCCTCCACGTTGGCTCCAGATGTTCGTAGTGTGCTGGTTCTCTGCATTTTTTTATCCTCGGCTAGCTGCAGTAATTTTTAAACTATGTGGAAGCATGGACTTATCCTTGGTAAAGGAAACGTAGATCTCGGGTGGTAGTAAAGGGTAAAATAGACGTGCTTAATTATGAAAAGACGACACTGCTGTTTCTTTTATTTTTGCTACTTCTCGTAGTACCCAACACTGATATCGCCGCCGTGACCAAGTGAGAGAGACAACAAGCTTAACGGTAAATTTAGGAAAAGCCGCGATTTATGTTAAATTTGGACCAATGAGATCCCTGTAAGTTTATATGAAATAGTGAGACGCGTCGGGTGGCGCTAAAATGGACCAATAGGAAAGGAAGCAGCCCCAGAAGCCTGCGACTATAAATGGATCTGCTAGGAACAAATTCGAGGCATTGGTCATTTGTCATTTGGTCGAGGGACATTTTGCTAAACTACGGGCAGGGAGAGATGCTGCAGGATGTTTAAGAGATATCGCGCCAAAAGTGTATGAAGACAGTTTTCGCAACACACATAAGAATCGCTACGCGTAAAGAGATATAATAAGCATATATAAACTTCGCGTCATATCCGCGCCGTGTTTCAACAGCAGTGGACAGTGTTTTAACGGCGAAAATATCAGTGTTGGGTACTACGAGGAGTAGCTAAATAAAAGAAACTGCAGTGTCGTCTTTTCGTAACCAAAGCACGTCTATTTCTTTTACCACCACCCGAGATCGACGCTTACTTCACCAAGGATAAGTCCATGCTTCCACATAGTTTAAAGAAAATTACTGCAGCTAGCCGAGGATAAAAATGCAGAGAACCAGCACACTGCGAACATCTGGAGCCAACGTGGAGGATGCAGCAAGGTAAGCCGCGAGCAACGGGCATTAAAAACACTCACAACAAAGGACAGGAGGGGATACAGCCGCATTTCGCACATAGAGAATAGGCTATTTAGGGAATAATTTACTTTTTCACATGACTTTTTCCAACTATTCTTCCGCAAACTATTCTTACAATCCTCATGTTTTTCATCTACTTCATATTAATCCAGAAAAACGCTTAGAGAAACAGTTTGGTTACAAATTTCGTTGTAGATACAAGACGGATATAACAGACTGATGCATAGTCAAATCTTCATAAAGTGTGTCGCTATATTGAATAATGACTTAGCACTTCAAAATTTACGATAAAGTATTTGAACATGAAAATAAATAGCAATAGATATATCGAAACAATGCCACAAACTATTCTATTTAACAGTAATTTATGTTTTAATAATATTATTATACATTATCTGAGCAGTAAGTTTGTCTAACGCTTATGTTTCATCAGTTACATATAATAATGCAAAATTCAGTATTGTGACAGTTGTCGCTTTATTTTACAACAATGTGACAAATATAATTTTATAAATTCCATGATCTTCAGGACATAGTTTGCTAAGTATATCCATGAAATTGGCTTTGGAATTAGACATTTCTCGGATGCTTATGTAAGCAGCGGTTACAATCCTGCGACTTTTAGGGGAATAATCATGCCGACACCCGTTTACGTTAGTGCTGCCTAAAGCACTAGTCAGCTACTGGGGCTCTGTCTATCACTTGCCTATCAGGACTCTATGGTGGTCAGCTCTTTAAATTTATTTTCTGTTAGTTTACAACTTCGACGTACGATCTACGCATGACGAAGATGGAACGCCAGAAGTCTTCCGTCAACCAGGTAGACTCAAAGCTATTTAGCTCTCTCACTCTTGCAATGCAGTTAATATTATTTATTAGAAAGATTAAAGCTCCCCTTGGAATTAGAATTATACATCTAATAGTGTCACACTTTTACAACCCTTCCAGCTACCCGCAACCTATAACCCACTGAATGTCATCCCTGAGCTATGTCTCCATCCTCGTCAAATCTGGTAACGGCTCCCGTTTGAGCAAAACGTTTTGTTATTCAAGTAAATATCTTAAACTATATTTTGATCAATATCGTTATATATTCCACCTAAAGGTAGATTGCGGTGTACAAATATATTGTTAATCTTTATATCGCATCCTTTGAGGAAGCTGAACTTAAAATACCAAAATCTAATAACTTTCTTTATCCACTCTTTAAAATCCATTTTTACAAAACCTTATGCTTCTATATTCATTAATTCATTATCTGTTTTCCCTCCTCTTATGTAGGACTTACACCCCCCAGGACTTACAGGCGGGTGCCTGGGGTCAGAGGCCCGTCGAGGAGCAGACACTCATGGATCAGACAGAGCATCCAGGATGGGTGATCAGCCCGATGCCTGGTATGGGATGCTGGAAGCAGATGAAACGAAATGTTGGTGAAATGGATGAAAGGAAAGGTGATGATGGAGCAGTTGGTGGAATGAATGGCGGAGGAAACCGGAGAACCCGGAGGAAACCCGCCCAGACGCCGCTTCGTCCACCACAAATCCCACATGCAGGTCCCTGGGGATGAACCCGGGCCGCCTCGGTGGGAGGCGAGCGGTCTAACCACTCGGCCGCGGCGCCACCTTGGTGTTTATCCGACTGTTCTTTTCTGAGTTTTGCTGTTCACAGGCACACACACGGACATGTTTCCAAAAATGATTTTTTTAGATTCAGGGGGTCTCCAAACATGTATTTCCGGTGAAATCTCGGTATCGAAATTTTGGGTGGAATACAATACTTCCGCTACTTACTATACGTAGTAGAGAAAGTAAAAATGTTTTGTTTTTTAGTTCCACGAGGCCTTAAAACATGTATTTCCAGTGAAATTCCGATATCGAATTTTTGGGTGGAATGCAACGCCTTTTCTACCTACCATGTACGTAGTAAGTATTATATGTTGAATTCGTGTGACTTTCCCCACTCACTCTACCACAAACCATTCTTCAAACGTTCTCACTTCTTGTTAATCAAGATAAACATTCATTAGACATTTAGTTTTAGCTATAGGATGATTAGAGTAGGCTAAAGCGATAGTCAGATTTTCAAAAAACAGGTCGCTATGTGATGGCTTTGAAATTTCATGCTCTTTCCATGACCACGAGCAAAAATGAATAGAGACTTACCAACGTAAACAAATATGAATGTTTGAACATTCAAACTGATAACAAAGAAAATCTCGGAACAAAAATGTGTTTTATATAAAATGTGCACTTTAAGGAGATCCACATTTTTTTTTATATTAAGATTTTGTGTATTTCTTACGATTTACAAATTATATAGAGGTAATTCAGAATGAAAACTGCTTCAAAAGTATTCCTAACAAATTAAGGATATACATTGTATTACTTCTGTAAATATCTTAAACGTATGGCATTTTAATAAAAATTAAGCCATTTTTGAGAAAATAAAGAAATTCCAAGTTTAACCGGATGATATGCTGTTCACAAACACACACGTTAACTTAGTTTTGAATTCATTGGGCCTCAAAACATGTATATTTGGTGAAATCTCGTCATGATTTTTGGGGTTGGAAGAGAATACATCCTCTACTAGCATAGATAAGTGATAGGAATACTCCAGGTTTGCGGTTCTATCCCACATGGCTAGCGAAGAAGTGTTTCCTTCCTGTGGTGCAATTTTGTTGCGGGTCGAAATGTCTAATTTATTTCCTGCAGCCAGAGATGTTTCACATCCTGTGTTTTCAATTTTATTTCCGTCGTTCACTCCGGCAGAGGTGAAGACTTCAATCATAAAACTCCAAGAGACATACAGCAGACTTGAGCTGAATTCTAAGAGATCGAAAATTGAATAATATCGGGAGGTTGCAGGCTGCAACACAACACAGTCGCTTTATCGATCGAGCACCAGATGTATGCATAGTTACTCGCGTCGACTCTCAGTTAATCCAACCGGCCTCGATATTAAAGTTGACGTTGCGAAAATGAACCGACCCATATCAGTGTTGTGGCTTCGATTATCGGCGAAGCTAAACAACCAACGAGTTTTGACCCTTGCGGGACGGACACTAACGCCTTAGTTTGTAGTCACCTTTTAGCTTAAACATACCTTTGTAATTACACATTAATCAATCTCATAACAATATCTTAGGCATAAACAGCTTTGCGCAATAATTACCACACTCGTGTGGTAACTACGTATATAGTTAATTGGATTAGAAAGGAGACGGAAAATGTATAAGTTCTAAATACATAATAGAAAACAGACAGACAGGCGATAAATAGGCAGGTAGTTGGCAGACAGAGTGATAGATAGTTTTTACTTTTTACTACTACGTACAGTAATTAGGGGAAGTATTGTATTCCATCCAAAAATTCGATACCGAGATTTCACCGGTCTGTGTGTCTGTGAACAGCATAACTCAGAACCGAACAGTCGGATAAACACCAAACATGGTATTTAGGTTCACTATCTTCCAGAGACGCGACACGAAGGTTTTCAAGAAAATCCCCCAACCACAGACCACCCTTTACATGGAACATTTTCCGAAAATGTTAATTTTCTCAAAAATAGGTCTAACGATTTTGATTAAAATATTCTATGTTTAAGTTATTGTCATGAAAAATGAAATGTATATCTCGAATTTTCTGGGAATGTCTCCAAAAGTATTCTTCATTGTGAACGATTTTTGCATAAGTGGTAAACCATAAGAGATAGACAAAATTTTACTGCACAAAAAATGTAGATCGCGTTAAAATACACTATTTATGTCATATACATTTATTTTGTTGAGTGAACCATTTTCGAGATATTGCTTGTTATTCCCTTTAATTTTCCAATACTTTACTTTTTCTCAAATACGTTATTTATTTTTACTTTCTCTACTACGTATAGTAAGTAGGGGAAGTATTGTATTCCACCCAAAAATTCGATACCGAGATTTCACCGAAAATACATGTTTTGAGACTCCCTGAATCCAAAAAAAAAAGCATTTTTGGAAACATGTCCGTGCGTGTGTGTGTGTGTGTGTGTGTGTGTGTGTGTCTGTGTGTCTGTGAACAGCATAACCTAGAAACGAACAGTCGGATAAACACCAAACTTGGTATTTAGGTTCAGTATCTTCCAGAGATGCGACACGAAGGTTTTCAAGAAAATCCCCCCACCCCAGACTACCCTTTACATGGAACATTTTTCGAAAATTTTAATTTTCTCAAAAATGGCTCTAAAGATTTTGATTAAAATATCATATGTGTAAGATATTGTCATGAAAAATGAAATGTATATCTCGAATTTTCTGGGAATGTCTCCAAAACTAATCTTCATTGTGAACGACTTTTGTATATCTGGTAAACTATAAGAGATAGACAAAATTTTACTACACAAAAAATGTAGATCGCGTTAAAATACATAATTTATGTCGTATACATTTTTTGTTGAGTGAACCATTGTTATTCCCTTAAATTTTCCAATTCTTATACTTTTTCTCAAATTCGTTATTCACTTTATTTATGTCCGGGACATGCAAAGAGAATGGAATGCGCCACATAGCAACCAGCGATAAAATATTTGACTATCGCTTAAAATCTACCATATTCCCCTTGCATCTACAAGAAAATTAGCAATAAGATTGGCATCTCGATATCTCGATTAACATGAAGCATATGGAGAACTAGCATTTGTAAAAATTGTTTTTTACAAGAGTAGAGAAAGTCATGTGAGTGTAACACAGCAGATTTTTAATTAAGAAACATTAATACCTGGCTAATTAACTAGTTCCTTCCTTTAACATTTGTAACACTTACTGAGTAATTAAATAGTTTCTGCTCCAGTTACTTTTGCATGCTTTACCGAATAATTAGTTTTCTTATATCACCATTACTTTTATAAAGCTACTTAGTGACTAGTCACCATTACTTATGCAACTGTTAAGTAATCCTGGTTATTTTTGTTTAGTAATTGAGTAACCAGTTACTTTCTGCCCCGTTTCCTATTTAACCTATTCCTATTGATTAATTGGTTATTTTTGTATCCGTTAATGATTAACTGGTTACTCTATAACTCTGTTATTGCTGCAACCGTTATTGAGTAGTTATTATCCATCCCCGTTAAATTTGTAACCGTTATTGAGTAACCAGTTACTTTCTGTCGTCGTTAGCTTTTTAACCTTTACATGTTGATTAATTACTTAGTTTTTGTAGCGTTAGTGATTAGCTATTTACTTTGCATCTGTTATTGTTTTAACTGTTATTGAACAATTATCTTCTGACCCCGTTACCTCTGTAACCGCTATTTAATAACTAGTTACTTTGCATCGCCATTACTTCTATAACCGTTATTCACTTACTCGTTACTTTGGTCTCATTACTTTTTAGCAGTTACCGACTAATTAATTATTTTCTGTCCCCGGTACTTTGTAAATTTACTGAGTAACTAGTTGCTTTCTATCGCAGTTAATTTTGTGTCTTCTACAGAGTAACTATATACTTCTGCAGTCGTTACTTAGTAACTATTTGGTTTTGTTCATAGTTACTTTAGATCAGTAAGTAGTTACTTTCTGTGGCCGTTATATTTATACTCGTTACTGAGTAACTACCTCCTTTCTGTCGCTGTTACTTCTGTGTCCGTTACAGGTTAACTATACTGCTGTAGCCGTTACTTAGTAACTATTTACTTTTGTTCATGGTTACTCCTATGTAGTTATATTCTGTCGCCGTTATATTTATACTCGTTACTGAGTAACTACCTCCTTTCTGTCGCTGTTACTTCTGTGTCCGTTACAGGTTAACTATACTGCTGTAGCCGTTACTTAGTAACTATTTACTTTTGTTCATGGTTACTCCTATGTAGTTATATTCTGTCGCCGTTATATTTATACTCGTTACTGAGTAACTACCTCCTTTCTGTCGCTGTTACTTCTGTGTCCGTTACAGGTTAACTATGCTGCTGTAGCCGTTACTTAGTAAGTATTTACTTTTGTTCATGGTTACTCCTATGTAGTTATATTCTGTCGCCGTTATATTTATACTCGTTACTGAGTAACTACCTCCTTTCTGTCGCTGTTACTTCTGTGTCCGTTACAGGTTAACTATGCTGCTGTAGCCGTTACTTAGTAACTATTTACTTTTGTTCATGGTTACTCCTATGTAGTTATATTCTGTCGCAGTTATATTTATACTCGTTACTGAGTAACTAGTTACATTCTGTGCCGTGACTTTTGTGTCCAATACAGGTTAACTATACTTCTGTAGCCGTTACTTAGTAACTATTTACTTTTGTTCATAGTCACTTTTATGTAGTTACTTTATGTCGCCGTTATATTTATACTCCTTACTGAGTAACTAGTTGCATTCTATGTCGTTACTTTTGTATCCGTTACAGGTTAACAATATACTTCTGTAGCCGTTACTTAGTAACTATTTACTTTTATGTAGTTACTTTCTGTCCCCGTTATATTTATACCCGTCACTGAGTAACTAGTTTCATTCTATGCCTTGACTTTTGTCTCCGTTGCAGGTTAATATATACTTCTGTAGCGGTTGCTTAGTAACTATTTACTTTTGTTCATAGTTACTTTCATGTAGTTACTTTCTGTCGCAGTTATATTTATACTCGTTACTGAGTAACTAGTTACATTCTATTCCGTGACGTTTGTGTCCATTACAGGTTAACTATATACTTCTGTAACCGTTATTTTGTAACTATTTAGTAACTTTTGTTCATAGTTACTTTTGTGTTAGTAAGTAGTTACTTTCTGTCGCCGCATATTTATACTCCTTAATGAGTAACTAGTTATATTCTGTCGCCGTTACTTTTGTGTCCGTTATAGAGTGACTATGCACTTCTGTAGCCGTTATAACCTATGACAGTGAGTAAGTGTTTACGTTCTGTAGACGTTACAAAATTACTTAACCTCCGAAATAACAAGCATGAATGGACAGTGGAGTGCCCCTCATATTCTAAACATCCCACAGATGGAATTTGAACATCGGATCTCCCGATATCCGTGCAGGTGTTCTAATCAATTCAGCTAGCAGGGAAACGTGACATTAAATTCCCCAACTGACTGGCATTTTTTCAGGTAAACCACAAGGAAATTTCATTCATTTTGGGATGACATACCGCAATGGCAGCTTAAAATTATCGTGGCTTCATAGTTTAACCAACCATTAGGCCAATCACTGGTAACTAATTGTTCTTTCGTACAAGCCGTGTAGGGCAAGGTTAGAAATACAGAATCATTGTATTATGTTTGTTTTAGCGAAAATTAATTTATTAATAACTCCAGCAAAGCATGAATTGCTGCATAGCATCGACCATCCACAGATTCCTCTATGAAATCGCCCGGTTTCATCAGACAATATGCCATTTGAATATGAGAATTCCTGAGGAAGGTCTCGGGTGCAGCTACAGAAACACCTGTCTAAATTCCTTGCCACTACATTCCTCTACTTTAATTATAAAAAAGGAGGTGGTTCCTTTTAAATCCGCGCCAGTTAACTCGCTGCGCGTAGGTTGAAAATCAGTCAGGCGGACGAAGACTCCGGAGAAGCCTTTGACCGCAGACTGGACCTGAATTCATTTCACTCAAGTTGTGTAGGATTCCCTTCAATGAATATGTGAATTATATCCTGCCTCAAACTTCACGCTTGGCGCATAAATCAAAATTATTTCCGAAATTAAACCCAAAGGGAATTATTTGTAAGGAACAGGCTGGTAAAATTAAATTCCTGGCAACTGTGATCAAAATGTATTTATCAGTGCTTTTAAAAATATTTTCACTTTCTCTGCCCGTACCAATAGGCAGAGAAGGTATTGCATTTAAAATTCTATACAGAGATTTCACCAGAAATACACGTTTTGTAGCCCCTGGATCCCAAAAAGCAATTTTAGTAAAAGATTCGTGTGCGCGCGCGTATGTGGACAGCTTAACCCAAATACCAACGACTGTAATAAACACAAAACTTGGTAATTAAGGTGATGTAGTTGCATTTGTATCCCCACTGTTTGAGAGCCAAATTTGAAGGGGCTTATTTGTTGTTGCACCACTTATGCACCAATTTGAAGCTATTTTAGACCACGCACGTAAATAATGCTAAATTGCGGGAGATATCTTTCTGGGAGTATACGGTACAAAGTTTCCGGTGGCCTTCGCCCCACGTTTACTTTTCCGGTGGCCATGGCCCCACGTTTAAGAAACAACTTTTTATTTTAATGTTTATTTATATATGAATGTATATATGTATACCTCGGCTTCGTTATTAGTATTTTTAGAGCACGTATCTCTTAGCAGGGCTGGTACGGCTAAAGAACAAAGCTTACACAAATTGTAATTGTATTGTACATTTCTTATTAATCCTTCACACGATTAAATTACACTACACTGTTATATCCTACTGTAGAGCTGTGAAATTATTATTATTCGCACTTTTAAACACGTAAACTTTATATTATTCTCTCCGCAATGAATTTTCATGTCTCACGCTGAACCCATACCGTACCGCAACTATTTGGTTACGCTTCCTTGTAGTGTCTACCGCTTGAATTTGTACTTTTTCTCTATTCGAATTCTCTGATTGGCTAAGCCTACTCCAATAGAATACTTTTATTCAACTTTTAGTTTTTCTAGTTTATGATTGGCTATTTATAAACTGTTTTAAATATTACATTAGTATTGTTCCAAGAACTATTAGTAGCCTTATTAAACTTTCTAATTTATTGTTGCCCTCAACGATACCGCAACTTTCGGCTTCTATTTTATAATTCTGTTTGCTACGGAAAGCAGCTTACTTCTATTCTCGCAGCTCCTACATTGTCAAAACTATGTAATACATTCACATAACATTATTATACATGTACAGAATAATGTAAACATAATACAATGTCTGTAACATACACATTGTATATTATATTATACATATATTGCTGTTATTATATTTTATAATTAGACTGATATCATTTAAGTGTTAAACATACCGCCTCAATAAAGGCAATACCTCTGCCTACTCAAGGTAAACGGCAGAGGTTTTTAAAATTCAGGATCGGTTTCCAGTGATGTTTGCCGCACCGTGCTCAGATGAAAGGAGTTACCGCCACCTTATGTACAAAGGAAAACCACGACCATGCGTCCAAACGCCGGAACTTCCTTTGACATTGCAGATGCGGTTCCGTATTAATAGTGAATCATTCAAACAGCCAATGATCACGCTTCCTCATTATAACGCCAACTTAGGCGAACATCCTTCCCTCTGTGTGTATAAGCCAGGAGTAATGTGCCTCGGAAATGTTGGCATGGTGCCAATGACTGTCACGTTTCCGGCGATGACTCAAAGGTGCTGGGGGAAGACAGGGGAGCGTCGCTTCATTCAAGTCATAAAAAACATTAGAAGTGTTACATCCACCCACTCTTGAAAGTGATAGTCAGATTTTTACTTTGTAAACCGCGTACCTCGCAGATAGAGAAGGTATTACATTCTCAAAAAAAAATTAGATATCGAGATTTGACAATGAGGCAGTATTTTTAACACTTAAATAATTTAATTCTAATAATATAATATATAAAATCAATAACAGAGCCTTAAAGCAATATGTGTATGTAACAATATATAAAAAGTGTATATTAGTCATTTTATATGTTTATATCATTGTATACATGTGTAATAATGTTATGTGAACGTATTACGTAACTTAATAATGCAGGTGCTGTGAGAATAATAGGTTAAAAGTTGCTAACAATGAGGTAACAAGAAGTAACCTTGAGGCAATAATGAATTTGAAAGTTTAGCAGTACTACTTGTAATTCTTGGAAGCAATAATGTAAGGTTTGTGACAGTTTATTGATGCAGTAATTTGTATCACAAATTATTTAAATGTAAAGAATGATTATAGTATGAATATGCATTTTTATGTGACATTGATGTGAGATATTTGTTTATTGTAATTATTGTTGAGAAGTAAGTTTATACGGCCTTACGGAAACTGACAATAATAGCGTGCAATAATGTAGCGACGGGGTGAGCTGTTTATCATTATTAGAGACGAGGAAGTTACGTAATATTGGCGTTTTTCTTTAGAATTTGCTAGAACATTTTCCCTAGAGCATATGTATTCATAATTTTCATTGGATATAAAAATAGACGCTAATGTTGGCGCGTTTTATTAGCCAATTGCAGCTCAGTTATAATCTTTAGGCATATCGGGGTGTAGGAGTATAAAAAGGGCTAGGTTAGAGGTAAAGTCCTTCAGTCCGTCAGTTCGTCGAAAACATTTGTACGTTACACGTCGCCTTCAGTCCGTCAGTTCATCGAAAATATTTGTACGTTACACGTCGCCTTCAGTCCGTCAGTTCATCGAAAATATTTGTACGTTACACGTTGCCTTCAGTCCAGCAGAGTTAGGAAAATTCTCAAGTGTTGTAAAGTTAATTACACAGAAAGTTGAAGTAGTCGAATTAAGAATGATCAGTAATGAAGTTATTATAACAGTTTCAGTTTGGCGAGTGTCAAGATCAATGTGTAAATGTGATAGTGAATGTGTTCGACAATAAAAGTGTAAAACAAATTCTTTCATCAGTGTTATCTTTGGATAAAAGACTCCTTTCCGTTTACGCAACCAGTATAAAGAGAAGTGCTTGACCAAAAGGATCATAGCTAGCCGGAGGATAGAGAACCAAAATTAAATAAAATAACAGTAGCATTCTTTCAAACAAACACTAATACTGCCGCAAATTGCTAACACCAGATGGAGCTAACAAACCTAACAAATGAATCACGTCACAAAATGTCTTCACCACGTGGAGTAAACACAAATACACAAACATTATAAGTAATACCGTACCATTATAAAATAGCCAATCAACAAACAGAAAAGCTTTATTTAAATGAAGGTATTCTATTGGACCAGGATTAGCCAATCAGAGACACGAAATGCATAAATTTACAAATTTAGGTGGTAAAAATCAATTGGTTGTAGACAGTGTTCCTAACCGGATCCGAGATGTGTTCTCGAGAAATGTAATACGTATTTTGTGTGAGAACGTAGTTTATGTGTTTGAAAAGTGCAAGTATTTAATAAAAGAATCTTACAGCTCTCTATATCAGTAAAGTGTTATTTAAATCCTGTCAAGAATTAATAAAAAAAAGAGTAAAGAAAAATTATAATATGTGTAAGCCTACATTCTTCAGCCGCATCACGCCCTGTTAACAAATTCAAGTCTCTAGAATTAATACTGATGCAGCCGAGGCAAACATAAACATATAATATTTAAAGAAAAGTCTAAATTGCAAAGTTAATATTTTTTAAACATTTTGGGGGGGGGCAAAGGCCACCGTAAAGTACATTTGAGGCGAAGGCTATCGGAAACCGGGTACCATACGTGTGGTTGCAACTACTGCAAGTTCGGCTCCCCAGCAGTTCAACTACAATACAACTCCTACAACAAAATAACTTCAACTAGAAATAATAGTTTTGAGGCTTCTTGAACTACAAAAAAGCATTTTTAGAAAAGCGTCCGTGTGTATAAATAGCGTAACTCAAAAACGAAAAGCCGGACAAACACCACGCTACATTCAAAAGATACCACACGGAGATTTTCAAAAACATTCCCCACTCCAAACTACCCTTACATGGTAATCTCTTCGAAATATTTTGTTTTCTAAAAAATGGCTGGAAATATTTGATTTAAATACCATATGTTTAAGACATTTACACAACAACAAATTGTATATCTTGATTTTTCTTGGAAAAGACTATGAATTCCTCTTCATTCGGAAGGAATTTTGTATAACCTTATATAACTGGTAAACCTTAAGTGATAGACGAAAAGGTACTGCAGAAGAAACTTTTCTGTGAAATAAACTATACCGTTATTAATGATTGTAATTGTTCAATTTATTTTCAAGTCCAATTGAAGTTCACTTTTTCCTCGCGATGTCATGAAAACAGTATGGAATTTTCAGGCCAGCATATAGCGTCCAGGTGTTAAACATGCGAGTATAGCTGTTCTCTTTGTATATACAGGGTGATTTATGAAGAACTAACACATTTATTTAATCAATTATGCTATTAAAAATTCACTCAATGCCCCTATTTTAGACCAAATTAAGCAGAATGTTCTGGAGTTTCGATTGTCTGTCACTAGATGCGCAGATGTTCACGTTTTATTCGTAATTGTTAGTTTTATTGTCGGCAACTGTTTTTGAGATTTTGATATAGTCAACGTAAAAATGGAGTACACATTAAATGTACGACTCTTCCTTGTAAGTGAATCCTAGATTACAAATTCAATTACAGCTACTCAAAGGGCATACTAGAGAAGAACTTGTGTTCGGAATCCTCCTTAAAGAAACACAATACTGGGATTGGTAAACAAATTGGAAACAACTGGATCTCTGGTGAGTGAGAAAAGCAAAACTCGTTCATCTAGGCATCCCACGGTTGTTGTTGACGTAAAAGCACGACTGGATCAGTCAAACAAGAAATAATTTGACGTTTGTCGCAGGAGACAGGATACAGCTACTCAATGTGTCAGAGAGCTGTGAAAAGTGCAAGTCTACAAGTCTATAGGATTACGGTTGTCCATCAGTTACAGGAACCAGATAAGGATATACGACTGAATTATTGACGTTAGTTTCAGCGTTCATTGTGCAAAATCCTGCCATATTGTCCATCACATGGTGCACAGATGAAGCATGGTTCCATTTATCCGGCTATGTGAACTCAAATAACTCACGCTATTGGGCCAACGAAAACCCACATGTTATTCATGAAGCACCTATGCACCCGGTTATAATCGGAGTTTGGTGCGCAATATCCGCACACAGAATAGTGGGACCATTTTTTTTAAACATTATGAGCACCGCAGCGTACCGACGGATTTTCATGGAGTTTGCTGAGCAACTAGACGATGTAGAGCTAAGTCAAGGATATTTTCAGCAGGACGGCGCTACATGCCATACATCAAATGAATCAATGGCACTAATTGTAAGTTTCTTTGACGAACGGATAATTTCCAAGAACTTGTGGCCACCGAGATCACTGGATTTGACATCGCCGGACTTCTTTCTATGGGGTTACTTAAAAGACAGGGTTTATGCCACACGTCCCCAGACATTGGACGATCTGAAGCACAACATTACGCAGCAGATTCAAGCTATTGACAAGAGAGTCCTCCAACGAGTGGCCAGTAACATCGCACGACGTGCTGAGTTGTGCCTTATGCAGGATGGAGGGCATTTTCAACATTTGTTATAGAGGTAAACAATCTTCCAAAATTCGTCTGCATTTAAGTATAATAAGTTGTCGCTAGCAAAACTCCTTTTGAAACAATTAAAGAAATAAATGTGTAAGTTCTTCATAAATCACCCTGTATAACGAAATGTGTATTGTAGCTATTTCTGTAAAGGTTTATTTGGATTAAAATTTAATAGATGAAAAATAAGCGATACAGGGTAGAGAAAGCCAATCTTATTTAATGTAAAACATCAAGGTTTTTTAAAACGCATATCCCTGTTTGACTGTTTTGAAATTCTACGCTCTTTGCATGACCACGGGAAAAATTTTCATTGACGTATAGATATGGTAATAATAAGGTATTTTAATAAAAATCGTTAATTTTTGAATACATCAAAAACCTAATGACAAATTTTCTATGTAAAAGGTAGTTTGGTGTGGGGGATTTTCGTGAAAATATTCTTGTAAGTCGTTGAACCTACATATCAAATCTTCGTGTTTTAATTATGCTGATCACGTACACACACACACAGACCCGCGCGGAACTTTTTCTGAAAACTCTGGTTTTATATTCAGGGGGGCAATAGACGTGTATATATGCTGAAATCTCCATATCAAATATTTGGATGAATAATAAGGAATATCTCAGAAAAGAATAGCGTCACAAAAATTTTGTTTTACACAGATTGTGTGATTAAAGGGGATCTACACTTTTATGCAGTAAGATTTTGTATATCTCTTACGGTTTACAATGCAAAAGTGATTCAGAATTCCCCCCAAAAATTCGAGAAATACATTTTTATTTGTGATAGAATATCTTTAATATATGGCATTTTAATTAAAATAATTAGGATTATATTGAGAAAATCGAAAATAATGAAACATTTTCCATGTAAAGTATCGTTTAGGATGGGGAGTTGTTTTTAAAATCTTCGTGTCGATTATTGAAAGACGCAAAACTTAAATGCCAAATTTTGTATGTGACCGAGTATGTATTTCCAGTCAAATCTCTATATACAACTTTTTAGTGGAATGCAATTCTACCTCTAGTTATTATATGTAGGCATTGAGAAGTTTAGAATCATAACTATTTGAATATTAATCCAATAATAGGGAATATCTCGGAGATAGTTAATGCCAAAAATTCACATAAATTGTGCGTTTGAATGAAATCAACATCTACATTCTCAGGGAGAACTGTTACGAAGTAAACCTCGTAACACTGTTAGATCTTTGCTAAATAAAGCATTTGGTGACAAAGAACTGGAAGTATATAAAAAAAGTTCATTGCTTGGCAGATGAAGGAAATAATAGGCTGAGAGAAAACATAGCCATCAACACGAAGATATCCGAAACAGAGACAATTGGCTCCAACATCAGATTCGAGACTGGAGTGGATGAACTCAAACATGTTAACAAAGAAAAACTGATTTATGAACCCACTGAGCCATCTCTCATATAAATAAGAATTTTGACACGTATTCTGTTTGGATGGCGTGTTACTATAACCAAGGACTTTTTAAATTGCAGGGATAAATACAAAATTAGTAAAAGTATTCAGGGCGCTATTGTACAGTTTATTATAAAAGAATCAATAGCGATTTTTAGAAATCATATTTATGGTAGTAACAGAACATAATTTGTTGACTTATTGACTTTAATAGTTTTAATATGTAAATAAATCTATTGTATATCTTTTTATATACTAATTGTAATGTCGTTGCCTAATTATAGTATGATATCTATTTTATGTTTATGTTATTATATTTCCATACTTTATTATATTATATCTGTTATTCCGTGTTATTTGGAAAACTCAAATGGAGTCAGATTACTAAATAAATAAAAAATTTGATGTGTTACACTCACATGACTTTCTCCACTCTTGTATAAGCTATTTTTACAAACTCTTATTCTCCATCTATTTCTTATTAATCGAGATAAACATTTGCAGAAACGATCTTTTGACATTACATTTTACACACGGCGACCAGTTCTAAAAATATTTGACTATCGCTTAAGGCGTACTATGTTCCCCTTGTTTTGTATTTGCAAGGGCAATATAGAAATACAGTAGCCTTTAAGCATAGACATATCTCTTAGTAGCTGTTTGCTATGTTTAGCAACATTCTCTTTGCCACATGTTAATAACCTTTGCATTTCCAAGACAAAAAAAGGAATAACGAAATCCCATTTGAGAAAATAAGTAATGAAAAATTTAAGGGAATAACAAGCAATATCTCGAAAATGGTTCACTCAACAACAAAATGTATATACATAAATTGTGTATTTTAACGCGATCTACATTTTATGTGCAGTAAAATGTTGTCTATCTCTTATGGTTTACCAGTTATGCAAAAGTCGTTTACAATGTAGAATACTTTTGGAGACATTACCAGAAAATTCGGGATATACATTTCATTTTTCATGAAAATATCTTAAACATATGATACTTTAATCAAAATCGCTAAAGCCATTTTTGAAAAAATTAAAATTTGCGAAAAATGTTCCATGTAAAGCGCAACCTGGGGTGGGGGATTTTCTTGAAAACCTTTGTGTCGCATCTCTGGAAGATACTGAACCTAAATACCAAGTTTGGTGTTTATCCGACTGTTCGTTTCTGAGTTATGCTGTTCACAGACACACACGGACGTTTCCAAAAATGCTTTTTTTGGATTCAGGAGTCTCAAAAGATGTATTTCCGGTGAAATATGAGTATTGACTTTTTGGGTGGAATGCAATACCTTCTCTACTTACTGTGTAGGTGTTATAGAAAGTAAAAGGTTAAACGTTGTTTTTAGAAGAGTTTATTTTTAAAGAATGCATAATTAAATTAAATTAACGTTTAGCTCACACAAAAGAAGGTACATTCGTGTCTGTTAATATTATTACACGCAGCCAGAGATAAAGTGATGACATTTTAAACCGAGTATAGAAGCTTGCTGCCTACTTGAAAACGCTACGCCACTCCAGAAACCATATCTACGTCATGTACTGCATCAAATCTTTCTTGAGTAGATTCTAATTGGATTGCTATTAACCTACAAAATAGCGGAGGTGTAACTCCCTTTTCAGAGATGAGCTGTTCTAAAAGCAAATCCAATTAAACCCATGAAATGAAAATGAATACACAGATCTGTTACAAGGAGGTCTAATAGAACGAGCCTTGGCAATTATATTTAGTAGCTTAAGACTCGACATTATGGGATTCACGACGACGGAAATAAGCCTTTTAATTACGACGACAAAAGTATATACATTTTCTCTATATTTAGACAGATGAGTTACACTCCTTCCCTATACAGTTCTCCAAAAGCTGACTGGTTCAAAGAAGGCACTGTCTTTATGTTGAAAATGTTGTGATGATATTTCTTTACTACCCACCGAAGGTATTCCATTCCACCCAAAAACTCCATACGAGATTTCACCGGAAAAAAGATGATGTTTCTGGCCCAATAAATTGTGTAGCTGCTCCTTGTCTCAAACTCATCGTATTTTCCATTTCCCACTACACCACTATGACCCGGAACCCAGATGAGTTAGACTTGATTCCGTTCTGACAAGCTTGTGAGCATATTAAGGCAGTTTACGTTACCTTATGACTACTTAAGTGCACCCTGGCTATCTGATAAGGTTCTGTTTACCAGTGTAAGATATGGGGCCTATATAAGCGACTGATCTGTCCAGTGAGTTCACTTCTGTTAGTTAAGGAGTTACGAGGTTAAGTGGCGTCAAGAAGTCTAAGAGTTTGGATAGCGCCGAGTGCAGTTCATATGTTAGTTTTGACTCAGCGGCTGTGATTGGATACGACGGATCAGTAGTGTTCAGTTCTGAGTACGAGTCAAAAGTCTCTCAAGTGTAAAGTGTGTCTATGCTGATCACCTAAGAGACAAATAAAGTAGTTTAAAAGCCTCTGCTATTCTCATTTGTTACAATAATTACTGCTCTCATGTGATTACAGAACTCGGCTTACGCCTCGATCTTGCAAAACACATTCGAGCGGTAATTTTAATGCAAAAACCAGAACACTTCGTGAAAAGGAACTGGTTTATATTATTATACATGTACATAATAATATAAACATAATAGAATGACTGTAATATACATTATATTATACACATATTGCTTTAAGGCGTCCTGTTATTATATTTTAAATATTATATAATTAGACTGATATCATTTAAGTGTTAAAAAAATTCTGCCTTAAAAGTTTCTAAAAATGAGCCATGTTAAGGGTAGTTTGGAGTAGGAGGATTTTCTGGAAAATCTTGGAGTCGTATCTTTGGAAGATACTGAACTTAAATACTACGTTTGGTGCTGATCCGATATTTAGTTTTTGAGTTCTACTGTTCACAGACACATAAACAAAACTTTTGCTGGATTCATGGGTCTCAAAACATGATTTTTGGTGAAATTTCAGTATCGATTTTTGTTGGGTGTAAGGCAATACCTGCTCTACGTTCGGGTACGTGGTAGAGAAAGTGAGAAGATTTTCTGCTAAGATATTTAAAAACACTAAATTTCTTTAATGGCAATTTTGGGTGCTTCACTGTGATAAACAATTTTACTTTCTCTTACTACGTACCGTAAGTAGGGGAAGTATTGTATTCCACCCAAAAATTCGATATCGAGATTTCACCGGAAATATATGTTTTGAGACCCCTGAATAAAAAAAAACATTTTTGGAAACATGTCCGTGTGTGTCTGTGTGACTGTGAACAGCATAACTCAGAAACGAACAGTCAGATAAACACCAAACTGGGTATTTAGGCTCAGTATCTTCCAGAGATGCGACACGAACGTTTTCAAGAAAATCCCCCCGCCCCAGATATCCCTTTACATGGAACATTTTTCGAAAATTTTAATTTTCTCAAAAATGGCCCTAACATTTTGATTAAAATACAATATGTTTAAGATATTTCCAAGACAAATGAAATGTATATCTCGAGTTTTCTGGGAATGTCTCCAAAAGTATTCTTCATTGTGAACGACTTTTGCATAACTGGTAAACCATAAGAGATAGACAAAATTTTACTGCACAAAAACTGTAGATCGCGTTAAAATACACAATTTATGTCATATACATTTTTGTTGTTGAGTGATCCATTTTCGAGATATTGCTTGTTATTCACTTAAATTTTCCAACACGTATACTTTTTCTCAAATGGGAACTCGTTATTCAATTTTTTTTGTCCTGGTAATGCAAAGAGAATGGAATACTCTACATAGCAACCGGCTCTTAAAATTTTTGACTATCGCTTAAAGCCTACCAATTCCCCTTGCATCTACAAGAAAATTAGCAATAAGTTTAACATCTCGATTAACATGAAGCATATGGAGAATAAGCGTTTGTAAAAATAGTTTGTACAAGAGTAGAGAAAGTCATATGAGTGTAACACATAATATTTTTTTAAATTATAGTGTATATAATTCTACAAATTCTGAGCATTTTATGTTTGTTAGTGAGACTCTGACGCGAGTTAAAGATTGTTCAGTCACGCCAGGATATTAACTCTGGCACATTGTCTTAAACGGAACATTTTCATTTTCCTAACACCAGACTGCGTGCTCAAGATTATTGCTTGTGATCGCGAACTCCGCTTTCATCCTAAACTTTTACTTAATTCACACTCGTCAAAAGAGTTTTGTGAAGCAAATTCCGTGACCGACAGCATTAACCAGAAGGAGCGCTGTTCTTTATTGTTCACCCCATGCAGATCCTCATCCATCTCTCGGCACTTACCATTCTTCTTCCAGCACACACGCAACCTCTCACGTCATATTAAAGAGAAATGGCGAAATCGATAACGTGGGAAAGATACACCTCGTACCTTACATACCAGCGTTCCCTCCTAATCGCCTCCCATATCGAATCTGAATGTAACTGCAGGACGGAGTTTAGGTGCTTCAAACCGTTCAATCTTGCAAAATTGAACTTATTAAAACCTGCAATGCACATACGATTTTATTGTCCAATTCGCTTTGCGGAGTAATTTCGTTTCTGAGAGATCATTTCGGCTTTCATGTTTATTACTGTCATTCAAATATATGGCTTTAGATACATTTGAAGAAGGTATTAACACTAAAAAAAAAACTCACATGACTTATTCTCCATCTACTTATGTTAATCGAAATAAACATTTGCAGAAACCATCTTATTGGTAATTATATTGTCGGTGCATGGGGAATATGGTAAGCTTTAAGCGATAGTCAAATGTTTTAAGAGCTGGTTGCTATGTGGAGCATTCCATTCTCTTTGCATGTCCAGAACATAAAAAAAAACGAATAACGAATTTACATTTGAGAAAAGGTATAAGTATAACAAATCCAAAAAAATAACAAGGAATATCTCGGAAATGGTTAACTCTACATAAAAAATATGTAGGACAAATTGTGTGATTTCACGAGATCTACTATTTTTGTACGAAGGCTGTCCAGAAAGTAACCTCCGTTTTTAAATAAACATGAAATCGGTATACATTGTTACATTTGTTTCTACCTAGCCCATCTGAAAAACTCCTGAAAAATCCTTATGATAGTAATTCACCCTAACCGAGATTCAAACTCGAGACCTGTTGAATGTGAAGCAGACATGCTCCGCCCAACTACATAGACGGACTTTAAATAAATTGTGTGTTTTATAAGAGTCCTACATTTTTGTACAGTCATTTTTCATCTATCCCTTAACGTTTACCAGTTATACAAAGATTCTACAAAATTCCTTCTGAATGAAGGTGACTTCACAGACTATTCACAGTAAATTAAATATATGCATTTTCTTTGTCATGTAAATATATCTAATATATGCTATTTTAATCAAAATCGTTACAGCCGTTTTTTAGAAAATAAAAAAATAGGAAAATGTTCCGTGTAAAGGGTAGTTAGGGGTGAAATTTTCTTGAAAATCCTCGTGCCCATCTTTGGAACATACTGAACCTAAATACCAAGTTTCTTATTTATCCCGCCATTTTTTTCAAGTTATGCTGTTCACAAACACAGACACACACACAGCCCACCCGCCCCCAATCTCATGCGCGCGCGTGTAACTCTTTTCTAAAACTTTTTTTTTTATTCAGGTTAGATGAAAATATGTATCTCGGGAGAAATTTTAATATCAAATTTTGGGAATACATTCCTTCCTCTAATTACTAGAGATAAGTATTAGATATACTAGAAAGCATAGCTTTTTTGAAAGTTCAAATCAATGTTAACGGTACAACCATTTTGTTTGATACAAATGGGATGTTATGACAAATCTACATTTTTTGTGTAGTAAGATTTTGTTTGTTACTCGTTACAAATGATATAAAAGTCGATCAGAATGAAAAGCATATCAATGGAAAATTTTTAAACACTTTTTATGTAAAGGTTAGTTTAAATCGGGGATTTTATTGAAAATATTCGATCGAATCCTTAGAAGACGCTGAGGCAAGGTCCTCAAAACAGGTATCTTGGGTGAAAAATGGATGAGGATTTTTTGGTTGGAATAAAATACTTCCTCTAGTTTTTATAACTAAAAATAAAGGTACGGAGGGGCAGAGCACCGCGAATAGACCGCAATGGTTCTTTTTGCTTCTACCATGACCACTAGGAGAGAGCGATGGGTGTACAGACCCGAAGGTTGACTAGATCCGGATGACTAGAAGCGGGGTCCCTAACATTTCCGGATCAAACGCATCCGACGACGCCAGCCGCCGGAAATTCCCGACTCGGAGGCCGGTCCTAACTGAGCAGACCCACAACTACGCCAGGAAGGAAAGCTCTATAACTTGTCGCTACGCATAGGTTCGTCCTGTTCTGGTGTCACGCTGTCACCAAGTTGCTTATAAGTAATAACATGATGTAAATATTCATTTGTTATAAATTTCAGTCTTGAAGAATATTACACTATTACACTATGAAGAATATTTTTCTCTGTCACATTTTAGAGCCTTTATAGACCTTTTTGGGAAAAAAAAACTCTAAAGAAAACGAGATTTTTCAGTATAAGTCTGATATTTAGTGTGTGTACGCTTATCATACAGTAAGTAATAAAACTATAGGATAGAACGCATCAATATTCTTTTCTTAGCTAGAATGAACTAGTGTGCTGATACCTGCCAAGTTTGAATTATCTTTCATTAATAAAATTAGCATTACAGTTTTTTAAGTTAAATATTCTCGGAAAATTATATATATATATATATATATATATATATATATGTAGTTGAAAAGTCAGCCAGCGATAAAATTGTTTGCTATTGGGTTTATAACGGGGACCAAGCAAGAGAAAATGTTGAGGAGGGTTGGAGACAGTTTTTAAAACAAGCCTGAATCCTGCAATTTCTTGCAATCATTGTGTACAACAAACAAAACATATGCATCTATCCAGCTAACAGACAGAAGTGAGTAAAGTTAACATCAGTAGTAAGGAATTGGGATTGTTTATAATGGGAAGTGTTATGTAGATTATTTAATTTAACACTTTACGTAAATATTTATGGTTATGGAGGGAGAAGCTAGGAATTCACGTAATGTTGGGAAACGAAGGAGAGTTATAATGAATGTGCTAGATTATTAAACTGTTTAAATAAAATGAGTGTTAGTAAGGCAGCAAAAGAAACAGCTAAAGCTATCAGGGTGTTCAGAAGCAATAGTTTAAGGAATGAAAAGACCTCTAAGAACCAATAAAAAACAATGCGATAAAGGATAGGGGAAATAAAAACCGCTAAACTGACGCAATGTAATGGAGTAGCGCAAGCTGAGTTGCTGTTTGAAAACATTCCACCCACGTTGAATATAATTTTATCAAGAGTAAACTTTGATCATACCCTACCAAATTATAATTTTTATCGTTTTATATGTCTATATTTCTTTGATCACACATCTTTATGCCTGCAAAATAGTATTTTGAAGTACTAAAAATACAAAGAGGACACAAAGTACAGGTGAAAATTAAATGTCTTTAAACTGCCTTAAATAGCAGATATTTCACTATTTGGTGATGCATCATTCACAAGATTACATTAAACTAGTACATCGGTCTCAGCCGGGCACCAAATTTTCGAGTGTACTTAAGAGTACATGTGGCAACAGTGCATGAGACGCGCTATACAAAGCGCACATCACCGCCTAGCCGCAACACTCTCGGTCCTACAGCCGAAACAGATGACACTGAAGGAGATGATGGAAATGAGGACAGGAAACTCCTGGTAGGTGAGGAACCACTTCAGCATTTGCCTGCCGACCCGGGAAAACCACAAAAACCCATGGGACAGAGCGGGATGTTACCGGGATCGAACCCGAGACGTCACGAATGAGAGTTGCACACGTTACCGCGGCGCCAGTTCACTCATTTTTTCTACAAGAAAGTGATAAATGATACAGTCATTAGCTTTTAACTTCCCCTACTACGTAAAGTAAGTACGGGAAGTATTGCATTCCACCCAAAAATTCTATACCATGATTTCACAGGAAATATATGTTTAGAGATGCACTGAATGCATATAAATCATTTTTGGAAACATGTCCGTGTATGTGTGTCTGTGTGCCTGTCTGTGAACAGCATAACTCAGAAACGAACAGTCGGATAGACACCAAACTTGGTATTTAGGTTCAGTATCTTCCAGAGATGCGACACGAAGGTTTTCAAGAAAATCCCCCCACCCCAGATTACCCTTTACATGGAACATTTTTCAAAGATTTTAATTTTCTCAAAAACGGCTATAACGATTTTGATTAAAATACCATATATTTAAGATACTTTCATGAAAAATAAAATGTATATCTCGAATTTTGTGGTTATTTCACCAAAAGTATTCTTCATTGTGAACGACTTTGCATAACTGTGTCGCGGTAATCTCGTGTTATCTTATTTGCTGAGCGCCTGTTACTGTTTTACTGTTTTGAATTTTTAGTTTTTTTGTCCTCCGGCTAGCTATTATCATTCAGTCCAGCAAATCTCTTGAACAGGGTGTGTAAACGGAAAGGAGTTGTTACAAAAAGATAACACTGATAAAAGAATTTGTTTTTACACTTTTATTGCCGTCACAATTAATTAATTTCACATAATTACTCTTGGTACACACCGAACTGAAACTGTTATATTTTCGAATGTAACTATAATCACTTATTTGCCGCACATTATTAATTTGCGTATTTCACGTTTTATAGCTAGCTTTACGACGCGAGAGATTCTATAGAAAACTGAGCGACGTGTAACCCGTGAATGATTCTGTTGAACTGTGCGACGTTTGCCTTGTGAATTATTCTGTAGAACTGCGCGTTACTCGTCTCTGGCACGGAATTTATACTCCCTCACCCCGATATGCCTAAACATTATAACAGAGCTGCTATTGGTTAATAAAACGCGCCAACATTGGCGTCTATTTTTATATCAAATCAAAATTACGAACACATATGCTCTAGGGAAGATATTCCCTCCATTTCTAAAGAAAAGCGCGCTAATCTGACGTCATTTGTTTGTCTCTTATAATTGATAAACAACTCACCCCCTCGTTCATTGTTACCCGCTCCTCTTGTCAGTTTCAGTGAGGCCGTGTAAACTTATTTCCTAACAATGCTTATAAATAACAAACATATCAAATCATTGTCATACAATAATGTTAATTTACACTACAATCACTCTGGCATTCACAGTGTTGTGATATAAAATACTGCCACAACTGGTAAACCTTAAGAGATAGACAAAATGTTACTACACAAAAATGTAGATCGCGTTAAAATATACAATTTATGTCCTACATTTTTTTCTTTTGAGTGAACCATTTTCGAGGTATTGCTTGTTATTCTCTTAAATATTCCAATACTCATACTTTTTCTCAAATTCGTTATTCATTTTTTTGTGCTGGTAATGCAAAGAGAATAGAATACTCCACATAGCAACCACTCTTAAAATATTTGACTAATGCTTAAAGCCTAGCAATTCCTCTTGCATGTACAAGAAAATTAGCAATAAGATTAACATCTCGATTAACATGAAGTATATGGAGAATAAGCGTTTGTAAAAATAGTTTGTACAAGAGTAGAGAAAGTCATGTGAGTGTAACACATCAGAGCCGTTACAAAAAGGATGATATTAGCTGCATTTATTTTTTGGCAACCAGCAGGTACATTGTGGTGATATTCAGCGTGTTTACAACAAGAGGTAAAAGTCGTAAACAAAGGGAGAAAAAGCACAAAACAAAACCAGCAAAGTAATTTATAATGTTGAACCGCTAAAGCCAACTCGCGAATGCATCTAATTATATCAACATAATGAAATTAAACCAGACATAATTGGGGTTTGACCTGGCAGATGTGACAAACACTAATACCATGGTATTACTCAAACACAAAACCAGGTGAGCTTGTGTGACAAGATTTCACTGTGCAATACAAACACAGTGCTTTACTCAAATCCTTTGACGCAAATGAATTTATGGCGCACACAAGAGACTACCGTGTTTTTAATCGCCCAAAAATAACTTCATTAAAATATTTGTTTTCGTAAAGTTTTATCAGAAAAAAATACGCTTATCACCAAGCAAGGTGGCTTCCGCGGCCTAGGTCCTAGGTTCGATCCCCGGCGAGGCCTACTCCGGACAATCGGTTTTTCATGGTTTCTCCGGATCCAGAGGGGATGCCATGGTTGATCTTCTACCACTACCCTCCTGCCCCTCATTTCCTGTGCCCTTCCTCCACCTTTTCACCTGTTTCAGAGTTGTAGGACCGGGCGACGGTATTCGGCAGGTTACGGCTGGGCGGTGGGCCTGCGCTCTGTAAAGGTTCCTTTCTGACGTGTCTAGGGACTGCTCTGCTTGAACCCGCCCTCTGAATGCTTTCGGGCCAGAGCCACTTCGAGGGATCCAATAGAGTGGGATCGGGCGTTCAATCTGGAAACATTAGTGTTCCCGTCTGTGCTTTCGCCCGTCGTCCTCCGGATCTGCTTGCACTTCAAGTCTCTCCCCTTATCCCTTCCTACCGGGCATGAAGGCAGAAACACACGGGATAGGATTCCATGCTGTAGTTTCGGGGGCACCTCCGTTCCTCCGTACCTCTAAATTTATGTTTATTCAGGGGAAGGGGGATACAGAAGGCTGAAGCGATGTTGAAAGTTTTTAAAAACGGGTCACTAAGTCCTGACATTCCTGAAATTCCATTCTCTTTACCTGACGTTAGCAGAAACAAAGGAATGGTGACAAAGAAATAACTATCTGGCAAGGTTACAGGGAGATTAAAATCTCGATCTTGTAGATATTAAATCTGCTAAATTATTTATCTATTAAACTCACCGGGTGGCTTATCCAACGTTTTACAGATAGGTTTTTAAGCTCCAATGACAAATTAACCCATTTTATTTACCGCATCTTTATGAAATTATTGTAGAGTGAACTAAGGATTTTTATAGTGAATCCTCGCCTTTAAACCCTTATAACTATAATTTTGTACAGCCTCGAGTACTCCGAATAACGGATGAAACATCGCCTGATACTCACGCAAAAGGAATGTTTGCCTTCCTTAACCACCCCCCCCCGATAGTCCTCAAAATTCTTAAAATGTTGCCTAGGTGTAGGCGGTGGAAGAGTAGGTTATATTTTAAACTTTTGCACATTATTTTGAGTCCTCCGCCTTTGCCCCTTATAATTGTAATTTCTTATATAACTGCAAACGATGACATTTTAAAGCCTTGTACCTTCCTTTTGGTCCCAAAGGTATTTAATAACAATAGCTACACAATGCAGAAATCCTCATAATATACAACATAAGATTCTGCTCTGCACTCCCAGGCCACCAAGTTAATGTCTTAAGAAATCTGCCCCATAGACAACATTCTCAGTTAATATAAAATAGCATTCTCTCTTTATAAAATTATTTTGTACATCACACTCAGCTGCGACATGGCGCAGCAGAAGCAACGTAGAGTCTCAGAGCTTGCTAAGGCAGGACCCTATTCTTCTCCTCCGGCACCCACCGAGGAGAAACCGACGCAGTCGCCGCAGCCCAGGGCTACTTACGCCTCGATAGCCGCTTCGCCGCCATCCACGGCAGCTTCGCCGCGACTGCCACTACCCTCACCGGTATCCACGCCGCCGTTCCTGGAAGCTTTCCAGCCAGCGCAGACCGAGGCTGTACTTCATGGAAGGTACAGCACTGTCATCGGAGGGGTCCCGAGGGACCTGTCAGTCAGGTTACTCATCAGCGCAGCTCACCAGCAGTGGCCTTCAGCCTTCGCCAGGGGCCAAAGTCGCTCGTCAGGATGGAGTTTGCAGACCCTGGCTCCCACGAAGCGGCCTAGAGGGCGGACCTGCCCTTGTTATGGCGGTGCTAGCCCATCGAGGTCAGCCGAGTGGAACGCCAGGTGCCCAGCAGTTGCTGCTGTGCTTACGGGCACGACGAGACGACCTGCTCAGCACAACCAAGATGGTACTACTGTGGTGCCGCCAGCAGAACCTCATCATGTAAGCAGCACGATCTACGCCGCCGCCGCTACTGTGCAACCTCTGGAGGGTCGAACCACTTCACCGGCCAAGAGCTCTGTCACCTGCATCCTCGCAGGAAGGCACCGCTGAAGCCACCAGTACCAATCTCGCCGTAGACGACCACTCCACATTCGCCGACACCATCACTTCGCCAACGCGATCATCGCAGTCACCGAGGAAATCTCCAGGCGGAGTTCCTGAACATGACGACGAAGCTGACAGCTCTGGAGGAACTCATCAGGGATCTTCAAACGACATCAGCTTCTCAACAGGTTTCTCTGGCTGGACAGTTCGACACCACAACATCCAGACTCAACGCCATCGACGAATCCATCCGGAAATCAACTCTATGTCCCAGAGTGAAGAGAGACTCGGAGAGAGTCGCACGCTTCCTCAGCAGTGCAAGGAGTTCAACCAGCAACAGCAGCAGTATCAGTACCACCCTAAATCCTAACCTCCATCTCCTTTGAAATCCTCGCTACTTCCACTAATGCTGCAGTCAGGTTTCATGGCTGCACCCTAATTACTACCTTTACCCCCCTTCCGCCCATAGGGTGGCAGTCAACAGCTTTCGATCTACTAACGCGGGTGCTATGCGGGACCGCACAACCTTCACGCTATTCCACTTTTTCCCTTACTATCCTTTTTCCTTGCTGTGGATGAGTTTTTAGTGGGTATGCCGATGCTTGGTGAGTCCCACCCTCTCAGTTCCGACTCCCATTGAGGCTTGGGTTAGTTACTAGATCATTTTCTCCTCCACTCCAAAAACTAGTACATCCTGCTAACGAAACCGTTTACATCATAAATGCATAGGAAATAACGTAAACTTTGAGAGTTATTAGAAGGTTCTGGCACACTGGAATTATAATAAACGTTATTCAGATGGTTTGTCTCTGTTTCATTACATAAACATCTGCAGTATTTGATAAATGGCAATTAAAGAAATAGATATAACACAGGATCAATTGCCGCTTTTTAAAACCTTGTCTTCTGTTGAAGTGTTACACCATGACCGTCTATGTACGAGGTGTGATACAAAAATAACGGGAATTTTTGTTTTTTTAAAGAATTCTTATTTAATCGTCAACATCAACTTTGTCACCTTCAAAGTAATCTCCCTCAGATATAGCACATCTGCGCTAGCGCTTTTTAAAATCCTGGAAGCACTTCTGGAACTCACTTTTCGTTATCTCATCAATGGTGGCAAGGCATCGTCCTTTCATGATTCTCTTCAGCCTCGGGAATAGAACGAAGTCACATGGGGCCATGTCCGGCGAATACGGTGGCTAAGGCAGCATAACGGTTTTGTTTTTTGACAAAAAGCCAGGAACAAGCATTGAGGTGTAAGTGGGTGCATTATCGTTATGCAATTTCCACAAGTGATTTTGCCACAATTCTGGTCTTTTCTTCAGCTTGCTTCACTTCCAGGTAGTATTCCTTATTGACCCTATAACTATAAGGCAGGAACTTCTGATGCACTATCTCATTGTAATCGAAGAAAAAAGTGGGAATATTCTTCACATGTGACCGAACTTGTGGAATTGTTTTCGGTCTTGGCTCTTCAGGCAGTTTCCATTGAGGCGATTGGCCCTTAGTTTCGATGTCGTTCCCATACACACATGTTTCGTCACCTGTTATAACCTTCTTTACAATTTCTGGATCGTTTTCGACTTCAGAATTCCTGAGCGATGTCTACGCGACATCGTCTTTTGCTCGAAATTTAAGAATTTCGGAACAAACTTTGCTGCTACACGTTTCATGGCCGAAACATCCAAAAAAATCTGATGTGTTACACTTACACGACTTTCTCTTCTCTTGTACAAACTATTCTTACAAAATTTATTCTCCATCTACTTCATGTTAATCCAGATAAACATTTGCAGACTCTGTCTTATTGCTAATTTTCTTGTAGATGTAAGGGGAATATATATTTAACATATCTCTTAATAGCTGGTTGCTAGGTGCAGCACCATTCCCTTTGCCACAGATTAATACTCTTTGCATATCCAAGACAAACAAATGAATAACGAATTCCCATTTGAGAAAATAAGTATTGAAAAATTTAAGGGAATAACAAGCAATATCTCGAAAATGGTTCACTCAACAAAAAAAATGTATATGACATAAATTGTGTACTTTAACGCGATCTACATTTTTGTGTAGTAAAATTTTGTCTATCTCTTATGGTTTATCAGTTATGCAAAAGTCGTTCACAATGAAGAATACTGTTGGAGACATTCCCAGAAAATTCAAGATATGCATTTTATGTGTCATGAAAATATCTTAAACATATGATATTTCAATCAAAATCGTTAGCCATTTTTGAGAAAATTAACATTTTCGAAAAATGTTCCATGTAAAGGGTAATCTGGGGTGAGGGGATTTTCTTGAAAACCTTCGTGTCGCATCTCTGGAAGATACTGAACCTAAATACCAAGTTTGGTGTTTATCCGACTGTTCATTTCTGAGTTATGCTGTTCACAGACAGACACAGACACACACGGACATGTTTCCAAAAATACTTTTTTGGATTCAGGGGGTCTCAAAACATGTATTTCCGGTGAAATCTCGGTATCGAATTTTTGGCTGGAATGCAATACTTCCCCTACTTACTATACGTAGTAGAGAAAGTAAAAATTCCTTGCTATGAGCTATAGGATATGCTGGCATCATCAGCAAACTCTCTGATGGTGATTCGGCGATTTTGCAGAATCATTTTCTTGAATTCTTCCACATTTTCATCAGTAACAGTGTGCTAGGGCGTCCAGGACGGTCGTCGTCTTTTCGACCCTGTTTGAAGCTTTTATATCACTCGTAAGCCCTTGTGTTACTCATAGTAGATTTGCCAAAAGTCACAGTCAAAATTTCGAATGCGTGCTTCACTTCATTCCGTTTTTCCAAGAATAATTTAATGCAAATTCTTTGATCCATCTTTTTCGAAATTAAAAATTCGCCGAGCACTGGAAAACACGTATAACTTTTTCGACTGTCAACAATAAACTAAATACTCAAAACACCTGAAAATGCTAAAGTACATGAAGAATATATGTACCAACAAGATAAATCAAAAGTTTTTAACAATGTATAAATAAAGCTCGCGAAATTAAAACATTTCCGTTATGTTTGATCACGCCTCGCATATTCCTTTGCAATAAAACGTAATTGGCTTTTGTTTTTATTCTCTGCGGAGATAAGCAACTATTTATATACTGTGGTGTAACGACAGTTATTTTCTACTCCATGGCATTCTCAACCAAAACTCAAGGCCATCTTTGTAAGCATGTTCTTTTATAAATCCAGTGTGTTCGTATTCAAGTACAAGGGCTTGCAAAATCATCCTTCAATAGACAAAATCTCCAAACAGTTGTGTGGTGTAAAGGTTTGTGCTCTCACTTGTCAGTGGGAGACCCGTTAAACATATTTTAAATTATTAAAATTCGACCGAAGGGCATGATTACATTATTTTAAATTTGATTAAATGTATTTAGACTTTTTAAAACATCTGATGGCAGAAAACAGAATATGTAAGGGATCTTAGAACGAAAAAATTCATCACCCTGCGCAGGGTTTGAAGCCATCACTTCAGAAACCAGAGCCTAGCAAAAAAAATCCTTCGGGAGGGAAGTAAAACCGGTGGTTCTCTGTCTTAGATATACGGCACGTAAAAGAACCTCAAGCCTGATAAAGAGTAATTTCACGTCCAATATACAATGAAACGCTAAGAACCATTGCAGTTAAGGTATATCCAAAAATAAAATTTAATTTAATTTTTAAGACAATTTCATTTTTGTTACATCCTATATAATATATATATAGGATGTAACAAAAATGAACGGTACATATTGCAGGACACATTCCTCACACGTAGACGAAGAAATTATGTTTATGAGCATGGGTCTGGAACCGCTTTGTTACCATGTTACAACTCATTAATCATGGGAAACACACACAAACGTTACAATCATGGGGGAACAAGCACTCTTGGTTATGTTCTCATTACCGTAAGTGTCCCTGTTGCCATGCAACTTACGTCATTGCTTGTTCACAGGTAACATCAACTATTCCAGTGAGCATTACAACCTTGGCAAGTACACGCACGGGTTGCCACGTACTAGTAGGGTTGATCACCGACTTGGCTCGTGCAATGCAGAGATGGCAGACGCCCATTTGATGTATGGATTTCGCAGACGGCAATGGCGCTTCCGCTCAACGTTTGTACCTGGGGCGATTTCCAGGACGAAGGTGCCCAACAGGGAAAACCTTTGAAGCCGTTGATCGTCGTCTTGGGACATTTTAGCCTGATACTCGCGACCGGGAGAGGCTCAGAAGGACGAGGACATCGCAATGGGAGGCGGCAATTCTTCAGGCAGTTGACGATGACCCTAGCGTCAGTACAAGACAAGCAGTTGACCACATGACTGTATGGCGAGTGTTACACGAGGTCCGGCTGTATGCATACCATTTACAGTAGGCAGGTTACTAACAGCAGCTGATTTTCCTGCACGGGTATACTTCTGCGAATGGTTTATGCAACAAAGTGTCAACCCTAATTTTAGTGCAACAGTGCTGTTCACAGATGAGGCGTCGTTTTCACGAGATCAGACTATAAATTATCACAATCGGAATGTATTGTCTGACGTCAATCCTTACGCAACTGTTGAAACAAGTCATATCAGCAAAGATTTTCTGTCAAAGTTTGTGCCGGCATTGTTTGTAACTGTTTGTTAGGGCCTCGCGTTCTTCAACCCAGGTTCAACAGACAAAGTTACCATAATTTCGTAGAGAATGCTCTACCTGATCTGTTAGGAGATGTGCCTTTAGGTGTGCGACAAAACATGTACTTCATGCACAATGAAGCACCTCCTCATTTTAGTGTTAATGTTGAAGTGGATTATTTGTTGGTGGTTGGTAGTTGGAAGATGATTCATGTTTATATGCACCACGTATGGAAGCCAATTTGTCGCGGTCACTTCGTGTTATCTTTTGCTGGGCGCCTGTTGTTGTATTACTACTTTGAATTTTGGGTTCATTGTCCTCCGGCTAGCTATTATTTCTCGGTCAAGCAAATCTCTTGAACAGGGTGTGTAAACGGAAAGTATTTGTTACTCACAGATAACACTGATAAAAGAATTTGTTTTTACACTTTTATTACCGTCACAATTAATTAAATTCATATATTGACTCTTGATACACGCCAGACTGAAACTGTTATATTTTCTAATATCACTATAATCACTTATTTACTTCACATTATTAATTCGCGTGTTTCACATTTATAACAAACTTTAAGACGCGAGAGATTCTGTAGAATTTCGTAACGTGTACTTTATGTATGCTTCCGTTGAACTACCGACGTGTAACTCACGAATACTTATGTTGAACTGATCGACGCATTACACGCGAATGCTTCTGTTGGACTGACGAAATCTACCTCTGACTTTAGCTTTTTATACTCCCACACCCCGATATGCCTAACGATTATAACAGAACTGCTATTGGTTAATAAAACGCGCCAACATTAGCGTATATTTTTATATCCAATCAAAAATTACGAAAACATATGCTCTAGGGAAAATATTCGCGCTATTTCTAAGAAAAGCGCGCCAATCTGACGTCATTTGTTTGTCTCTTCTAATTAATATTCAACTCACCCCCTCGCACATTGTTATCCGCTCCTATTGTCAGTTTCAGTGAGGCCGTGTAAACTTATTTCCTAACAATGCTTATAATTAACAAACATCTCAAATCAATGTCATACAATAATGCTTATTTACACTACAATCACTCTGGCATTTACATTATTGTGATACAAATACAAATTACTGCCACAATGTCCGTCGGCTTCTAAATAACGGATGCGGTGACAGATGGATATATAGAGGTGGACCATTTGCGTAGCCTCCACGCTCCCCGGACCTAAGCCCACTGTACTTTTATTTGTGGGGGCATTTGAAAGCTCTTGTATATCGAACTCCAGTACCAGATGTTCAGAGTCTCAGGCCCGTATTATGGAAGGCTGCGAAAGCATACGCAATACTCCAGGGATACATCAGCGCATCCGGGTTTCACTACGACGGAGGGTTGATGTATGTATTCGCGCTCACGGAGGGCATACCTATTGAACATCTCCTGTGAGAAAGAGTTGCATGTGGTATGCTGGTACGTTCTATCCTTGTGTGTTTCCCATGGTTAATGAGTTGGAGAATATGAGTTGTAACATGGTAACAAAGCGTTTCTAGACCCATGTTCATATAACACAATTTCTTTGTCTATGTGTGAGGAATGTGTCCTGCAATTTGTGCCTATATATATGGTATTTTAGGTGAATATATGAAATGCGTTTTGGAGAAACTCAAGACTAACGTTCTTGTTTTTTATTTGCGTAAACTGTAGTTTTATATGGAAACTTCTTGAAAAACTTCGTGTCACATCTTTAGAAGATGCAGAACTTCAATAGAAACTTTAGTAATTTTTTATTCCTGTCCACCGCAAACAACGAATTTGGATTTTTCGTGGTTCTCCCTGGTCGATAGGCGAATGTTTGTGTAATTTCTTATTTACCATAATTTCTTTCCATATTTTCTCTTTGATTCCGTTTCCTTCTCATGTTTCAGGTGTGGTTGTATGTTTTGTGGTGTATGGAGGTGCCCGACAGATGGCGCGGTTACTTGCCCAAAGTAGAAGTATTTCTCGTGAAAACCAAACGGCTGCTTGTTTGAATGAGTCGTTCATTGCCCTCTCTGGGTAGCTCCAGAAGTGGGACGGCTATTCGAGCTAGGAACTGTCAGGAGATTTTAGTGCGCTTCTGTGGCCTGTAGCCTACTGTGCTTCCTTCACTTCATCCCTTCCTTCTGAGAGGCCTTAACCGCAATAGATGTCAAATACGTTGCAGTATGCGAAGTGTTCCCCTCTGCTGTATACCCAATTCCCTATGTTTGGTATTTAAGCAAATTTTCGCTTTTGAGTTGTGTTGTTCACGCACATACACTTTTCAAAAGTGCCTTTTTGGGATGAAGCGCCACGAAACGTTGCCTATTTCCTATGAAATTTCCGATTAGAATACAGATTCACCAGTATCCGTGTCTTCAACGCTCGGTACAAGCAACATTCGCAGAAGTTTACGTCAGAAGCAACACAGCCCCCTACTCTTGTTTCTACTCATCCACTCTGAGCCCTGCTAGAAATATTTTTGCTTCCATACTTGCTTCTTCCAACCCCTCCGCCGTTAATGGAAAAAAATGGGGCAACTTTGGTGAAACACATTATCGGAAGGGGAAAGAGATCGTGTATCGCAGTGGTGGTCTTTAATTTCTCGGCACACCAAGCCGTCCATAAACAATCTAATGGGTCTCGGCCTGCTCTATATTTCTTGTATCATACGCACGTTCATTAGTGGCCGGCCTTGGATTGGAAACGTATGCAGAAAAAGCTCTTCCCAAAGACAAAACACGTTTCTTGTCCTTCACCTCTGTTATCGTATATCATCCCTTGCTATGGCTACATCTTGTTTCCCTGATAAACGCTGCTTCCAAGAGAAGACGTGGGGAGAGACGCAATATCTCCCGCTAAGCGCATCGTGTTACAGAAATACTAACAACAAGCTTCTCATGGCGGGATTATGTGTTCTAACAAATATAGAACTCTCTGTAAAAAGTTTCAGCCCAACATATAATTGTGTTTTGAGATATTAAGGACACAAATCTGTGAGAAAGGACCAAAAATTGACGATAAATTTAACTAATGCACAAAGATTGAAATAGTTTCCTAACATATTAAGAATATTATTTACAAACCAAATTTAAAGGCCAAAATTTCCTTAAGGTAAAGTTTTAGTAATTGTAGTAAAGCTTTGTGCCCAAGATCCTTATGCAGTGCACTTTTAATTAAGCTGTTGGTTCTTATTAATAATAAATTTTAGTTGTTGGCTTGGAAAAATGCCTTTAATTTATTAAATTGGGTTTAAGTTGTGGACGCTATTTAACTACTATAGTCCTTAGCGTCCCATTTTATATTGGACGTAAAAAATCGATAATTTTGCTTAGACGCCACTTTATAAGGCTTCCTTCGGAAGGGAAGTAAAGCCGGTGGTCCTGTGTCGTAGATTTACGGCACGTAAAAGAACCTCAAGTCTGTTAAAGAGGCCTCTGAGCAAAATTACCGGTCCTTCACGCCCAATATAGAATGCGACGCTAAGGACCACAGCAGTTAAAGAGCGTCCATTAAATAAAACTCAATTTAATTTTGACGTTACATTACGTGCCGTAAATCTACGACACGGGGCCACTGGCTTTACTTCCCTTCCGAAGGAAGCCATGCTAAGGATTTTTACGCCCGAAAAACTCCATCGTCTTCCGCCTACACCAGGAGAACGTCCCTTAAATTCATGGCATGCATAACCCTAAATAATGCTGAATATACGAAAATCTGCTGCATAGGACTGCTTACTATACACCTTTAGAGGACAATAGCAAGTTTCACTGCTCTAAGTTACACTATTTGTGGAAAAAATGTCATTTTCTAGAAAACGGTGCGGAAGGTTAACTTTTGTTTTTAAGTTTCGTAATTGATGTAAATTCATGTCGAGTAGCATTCAGTAATATAAAGCAAACAGCGCAACATAAAATAATGACCGTAGCCTTAGCCTGAAAATATATTCACACAGAAATACCACACTCCTATCTGACATTCAAGATAGGAGGTTCAATTATTATATTTATTGTGTTCCAATTTATTTATTCTAATAGGTATGTGGCAGAGTTACACCTTTAGTTATATTTTAGTTGTATACCTTTAACACCCGATTTTCTCGCATCAATAATTTATGGATATTTTAGTCTCAGAAGGAGTGGAGTGTGGCAAGACCCACTAGGTGCTCCAACTCGATTGTGGATTAGGATGTGGTGGGCCCAGGTTAAATAATCGGTGGTACGGCAAATCTGGATGATGACGGGGCAGGTAGTCATCCAGTGTGATACCTGTTTTTGCAAATTTATTAAACATATTACTGTACTAACCACAAGTAATATGGCATTTGGGAGTTCCTTGTAATAAGCCATTTACGATTTTAAAAAGAATTTACATATATAATATTTAAATAAACATTAAAATTACAAAGCTTATTTTTAAACGTGAGGCGAAGGACACCGGAAAAGTAAATGTGGGGCGAAGGCCACCGGAAAGTTATCTCCCACAAAATTGGCATACATACGTCTGTAGTGTAAAACAGCTTCAAATTGGTATACCATACGTGATGCAACAACTACAACAATTAAACTACTGCAAGATTGGCTCCCATATGTGGGCTACGACACAAGCAAAGGTTATTCCCCAGAGTCTAGAAATATGAATGAGAGCGTGGATGTGTTTGTGAACTAATGAATAAAACCCAAATTTCACCAGAAATCCAACGACAAGCGAATACGAGTTAACAGCGCTACCTATACGCAATAATATGCTCCAATGGAAAGGTCGCCGATAAAACCATTTTAGTTAAAGGGTGGTATAAATGCAACTTAAAAAGATTCTCTAGCTACTCTAAGATTTTCTATAGATTACATTCCAATCTGATTCACAGATGCCAATACGGAATGAATTATTTGTCTGCACCCCACAGATTCTACTCAAGTCCAAAGTGGTTTGCAACTCTCAAGATGGCTGAGATAAAAGGCCATCTTGCGGGAACGAGTAATCAGATGGGAGTCCATCAACTGGTGGCGCTTGAAGAGTCTCAGGCAAGTTGAGAACAAAGGAAACAAGCAAGAAAAGAAAGGCTACTTCATGGATATCACAACAAAGTTGAAGAGCATGTCATCAACACGAAGAAGAGTGTTTTCGAGCCATTTGTTAAACTGTCAGACCACGCCTCCTCCCCCTGAATTATAAATATCGTCTGCCCATGCCCTTCGTATTAGCAGAAACTCCTAAGTGAATACCTGCAGGTAATTCGATATACAAGAGTGCCACGCCTCTAGCGGCGGAAACTATAAGTTTCTCTGTCTTAGATGTAATATTGAGTTATAGCTCAAACTATAACTTCTCCTGAATTCCTCAACTATGCCTACAAAAATCTGATGTGTTGCACTCTCAAGATTTTCTATACTCTAGTACAAAAAACTTTTACAAACGCTTATTTTCCATCTACTTCTTATTGCTAATTTTCTTGTAGGTGCAAATGGATGTTGGAAGGCTTTAAGCGAAAGTCAAATGTTTTAAGAGTTGGTTGCTATGTGGAGCATTCCATTCTCTTTGTATGTCCAGGACATAAAAACACGAATAACGAATTCCCATTTGTGAATAAGTATAAGTATTGGAAAATTGAAACAAATAACAAGAAATATCTCGGAAATGGTTCATTCGGCAAAAAAACAACGTATGAGACAAATTATGTGTTTTAACCAGATATATATTTTTGGTGTAGTAAAATTTTATCTATCTCTTACGGTTTTCCAGTCTTGCAAAAGTCATTCATAATGAAGAGGACTTTTGGGGACATTCCCAGAAAATTCATGATATACATTTAATTTTCCATGAAAATATCTTAAACGTGTGATATTTTAATCAAAATTGGTTAAGCTATTTTTGAGCAAATAAAAATTTAAAAAAAACGTTCTTTTAAAGAGTAGTCTGGAGAAGAGGATTTTCTCGAAAATGTTCGTGTCGCATACTTGAAATATACTGAACCTAAATACCAACTTTGGTACTTAGGCAACTGTTCGTTTCTGAGTTATGCTGTTCATAGACACACACACACATAGACATTTTTCTAAAAATGCTTTTCTTTTTGATTCAGGGAGCTTCAAAACATGTATTTCCGGTGAAATCTCGGTATCAAATTTTTGGGTGGAATACAGTACGTAGTAGAGAAAGTGAAAATTTATTCTTCTATCTGCGTCTTGTTGTTCGAAATTAACTTTCATTATAGCTTTTCACTATTTTATTATATTTATTATTCGATATATAAACTATTCTTACTAAAGCTTATTTTCAATCTGCTATATTTTAATTCAAATAAACCTTTACAGAAACAGCCACATTACACATTTCGTTATAGATACAAAGAGAACTGATAGTCAAATCTTTCACAACTGGACGCCATATGTTGGCCTTAAAATTCCATATTGTTTCCATGACATCGCGAGAAACAACTGAATGTTGAAAGGAGTTTAAAAGAATGACCAAGTAGTGAAGAATTCGAATCTTTAATAACGGATCTCTCAGTTTGGCTTATACCACAAAAACACTTATTCGGTATAAAGTGTTTGCTTTAAAGATAACTACATTTTTTGTGTAGTACGTTTTCGTCTATCGCTTAACGTTTACCAGTCATACAACATTATACAAAATGTCTTCCAAATGAAGGGACTTCAGAGGCTATTCCTAGAAAATGCAAAATATATATTTTATTTTGCATGTAAATAAAATGTATATCTTGCATTATACATTAATAAAAATCTTTAGACATTTGTTTTAGAAACTCAAAAATTTACTTAGATCATTTTTCGAAAGGATAGTAGCGGTAGGGTATTTTTAAAAATATTTGTGTGGCATGATTCGAAGATACTGTACTCAAATGCCAAGCTTGGTATTTATCCGAGTTTTTGTTTCTGGGTTATGCTGTTCGCGAGCACCCATACACACGCGGATCTTTTTCTAAAAATCTGATGTGTTACACTCACATGACTTTCCGTACTCTTGTACAAACTATTTTTACAAACGCTTATTCTCCATCTACTTTATGTTAATCGAGATAAACATTTGCAGACTCTATCTTATTGCTAATTTTCTTGTAGATATAAGGGGAATATATATTTGCAAGGGCAATATAGAAAAACAGTAGCCTTTAAGCACATACATATCTCTTAATAGCTGGTTGCTAGGTGCAGCACCATTCCCTTTGCCACAGATTATAAGTCTTTGCATATCCAAGACAAAAAAATGAATAACGAATTCCCATTTGAGAAAATAAGTATTGAAACATTTAAGGGAATAACAAGCAATATCTCGAAAATGGTTCACTCAACAACAAAAATGTATATGACACAAATTGTGCATTTTAACGCGATCTACATTTTTTGTGCAGTAAAATCTCTCTCTTACGGTTTACCAGTTTACCAAAAGTCGTTCACAATGAAGACTTCTTTGGAGAAATTCCCAGAAAATTCAAGATATATATTTTATTTGTCATGAAAATATCTTAAACATATGATATTTTAATCAAAATCGTTAGAGCCATTTTTGAGAAAATTAAAATTTTCGAAAAATGTTCCATGTAAAGGGTACTCTGGTGTGGAGGGATTTTCTTGAAACCATTCGTGTCGCATCTCTGAAAGATACTGAACCTAGATACCAAGTTGGGTGTTTATTCGACTGTTCGTTGCTGAGTTATGCTGTTCACAGACAGACACACGCAGACACACACACGGACATGTTTCCAAAAAAATTTTTTTTTGGGATTCATGGGATCTCAAAACATATATTTCTGGTGAAATCTCTGTATCGAATTTTTGGGTGGAATACAATACTTCCCATACTTGCTATACGTAGTAGAGAAAATAAAAATGCTTTCTTTGGATTCTGGAGCCTCAAAACATGCATTTCCGGTGAAATCCCGAAACCGAATTTTTGAGTGGAATGAAATACCTTCTTTACCTACTATGTAGTGGTAGAGAAAGTAAAAATAGCAGACATAAGTCTTTGAAAATTAAAACCAATAACAAAAAATATTTCGGAAATGGTTGTAACCAAAATGGATTTCATAAATTGTGGGCCATAACGAGATCTATATTGTTTCCCATTTTATCATTCAGATATATTAAGCATATATTATTCTGACGTAGCGTCTCTGTATAAACGCGTTCGCCAAGGACTGCAGGGAAGAGGGTTGGTAGAGGGATGATGCAACAATGCTTGCGACTCTGGTTCCAAATTCAGTTTAATTATCTACAGTACTAGTTCTACTCTACAACAGACATGTCAGCGAAAGATTAGGCCGCTAACAGACAGGGTTACCTGAGGTGCGACAGAGGTAGGACGTTTCATGTTTCGGAGTTCTTGATGCTTAGCTGAAGGTTAGAATTAAAGTCTAAAGGATCAACTGTCACAGGTTCCTATTACCACGTATCTACTAGAGGCATCTACGTCAAAACTTCCTAACTTTAAATACCCATAAATATGCTGAATGTGTGCTTCTTTCAGCACTGACGTAAGCGGTATAAGTATGCTTTGCATATTACACACACGTGTCGGTATCTGCGTGAATATTCGGTAAAACATTCTCCTTAAAAATACGTGGTATTTCCATGCTTAGATAAGCATTCGGGAAATGACTTGCCAGAATTTCTAAAGCTATTTTCATTGTTCCTCTTAAACAAATTTTGTTCAGAACATCCCTAGTCTTTAAAAAATAATTTTATCACAATCGCATAGAAATATAGTCGCCACAGTATTTTAATAAAAATCTTTTCAGCCATTTTTTATAAAATAAACAATTTGGAAAGGTTTTGTATATAAAGGTTAGCTTGGAGTGCGTGAATTTTCCTGAAAATGTTCGTGTCGCATTTTTGGAAGCTTAAAGTGCTAGTTACCTCAGCTTTCTATTTTTAGTTATACTGTTCGCAGAAACATACACCTGGATTTTCTTTTCTAAACATGTTTTTTGGGGGAATTCCGAGAACATCAATTCGGTGAAATCAAAGTATCAAAGCTTTGGATGCAATGCAATACTTCCTGTGTCTGTTAGGTACGCGGTTGAGAAACTAAAAATGTACTTCGTGCATTTTCTGAAATTTTACACTCCTAGATTGGACACAATTCGTATATGACGCTATATTGAAGGTGCTAAGCTGCTGAATTGACGTCATAAATCTTTCAATTTTTTTTTACTTTTATATTTCTGGTATAAACTACCTATAGATACCAAATGGCTGTGATAATTGAGATAAATTTTATAGAAATACCTTCATCACATAGGGTTACAGAAGACTGAAGCGATATTCAAACCTTTAAAACGCGGGTCGTTATATTATACTGGCTTTGAAATACCATGCCCTTTGCATCACATCGCGAGAAACAAAAGAATGATGAATTGGAATCTTCTGAGGATCCTTATTCCACCAAGAGATAGCAGGAGGCACCCAGCAGGGCGTGTCAGTTACATCCGATGTTAGGATGGCGACAGACCTACAGGTTTTATCGTCGGCCTTGGGGATACTCCTCTTGAGCTAGTCATAGATGAAGGCTTGGATACGAGGAAAATTAAAATCGCCCAACAATAGAGGGCATTTCAAACATGGATCTTTGGAACGATCCGTCTTTAAAATTGTGTAATATAAATTATACCTCGGAAATAGCTAAAATTAGGAATTATTTTTACTTTCTCTACTTCGTGCAAAAAAGGTAAAGAAGGTATTGCATTCCAGACAAAAATTCGATTCCGAAATTTCATCGGAAATACATGTTTTTATGTCCCCTGAATCCAAAAAAGAAGCATTTTTAGTTAAAGGTCCTGTGTGTGTCTGTGAACAGCATAACACAAAAAAAGAACAGTCGTACCACATTTGATAATTAGGTTCAGTACCTTCCAAAGATGCAACACGAAGATTTTCAAGAAAAAAAGACCCTACGATAAAATCTCGATATCTTATGCTTGAGTTGACAACAGCATTTCTTTAGGGACTACCACCGCCCTGAAATTGAAACCCCTAAAACTTTCTCTCCTCCGCCAATACTTAATTTTGCAAGAACATGAAATATAGAATGAGCAAAATTTCAGTAAATGAACAAAAACTACATGTAAAATATATGCTTACTTTTGTCACACATGCTGAAATTCTTCCTGGTACCGCAATCTACACGTATTAAAGCAAAGAACACAAATTCCTAGGCCATATTTTACGCTTCATAACATCAACTATAAACAAAGATCAGAAATATATACCGCAACCACAGAACGCGAATACGATAAACACTTTACAAGAGAGAAATAATTTTTACAACTTTTGTTTCTACTAATGAATGCTCGTGCCCTGATTACTAGAGATCACGCTATACATTTTCTTGCAGCCCAGTGAAGGGGGACTATGATCATGATGAAGGATAGACACACAGATAAGCTCAGGTCTATCATAGCACTGTATACCATTTACTAGAGGTCACTAGTGGTGCTATACATTTTGTTGCAGCCCAGTGAAGGGGGACTATGATCATGATGAAGGATAGACACACAGATAAGCTCAGGTCTATCATAGCACTGTATACCATTTACTAGAGGTCACTAGTGGTGCTATACATTTTGTTGCAGCCCAGTGAAGGGGGACTATGATCATGATGAAGGATAGACACACAGATAAGCTCTGGTCTATCATAGCACGGTATACCATTTACTAGAGGTCACTAGTGGTGCTATACATTTTGTTGCAGCCCAGTGAAGGGGGACTATGATCATGATGAAGGATAGACACACAGATAAGCTCTGGTCTATCATAGCACGGTATACCATTTACTAGAGATCACTAATGGTGCTATACATTTTGTTTCAGCCCAGTGAAGGGGGACCATGATCATGATGAAGGATAGACACACAGATAAGCTCAGGTCTATCATAGCACTGTATACCATTTACTAGAGGTCACTAGTGGTGCTATACATTTTGTTGCAGCCCAGTGAAGGGGGACTATGATCATGATGAAGGATAGACACACAGATAAGCTCTGGTCTATCATAGCACGGTATACCATTTACTAGAGATCACTAATGGTGCTATACATTTTGTTGCAGCCCAGTGAAGGGGGACCATGATCATGATGAAGGATAGACACACAGATAAGCTCTGGTCTATCATAGCACGGTATACCATTTACTAGAGATCACTAATGGTGCTATACATTTTGTTGCAGCCCAGTGAAGGGGGACTATGATCATGATGAAGGATAGACACACAGATAAGCTCAGGTCTATCATAGCACTGTATACCATTTACTAGAGGTCACTAGTGGTGCTATACATTTTGTTGCAGCCCAGTGAAGGGGGACTATGATCATGATGAAGGATAGACACACAGATAAGCTCTGGTCTATCATAGCACTGTATACCATTTACTAGAGGTCACTAGTGGTGCTATACATTTTGTTGCAGCCCAGTGAAGGGGGACTATGATCATGATGAAGGATAGACACACAGATAAGCTCTGGTCTATCATAGCACTGTATACCATTTACTAGAGGTCACTAGTGGTGCTATACATTTTGTTGCAGCCCAGTGAAGGGGACTATGATCATGATGAAGGATAGACACACAGATAAGCTCTGGTCTATCATAGCACGGTATACCATTTACTAGAGATCACTAATGGTGCTATACATTTTGTTTCAGCCCAGTGAAGGGGGACTATGATCATGATGAAGGATAGACACACAGATAAGCTCTGGTCTATCATAGCACGGTATACCATTTACTAGAGATCACTAATGGTGCTATACATTTTGTTGCAGCCCAGTGAAGGGGGACCATGATCATGATGAAGGATAGACACACAGATAAGCTCTGGTCTATCATAGCACGGTATACCATTTAATAGAGGTCACTAGTGGTGCTATACATTTTGTTGCAGCCCAGTGAAGGGGGAACATGATCATGATGAAGGATAGACACACAGATAAGCTCTGGTCTATCATAGCACTGTATACCATTTACTAGAGGTCACTAGTGGTGCTATACATTTTGTTGCAGCCCAGTGAAGGGGGACTATGATCATGATGAAGGATAGACACACAGATAAGCTCTGGTCTATCATAGCACTGTATACCATTTACTAGAGGTCACTAGTGGTGCTATACATTTTGTTGCAGCCCAGTGAAGGGGGACCATGATCATGATGAAGGATAGACACACAGATAAGCTCTGGTCTATCATAGCACTGTATACCATTTACTAGAGGTCACTAGTGGTGCTATACATTTTGTTGCAGCCCAGTGAAGGGGGACCATGATCATGATGAAGGATAGACACACAGATAAGCTCAGCTCCATCATAGCACTGTATACCATTTACTAGAGGTCAGTAGTGGTGCTATACATTTTGTTGCAGCCCAGTGAAGGGGGACTATGATCATGATGAAGGATAGACACACAGATAAGCTCTGGTCTATCATAGCACTGTATACCATTTACTAGAGGTCACTAGTGGTGCTATACATTTTGTTGCAGCCCAGTGAAGGGGGACCATGATCATGATGAAGGATAGACACACAGATAAGCTCTGGTCTATCATAGCACTGTATACCATTTACTAGAGGTCACTAGTGGTGCTATACATTTTGTTGCAGCCCAGTGAAGGGGGACCATGATCATGATGAAGGATAGACACACAGATAAGCTCAGCTCCATCATAGCACTGTATACCATTTACTAGAGGTCACTAGTGGTTCTATACATTTTGTTGCAGCCCAGTGAAGGGGGACTATGATCATGATGAAGGATAGACACACAGATAAGCTCTGGTCTATCATAGCACTGTATACCATTTACTAGAGGTCACTAGTGGTGCTATATATTTTGTTTCAGCCCAGTGAAGGGGGACTATGATCATGATGAAGGATAGACACACAGATAAGCTCTGGTCTATCATAGCACGGTATACCATTTACTAGAGGTCACTAGTGGTGCTATACATTTTGTTGCAACCCAGTGAAGGGGGACTATGATCATGATGAAGGATAGACACACAGATAAGCTCAGGTCTATCATAGCACGGTATACCATTTACTAGAGATCACTAATGGTGCTATACATTTTGTTTCAGCCCAGTGAAGGGGGGCCATGATCATGATGAAGGATAGACACACAGATAAGCTCAGGTCTATCATAGCACTGTATACCATTTACTAGAGGTCACTAGTGGTGCTATACATTTTGTTGCAGCCCAGTGAAGTGGGACCATGATCATGATGAAGGATAGACACACAGATAAGCTCTGGTCTATCATAGCACTGTATACCATTTACTAGAGGTCACTAGTGGTGCTATACATTTTGTTGCAGCCCAGTGAATGGGGACCATGATCATGATGAAGGATGGACACACAGATAAGCTCTGGTCTATCATAGCACTGTATACCATTTACTAGAGGTCACTAGTGGTGCTATACATTTTGTTGCAGCCCAGTGAAGGGGGACCATGATCATGATGAAGGATAGACACACAGATAAGCTCTGGTCTATCATAGCACTGTATACCATTTACTAGAGGTCACTAGTGGTGCTATACATTTTGTTGCAGCCCAGTGAAGGGGGACCATGATCATGATGAAGGATAGACACACAGATAAGCTCTGGTCTATCATAGCACTGTATACCATTTACTAGAGGTCACTAGTGGTGCTATACATCTTGTTGCAGCCCAGTGAAGGGGGACCATGATCATGATAAAGGATAGACACACAGATAAGCTCTGGTCTATCATAGCACTGTATACCATTTACTAGAGGTCACTAGTGGTGCTATACATTTTGTTGCAGCCCAGTGAAGGGGGACCATGATCATGATGAAGGATAGACACACAGATAAGCTCTGGTCTATCATAGCACTGTATACCATTTACTAGAGGTCACTAATGGTGCTATACATTTTGTTGCAGCCCAGTGAAGGGGGACTATGATCATGATGAAGGATAGACACACAGATAAGCTCTGGTGTATCATAGCACTGTATACCATTTACTAGAGGTCACTAGTTTTGCTATACATTTTGTTGCAGCCCAGTGAAGGGGGACCATGATCATGATGAAGGATAGACACACAGATAAGCTCTGGTCTATCATAGCACTGTATACCATTTACTAGAGGTCACTAGTGGTGCTATACATTTTGTTGCAGCCCAGTGAAGGGGGACCATGATCATGATGAAGGATAGACACACAGATAAGCTCTGGTCTATCATAGCACTGTATACCATTTACTAGAGGTCACTAGTGGTGCTATACATTTTGTTGCAGCCCAGTGAAGGGGGACCATAATCATGATGAAGGATAGACACACAGATGAGCTCTGGTCTATCATAGCACTGTATACCATTTACTAGAGGTCACTAGTGGTGCTATACATTTTGTTGCAGCCCAGTGAAGGGGGACCATGATCATGATGAAGGATAGACACACAGATAAGCTCTGGTCTATCATAGCACTGTATACCATTTACTAGAGGTCACTAGTGGTGCTATACATTTTGTTGCAGCCCAGTGAAGGGGGACCATGATCATGATAAAGGATAGACACACAGATAAGCTCTGGTCTATCATAGCACTGTATACCATTTACTAGAGGTCACTAGTGGTGCTATACATTTTGTTGCAGCCCAGTGAAGGGGGACCATGATCATGATGAAGGATAGACACACAGATAAGCTCTGGTCTATCATAGCACTGTATACCATTTACTAGAGGTCACTAGTGGTGCTATACATTTTGTTGCAGCCCAGTGAAGGGGGCTATTATCATGATGAAGGATAGACACACAGATAAGCTCTGGTCTATCATAGCACTGTATACCATTTACTAGAGGTCACTAGTGGTGCTATACATTTTGTTGCAGCCCAGTGAAGGGGGACCATGATCATGCTGAAGGATAGACACACAGATAAGCTCAGGTCTATCATAGCACTGTATACCATTTACTAGAGGTCACTAGTGGTGCTATACATTTTGTTGCAGCCCAGTGAAGGGGGACCATGATCATGATGAAGGATAGACACACAGATAAGCTCAGGTCTCTCATAGCACTGTATACCATTTACTAGAGGTCACTAGTGGTGCTATACATTTTGTTGCAGCCCAGTGAAGGGGGACCATGATCATGATGAAGGATAGACACACAGATAAGCTCTTGTCTATCATAGCACTGTATACCATTTACTAGAGGTCACTAATGGTGCTATACATTTTGTTGCAGCCCAGTGAAGGGGGACCATGATCATGATGAAGGATAGACACACAGATAAGCTCAGGTCTATCATAGCACTGTATACCATTTACTAGAGGTCACTAATGGTGCTATACATTTTGTTGCAGCCCAGTGAAGGGGGACTATGATCACTATGGATAGACATACAGACAAACTCTGAACTATCATAACACTGAATACCTTTTACTAGAGGTCACTAGTGGTGCTATACATTATGTTGCAGCCCAGTGAAGGGGGACCATGATCACGATGGATAGACATACAGACAAGCTCTGAACTATCATAACACTGAATACCTTTTACTAGACTCCACTAGTGGTGTATACATTTTGTTGTGGCCCAGTGAAGGGTGGCCATGATCGTCATGAAGGATAGACACACAGACAGCGTTGTATACCATTTACTAGAGGTCACTAGTGGTGCTATACATTTTGTTGCGGCCCAGTGAAGGAGGACCATGATCGTGATGAAGGATAGACACGCAGATAAACACTGAACTATCATAGAACTGTATACCATTTACTAGAGGCCACTAGTGGTGTATACATTTTGTTGCGGCCCAGTGAAGGGTGGCCATGATCGTGATGAAGGATAGACACACAGATAGCGTTGTGTACCATTTACTAGAGGTCACTAGTGGTGCTATAGATTTTGTTGCGGCCCAGGGAAGGGGGACCATGATCGTGATGAAGGATAGACACGCAGATAAACACTGAACTATCATAGAACTGTATACCATTTATTAGAGGCCACTAGTGGTGTATACATTTTGTTGCGGCCCAGTGAAGGGTGGCCATGATCGTCATGAAGGATAGACACACAGATAGCGTTGTATACCATTTACTAGAGGTCACTAGTGTATAAACAGTTTGTTGCGGCCCAGTGAAGGGAGACGACGAACGTAATGAAGGATAGACACACAGATAAGCTCTGGTCTATCCTAGCGCAATATAGTTTTCATTCTGTAATCTTAGCTTAAAATATAATGCAATCGAATTTAATGCTTTATCATGTCCGTTGGTGATAATTTGTAACACTTTGAATGTGTCCACAAATCCTAAAAGCGCCTTTTTTGCCCTAAAGTTGTAAAGGCCTCAGCTTGCTTAAGTTTTACGGGCAAACAGTAAAATTTGGCAAGTATGTATGGGTGACATAGAATTAGAAAACAAACAAAATTCTACTGAAATAATAAATCTAAGTCATTAGGGGACGAATTGCTTAGAAACGAAATTTTAATTACATTTAAACCGGAGTACGCATCACAAAGCCCAAACAATATAATTAACTTTACCAGGATTCAGCTAGAGACTCTCTTATTTATTTCTTTTTTAAAATCTTCTTATAATCCATCTTCTAATCCATTTATTCTCTCGCTTCTTCTCCGAGCTTATTTTAAATCGCTTACTTTGCGTTTCTTGAAATCATTCCTCCTTTAGAAGCTATATCTTATTCCATATTCGTTTTCTCTTCGAAAAAGGAAATATGAAAAATTATATGGGATACGTTCTTATTATTACATTAATATCTTTGGTGATATTTCAAATAACTTTTCGTTAGATACATGCATTCAGAGCTTCTACTATAACGCAACCACCTACTTTGTGGGTACCTTCGAATAATGGAGTCTTAAACCTTAAACTTGTTATTACAGATTGGGAATGCAATAATATATTTGCTAGCCTTTACGACTTCAATCTTTAGTCTATATTTACCTCCAATGATACTTAACTATAATAATGGCTACAGGAAGTATTGTATTTCACAAACTTGTCTCTACATTTTACAGGAAATATGCATTTGGAGGTACTCCGAATGTATAACATTTTCAACAAAAAAAATCCCTCTCCTCAATCTACCCCATACATGGAAAGTATTACATTATCCTTTTTTATTTTCTCAAAAAAAGCTCTAAAGTTGTTTGCTTAAAACGAAAACTTTAAAATTTTGTAGCGCCATATAATTAAAAATGCATTTAACCGATTTAAGACTTCATAAACAGGATTACAAGTGTAATATCCTCTATGGAATCAAAACAAGGTACACCGAGAGACATGCAAGGGCACACACCATTACACCACACAGGAACTTTTTGGAATAGAGTGAGGCAGTATTTTTAACACTTAAATGATTTCAGTCTAATTATATAATATTCAATAACAGCCCGCCTTAAAGCAATATGCGTATAAATAACATAAAATGTATGTAACAGTCATTGTATTAATGTTTATATACTATTCTATACAAGTATAATAATGTTATGGGAATATATTACGTAATTTAATAATGTAGGAGATGTGAGAAATAGGTCAAAAGTTCCTAACAATGAGGTAACAATTAGGCAACCTTGAGACAACAATGAATTTGAAAATTTAAATGCTATTTGTAATTCTTGGAAGCAATAATGTAATTTTAGTGAAAGTTTATAAAATAGGCACTCAACAACCAGAAAGCGCTTTAGTTAAATGAAGGTATTCTATGGGACTAGGATTAGCCAATCATGAACTAAAATGGAGCAAAATTTACACATTTAGAAGTGAGTTGTTTGAAGACAGTGTTCCTAACCGGACACGAGATGTGTCCTCGAGAAATGTAATACGTATTAAGTCTGAGACAAAAAGGTTTCCGTGTTAAAAAATGCAAGTAATTACAAAAGAATCTCACAGCTCTCTCTTTATCAGTGAAGTGTTATTTAAATCGTGTCAAACATTAATAAAAGTAGTGAAGTAAAATTATAATCTGTGTAAGCCTACATTCTTCAGTCGCACCACTCCCTGCTAAGACATACATGTCTCTAACAAATACTGACGCAGCCGAGGCAAACATAAATATATAATATTTAAAGAAACAGTCAAAATTAAAAGGTTAATATTTTTTAAACATTTGGGGCGAAGGTCACCGGAAACTTTTTAACATACGTGCGGTTGCAACTACTTCAAGTTAGGCTCCCCCACAGTCGAAATACCTTTTTTACTTTCTCTACTACGTATAATAAATAGGGGAAGTATTGTATTCCACCCAAAAATGCGATAACGAGATTTCACCGGAAATATATGTTTTGAGGCCCCCCTGCAACCAAAAAAAAGCATTTTTGGAAACATGTCCGTGTGTGTCTGTGTGTGTGTCTATGTGTGTGTCTGTGAACAGCATAACTCAGAAACAAACAGTCGGATAAACACCAAACTTGGTATTTAGGTTCAGTATCTTCCAGAGATGCGACACGAAGGTTTTCAAGAAAATCCCCCCACCCCAGATTACCCATTACATGGAACATTTTTCAAAAATTTTAATTTTCACAAAAATGGCTCTAACGATTTTGATTAAAATATCACATGCTTAAGATATTTTCAAATTTAAATAATATGTATATTTTGAATTTTCTGGAAATGTCTCCAAAAGTATTCTTCATTGTGAACGACTTTTGCCTAACTGGTAGACCATAAGAGATAGACAAAATTTTACTACACAAAAAAGTAGTTCGCGTTTTAATTCACAATTTATGTCATATACATTTTTTTTGTTGAGTGAACCATTTTCGAAATATTGCTTGTTATTCCCTTAAATTTTTTAATACTTATTTTATCAAATGGAATTCGTTGTTCATTTTTTTGTCTTGGATATGCAAAGAGTATTAATCTGTGGCAAAGGGAATGGTGCTGCACATAGCAACCAGCTATTAAGAGATATGTCTATGCTTAAAGCCTACTGTATTTCTATATTACTCTTGCAAATACAAAACAAAGGGAACATAGTATGCCTTAAGCGATAGTGATTTTTTTAGAACTGGTCGCTATGTGTAAAATGTAATTCTCTTTGCATGTCAACAGATCGTTTCTACAAATGTTTATCTCGATTAATATGAAGCATACGGAGAATATGAGTTTGTAAAAATAGTTTCTACAAGAGTAGAGAAAGTCATGTGCGTGTAACACATCAGATTTTTTTTGGATTCAGGAGGCCTCAAAACGTGTATTTCCGGTGAAATCTTGGTATCGAATTTTTGTGTGGAATGCAATACTTTCCCTACTTACTCTACGTAGTAGAGCAAGTAGAAAAAGAATTTTTAGAAACATATCTGTGTGTGCGTGTCTCTGAATAGTGTAACTGAAAAACGAAAAATGGGATAATATCAAACTTTTTATTTAGATTCAAAGATGCAACACGAAGATTTTCAACAAAATCTTCTCATACCAAATACTCTGTTCATGGAACATTTTTTGTTGTTGAAAATTTTGATTTTTTAAACATTGGCTATAAGGATTTTTATTAAACTACCATGCAGTAAACATATTTGCATTATAGATAAAATGTATTATTTTCTGGAAATAGCCGATGCTCACTTCAATTGGAAGGAATTTTGCACAATCTTGTATAACTGGTAAACGTTAAGCGATAGACGAAAGCGTACTACACAAAAGAAAAGAAAAACACACAATTTATTTCAAAAAGTTTTTGTGGCATTAGCCAGTTCCGAAATATCCGTTAATAAAGTTTCGAATTCTTCAAAACTTGGACATTCCCCTGTCAACATTCAATTATTTCTCTCTTTTAATAACAACATTTAAGATTAAATAGTTAAAATAACATTAACAATTTTAATTTGAAAATAAAATAATTGTAAATTTTAAAATTGATGTTGTATGTAAAGGTACTCAGATGAGTAATAATGGAACGGGAGTTGTGTTGACTGGAGAGGTGTTTTATTAATTGTGAATGAATTTTAAATTTATGTAATTTGTACCGTTTTGTTTATTTGTTTGTTTTTAATTATTGAGATTTCAATAATTAATGCTTCGATACTGTGGTGTTAATTATAGTTTATGTTGTTTGAATTCAATTTATTGTTTTATTTTATATTTATATTAATATTGTACCTAGATTGTATTTTTTATTTTTTATTATTACTGTTTTATGTATTTGTACATAGTTTTATAATTGGTTATTTTTTGTTAATTTAATTTTTATTTATTTTATTTTAAACATAATCTTTTTACCTATCTATTTTAGCTACTAATCTTAGAATTATTTAATATATGTATATAAATATAGATTTATATACATATATATATATATATATATGTGTGTGTAAAATATTGTGTTGTAGAATTGTTTAGAAAGAGTGAACAAATTATAAGGATCTGGAATATAGGCCCTGCCTTAAGGAATTGTGTACGACGGTTAAATATTATAGATTTTTATTTATTTACTTGTTTCTCGCGATGTCATGGAAACAGTATGGAATTTTAAGGCCAGCATATAGCGTCCAGTTGTTAAACATTTGACTATCGCTGTTCTCTTTGTGTCTATAACGAAATGTAGCTATTTATGCAAAGGTTTGTTTGGATTAAAATGAATTAGATAGAAAAATAAATTTTTGTAAGAATAGTTTGTAGACCCATTAATAAAGGATAGAGGGTAGAAAAAATCATGTGAATGTGCCACATCAGGTTTGTTTGTTAGGGTATGCAATTTTATAACAATGCTTTCTGTCTCAGCCAATACTGCTTCTATTAATATTTTTATTACTATTATTATTAGGCATCTAAAACAACTCTTAAATAAAAGGGCAACAACAGATTTTCAATCAGCGACTGATGTTTGAAAGTGCAGTATCTGAAACGAAAGCCCCTCCCAGTATATTGCCTGCATTCCCGTACTTGGGCGTTTCTTTTTTTTACCCAACTGCGGAAAAGCTTTTGTTGTTAACCAAATTGAGGCGAGTTTCTAAAAGCCCGGCTGCAATAATGGTAACGCTACACCATTTACTTTAATCTTCCGAAGCCCGTATTATAAAAGTGCCCAGTTTTATTTACCTGAACGATAGGAGGGGCGGGAGTAACAGCTTTTCCATGCACGCCCTGCCGCGCTACCAATAATGCAATTTATTTTGCATTTACTTGGCTGTCAAAACCACGTTACGCTATCCTACGTTTTTATGTTTGTGCGCCTGCGAGTTAGTCCGCTCGCTGATATGGTAATATTTAATTGAATTGTCGTATAAAGTATTAAAATTTAGAACGAGGAAGGAAGCGTAAATGTTTATGGGGGTTATAATTTTCGCTTGGCAATTTGAATTGCTAAAGCAACATCGCTGGTCTTACTGGCCTTAACACGTTCTCCATATGAATAAATATCCCATTAAGCAGGGAAGTGTTATGCAATTAAGATCCTATGTTCCATTTGTAAAGTAATGAATGTGTAACCCGGCGTTGCAGTAACATGGTGGTCAAATATGTTGCTCCTTCTTCAGGTGTTTCAAAATATAGGGATAGGCAGAAAAATCACATCATCTTCTCTTCCCACTCCCACAAAATTGAATTAATTTTTCTTCCACCCAAGCCGTGTTGGACAAGGTTGGAAATGTAGAGGCAGTATTTATAATACCTGAATAATTTCAACTGTATTATATAATAAGTAAATTCTATAACAGCCCGTCTTGAAACATTATGTATGTAATAATTATTTAAATTGTAGGTAACAGTCATTGCAAATGCTTATTTTTATTGTAAACATATTTTAATAATTTTATGCAAATACATTAAATACTCTAATAATGCAAGAGCTGTGAGAATAATAAGTTTTAAGTTGCTAACAATGAGGTAACAATGAGTTAGAGAGTTTGAATGTTACTAATCATGATTTTAGCAACGATAATATAAATGCAGTAACAGTTTAAAATTAGCAAATCAATAGCAAAGAAAAGTTTTAAAATGCAGATTTTCTATTGGACTAGAATTAGCCAATCAGAGATTTGAAACACCGAAGCTTACAGATTTAACGGTTGAAACATATTCAGTTGCTGGCAGACCTTGGTACTGACCAGATGGAAGATGTGTTTTCTACAGAAATATTACTTGTGAATCTTAAAATATGTCTATGCGTTAGCTAAGTGAAAGTATCAAAGAATCTCACGGCTCTAAAAAAGTGTAGTGCTTTATTAAAATGTGCAAGAATTAATAAAAGAAGTGAATTTAAAAACTTAAATTCTGTGTATGTCTACAATTATTGTCGTACCGCACGTTGCCTAAGAGATACATGATTCTACAAACATTACTGACGCAGCCTAGGCAAACATAAATATATAATATTTAAAGAAATAGTCAAATTATAAAGTTAATATTTTTAAACTTGGGGCAAATGACAAATAACGTAAAGACAAAAACTTTCTCACAAGTACCTGTATTGGAATTTAGTTTGGTGAAAAAGAACATTATCAATTGTTGCAATAACATTGCTAGTGCTATTTAGAGGTTTCTTTTTAGAAAAAGATCCGTGTCTGTGTGTCTGTCTATGTGTATGTGTGTCAATGAACAGCATAACTAAAAACGAAAGGTTTGATAAATACCACACTTGGTATTTAGGTTCAGTATCTTCCAAAGATGCGACACAAAGATTTACAAGACAACACTCCACCCCAAACTACCCTTTATTTAGAATTTTTTTCGAAACTTTTTATTTTCTAAAAAGTGCTCTAAAGCTTTTGATAAAAATACCTGATATTAATGATATTTACATGACAAGTAAAATGTATATCTTGAATTTTCTGACAATATCCTGAAAGTCCTCTTCATTCGAAAGCAATTTTGTATAATTTTGTTTAACTGATAAAACGTTACGCGATAGACGAAAACGTACTGTACAACAAATGTGTTTCTCTTTAAAACACAGAATATACTTCAAACAAGCTTTTTGTTCATAGGCAATTTCTGAGATATCCATTATAACAGGTTCGAATTATTCATTTCTTGGTCATCCTAAAGTCCTGTCAACATTTAGTTGCTCCTTGCGATTGCATCAAAATAGTATGGAATTTTAAGGCCAGGTATAGCGTCCATTTCTTAAGGATTTGGCTATCTCTAACGAAAGGTATAATGTAGCCACTTCTGCAAAGATTTGTTTAAATTAATATAAAGTGGACAGCTTTAGCAGGAATAGTTTGTATACTCATTAATAAACGTTGAGGTTAGGGAAAGTGATGAGATTGTAACACGTCAGTGTTTTTCGTTCATTCTTTCTTATTTTTCCCCCGTTCCTCAGCTGTTTCATTTAAGCGCGGTTTTACTGTACTTTCCATTTGCATTCAGACATATTGTTGCACCGCTTCAAAAGCCAAACAGCTCTGCCGCCTGTGATTTTAGCCACCTGTATCACTCTCTTTGAGCTTCTCATCCGTTTCAAACCAAGGTCATAAAATCCATCTCTTCAAGTTTGGGTAGAGCTGATATCCAAATCAGGACTCTACCAAGGATGATCAAAAACCTCCCACCTTAAGTGTTGCAGGAGATTTTGACTGTGCTGCCGGCTGCAACAGTGGTTGGCTATGGGATTTTTTTCAGGTAGTGCTTGGGCGTATTTTGAAAGGGTAATACTAGTTTAAACTGACTGAGAATTTTAATGCGATCTAATAATGCAGTTACTGAAGCGAGTTGCCGAACATTTGAAGATACAGAATGAAACTCATTATGAATCGTAACACTTAAAATTTATATATTACACCTGCTAACTTCTGCAGTATTAGTTTTACGGTTTCAAATAGCTGTGTCAGCAATAAAAAACTAGACGTTTAAGTTTCCGTGCTTCGCTAAAATACTTACTATTTAACTTAAGCTCAGCCCACATATCAATACACCCACCAACGTCCCGTTCACGCGCGGTTCAATCATAAACATCACGTATGCGTCACTTAACTTGTTACTATGGGGTACCTCCTTGAACCTCAGAATTTCATCACCTTTCTAATTTACAGGATTTCTGTCTACGTGAACGTTCAAACGTACAGAGCCTAATCCGAACTGCATTCCAGGAACTTTTAGGCTAACGCGTTCGTTACTCGGATGTTGCTAATGACTATGCTTAACCTGACACGCTAATGACATTTTTCTCCGAATAAATCTTTTAACTCACGGTTGTTACATTACACATTGATTAAATATACAGAAATTACTTATTGCAATTATTTTTATGTCTTACTGTTATTTCTTTATTTTATTGTTTATATTCTATCAATAATTGCAGTGTTAAATGCAACACGAATATTTAAAAAAATATCCAAAACCACATACAATTTTTATTTCATAGGCATTTCATTGGCTGGGAATAGCATATCAGGTTCTTTTCTTTCTGAATACTTTTATATAACTGGAAACCGTGAAAAATATATCTCGTTAAAGCATACACTTAAAACATTTTCTGAGACCATTTCGGAGATGTTCGTTGTTACTAGTTTTAAATTTTCAAATACTTAAAGACTTTAACTGCTAAATCAGCATTCGTTAGTTTCTCGTGGACATACAGATATCGACCCAACACTGACTATCACTTTAGTCTCCTATTCTCCTCTTTTAACGACAACGAAATTTGTAGTAAAACTATTTGTGTAAGCATTTATCTCAATTAACATGAAGTAGATACAAAAGCAATAGAAAATTAATGTGAATGTAACACATGAGATGTGTAATATAAGAATGGTTTTCATAGCCGCCGCTAGCAGCGAGCAGTTAATTCAGCTGATACAGTTACTAATTTGATTCATAATGCTAATGTGTTCTAATAGCTCACGATTATCTGGCCGGACAGTCCCTTGTTCAATTACCGGCACAGATAGTTATTGTAAATGTCCGGATCATAAATAACACGTTTGCTTATAGCGGAAACAAAATAAAACTGTATCTCTCATTCTCCCACAGTTCGTATTCAGACCAGAAGAGGTTCGTTAATCAAAGCAATGCCTCTCGAATTAGTAGTAAGGTTTAGGGAAAATACTAAACCCTAAAAATAATTATTGAAATTATAATCTATGTTTTACCTTCTCTACTACATACGTATTTCAGTAGAGGAAGCATTGCACTGCACCCAAAAATCGATATCCAGGTTTCACTGGAGATACGTGTTTTCTCAAGTCCCGTGAGTCCAAAAACTAATAAAAAACATTTTTATTTAAAACATTCACACGAAAAATAAAATCTATAGCATGAAATTTCTGAAAATATCCTGTGTAACCTGTGGAGTCCTCTGAATTCTGAAAAACTTTTTATAACAGCTAAACCACAAGAGATAGACGGAAACGTACTACACAAAAAGATGTATAATTCGTTAAAACACAAAACGTATGTGTAATAAATTTTTGTTGCATCAATAATTTCCTAAATATTATGTGCTATTGGTTTTAATTTTCAAAGCTTTTCTACTTTTTAAAAGTTCTAAGCAGAAATCTAATTGTTTCCTGTTGTCATACAAAGTATATTGTAACTTCGTTCAGTTTTTTCAAACTTTCACTTCACTAATTCCTCACTGTCTCTTCGTTAACGGATCTAGTTCAACTTTTCTAGTGCATTTCTAGAAATACCCACTACATAATCTCTTCTTCCGGACGCTTCACTCACTTCCTAATATCTCGCGGAAGCAGCACTCATTGCACGTCACAAGAGTCGTTACAAACTCACTCGGAGAACAGCACTTTTCGTCGTAGCAGACGATAGCGCTTCTGGTGTTCATTCTGGTAAGCGATACTTATCTTTACTTATTTCCGACTGGCCGGCGCAGACCTCCAGATAACATTAAGCAATAGCTGCTGCGAATAGTATGAATTCCAAAGCCAGCTTTCTAAACCTTTGTCTATAGCTTCAGGCTCCAGTATGCACCCTTTACTATAACTAAATGCATAATGAATATTTATCTATATTGACATGAAGTGGATAGAAAAATATGCTGCTGCAGAATGGTTTGTAGAAGAGTGACTACAGAAAGTCATGTGAATGTAAAATTATATATACACACACATATAGGATGTAAAAGAAAAAGTATTCCATATTTTGAGAGGCGAGATTATGGACCAAAACAAGAAAAAAATTCCAATAAACATGGGCTCTAAAATGCACATCTTTAAAAGCACTTGTTCATCTTTGCTACTGTGAAACATTTCTTCTACTGCAAGCTCTCTGCTATTACGCATGGCCTACAGAACTTGCAGTAAACAACTGAGGACACATTACTCGTTACCGTGAAACAGCATAGCCTCTAATGTAATCTGCTTGCGAGACTTCACACGATTAAATGACACTTCACTCATTGAAGTGGAGAGTGCTTACGTAATATGTTTTTACGTAAGTTATTAGAACTTGCAGATCTTATATTGTGCTGCTTTTGTTTTGTTTGGTTACATAATTTTAACTGCCCCACGTTTGGGAGCCAATTTGCGAGTGTTATTATTTGTTATATTTATTTTGTTGTTGAGTCCCACGTTGTGGTAGCCAATTTGATGCGGTATTACTTATAAAGTTTGTTTACATCATGTGTTGAAGCCATCTTGTGACGTCATTCATTTGTTCGGTTTGTAGCTCCATCTTGTGTTAGCAATTTGCATCAGTGTTAGTGTTCGAAAAAATGCGACTGTTATTTGATTTAAATTTTGTTTACTGTACTCCGGCTAGCTATTATCTCTCAGTCGAACATGTCTCTTGATCAGGGTTGTGTAAACGGAAAGGAATATTTTATCCAAAAAGAACACTGATGAAGAAATTTGTTTTATAATTTTTATTGTCGAACACGTTCACTATCACTTTTACACATTGATCTAGATACTCGCCAAACTGAAACTGTTATAACAACTTCTTACTGATAATTCTTTTAATCCACGTACTTCAATCTTTTGTATAATTAACTTTACCATACTTTAGATCTTTCATAATTCTGCTGCGCGTAACTTGTGAATCTATATCCGATGTATGACGAACTGACTGACTGAAGACGACGTGTAGTGTACACAGATTTTTGATGAACTGAGCATGAAGCTACCTCTAACCTACCCTATTTATACTCCTGCATCCAGATACGCCTAAAAATTATAACTGAACTGCAATTGGCTAATAAAACGCGCCAACATTAGCGTCAATCTTAATATCCAATGAAAATTATGAATACATATACTTTAGGGAGAAAACATTCCAGAAGGTTCTAAACGAAAAAACGCGCCAACATTACGTAACTTCCTCGTTTCCAATAATGATAAACAGCTCACCCCCCCCCCTCGCTGCATTATTGCGCTATTATTGTCAGTTTCAGTAAGGCCGTATAAACTTATTTCCAAATAATAATTACAATTAATAAACATCTGAAATCAATGTCACATAAAAATGCATATTCATATTACAATCATTATTTACATTTAAGTAATTTGTGATACAAATTGCTGCATCATATGCCCCACTAGAAACATAATTATAAATATTTACAACTTGTTTGGAAATTTTATAATTGGGTTTTTAGTCTCCTAAATCTTGGAACACACGCTATGACTTTCACTTAACACTTCACACGCATTTAACACACGACATATGTTTTTTTTTATCTCGCCACTACATACTGGCTCTTATTTAATTTGTTTAGACTTTAATCTGACATTACAAAATTTTTTATAGCAAATACTGTACCCTAAATTATTTAATTACTGTTACCAAATTGTTTACTTTCTTAAGTTGTTGACAAAATTTTGTACATTTAAGAATTTTTGCAATTACTATACATTCCCACCAAAAAAAATATTCACCCTCTACACAAATAAATTTACATCTCTTAAATCTAGTCACTGTTTCACATTTTCTGTTTGCTACATAAGTATTTGTTTTTAATTATTGTTACCCATTTTTGTTATTTTGTACTTTATTTTAACAATACCCTTGGAATTATATTTATGTACTTTTAATTTAATATCATATTAAGTTTCAATCTCTGCATTCTTAATTTTCAAATGTTGTTATAATTACAAAAAAAATGTTATTTTCCTTTTTTTTAAAAAAATTAATTATGTCCAAAATTTTATTTCTCCTTTCACATGACATATATAAATAGTTAACCCTCTTACGTTCCAATACATTTCTCTGCGAGTCATCTTTAACTATCCAGCATTTTCTTTACATCTCATTGCTATTTACCCTCCTGGATCAAATTGTGTGTAGCTAAACATTACTCGTAGCCGTATCCTAACCTTCAAAAATTTGTTCATGAATAACCTCTTGTATTCATTTGAAATTTCATCACATAATAACATTTGAAAACAATCTAAAGTTTCCTGAACAATACATCTTTTAACAACTTTCATTTTCAATTCATCTGCTATCTTTTTAACTTGAGAATACTCTGACAATTCTGTACTAAACTGTACTGGACTGGAGTTTTCATTTTGAACATCTTGGTACGTGTTTATTTCAGAAGTTAGCTTTTGATTATTTACAGGCAAAACTTTAACTTCTTGGTACAATTTATTTCTTTGTGTTACTGACTCCTTCTGTATTTGTGATATCTCACCTCTGAAATTAACTTGCGCCTGATTCACATCTACATTCATAACCTCTTTTATCTCTCTTATCTCACTTGAAATACTACTCATTCCACTACCTGACTCTGTACATTCTACATTAACATGTTCACTTTTAGTATTAACCTCACTTTCTTTGTTACCTATTTCCTTGCTCATGTCTAACATTTTCTTTGAAACTTCTCCTATCTCACTTGCTATTACTTCCTCATTTTCATCTCTCATTTTTGGCATACTACTATCTAGCTTCGTAACTTTCTTTTCCAATTTCTTCCCTCCTTTTATCTACTTTTTGCTCTAATATCTCATTTTTCCTACCAATATCTTCCCTGTTTTGTTCAAAGCTCCTACGAATATGTTCCTTTAATTCCCTATGATTCTTTTCCATATTCTCATTAATCTTTTTCAGCATTTCCATAATCATACTAGTATCAAGATTAACATTTCCTGCTATTCTATTCTGACTTTCTGCACTAACATTTCCACCCTCAAATCCTACAAAGTTTGAGCTATTTTCTGTAACCTGTATTGAATTACAGCTAATTGTTACATTATCTCCCTCCATAATTATTTCTTCTGTATTATTAGTAGCCATTGTTTTCTTTATCCTACCACTCCTTAAGTACCTTTGAAGGTTACAATTTTGTTTTCTAAAAAAAATTACGATACTCTGACCTTTGTGATGCTGTCTGTTGCTGTTACATTGATGTCCAGCTTCCTGCCCCTCTCTCCTAGATTTGTATGTCGCTTCGATGAATCTGCGGCGTTTTGTTGTCCTGTAGTTTGAATTTCCCTGTTGCCTTGTAATCTCGGAATTACGATGTCCAATCATCCGCGTAGTCTGTCGTTCCTTTTGTTGTTTCTGGAATCTGCGTCTTGTAGTTCAGTTCACTTCTCCATTCGCCCCTTCCTGGTCATCTCACTTCTTCCTGGTTAATTCTGCCCCTTCCTGGTTATTCTGATCCTTTCCTGGTCATCGTGTCCTTTCCTGGTTACTCTGCCCCACGTTCTGGGTGCCAATTTGAAGTGGAGAGTGCTTACGTAATATGTTTTTACGTAAGTTATTAGAACTTGAAGATCTTATATTGTGCTGCTTTTGTTTTGTTTGGTTACATAATTTTAACTGCCCCACGTTTGGGAGCCAATTTGCGAGTGTTATTATTTGTTATATTTATTTTGTTGTTGAGCCCCACGTTGTGGTAGCCAATTTGATGCGGTATTACTTATAAAGTTTGTTTACATCATGTGTTGAAGCCATCTTGTGACGTCATTCATTTGTTCGGTTTGTAGCTCCATCTTGTGTTAGCAATTTGCATCAGTGTTAGTGTTCGAAAAAATGCGACTGTTATTTGATTTAAATTTTGTTTACTGTACTCCGGCTATCTATTATCTCTCAGTCGAACATGTCTCTTGATCAGGGTTGTGTAAACGGAAAGGAATCTTTTATCCAAAAAGAACACTGATGAAGAAATTTGTTTTATAATTTTTATTGTCGAACACGTTCACTATCACTTTTACACATTGATCTAGATACTCGCCAAACTGAAACTGTTATAACAACTTCTTACTGATAATTCTTTTAATCCACGTACTTCAATCTTTTGTATAATTAACTTTACCATACTTTAGATCTTTCATAATTCTGCTGCGCGTAACTTGTGAATCTATATCCGATGTATGACGAACTGACTGACTGAAGACGACGTGTAGTGTACACAGATTTTTGATGAACTGAGCATGAAGCTACCTCTAACCTACCCTATTTATACTCCTGCATCCAGATACGCCTAAAAATTATAACTGAACTGCAATTGGCTAATAAAACGCGCCAACATTTGCGTCAATCTTAATATCCAATGAAAATTATGAATAAATATACTTTAGGGAGAAAACATTCCAGAAGGTTCTAAACGAAAAAACGCGCCAACATTACGTAACTTCCTCGTTTCCAATAATGATAAACAGCTCACCCCCCCTCGCTGCATTATTGCGCTATTATTGTCAGTTTCAGTAAGGCCGTATAAACTTATTTCCAAATAATAATTACAATTAATAAACATCTGAAATCAATGTCACATAAAAATGCATATTCATATTACAATCATTATTTACATTTAAGTAATTTGTGATACAATTTACTGCATCATCATATATCCTACTATAGAGCTGTGAGATTATTGTTATTTGCACTTTTAAAAGGTAAACTTTATATTATTCTCGCCACAATGAATTTTCATGCCTCACACTGAACACGTACCTAATCTGCTTGGTTACGCTATCTTGTAACGTCTGCCGCCTGAATTTGCCTACTCCAATAGAATACCTTTATGTAACTTTCAGCTTTTCTGGTTTTTTATTGTCTGGTTATAATCTGTTTTAAATATTATATTATTATTGTTCCAAGAACTATTAGTAGCATTATTAAACTTCCTAATTTATTGTTGTCTCAAGGTTACTCTGTAATTCTGTTTGCTACGGAAAGCAGCTTGCTTCTATTCTCACCGTTCCTACATTATTAAAACTATGTAATACAGTCACATAACATTATTATACATGTACATAGTAATATAAACATAATACAATGACTGTTACATACACTATATATATATATATATATATATATATATATATTCTATTAGACACATATTGCTTTAAGACGGGCTGTTATTATATTTTATATTATATAATTAGACTGATATCATTTAAGTGATAAAAATACTGCATAAAGTTTTGTAAATATTGCATACATTTGCAGAAGTTCACATGTCCCTGGGTTTCTGTATATATTATAATTATCGCTGCACCAGACAAAACTGGTATAAACCTGAGGTACTGAAAAGCACTACTGAACATTAAGTCACATTTTCCGAGGTATTTTTTCGTTTGAAAGTAAATTCTAGGTGTTGAAAAAAGTATTGCATATTTTGAGAGGCGGTACTACTGACCAAACAAGAAAAAATCTCCGGTAAACCTGGGCTCTAAAATGCATACCTTAAGAGCTTTGAGCACTTCCTCATCTTCGCTAATACAATCTCTTGACTATTACCTACCTGCGACCTACAGCTTGTTGTAAACAAATGACACATTGCTCCGTTATTGTCTGTGGATGCAGTAAACCTCTGTTGTTACTGTAAACCGAATTCACAGTTATGGGTAAGTGCAACGTCTATTCTTATTAGTTTTAAGGGAATCAGTTTATGTCTTGATAAGTTGGTGAAATGCTTTTAACATTGCAGTTTTATCCCTAAATCTTTGGTGTATACAACCACCATTAATGATGTACAAACACTACAGGAAGGCGTCATCAATGCCTGCCAGAGCATCCGTGACCTACTAGAGTGGCTACAATACACTTATAGAGTACAATACAATTATAATTTGTGTAAGCCTTGTTCTTTAGCCACACCAGCCATGCTAAGAGATACGTGCTCTAAAAAAATACTAATAATGCTGCCGAGGTATACATATATAATATTTAAATATACTTAAAAAACAAAGTTGATTTTTTAAACGTGGGAGCGAAGGCCACCGGAAAGTTTGTACCATACGTGGGGAGAACACTCCAAGAAACATATCTCCCAATACGTGGTGCAACAACTACAACAATGAAACCCATTCAACTTAATAGGAACTGTTCTGTATTTTCAGTTATGAAACACGGGTCGCTGAATTCAAACTTCACGTAATAGCTGTTGTGATCTGGAGGGACCGGGAAATTGTTTGCGAGGCAGTGTACAAATGATGCACTCGCATCTGCAAAATCCCAAAGCAGAGGTGGAAACGATGTCATGTTTTTCATCGGTTGTAGAGGAAGTTTGCGCCATACTGTAGCTCTTGAACAGTAAGCTAAAGTTACCTAAGTCAAGTGCCTTGTTAGTTGACGAAAAGAGGGCGGATATACCCTTGTCGGCGATTTTGTGAAGCGGCGCGCATATGCACCAACAAGCTAATATGAAGATGTTCTCTGTTAATTCAGGCTGCGCCGTCTTCACATCAACAAACAAAAGCGACATGGCAAAATGTTTCCTTTTGACGATGAATTTCTGTCTTGTCTATTTGACAAGGTTACTGCTTCTGATTTGCTGGAATTATTCTTTTATTAATTTACTCCACAATTGCAATCCCTATCTTTAACAATGGCATGACTTTCTCTGCCCTTTCGCAAAGGTGGAGGAAAAGTTGTATTCGACCAGTGTTGCGAACCAAAAAACCTTGAATCTCGCTACAGATAGAACAAAATTCCACTACAATGATACATTACATCATTACTACAAGCCATCAAAAATTGTTATAGTCTCTCCAATGGAAATATAAGGCATATTTTGGCAGTAATTTATCCTTTAAGTGAATAATTAAGTTAAATTGAATTAAAAACTGTACTTTTCATAGTAAATTATAGTAAGTGATTGCAACGATTTCAAAAATAATATTTTATTTTAACATTTGTAGAAAAAAAAACACTTTTTTCACTTCTTATCTTTCTAAACTTCTCCGCCGTATTCTCCATTTTTTTCTTGAGGTTGAGTACAATTTAGCACGCATTAGTATACCGTTGGACAAATGTAAAATGACTAAATTAATTTTGTAGTATATAATTGAAACAATTTTGGTTTATTTTAGTAATAATATTAATTGTAGTTTTTAAAATTAAAATAAATGCTACGTGATTATCCGTAATGTTTCCCAATGGCTCAAATTCCACTACGGTTGGCACACTGCATTCAACGCACGCCGGCCCTCGTAGCTGTGGTCACTAGAGTGTATAGCTTCGGCGCTCCGCCAAGCTGAGGGTCGCGTGTTCGAGTCCCACCATGAGCATGGGTGTGTATGTGCGATGCAGTAAAAAGCGGTAACGAAAAAACAGTAAAACCACAGTATCATAAACTTGGTTAAACAAGGCAAAATCTAAATATCGAGATTTACTCACAAACGCACATTTTGTAGTTCGCATAATAATCCGACACATATAATAACATAAGCTTCTCTAACCATCAAAGTTTATTTTCCTTGTTATACACATATTCTGTATAGGATGTTGCAGTATCCAATCGAGAAATCTTTAAGGGTTACAGAAGACGTTGGCGACAACTTTGATATACAATACCTATGTCTTTGAGTTCATACGTATTTTAAATAGATCAAAATCATTAACGAGCCAGTATATCACCGAGTTCTTTCTACATTTTACTTAAATTTTGAAAGAAACGCAAGGAAATAAAATTGGGTTTAATCCAAAGTATGCCATTCATTTCTTTGAACCCAGCACACTAATGACAGCGCTAATACTATAGCTAACTATTGTTTGTCTCTCGGATACGCCTGATTATCCATCTGAAAGTGGCAGTATCAGTGATCCTTGCACGCTCATGACTGCGCTATTACTACAGCTAACTGTTATTTGTCTCCGTATTACGTATGATATTTCGATATAAAAGTGAAGGTTTTGTTCCTTGCACACTAATGACTGCGCTATTACTAAAGCTAACAGTTTTTGCTAGTCTGATAGTATGATTCTCCATGTGAAAGTGTAGGTATCACTGACCATTGCACAGCAATGACTGCGCTATTACTACAGCAAACTGTTTTTTTCTCTGATCATATGATTTTCCATTGAAAGTGGAGGTATCTCTGACCATTGCACATCAATGACTGCGCTATTACTACAACTAACTGTTTTTGTTTCTCTGATAGGTATGATTTTCCATGTAAAAGTGGAGGTATCACCGACAATTGGACATCAATACTGTGCTATTACTACAGCTAACTGTTTTTATTTCTTGGTATGTATGATTCTCTATCTGAAAGTTGAGGTATCACTGACCGTTGAACATAAATGACTGCGCAATTACTACAGCTAACTGTTTTTGTTAGTCTGATACGTATGTTTCTCCATGTAAAAGTGTAGGTATCACTGAACATTGCACAGCAATGGCTGCGCTATTACTACAGCTAACTGTTTTTTTCTCTGATCATATGATTTTCCATGTGAAAGTGGAGGTATCTCTGACCATTGCACATCAATGACTGCGCTATTACTACAACTAACTGTTTTTGTTTCTCTGATAGGTATGATTTTCCATGTGAAAGTAGAGGTATCACTGAAAAGTGGACATCAATGACTATGCTATTACTACAGCTAACTGTTTTTATTTCTTGATACGTATTATTCTCTATCTGAAAGTGGAGATATCACTGACCGTTGAACATAAATGACTGCGCAATTACTACCGCTAACTGTTTTTGTTTCTTGATACGTATGATTCTCCATGTGAAAGTGGAGGTATCACTGACCATTGCACACTAATAACTGCGCTATTACTACAGCTAACTGTTTTTATTTCTTGAAACGTATGTTTCTCCAGGTAAAAGTGGAGATATCACTGACCACTGCACACTAATGACTGCGCTATTACTACGGCTAACTGTTGATTGTCTCTCTGATACGTATGATTCTCCAAGTAAAAGAGGAGGTATCACTGGTCCTTGGCCACTAATGACTGCGTTATTACTACAGCTAACTGTTTTTTTTTCTCTTATACGTATGATTTTCCATGTGAAAGTGAAGGTATCACTGACCCTTGCTGACGAAGTATTTTCCCCAAGAATGCAAAGGTTATAACTTTGAAAATATCGCAATGGTAGCCATTTTCGGTCTTGTAGAAGAGAAATTTGCTATTTTAGAGTGGACTTCAGTATTGCCTTCGTATTAAGTCTTTATTTATTTGCATTTATCAGTACGAATATTCAAATTAAAAAGTATTACATAGCTTCATAGTTTGTCGTCACAGACTATAGGTGTCCTATATCAAGGTGTTTCCATACCATAAATGTTTATCGATTTGAATTCCGTAACTTCCTAGAAAAATTAATTTTGATACAAACTATTTTTACGAAGACTCGTTTCTCCATCTCGTTCATGTTAATCGCGATAAACGTTTGCACAAATCATTTCATCTCTAGCTACAGAGGGATACATGAAACTGAATGATTGCCATATGTTTAAAAGCAGTCCGATATATATGGCTTTAAAATGGCATACCCTTTCCATGACAGCGAGTAAAAACAGATTAGCGACAGTACTAGAAGAAAACTTGATGCCTTCCATTCACATGAGTTTCTGCATCCGTTCTTCTACAAACCATTCGTACAACAGCTTATTCTTCCACCTGCTTCATGTTAATCGAGTTAAACATTTCAGGGATTAAGCCATAGTCAAATGCATCGCTATGTGATGGCTTTAAAATTGCTTTCTCTTTCATTCACCGTGAGAAACAAGAAGGGGAAAAAAACCGAATGGATTTTGCAGTTTAAAATATCTGAAATATTATATTCACATAACTTTCGTAGGTTCAAATAAACTATATTTGAACCTACTGGCACCTATCGAACAAGCTCTAAGGTTGAACCTAGTATGTGCTCTCAACCAAGCAGCCAAGGAGCTGAGTGGAACCGCAATCGCACTGAAAGTGGGGAACTGTGTTCTGACTCCGCTGTCACACTGCATTTTTCAGTTGACTGTATATTAAAGCGTTACACACTTTGGGTGGATCCTACCACAGGGGCCGATATTTTCATGTTGGAGTATAAATTAAAGAATTGCATAAAACTGCAAAGGTAGAGACGCATGATTCACGTGGTATAAACTAGTGCGCTCGTGAGTGACGAAAATAGTTGGTAAGAGAGACAGTGAATGCATTTCTGATGCGACATAAAGTGCTGTTCTACGAGTGAGTTTGTTACAATTTTAACTTACTGTCAATGCTGCTACTGCGAGAGATAATAGAGTGAAGAAGAAGGAAAAAGAAACTGAAGTGACAATGAAAACTGGTATAAGACAAATATTTTAACTTAAGGGGAGATTAAAAGTTGTATTCTGCCAATATTAAATCTGGCTCATTACATGAGTAACTATTTAATACGTAAGAATGAAATTTTTACAGGATAAGGATGCAAGTCTTCTAGTTTGCTGATCGGCATTTATACAATAAGTTTGTTTTATTAAGGAAGATAGAATTATTTTCTGAGATAATTTTTGATTGAAATTTATTAAAAAAGCAAGTACATTAAAACCAAAGTATACGTAAAATAGCAATTAGAGACTTATTTTATTATCGTAAAATGCAAGTTAGCTGTGCTACATTAGTTTCTGAGAAAAAGGGTAATTTAAACCAGAAAACTCCATTCATACAAAACGCTGTTCAAAATAAAAATAGGAGAAAACAAAGTGATACATATGTATATACAAAGAAGGATATGACATGGCTTGAGCGCACAGAAGCTGTGATGTTTAACGGTATTACCAACTTTTAGATCAAAACTTTCCCTAAAACAAATTTACGTCTCTATTATAAAATATTTAAAGTTACGATTTTTACTTTCTCAACTACGTATAGTAAGTAGGGGAAGTATTGTTCTTCCACTCAAAAATTCGATACCGAGATTTCACCGGAGATATAGGTTTTGAGACCCCCTGAATCCAAAATAAGTATTTTTGGAAACATGTCCATGTGTGTGTCTGTGTGTGTGAACAGCATAACTCAGAAACGAACAGTCGGATAAACACCAAACTTGGTATTTAGGTTCAGTATCTTCCAGAGATGCGACACAAAGGTTTTCAAGAAAATCCCCTCACACAAGATTACCCTTTACATGGAACATTTTTCGAAAATGTTAATTTTCTCAAAAATGGATATAACGATTTTGATTAAAATATCATATCTTTAAGATATTTTCATGACAAATCAAAAGTATATCTCGAGTTTTCTGGGAAAGTCTCCAAAATTATTCTTCATTGTGAACGACTTTTACATAAGAGATAGACAACATTTTACTACTCAAAAAATGTAGATCGCGTTAAAAAAACCTTTTTGTTGTTAAGTCCACCATTTTTGAGATATTGCTTGTTATTCCCTTAAATTTTCGAATACTTATACCTTTTCTCAAATGGAAATTCGTTATTAATTCTTTATGTCCTGGACACACAAAGACAATGGAATGCTCCACATAGCAACCAGCTCTTAAAACATTTGACTATCGCTTAAAGCCTACCAATTCCCCTTGCATCTACAAGAAAATTAGCAATAAGATAACAGCTCGATTAATATAAGCATATAGAGAATAAGCGTTTGTAAAAATAGTTTGCATAAGAGTAGGGAAAGTCATGTGAGTGTAACACATCAGGTTTTTTCTCTAAAGTGCAGAATTCTAAGCAACATGGCAGATGCAGAAATAATATAGATTATTTTACCTTCAATGGTAAAATATTAAAAAGGAAATTACAATAAATAAGAATGCACCAAAGACTAAAAATGTCATGTTTCTGACATTTACTATCATCTCAGTAACATGTGATATGATAGATACCAGAATACTTGTGCTCTACGTTTACAAGAATGTGTCTGGTTATGAACTAAGGAAGCGAGCTAGCATGTCATTAAGACCCTGTACGTTACCCTAGGGTAAACTACAATAGCAACAGCAGTTGGCCTTATCTTGGAGTCATATTACGGTTATCACTTCATCGTGTTCCATTGGTCACAAGGGAATGTAAAGAAAACCACGAGACGCAACCTTGCGAGATAAAACACTATCGATTCCGTTGCTAGGCGATACATGTAGACACCAAGTCCAAGCACAGTACACACGTGAAAATCTCCATGATTTAATTAACTATGCTCAGGCAACATGAGCGGCTTAAAGCAGATTAAATCTCAGGTAATGCCCCGCTATTGCATATTCAGATGCGGTTGAATACAGAGATTCAACATGTTTCCCCGGGTGCAGGGTTGTAGCTTCTTGGGACATCACTCTTTCACGCTACATTCACATGACTTTCTGTATGCACCATCTTTATTGCCTTCTTTACTACTTTCACAGAGTAAGTAGGGAAAGTATTGCATTCCTACCAAAATACACTATGTGATCAAAAGTATCCGGACACCCCATCCATCTTAGGTGCATTGTGCTGCCACCTTCTGCCTGGTACGCATTATCGCGACCTCAGTAGTCATTAGACATCGTGAAACAGCAGAGTGGAACGCTCCGTGGAACTCACGGACTTCGAACGTGGTCAGGTGATTGAGTGTCACTTGTGTCAGAAGTCTGTACACACTCCTAAACATCCTTAGGTCCACTGTTTCTGATGTGATAGTGAAGTGGAAACGTGAAAGGACATGTACAGCACAAAAGTGTACAGGCCGACCTCGTCTGTTGAGTAACAGAGACCGCCGACATTTGAAGAGGGTCGTAAAGAGTAATAGGCAGACATCTATCCAGACCACCACACAGGAATTCCAAACTGCATCAAGATCCACTCCAAGTACTATGACAGGTGTTAAACCTTGGATTCCATGGTCGAGCGGCTGCTCATAAGCCACACATCACGTAGGAAAATGCCAAACGACGCCTCGCTTGGTGTAAGGAGCGTCAACATTACACGATTGAACAGTGGTAAAACGTTGTGTGGAGTGACGAATCACGATATACAATGTGGCGATCCGATGGCAGGGTGTGGTTATGGCGAATGCCCGGTGGTGGTGTTATGGTGTGGTCGTGTATTTCCTGGAGGGGGCTTGCACTCCTTGTTGTTTTGCGTTGCACGATCACGGCGTAGACCTTCATTGATATTTTAAGCACCTTCTTGCTTCACACTGTTGAAGAGCAATTCGGGGATGGCGATTGCATCTTTCAACACGATTGAGCACCTGTTCATACTGCACGGGCTGTGGCGGAGTGGTTACACGACAATAACATCCCTGTAATGGACTGGCCTGCACAGAGTCCTGACTTGAATCCTATAGAACACCTTTGGGATGTTTTGTAACGCCGACTTCCTGCCAGACCTCACCGACCTACATCGATACCTCTCCTCAGTTCCGCATTCCGTGAAGAATGGGCTGCCATTCCCCAAGAATTCTTCCAACACCTGATTGAAAGTATGCCTGCGAGAGTGAACGCTGTCATCAGGGCTAAGGGTGCGCCAACATCATATTGACTTCCAGCATTACCGATGGAGGGCGCCACGAACTTGTACGTCATTTTCAGCCAGGTGTCCGGATACTTTTGATCACGTATGTACATGTTTTGACACACCTTGAATTAAAAAAAAATGTTTTTAGAAAAAGGCTCAAAAACGAAAAGTAGGATAAATAAAAAACTTGTATTTGAGTTCAGTGTCTTCTAAAGACGCGACACGAATATTTTCAAGTAAATCCCCCACCGTAAACTACCTCTTTCATAGAATACTTTTCGAAATATTTTAATGTCTAAACATGGCTGTAGCGGTTTTGATTAAAGTATCATTTATTAAAGATATTTAGGTTACAAATAAAACACATGTCTTGAATTTTCTAGTAATAGCCCGTTAAATTCACTTCGTTGCAAAAAACTTTGCATAATCTTGTATATTTGTTAAACGTTAAGCGATAAACAAAAATGAAAATGTAAAACACACAATATATTTCAAAACACTCTTTGTGTAGCATCAGCCAGTTCCGGGATATCCTTCATGGTTCGAATTGTTCAATACTTTTGTCATTCCTTTTAAGTTCTTTCGATATTGAATTGCTTCTTGCTATTGCAAGCAAAGAGTATGGAATTTTATGGCCAGCATATAGCGTCCAGTTGTTAAACATTTGACTATCGCTATTCTCTTTGTATCTATAACGAAGTGTGTAATGTAACTATTTACGGAAAGTTTTATGTCGATTAAAATTAAGTGGATAGAAAAATTAACTGTCGTAAAAATGTGTACATCCACCAATAAGCTATAGAAGTTGGACACATTGGAATGGTGGTTAAGAATTGTCCCGTAAGTCTAGCAAATGAAGTAAAATTTAACTGGGGTAAAGAGGCATATATACTTAATTTAGGAAGAAAGGAAAGATCAGGAATGGCATGGTTTAGACTGGGGGGCTGGAGGACACAGAAAATGACTGACGATTCTGGCAGGAGAATCTGCCCATTCTGCGATTTGAATGAGGACTTGGTACATATCTTGGCGGAATTTGCACAGTTGGAGAACCAGCGAACAATTAAACTCAAAGAAAAATGCTTAGGTTCCTCAAGAAAGAGATTGGCATGTTGGGAGCTACTGGCTGACCAGAGGAACTGCAAAACATGGGCAACTTTTTGGCTAAAGTGCGCGAAGCTAGGTCAAATTTGTTAAGTTAGACAAAGGTAATTTATCTGTATTTTTCTTTTTCTTGTTCTTTTTTGTTTTTTTTCCTTTTCTGTTGTTTATTTTGTCACCCCATTGCATCTTAAATATGCATATATCTACGGTCAATGCACATGCACTATACACTTGTCTAACAACTTCAATGATTTAAAAGCAATAAAGGTACTTTATCTATCATCTTTATGTGAATGTAACACATCAGATTTTTTAAATAGAAAGTTCCGTGTGTTTGGGTGCGCGCGCACGCGTGTCCTCGAGCGTAGAACGGTTACGCAACTCTGCGTGTTTCTGTCGACTGGCCTATAGCCTCATCGTTCTTCCTGGAGGTGGTAAGCACAAATGATCCGCATTGGGTCAAATTTGAGGTGTTCTCTCCGTTCCCTAATCATAGCATCTGACTCGTCTATCAAACTAAAACTTTCTGTACTATTTTAAAGAGTGCTTGGGGCCAATATAGTAGCACCACTCCGTATGCCGCATGCTAAAACCTGATGCAGTAATTTGTATCATAAATTATTTAAGTGTAAATAATGATTGTAATATGAATATGCATTTTTATGTGACATTGATTTGAGATGTATATTGATTGTAATTATTGTTGAAAAGTAAGTTTATACGGCCTTACTGAAACTGACAATAATAGCGTGCAATAATTCAGCGAGGGGGTGAGCTGTTTATCATTATTGGAAACGAGGAAGTTACGTAATGTTGGCGCGTTTTCCTTTAGAATCTTCTGGAACATTTACCTAGAGCATATGTATTCATAATTTTCATTGGATATAAAAATAGACGCTAATGTTGCCGCGTTTTATTAGCCAATTGCAGCTCAGTTATAATCTTTAGGCATATCTGGGCGAAGGAGTATAAAAGGTAGGTTAGAGGTAAAGACCCCGTCAGTTCATCAAAATTCTTTATACACTACACGTCGCATTTCCGTCAGTTCGTCGAAAATATTTGTATGATACACGTCGCCGTCAGTCCAGCAGAAATATTACACGTCGGCTATCGATTCGCAAGTTACGCGTATAAGAGTTATGAAAAATCTCAAGTATGGTAAAGTTAATTATACAAAAAGGTTGAAGTACGTGAATTAAAAGTGATCAGTAAGAAGTTGTTATAAAAGTTTCAGTTTGGCGAGTGTCAAGATCAATGTGTAAATGTGATAGTAAATGTGTTCGACAATAAAAGTGTAAAACAAATTTCTTCATCAGTGTTATCCATGGATAAAAGATTCCTTTCCGTTTACACAATCTGTATAAAGAGAAGTGCTTGACCAAAAGATCATAGCTAGCCGGAGGACAGTGAAACAAAATTAAATAAAATAAAAGTAACATTCTTTCAAACAAAAACTAATACTGTCGCAAATTGCTAACACCAGATGGAGGTAACAAACCTAACAAATGAATCACGTCACAAGATGGCTTCAACACGTTGAGTAAACACACATACACAAATAACATTATAAATTTACCATCGAAAATTGGCTCCCAAACGAGGAGCTCAACAAATTAAATAAAAAATAACACTAAACCACCTTTCAAATTACAAAACATTTATTTGTTTGGATTGTAGTGTTTTAAATATTCTTCTCCCATATAATAAGCACTAATTGAGTGCACTATAAAAACTTATACGGCTGTCTAGATAATATGGGGAAATGTTGTTATGTTTATTAGAAATTGTCTAAATTTGGCAGCACTACATGAAGTGCCCACGCTTTCTGACATTCTCACACCCTTCCTTCAGAAAACAGCAGTGGCAAAATGCATAGGTCTGTCATGCAACAATAGATTACCCTTATCACGTGTCATGAATTTCAAATCTGTTTCCAGTGAGCTTCATTTATCAGACATTTATCGGACATATCCCACATCTGAAACACAGACAGACAGACAGACAGGCAGACAGATACAATATACAAAGATTCGGCAAGTTGGTTTGAATGCCATTTCTGAATATGCATCATAAATCTCAGCTCAAGCATTAACTGTGTTAGCTTATAAAAATACGATGTGCTACATTGAAGTAGATAGTATCCTTACATTATTTGCACCACGATTTGGGCGTCAATTTGAAATAGGTTGTATTGAAAGAGTTGTATTATATTTCAACTGTTGGGAGCCGAACTCGAAGTTCGTTGCAACCGCAAGTATAGTACCCGCTTTCCGGTAGCCTTCGCCCACCCCAAAAAAAAGTTTAAAAATATGGACTTTTTAATTTGAATTGTTTTTTTAAATATTATATATTTATGTGTGCCTCGGCTGCGTCAGTATTATTGTTAGAGACATGGATGTCTTTGCAGGGTTGTGGTGCGACTAAAGAATGTAGGCTTAAACAGATTATAATTTTACTTCACTCCTTTTATTAATGCTTGATGCGATTTAAATAACACTTCACTGATATAGAGAGAGAGAGCTGTGAGATTCTTTAAATTAATTACTTGCACTTTTTAACATGTGAACTATTTTCATCTCACACTGAATACGTATTATATCTACTCCTGGCGTCAGGTCAGGACACTGTCTGCAAGCAACGCGTCCAGTTAGGAGCGCTGTCTACAAGCAACTGACTCTGAATTTGTAAATTTTGCTGTATTTCAGTTTCTGATTGACTAATCCTACTCCAATAGAATACCTTCATTTAACTAAAGCTTTTACTGGTTGGTGATTGGCTATTTTATAAACTAACAAAAATTACATTATTGCTTCCAAGAATTACAAGTAGTATTGTTAAACTTTCAAATGCATTATTGCCTCAAGGTTACCTTATTGTTACCTCATTCTTAGCAACCTTTAACCTATTATTCCCACAACTCCTACGTTATTAAATTACGTAATACGTTCACATAACGTTATTAAATGTATACAATAATATGAACATACACAATGACTGTAATATACACTTTTATATATTGCTACATACACATTGTTTTAAAGCGGGCTGTTACTGAATTTATATATTATATAATTAGACTGAAAATCACTTAAATGTTAAAAATACTGCCTCAACATTCCAATGACTTTCTCTACCCTCTATCGCGTATTAGTGGATACCCAAATTATTCCTATCTACTTCATTTTAATCGAGATAAACGTTTCCGGAGATAGCTGCATTACACATTTCGCTATATAAGTAAAGTGAATAACGAAAGTCGTATATTTAAGAACTTGGCAGTAAAACTCCATACACTTTTCACAACATCACAAAGAATCATTTGATAATCGACAGGATTTTAAAAGAATGGTTTAGCATTGAACAATTCAAATTACTAATAACGGATAGCTGAGAAACAGCTGATGCCACAAAAAAGGTATTCACAATAAACTATGTGTTTTATAGAGATCTACAATTTTTGTGTAGTGCATTTTCGTCTATCGCTTAACGTGTACCAGTTATACAAGGTTATATGAATTTCTTTCAAATAACGAGGGTTCCAAAGGCTGTTTCCACAAATTTTAGGCAGTATTTAAAATACTTAAAAGATTTCAGTCAAATTATGTAACATAAAATTCAATAACAGCCCGCCTTAAAGCAATATGTGTATAATATAATACATAAAATGTAGGTAACAATCATTGTATTAATGTTTATATTATTATGTACATGTTTAATAATGTTATGTGAATGTATTACGTAGTTTAAAAATGTAGGAGCTGTGAGAATAACAGATTAAAAGTTGCTAACAATGAGGTAACAATGAGGTAGCCTTGAGGCAATAATGAATTAGAACGTTTAATAATGCTACTGGTAATTCTTGGAAACAATAATGTAATTTTTGAGACAGTTTATAAAATAGACAATCAACAACCAGAAAAAAAGCTTAAGTCAAATGAAAGTATTCTACAGGAGTAGGATTAGTCAATCAGAAACTGAAATAGGGCAAATTGTACAAATTCAGAAGTCAGTTGCTAGTAGACAGTGTTCCTAACCGGACGCGAGATGCGTCCTCGAGAAGTTTAATACGTATTCAGTGTGAGACAAAAATAGTTTACGAGTTATAAATAATCTCACAGCGCTCTATATCAGTGAAGTGTTATTTAAATCGTGTCAAGGATTAATAAATGTAGTGAAGTAAAAATTATAATCAGTGTAAGCGTACATTCTTCAGTCGCACCACAACTTGTTAAGAAATTCATGCCTCTAAAAATAAATACTCACGCATCCGAGGCAAACATATACCAGTATATAGGCTACCGGAAACTTTTTACCATACGTGCGGTTGCAACAACTTCAAGTTCGGCTCCCCAACAGTCAAATACAATACAACAACCTACTTCAAATTGACGCCCAAAGCGTGGTGCAAATAACGTAATAATAACAATACACCTTCTTCAAAATTCAGGATATATATTTTATTTGTGATGTAAATATACTTAATATATTGCAAGAAATACAGAAAAAATATAGTTACAATGGGAGAATTATCTTGAAAATATCAAGTTTGGTGTTTATGCGACTTTTCCTTTTTGAACTCTTCTGTTCACACACATAGATATTTTTCTAAAAATGATTTTTTGGGGGGATTCGGAATACCTCCAAAGTGTATTTTAGTAAAATCTCGGAATATAATTTTTGGGTGGGATGAAGCAGATTTGTAGTGGAGTAAGTAAAATATTTTGTTTGGATTCAGTGGGGACTCAAAACATGTATTTTTGGTGACGTCTCGGTATCGACGTTTTGGATAGAATGCAATAGTTCCTCAACTATGCACGTGGTAGATAAAGTAAAAACTATTTTAATGACTTACTCTCGTCAGCTCGGAATTCCGGTAATGCAATGCTACCAATAGCTATAACTAAGAGGTGGGTTAGTAACATACTATAATTTAGGAAGCTTTGAGTCAACTGTTTCATGGTCGATGCCGTGACTCAAGGCGGATTGTGTGGACAATAATACAGATTCATATTTCAAGAAAACTTTTAAGTCGGAGACGTGTATTATGAAGACGAAGATATTGAAGAAACGTGAAATATTGGGTCGTACTTTACTTACCGCCCTAGTGTGTCTTGTATGTTATTACAGCCACCAGATTTCTGCTGGTAAGCATAGAAACAAATTCTTCTTTAACGGTTTACCCTCCGCTTTGTAGGATTTACACGTCCAAGGATTTACAATCCAATGCCTTGGGTCAGTAGCCTGTCGAGGAATTGCAAACTCTGGATCATAGCATATCCAGGATGTGTGATCAGTCCAATGCCTGGTAACTCGGTGAAGAAAAAGAAAAAATGGTAGGAAAATTTGTGGATCAATTTATCCACTCCATCTTTTGCCTAGCGACCGAGGAAAACCGCGAAAAAACCTTCAGCCAGCTTGGTGCGTCCCGGAGGTATGAACGAGGAACGCCCCGAATGCAATGAAATCATTGGAGCTATAAATTTCCTTTTGTATAAATATCATCAGAAAAACGATCGAGCAAAAACGGTATTACAGTTTACCTGTTGTGAAGTTTTTATCTTCTCTGCTACAAATCTAGGAGGTATTTTACCGATATTTTACTGTAAATACATGTTTAGAGGCCCCTGAATCCAAATAAAAGAATTTTTAGAAAGCAATTTCATCGCTTGTATTAAATAAACAATTGTTATGTTCAATCCTTTGTGTTGTTTTTAATTCAATAACAACGACGGAAAAGAACGCTTTTTGTTTACCTGTTACTCTGTAGACATCATATGGATGTATTTGCTTTCACTTATTGTTAATGAAAAACAAGGTAAGTACCATTTGTTACATTCACACGATGTTTCTACTCACTATCGTTTACTTTTATATCTCTTCTACAGTCTATTCCTACAAAAGCTTACTACTTTCTCTACTACGTAGAGTAGGTAGCAGAACTCGATACCGAGATTTCACGGGAAATGCATGTTTTGAGGAGCCCTGAATCCAAATAAAGATTTTTTGGAAACTGTCGGTATTGCGTTGTATCTGTAAATAGCATAACTCAAAAACTAAAAGCCGGATAAATATCAGACTAAGCATTTCGGTTCAAAATCTTATAAAGGTGCGACACAAAGACTTCCAAGAAAAGTTTCCATCACAAATAGCGTTTACATGGAATATATTTTGGAATTTTTTAATTTCTAAAAAATGGCTCCAACGATTTTGATTAAAATGCCATGTATTAAAGATATTTGCATGAAAAATAAAATGTATATTTTGAATTCTCGAGGAATAGCCCACGAAGTCCTCTTCATTCGGAGGGAATTTTGTATAATCTTCTATAACTGGTAAAACTTAAGCAATAGATGAAAACTTACTACATAGGTAATGTAGATCACTTCAAAACACACAGTTTATTTTAAATAATTTTTTTTGTGACATAAGCCGTTTCTGAGATATTCGTTATTAGGGTTCGAATTTTGAATTTCTTAGTAATTCTCTTGAAGTCTTTTCAACATTCAGTTGTTTCTCGCGATGTCATGGAAACAGTATGGAATTTTAAGGCCAGCATATAGCGTCCCGTTGTTAAACATTTGACTATCGCTGTTCTCTTTGTATCTATAACGAAATGTGTAATGTGGCTGTTTCTGTAAACGTTTATTTGGATTAAAATGAAGTAGATAGAAAAATAAGATTTAGTAAGAATAGTTTGTATACCTACTAATAAACGGTAGGAGCAGAGAAAGCCATGTGAGTGCATCACTTTTTTTTGTTTACCTATTACTACATAGATACGATAAGGATTTATTTGCTTTCACTTATTCTTAGTGAAAGAGAGAGTATTAATAGTTACATTCACACAATTTTCCTACCCACCATCGTTTACTTTTATATCTCTTCTACAGTCTGTTCTCACAATACCTTATTTTTCTATCTACTTCACGTTAATTGAGATAAAGTTTTAGAGAGATAGTTCCATAACATATTTCGTTGTAATAGAAGAATAGAGGAAACCAAATCCTTAAAAACCGAGTCACATTTTATTCCACGCCGTTTCCATGTCATCGTATGAAACAAATCAATAGTGACTTAGGACCTAAAGGTGTAAAGAATTGGAAAATGCAAGTCAAGAGCAGCGGTATTTTGGAAGTGGTTAAATATGCATTTTAAGACATCAACATTATTTGTGTTTTAGAGTTTCGTCTATTTCCTATTTTTTACCAGTTACAAACTCTTATGCAAAGTTCATTCAGCTTGAATAGGACTTTAAAGGCTATGCAAGTTATGTAAACTGGTAAACACATAAAATATTTAAAGAAATTTTGGGTAAATAAAAAACCACGGAGTGCCTTCTATATGGTGGGTAGTTCAGGTGGGAGTGTTTGCATGAAAATCGTGTCAGAGTTTTTGGAAAATTCTGGACTTAAATAGCCACTGTTTTTTCGACATTTGGTTTTTGAGATATTCACGTAAAATCTGAGTAAACCTTCTCCATTTACAGATGGAGAGATAAAAGAAAAGCACAGATTAGGTGAGGCTGATCTTGTAGTGAAATACCCGTCTTTCAGCAGACAAATGTATTAACGAAATATGACCCAACATGAAATTACATCCACAAAATGTGCTTTTTATGGGACCTGTTTTTATATTTTAAATTCTGACACGAATTTCTCAAACCAAGTACCAACATATGAACAGGCTTGGTTAATGAAGAAACATATTCAAATGTAGAGATAATACAATTTCCTATCGTTACCTTTTCGAGTGATGTAAAAAGTTGCAATCGAATAATTATATCGTAATGATTCGACATTAACGTCGATGGGAAAATGAGAAACGTAGAATGCGATGCATATTCACAATTCTGATATGAATGAATAATTCAAAACAAACTTCCATCTGCTGCAAAAAAAATTCATCAGCATCTTTTTACAGAATACATTCGCTCTCTGTCATTATCGATATCTCCTGTCGATTGTAATTACATCTATCTATGTTTTCAAATTAACTATTTCTCTCTTTGCAAAAGTGCTGGGGGGGTGCTGAAACATTGATTTCTCTTGGAAACAGGGTTGTAAAATCATAGTAAATTTGGTAGCTTTCCCTGCTATGACAAATAATAATCATTTTTCTGTAATTCTTTCCGGGACCGAGGGAAATGGCTCCGCGGTAAATGCCAGGCTCGTATTTGGAATGTCTCGGGTTCGATTTCCCTTAGCTTGGACACTTTGAGCTAGTGTTTCTCGTGGATTTCCAGGTCCCGTAGCTTGGCCGTGCCTTATTGTTACAGTAACGACTCTGACCCGCATTCGGGAGGTCGTGGGTTCACTTCCCGAGGCCGACCATACTGTCACATTGTTTTTTTCGTGGCTTTCCCCGGTCGCTAGGCAAATGCTGGGAATGATCATTGTTTCATCTCCATTCTAATTTCACTTTACCTTTCATCTGCGTGCTTTCTACCAAGGTTGCAAGTGTTTCAGAGGAGGTCTCGGTGTGTGCATGGCAGGGGAAAAGGATGCTCTGAGTAAACCTTCATCCTCCGGTATGGTGGCGGTCTCCGGGTTCCCACAGGGGATGGGAGCAAGCTGCACCAACTGCTATTAGGGGAGTTAAAGTCCGGTAGCGTTAATGCCCATGCCCTCTGCCTGTCCTGCCTCCTGGGCTAGCCGCCCTCTGTCTTCTCTCAACCCATCCCTCCCTCCCGGGGGCCCCGTCAGGGGCGTAGTTACCAAAGGTCTGCGTAGGTGGAGATGCTAAGTCACCCTTCGTTCCTAGTTCCTATCCTACCATGCTAGCCTCCAGTTACCAAGGTCACGGCGAAGGGCGATGGATTCTTTCGGGCATAAAAACCCTTTTCATGACTTCTTTCGGAAGGAAAGTAAAGCCGGAGGTCCCGTGTCGTACATTTACGTTAAGTAAAGGCACCTCAAGACTGATAAAGAGGCCTCTGAGCAAAATTACAGGTCTTTCACGCCCAATATAGAACTGGACGCTAAGAACCACAGCAGTTAAAGAGCGTCATGAATAAAACTCAATTTTATTTACTCCTATCCTATCCTTATAGGTGGAGCTCCTTGAAAATTTTGTATTGCGTTAAAAAGTTTGCCTTCAAGCGTCTATCTTCGATGAATTGTGTCTATTGATTGAGAGATAAACTATCATATGCCTTGGAATTTGCACAAACGGATCAAAATTTTCGTGGGGAAGGAATTGTGAACAAAGTTGGACATGATGTTGTGATACTCTCTGAAGGTTGAGAATTACACTCACAGTTGAACAATTTCGCCGGAGTGTTCCATTGTTCAAGCAGAGCTATTGGTAATTAAGGAAACACTGATATGGGCTGAATATCAAAATTTTAATGCTTGTATCATCTACAGTGATTCTCAAACCCCTCTTAAATCTCTAAACAAAAAGTTACTTTAAATGCTTTGACTGTATAAATTAAAAACTGTCTGATATCAGAAAAAAATCACCCTTCTTTATTTGAAATTAAAGAGCTGACCGACTAGCTTTCAGTTCGAGCACCAGATATACTTGTCTTTATTCGTTTGAAAAGTGGAAAATTAAGGAATTAATAATAGCCAAATGGAATAATTAGTGGAGCAGCAGTAGAAAAGTAAAATTCGAAAATTCACGTCAAAAATTTTATCTGCACAATTTATAACACTGCACGGACATTTTGGATTCTATTTTTAAGGATTTAAATTACAGAAATAGTATGGAAATTTATGCATCTGACATTTTAAAAAAGCCTGTTGAACACCTCCTTCTTAAATGTCCTACATTTGAAAGAAGAAAATAATTCTTGTGCCATGAATTTACAGAAATCATTATTTACTGTTTTAAAAAAGATTGTTACTGCAATAAGTTTTACAACTTTGTTATATCTTATATTTAAAACTTTATGCTTAATATATTAAACAGAGATTTATTTCAAGTTTATACATATTGGAAATCATAAATGTTAAACTTGCACATGTAGAATGTATTTAATTACAAAAATTATTTTGATTGTTTTAAGTTGTTATTTAGTTTGTAAAGTGATATATTGTAATTCACCAAGAAGTGTGTCAGAATATTTAACAACAAAGAATTGTACAAAGGCTTAGATAAGTAAGGAACAGGCGAGCTAGGTAATTCCAGGTAAAAGATAATTCTTGGTAGAGCCCACCTTTCTCCAAGCTAATGAGCAGGGAACTGGAAGCAGTAAGGAAAAATAGAAAGAGACAGAGATATTGAAACTGCGTCACCCAGACACGTATGCGAAATCTTTTGGAGCAGAATATTCTCATACATAATAAGGTAACGCGGTCTGAGGATTAATTAGAAATGTAGTTAGATTTAGAGGCGCGGAAGTGAGCGTCACTAGACTTAGGTATAAAAGGAGAAAGAAAGCCTCAGATTTTCACTCTCTTATAGAATCTCATCGACATACAGTGTTACTCTCTGGACGATAACTGCACGTGTGTGCATATGGGTGGGAAGTGTGTGCAGTTAGATTAGGCTCCTAATTATTATAATGGTGGGAATTGTTATAATGGAAAAAGCTAGCCGCCCATAAGCATTTATTTGATAATAAACCACATTTTTTAAGGGAAATGCAGTGTATTTTAATTCGCCTCACATACGAAAATCTTGAGACCCGTAAAATTGTGGCAGTATTTTATATCACAAGAATGTAAATGCCAGAGTGATTGTAGTGTAAATAAGCATTATTATATGACATTGATTTGAGATGTTTGTTAATTATAAGCATTGTTAGGAAATAAGTTTACACGGCCTCACTGAAACTGACAATAGGAGCGGGTAACAATGAGCGAGGGGTGAGTTGTTTATCAATTAGAACAGACAAACAAATGACGTCAGAGTAGTGCGCTTTTCTTTAGAAATGGAGGGAATATCTTCCCTGAAGCATATGTGTTCGTAATTTTGATTGGATATAAATATAGACGCTAATGTTGGCGCGCTTTATTAACCAATAACAGCTCTTTTATAATGTTTAGGCATATTGGGGTGAGGGAGTATAAATTCCGTGCCAGAGACGGGTAACGCGCAGTTTGACAGAATAATTCACAAGGTGAACGTCGTTCTGTCCAACAGAATCATACAAAGGTTATACGTCGTTCAGTTCATCAGAATCATCCGCGGGTTGCACGTCGCACAGTTTAACAGAATCTCTCGCGTCGTAAAGTTAGGTATAAATGTGAAACACGCGAATTAATAATGTGCAGTAAATAAGTGATTATAGTGATATATATATATATAGTGATATATAGTGAAAATCTAACAGTTTCAGTCTGGCGTGTATTACGAGTCAATATGTGAACTTAATTAAGTGTGACGGCAATAAAAGTGTAAAAACAAATTCTTTTATCAGTGTTATCTTTCAGTAACAAATCCTTTCCGTTTACATACCCTGTTCAAGAGATTTGCTTGACCGAGAAATAATAGCTAGCCGGAGGACAAATAACCCAAAATTCAAAATAATAATATAATAACAGGCGGCCAACAATAGATAACACGAAGTGACTGCGACAAATTGGCTTCCATACGTTGTGCAGATTAACATGAAGCATCTTCCAACTAACTACAAATATAAACCACTTCAAAGTGAGCGTCACTAGACTTAGATATAAAAGGGGAAGAAAGCCCCAGATTTTCATTCTCTTATAGAATCTCATCGATACAAAGTGTTACTCTCTGGACGGCAGGTGCACGTGTGTGCATATGGGTGGGAAGCGTGTGCAGTTAGATTAGGCTCCTAATTATTAAAATGGTGGGAACTGTTATAATGGAAAAACTAGCCGCCCATAAGTGTTTATTGGATAATAAACCACATTTTTTAAGGAAAATGCAGTGTATTTTAATTCGCCTCACATACGAAAATCTTGAGACCCGTGAAATTAGTTACATAGGTAGGTATTAAGAACGGAGAAAACAGCAGCCGGAGCAAGTACACTGCAGCAGAGGGCATCAACCAGAGGAACAACGTTTTCCCGCTACAAATTATTACGAATAATGAAGTTTGATATCATTATTATTATTAACTTTTGAGTTTGTGTAAACTGTAACATTAAACCTGTCTACTCCGTAGTGCCGGGTTAAGGCCTGCCCCCGGCAAGGCCGCTGCGTCCCCTATCTCTGCTCACAACAGGCGTCATAAGTAGGGTGCAAAACTGTAAGCTGGGACGTGATCAGCGCCCCGGGTCCCTCGCGGCCGATATATGCAGCCTTCTCAACCTGGAACCGTTAGTTTTCAATCAAATAGTTCCTCAGTAGATCCCTCATGGATCTAACGATGCAGACTGAACTCCGGGAGAAAATTCACACGCCGGTACCGGGAATCGAACCCGGGTTCCCCGCTTGGTAAGCAGCAACACGCTAAGGAGACGACCATAATTTAGCTATATGCATATAAAATAGGGTTGGGGAAGTTTTACCAGTAAATTAAATCACTAATATTTTTCGGAATTGCAATAAAACAATTGCAGTCAGATTTTTACCTTCTCTACTACGTATTTAACAGTAATTAGACAAGGTGTTGTATTTCATTTAAAATTCGATACGGAGATTTTAAGGAAAATCATGTTTTTAGTCCCCGTTAACATAAAAAACATTTTTAGGAAAACGTCCGTGTGTGTATGTGTGTGTGTGTGTGTGTGTGTGTGTGTGTGTGAACAGCATAATTTAAAAATCTAATGTGATACATTCACGTGACCCCTACCTTATTCGCTCCACAAATTATACTTACTCAAGCTTATTCTTCTGTATACTACATTTTAATCCTAAGTCTTTACAGAAACAGCTACATTACACATTTCGTTATAGATTCAAAGAGAACAGCGATAGTCAAATGTTTAACAACTGGACGCTATATGTTGGCCCTAAAATTCCATGCTGTTTCCATGACATCGCGAGAAACAACAAATGTTGACAGGACTTTAAAGAGAATGACCAAGACATGAGCAATTTGAAACTTTAATAACGGATATCTGCTTGTAAGTTTTCGTTTACTGATTTTGTCTATCAGTTATACAAGATTATAAAAAACTTCCTTCGAATGAAGAGTGCTCCATAGGCTATTTTTGAAAAATTCAAGATATACATTTTATTTGTCATATAAACATCTTTAATATGTGGTATTTTAATCAAAATGGTTAACAGCCATTTTTTAAAAAACAACATTTTCGAAAAGTGTTCTATGTAAAGGGTAGTTTGGGGTGGGGGATTTTCTTGCTACCTTCGTTTAGTATCTTTGGAAGATATTAACCTAAATCCCAAGTTTGGTATCTATCCGACGTTTCGTTTTTGAGTTATAGTGTTCACAGACACACACACGGAGATGTTTCCAAAAATGTTTTATTTGGATTCAGGGAGGCTCAAAACATGTATTTCCGGTAGAATATCTGTATCTAGTTTGTGGATGGAATTTAATACTTCCCCTACTTACTATACGTAATATTCATTCATTATCTGTTTACCCTCCTCTTATGTAGGACTTACACCCCCCAGGACTTACAAGCGGGTGCCTGGGGTCAGAGGCCCGTCGAGGAGCAGACACTCGTGGATCAGACAGAGCATCCAGGATGGGTGATCAGCCCGATGCCTGGTATGGGATGAAGGAAGTGGATGAAACGAAATGTTGGTGAAATGGATGAAAGGAAAGGTGATGATGGAGCAGTTGGTGGAATGAATGGCGGGGGAAACCGGAGAACCCGGAGAAAACCCGCCCAGACGCCGCTTCGTCCAACACAAATCCCACATGCAGGTCCCTGGGATTGAACCCGGGCCGCCTCGGTGGGAGGCGAGAGGTCTAACCACTCGGCCACGGCTCCGCCCTACTATACGTAATAGAGAAAGAAAAACGAAGAGATAAATACCCCCAACCTGGGGCAGTGTTTTTAACACCTAAATGATTTCAGTCCAATTATATAATATATATAATATAATAACAGCCCACCTTGAAGCAATATATGTATAAAATAATATATAAAATGTATGTAACAGTCATTGTATATGTTTATATTATTGTTACATGTTTAATAATGTTATGTGAATGTACTACGTAAATTAATAATGTAGGAGCTGTGAAAATAATAGGTTAAAAGTTGCTAAAAATGAGATAACCTTGAGGCAATCATGAATTAGAAAGCTTAAATGCTACTGTAATTCTTGGAGTAACAATAATGCAATTTTTGTGACAGTTTATAAAATAGCCAATCAACAAACAGAAAAAGCTTTGGTTAAATGAAGGTATTCTATTGGACTAGGATTAGCCAATCAGGAACTAAAATGCAGCAAAATTTATAAATTCAGAAGTCAGTTGCTTTTAGACAGTGTTCCTAACCGGACGCGAGATGCCCCTTCGAAAAGTTTAATACCTATTGTTGTGTGAGACAAAAATATTTTACGTATTAAAAAGTGCAAGTGATTAATAAAAGAATCTCACAGCTCTCTCTCTCTCTCTATATATATATATATCAGTGAAGTGTTATTTAAATCGTGTCAAGCATTAATAAAAGGAGTGAGGTAAAATTATAATCTGTGTAAGCCTACGTTCTTCAGTCACACCACTCCCTGCTAAGACATTCATTTCTCTAAAAACGAATACTGATGCAGCCGACGCAAACATAAATATATGATATTTAAAGAAGCAGTCAAAATTACAAAGTTAATACTTTTAAACTTGGGGCAAAGGCCACCGGAAAGTACATTTGGGGCGAAGGCTACCGGAAACTTTTTACCATACGTATGGTTGCAACTACTTCAAGTTCGGCTCCCCAACAGTCGAAATATAATACATATTCTAACTTTCCATACGTAGCAGCAACAAACCTTCTTCAAAATCTAACTACCCGTTACATGGAAACGTTTCCGTTATTGTTTACTTTCTCGAAAATACCTCTAACGATTTTCATTACAATTTTAAGATATTTGCGTGTCAAATAAAATGCATATCTTGAAACTTCTGGGAACAGCCTGTAAAGTCCTCTTCATTCTGAGTGACTTTTGTTTAACTAGTAAATCGTAAAATATCTTTATGTACAAAGAAAAATGCAGATCTGAAGAAAATGCACAATTTATGCTAAATAAACTTCTTTGTGGATTCATCATTTTCGAGATATTCTTGAGTATTTATAAGTTTCAATTTCAAACACTTAAAACGTTTTTGAAGTGCAAAATTGCTACTCCTTTTTACTTTCTCTACTACATATAGTAAGTAGCGGAAGTATTGTATTCCACCCAAAAATTCGATACCGAGATTTCGCCGGAAATGTATGTTTTAAGACCCCCTGAATCCAAAAAAAAACATTTTTGGAAACATGACCGTGTGTGTGTCTCTGAACAGCATAACTCAGAAACGAACAGTCGGATAAACACCAAACTTGGTATTTAGGTTCAGTATCTTCCATATATGCGACACGAAGGTGTTCAAGAAAATCCCCCCATCCTAGATTACCCTTTACATGGAACATTTTTCGAAAATTTTAATTTTCTCAAAAATGGCTCTAACGATTTTGATTAAAATATCACATGTTTAAGATACTTTCATGACAAATGAAATATATATCTCGAATTTTCTGGGAATATCTCCAAAAGTATTCCTCATTGTGAACGACTTTTGCATAACTGGTAAACCATAAGAGATAGACAAAATATTAGTAGACAGAAAATGTAGATCGCTTTAAAATACACAATTTATGTCATATACATTTTTTTGGTTGAGTGAACCATTTTCGAGATATTGCTTGTTATTCCCTTAAATTTTCTAATACTTATACTTTTTCTCAAATTCGTTATTCATTTTTTTTATGTCCTGGACGTGCAAAGAGAATAGAATGCGCCATATAGCATCCAGCTCTTAAAACATTTGACTATCGCTTAAAGCCTATCATATTCCCCTTGCACCTACAAGAAAATTAGCAATAAGATTAACATATCGATTAACATGAAGCATATGGAGAATAAGCGTTTGTAAAGATAGTTTGTACAAGAGTAGAGAAAGTCATGTGAGTGTGACACAACAGTTTTTTTTCTGTGCTCATGCAAAGAGAATGGAATTCCAATCCAATCACATAAGGATTCGCACTTAAAACATTTGATTATCACTTAAGCCTACTGCCTATTGCCTTGGGAACTGCAAGGGAATACGTAATAAAACATTTCTGCAAATGTTTATCTCGATTAACATGAAGCAGATAGAACATTAGGCCTTTTTAATAATAGTTTTTTAAAAATGGGTAAAAAAAAGTCACGTGAATGTAAACCAACCTATTTTTTGTGATATATAATGTTTTGTTTACCTCATGTAATCTTGTTTACCCTTACATAATATGCGAGGGGTGTAGGTTTACTCCTCCCTCTGGCGGCCGTTTCTCACGCAACGGTAAGCAAACAACAAGGCCGGGTTGTTTAATTGCCTCACACGTTAAGCTCTACTCTGATTAGACGAGGCAATTGGCAGAAATCGCTTCCACAGATGTCACTACCAATTACCAAACATTGCAGAATAAGATCATTTACAATGTTTGCGCTGGAGCAGAAGAGATCGTGTTCCCGTGACGCAGTCCACAATCATGCTGTTTGTATTTACACACCTTTCCTGTTAAAATAATGAAGAAGGAAGGACTTTTGAAATTAAATAGGATTTTTATGTTTAAACCAATATAGTTTTAAACGAATCCAGTTAACCTCCCTTCAAGTGCATACAGAGTCATTTATGAAGAAATGACACGTTTCTTTCTTTAATTATTCTGTTTCGAAATTCACTCAATACCACAATTTTACCACCAAATTAAGCAGAATGTTCTGCAGTTTCGATTGCCTGTTAAGATGTGCAGATGTTCATGTTTTATTCATAATTGTTAGTTTTATTGTCGGCAACTGTTTTTGAGATTTTCTTCTAGTCGACGTGAAACTGAGTACACATTAAATGAACGACTCTTCCTTGTAAAGCAATACTGGATTACGAATTCAATTACAGCTACTCAAAGGGCATACCAGAGGGAATTTTGTGTTCGGAATCCTCCCTAAAGAAACACAATACTGGTACTGGTAAACAAATTGGAAACAACTGGATCTCTGGTGAGTCAAAAAGGCAAAACTGGTTCATCTAGGCTTCCCACGGTTGTTTTTGACGTAAGAGCACGACTGGATCAAACAAGAAATCATTAGACGTTTGTCGCAGGAGACGGGTACAGCTACTCAATGTGTCAGAGTGCTGTGAAAAGTGCACGCCTAAAGCCGTATAGGATTACGGTTGTTCATCAGTTACAGGAACTAGATAAGGATAGATGACTGAATTATTGTCGTTGATTTCAGGCGTTCATTGTGCAAACTCCTGCCATATTGTCCATCACATGGTTCACAGATGAAGCATGGTTCCATTTATCCGTCTATGTGAACTCAATTGGGCCAGCGAAAATCCATATGTTATTCATGAAGCACCTATGCACCCGGTTCAAATCGGAGTTTGGTGCGCAATATCCGCACAGAGTATAGTGGGACCAATTTGTTTTTGAAAAAAGTGTGAACACCGCAGAGTACCGACGGTTTTTCATGGGGTTTGCTGCGCAACTAGACGATGTAGAGCTGAGTCAACGATATTTTCAGCAGGACGGCGCTACATGCCATACATCAAATGAATCCATGGCACTAATTGCAAGTTTCTTTGACGACCGGATAATTTCCAAGAACCTGTGACCACCGAGATCTCCGGATTTGACTTCGCCGGTTATATACCTTCTGCTTCGTGCCGTGCAGCTGGCATTAGAGTGTCTTTCAGTCTAACTGTTGCTTTTATATAGAAAGGCGGGCAGAGCCTTTGAGATCTCATCCCTGTAACTATATCATCTTGCTTTGTCACGTGTCCACAGATACCCTACCGCATTTCTTCATATTTTGAGGTCTCAAAACCTGTATTTCCGCTGAAATCTCGATATGGATTTATTGGCTGGAATGCAATAGCTTCCCCACCTACTGTATACGTGGCAGAGAAACTAAAACTAGACGACAGTGACAAGAGAATTCGTGGAAACATGCAGACAGAGGTCTATTGACTGTTGTATATAAATTTGTATGCACGTAATACTTTGGCCCACAATACAACACCATAGCGTGTGAAAGTGGCATTAGCTCAAGTGTAGCAATAACAAACTGATATGAATATACCTGTTGCCCATTGGTCCTCACGGTATCAACCAAATTACAGCTTTTCACCTCAAAATGAACACTTTACAACCAAATATCATAAACATAACCCTGAACCTGTGGTCAAGGAACCTGAATATTATGTCAGAACTACAAAATTGACTTCATCGAATAACATTATATCCGTCACGAAACACTGATACTGGGCGAGATAGCTGACGCATCTATGAGTTTGCGGGTTGATATCCCGTTTTCCAGAAGACCTGACTGGTTGTTTTAGTAATATTATATTCGACATTCGAACCACATCCAAAAGCTTCAAACACAGAACAAGATTTTACACGGAGAGTATGTGTGTATGCATTGTGAGCGATGGTGGTTCGAGCTGAGCCAATACAAGGTCGCCAGCCCTTCAGAAGGCAGAGTTAGAGTATAGGGAACCGAACGGGATGGCTCAGGGGTTTCGTCTGTAGCCAGCATTCGGGAGGGCGTGGTTTCGATTCCTTCCTGACCCATGCGTTTTTACTTTCTCTACTACGTATAGTAAGTAAGGGAAGTACTGTATTCCAACCAAAAATTCCATACCGAGATTTCACCGGAAATACATGTTTTGTGACTCCCTGAATCCAAAAAAAGCATTTTCGGAAACATGTCCGTGTGAGTATCTGTGTGTGTGTGTGTGTGCGTGCCTGTGTGCCTGTGTGTATCTGTGAACAGCATAACTCAGAAACGAACAGTCGGATAAACACTAAACTTGGTATTTAGGTTCAGTGTCTTCTAGAGATGCGACACGGATCTTGCCCTGGTAGATCTTCGAATCAATGTTCAGAAACACACATACAGATATACACATACGAACATGTTTTCAAAATGCTTTATTTGGATTCAGGGGGCCTCAAAACATGTATTTTCTATAAAACCTCGATATGGATTTACTTAGTATGTGTAGTAGAGAAGGTTAAAGTATCTCAAAAAGGGTTACCGTTACGAAAAACGTTTTATTTGACATAAATTGTGTGCTACAACACGACCTATCGTTTTTTGGTTCAGAATGAAAAGGACTTCGCAGGTTGTTCCTAGATATTGTCATGCATACTTCTTAAATTAATGACATTTTATTCAAAAGGTTAATGCTATTTTATATCAAATCAAAACTAATGACAAATTTTCCATGTAAAGAAAAGCTCGATGGGAGAGAATTTTCTTGAAAATATTTGTGTCGCATCTTTGGAAGTTTCTGAATATATATACCTAGTTTGGTATTTTTGAGACTTCTTTATTTTGGGTTATCTGTGCACAAACAGAGCTCTTTCTAAAACTGAGATTTTTAAATTCCGAGAGTCTCGAAACGTGTATTTCCGGTGAAATCTCGGTATCTAATTTTTGGTTGGAATGCAATAATCTCTCTACCAACTGTAGGTAAATAGGTACCAGAGAAAGTAAAAATGCGAGAGGAGGAATTCTTAAGACCACAAAGCTCTCCAGTCCACGATCTGCTTTAACAATAATCAAAGCAGCAGAAACGTACGAATATTAATTATGTTAAGAGAAATACCGGTATAATGGAATTTCTGGTAAAACCAAAGGACTACCCCCAACGGGGATGCTTGTGGGTTGCCTCAAAAGTGGTAGGATTACGTGGCGGAAAATGATACCCCCCCCCCCGCACTCTGATGTACTTCTATAATTCATTGTTCTTCCTACGTCAGCTTAAAAGCAATACAGAATTCTCTACTAGGTTTATTAAACTCACAGGACCAGCAAGGATAAACTATAGCGCCTGCAGCTCGCATTTGCGAAGACCCGGGTTCAAATCCCGTTGAAGATCTCGCAGATAAATATAAAAATTATTACGAAGCTTAACCATGACAAGGAAAGCTTTCTAAGAACATTTCTGCACTATAAAATACCGTAAAATAAAGTTCGTATTGTATTCCACTAATAAAATTCGATACCGAGGTATTACTGGAAATGCATGCTCTAAGACGACTTGAATCCAAAAACTCCGTATAAGTATGTGTGTGTATCCGTGAATAGTATAACTCAAAAACGAAATCTCGAATAAATACTAAACTTAGTATTTTAATTCAGTACCTCTCAAAGACGCGACACGAAAATTTTCAAGAAGATTCCCCAAACCTCATCATGGAACATTTGTATAAATTTTCGATTTTCTCAAAATGAATCAAACGATTTTGATTAAAATACCATATATTAAAGATATTTTCATGACAAATAAAATGTATATCTTGAATTTTCTGGGAATAACCTGTGAAGTCCTCCTCATTCGGAAGGAATTTTGTAAAATCTAGAAATAACTGGTAAACGTTGAGGAATAAACGAAAACGTACAATATAAAATGTAGGTTTCTTTAAAACACACAAATTATTGATGCATAAGCCATTTCTGAGATATCCACAATTAATGCTTCCAATAAATCAATGCCTTGTTACTCCTTTAAAGTCCTGTCGACATTTAGTTGTTGCTCGCAGTTGCACGAAAAGAGCATGGAATTTTAAGGTCAGCATATAGCGTCCAGTTGTTAAACATTTGACTATCGCTGTTCTCTATAACGACATGTATAATGTAGCTGTTTCTGTAAAGGTTTATTTGGATTAAAATATAGTAGATAGAAAAATAAGCTTTCGTTAAATGAGCTGTATATCCAGTAATAAATTATACAAAATTCTTGTGAATGTTACACATCAGATTTTTTTCTTTTTTTTACATTTAAAGTTTATCCATCTATATTTCCAAATTAGCTTAAACATGACATTTAGACTTCTGCCTCATTTGTGGCCAAAGTGATTTATATCTTACATATAACAGGTGACCCAACCACGCCGCATTTCAAGTGTGTGGATATCCCTTTGCGCGTTAAAAGAGTTGCAGAAATCAACCGGGCAATTCCAAGTAAACACTGGCGTTGAGTATAGTATTGCCTATAGGCAATGGTGTTAGGTCATATTCGCTTGTCTGTGAGTTTTTAGTCAACGCTGGGCTTTTATCATTAGATCATAAACATTCACGCTCTCAATGATACTTTTAGAGTCTAGAGACGATAGGGAATAATATTTGACAAGAGAAAAATTCCCACCCAGCCGGGAATCGAACGCAGGACCACTCGCACAGCTGGCAGGTGCCAGCCGAGCTTTGTTTAACTCCCCTTGCTTATCAGCAAAGACGTTGAGCGGATTGCGCTCATTGTAAGGTACTTCCCAGGCTTGCAATAGAGTGTACAATCTGTGATGATAGACATAAAGAGAACCTTGCACTACAGTGTACTGTCCGTGATAACGGAAAAGGTCTTAGAATATTTTCCATTTCAGTAACACAGACTTCATTTTCGAGTAAACAAACTCACTTTTTAGACAGACAATTAATTAACTTGTTAACTTTTGTTCCGGCGAGGACCGCGCGTGACACGTGTTTACTGCTACTAGAGAGAGAAACAACTGACTTGCTTACAGGCAACTAACATTGGTACCAACATATGAATACTTGTTTATTATAGGTGTGCCAAACCAACCTCAAAAATACAATAAATACATTTGAATGACTCTCTGGTTAATTTTGTAACAAGTGTGATGTGAATCAGGTGCATAAGAAACCAGGTAGGAACCTTAAGAAAGAATGTGTTTCATTAATATTTGCCAGATCTTTTTTTCTAAATATGAAGGAACGAACATATTTCTGTGCTCGGCATAAAAGCGCAATGTTTCCCACTTCTTTCATTACCTCTAAAATACAGTTATCTCGAGACAGGAAAAAGGAATCTTCCCTGAGGGTGGCCATTATTCAGACTTGTAATAACGGGGCAGGAAATGTAAAGCTTGCGCGCGCACAAGGTAAGAAAACATCCTGTGGCAAGTAACAGAAATGAGAAATTCATCCTCCTACTCCGTTGTCATGGTTACCAACCCTTAACAATGGAAACTGTTGAATTAATATCAGTATACAATTTGAACAAATAACTCTAAGGATTTATAAAACAATATTCTGGAATAATGGTGGAAATAAAAGCATGTCACTCACACAACTTAAGCATATACATCCCTATAATATTATATTAAAATATACATATAAAATGTTTCTTTTATTCACGCTACGTTATTCACTATATATTACTTTCTCTACTACGTATAGTAAGTAGGGCAAGTATTGCATTCCACCCAAAAATTCGATACCGAGATTTCACCGGAAATACATGTTTTGAGAATCACTGAATCCAAAAAAAGCATTTTTGGAAACATGTCCGTGTGTGTGTCTGTCTGTGTGTCTGTGTCTGTGTGTCTGTGTGTCTGTCTGTGTGTGTCTGTGTGTCTGTGAACAGCATAACTCAAAAACGAACAGTCGGATAAACACCAAACTTGGTATTTAGGTTCAGTATCTTCCAGAGATGCGACACGAAGGTTTTCAAGAAAATCCCCCCACCCCAGACTACCCTTTACATGGAACATTTTTCGAAAATTTTAATTTTCTCAAAAACGGCTCTAACGATTTTGATTAAAATATCATATGTTTAAGATATTGTCATGACAAATAAAATGTATATCTCGAATTTTCTGGGAATGTCTCCAAAAATATTCTTCATTGTGAACGACTTTTGCATAACTGGTAAACCATAAGAGATAGACAAAATTTTACTACACAAAAAATGTAGATCGCGTTAAAATACACAACTTATGTCATATACGTTTCTTTTGTTGAGTGAACCGTTTTCGAGATATTGCTTGTTATTTCCTTAAATTTTCCAATACTTATACTTTTTCTCAAATTCGTTATTCATTTTTTTATGTCCTGAACATGCAAAGAGAATGGAATTCGCCACATAGCAACCAGCGTTAAAATATTTGACTATCGCTTAAAAGCTACCATATTCCCCTTGCATCTACAAGAAAATTACCAATAAGATTGACATCTCGATATCTCGATTAACATGAAGCATATGGAGAATAGGCGTTTGTAAAATTAGATTGTACAAGAGTAGAGAAAGTTATGTGAGTGTAACACATCAGATTTTTTACCTAGGAGGGATTTAAAAACAAGCAAAAAGTTCTTTGTTACATAAAACATACGGAATATTCCTTCGTGGTAACAAGTTCTTGCTCTAAAAAGAATACAAAACGCTTACGTGTTACATTGACATAACTTTCTCTACCCTCCATCGTTTATAGACTGGGTATACAAATTATTCTTACGAAAATGCATTTTTATACGATAAACCTTTGCAGAAATATCTAGGTTACATATTTCGTTATAGTTGGGAACAAAGGGAACAGCGATAGTCACTTTTTACTTTCTCTGCTACGTATAGTAAGTAGGGGAAGTATTGCATTCCACTCAAAAATTCGATACCGAGATTTCACCGGAAATATATGTTTTGAGACCTCCTGAATCCAAAAAAAAAATAGTTTTTTTGTAAACATGTCCGTGTGTGTGTGTCTGTGAACAGCATAACTCAGAAACGAACAGTCGGATAAACACCAAACTTGGTGTTTAGGTTCAGTATCTTCCAGAGATGCGACACGAACGTTTTCAAGAAAATCCCCCACCCCAGATTACCCTTTACAGGGAACATTTTTCGAAAATGTTAATACTATAAAAATGACTCTAACGATTTTGAACATCATATATTTAGGATACTTTTATTGCAAATTAAATGCATACCTCGAATTTTCTGGGAATGTCTCCAAAAGCATTCTTCATTGTGAAGGACTTTTGCATAACTGTTAAACCATAAGACATACACAAACTTTTACTACACAAAAAATGTATATCGCGTTAAAATACACAATTTAATGTCATATAGTTTTTTGTTGTTGAGTGAACCATCTTCGAGATATTGCTTGTTCTTCCCTTAAATTTTCCAATACTTATACGTTTTCTCAAATGGGAATTCGTTATTCATTTTTTTGTCCTGGTAATGCAAAGAGAATGGAATATTCCATGTAGCAACCAGCTATTGAAATGTTTGACTATGCTTAAAGCCTAGCAATAACGAAATGTGTAATGTAGCTATTTCTGCAAAGGTTTATCTCATTTAAATTAGGTAGAATATAATAAATTGTAGAATCTATATACAAGTAAGTTATATTGGGTAGAGAAAGTCATGTCATTAGATATTTCACATTACTATGGTTCGACTCCCAGCTTTGGCAATGCATGATGTTATTAAGCAGTTGGTAGTATCATCCTGCTGACAAAACCTAAATGTGTGTTATGCCTAAGCAGTAATAGGGCACCAAAGTAAACCGTTTATGTAAATTGGAAGGCTTTATTGCAGAAAAAATGCATAAAAATGTTGGACATTGACCACATGATGACTGTGTTACGGTTAGGCGTATGACAATAACGAATTAAAATGCTTTTGAAAACACAAGCTAGCCTTGTTTTTAATACTCCCCCCTACATACCACATAATTTAAGCTGATGCCAGCAGACCGGACGTCCGATTGATTTATGTCATGAACAGGAAATGTGCAGTATTGCAATTTGTGAAAGCGGGCGCCAGTCTAAAGGTACCTTCGGCTTTAATTCAATAGTTTAGTCATGCATTGCAGCATCTGGTCACAATTCAATAACATCCTTTATATGCTCTTAGTTAATTGCGAAATGAGACAATGGCTGAAACATCTGCTGCCAACTTTGTTTTACAAATATCCCTCGTCTATCTCATGAATACACACGCACTACCATTATTACTTAGAATCTATATTATATATAGACACGGATGAGGGTATGTTTGTCTATGCTTTATATAAACTCGCCGCGTTCGATAGATTTACACAAAACCTTGTTTTAACTTCCAACAGAGGTCAAAGGTTGCTTTATGCTAGGTACGGGAAGCATTGTGTTCCACACAAAACGTTATTCCTGTTAATCGAGATAAACCTATATTAAACATTACGTTGTAGCCATAACGAGAACACAGTAGGCTAAAGCGATAGTCAGATTTTTAATACAAAAAGGTGTATTTTAAAATAACAAAAAAGAAATCTCATGACGCCCTCTACTATCTATCGTTTATTAGTGATTATACAAAATATTCTTACTAACTTATTTTTACATATACCACGTTTTAATGCCTTTACAGTGAGGCAGAATTTTTAGCATTTGAATGGTTACAGTCAAATTATGTAATATCTAAATTTAATGACAGCCCACCTTGAAGTAATACGTGTCTGTAATAATTTGTAATTTAGTAATGTAGGAGCTGCGAGAATAATAAGTTAAACATTGCTAACAATGACGTAACAATGAGGTAACCTTGAGGCAATAATGAGTTTTAAAGTTTAAATGCTAATAGTCATTATTGGAGCAACAATGATATAAATTTTGAAACAGTTTTAAAATAGCCAATCAAACAAAGAAAACGCTTTAGTTAAATGAAGGTATTCTATTGGAGCAGGATTAGCCAATCAGAGACTTGAAATACAGAAATTTACAAGTTTAGACGGTTGAAATCAGTTCAGTTGCCTGCAGACAGTGATCATAACTGGATGCGCTGCTTGTGCGTCCTCAAGAAATATAATATGTATTCATGTGGGACGAAAAATAAGTTTACGTGTTAAAAAGTGTAATTAATTAATAAAACGAATCTCACAGCTCTCTATATCAGTGAAGTGTTATTTAAATCGTATCAAGTATTAATAAAAGAAGTAAAGAAAAATTATAATCTGTGTAAGCCTACATTCTTAGTCATACCACAACCCTGCCAAGAGAAACGTGTCTCTAACAAATACTGACGCAGCCGAGGAAAGCATAAATATAATATTTAAAGAAACAGTAAAAATACATTTGGGGCGAAGGCTACCGGAAACTGTTTACTATACGTGCTGTTGCAACTACTATCAAGTTCAGCTCCCCAACAGTTGAAATATAATACAACTCCTTCAATACAAACTACTTAAAATTGACGCCCAAAGCGTGGTAAAAAAAATAACGTAACAAAACCATCTTACTTCAACAGAAACAGCTACATTACACATTTCGTTATAAATACAAAGAGAACAGCGATAGCTAAATGTTTAACAATTGGACGCTATATTGTCGTGACCTCTAAACACACTAGCTCAATGGGGGGTAGAACTACTCGCAACTGAGGGTACCGGAAAGTTAATAATTTATATTATGCGAGGTCACGACAAGGGACGCAGCTAAGAGAAAACTGAAAAATATTAGGAAATACCTAGTAAAAGGAACACTACATGATGCAGATGAGAGAAGGGATCTATCTACTATGATAAATTACACTGAATAGAAGTGGATGGCAAGGGGGTTTATTAATAAAAGGGGATACAGTACCTCCTTGTTTCCATGTCCGTCGGTGAGGACGCCATACATGTTTGTATGGGTAGCGCGACACACACACAACCTGCCTGTTCCAGCAACTAGCCACGACACTACTGACTGAATGACTCAAATCACGCTAACTCGGCGTGGGACGCTATCTAAAAACTCGTTTATCCCCACCACTCTCTTATGCAATACCCGATCCGGGCAGCCAAGGTCATATACGCAACAATACTTGCATACGTCTCAATATGCTGGCCCTAAAATTCCATACTGTTTCCATGACATCGCGAGAAACAACTGTATGTAGAAAGGAATTTAAAGATTGTCAAGGAAATGAGCAATTAGAACCATTCGTAACTGATATCTCAGAAATGACTTATGCCACAAAAAAAGCTTATTTGAAATAAATTGTGTGTTTTAAAGAGATCTACATGTTTTGTGTAGTACGTTTTCGTCTATCGCTTAACGTTTACCAGTTATACAAGATTATACAAAATTTCTACCAAATGAAGAGGACTTCATAGACTATTCCCAAAACATTCAAGATATGCGTTTTATTCTTCATGTAAGTGTCTTTTATAAATGGTATTTTAATCAAAATCGTTTGAGCCAGATTATGTATGGGGTAGACTGGGGTGGGGAGATTTTCTTGTAGTAAAAGTTTATCTGCACCTTACCAGTTATGTAAAGGTCATTGCAAATGGAGAGGACATTTGGAGACATAGAAAATTCAAGATATGCATTTCATTAATCATGAAAATATCTGAAACGTATGGTATTTTAATCAAAGTCGTTAGAGCAATTTTTGAGAAATTGAAAGTCTTCGAGAAGCGTTGCATGTAAAGGTTAGTTCAAGGTTGGGGAATTCTCTTGAAAACCTTCGTGTCGCATCCTTGAAACGTGATGAATCTAAATACCAAGTTTGGTGTTTATCCGAGTTTTCGTTTTTGAGTTATGCTGTTCACAGACAGACACACACATGGATATATTTCCAAAAATGTTTTATTTGGATTCAGGGGGCCTCAAAACATATGTTTGCTGTGAAATGTCGGTATCGGATTTTGGGGTGGAATGGAATACTTCCCCTACTTACTATAATAGTAAAGAAAGTAATAAACAATTATTGGTAGGTCAAGAGTTAACCTAAATGATATTTCGCAGTATTGCAGTATTCTTCAGCAGAGGCGGTACATGTCGAGAGCCTTGTGTTACAGACATAATGCATTCAATTGCACATTACGCTATATGCAATCTCATGCAATACCACTTCAGTTGTACCTCGCCACAAGAGGATAATGGAATACAGGTAATACACAGATAATAGCGATAATGGACCTTCAGGGCGGCCACTAATATTGCATGTTAATTTGACAACTATTTTGCCGCTTAATAAATATTTGCATTGATTATTAAGCACTCTATGCATTTTAAACACTGCAATGTCGCCTGCAAAGGTAGGTCAAAATTTCGTTAGTGCAAAATAGTTTTAAAAATCGCCTTTGGAGCGGTAGTTCGTGCAATTTCATATAATAAGGCTATAACCGATTTTGTGATTTTCGTTTAGGAATGAATAACTTATGTTAAAATATATCCAGTGTGTTTCAAAAGTAACGCATATTTTCCGATACAACTAAACGGAATTGTTTTTAAAAAAAGTCAAAAGTTTAACAACTGGACGTATATGCTGGCCTTAAAATTCCATACTGTTTCCATGACATCGCGAGAAACAAATAAAATGCAAATATACTATCCGGCATATGTCATAATTGAAGCAAATAGTAGGCGGTTATTGTTTTTAACAATAATTACAAATTTTTCCACGTAATTCTGCAAAGTTATTTTTCTGATTTTTTAACGAATATATACAACATGAGAAACAAATGAAAATCTACAGGAGACAAAAAGAATGGCCAAGTGTTGAACAATTCGAACCATTAATAATGGATATTTCTGAAATCGCTTATGCTAAAAAATTATTGGAAATAAGTTGTGTGTTATAAACATAACTATATTTTTTGTGCAGTACGTTTTCGTCTATCACTTAACGGTTACCAGCTATACAAGTTTATACAAAATTCCTTCCGGATGAAGAGGACTTTAGAAGTTATTCCCAGAAAATTCAATATATATGTTTTATTTGCCATGAAAGTATGCTTAATATGTGGTATTTTAACCAAAATCATTAAAGGCATTTTAAGGAAATAGAAACTTTCGAAAAATTTTGCATTTAAACAGCAGCTTCGGGTGGGGAAATTTTCTTGGAAATTGAAGAAGAATGTTATGTTTACTTTAGTTTATTTTCCCCACGTATGGGAGCAACTTGAATTGTTGTTCTTGGAGTTACTTTGTTTAAGAAGTCTGCAACACGCTTTGGACGTCGGTCAGAAGTTGTTGATTACTAATAATTACTGTTGTTACCCAATATGCTGCTACGTATGAGAAGCTGATTTAAAGATGTGTTTTGGTTGTTACACTCCAAGTTTTACACTATAATATTTAACTTTGTTATTAAAACTGCTTCTGTATATTATTTAAGTTTGAATTTGCCTCGGCTGCGTCAGTAATGTTTGTAGAGTCATGTATTTCTTAGGCAAGGTGCGGTACGAAATAATGGTAGACACACAAATTTTAAGTTTTTAAAATTCACTTCTTTTTATTTTATCCTTTGCACATTTTTAATGAACCACTACACTTTTTAACAACTGTGAGAATCTTTAATACTTTCACTTAGCTAACGCGTAGACATATTTTAAGATTCATACGTAATGTTTCTGTAGAAAACACATCTTCCATCTGGTCACTAGCAAGGTTTGCCAGCAACTGAACATGTTTCAACCGTTAAATCTGTAAGCCTCGGTATTTCAAGTCTCTGATTGACTAATTCTAGTCCAATAGAATATCTGCATTTTACTTAAAACGTTTTCCTTGCCATTGATTGGCTAATTTTAAACTGTCACAGAAATTACATTATCGTTGTTCTAATCATGACTAGTAACTTTCAAATTCTCAAACTCATTATTGCCTCAAGATTACCTCATTATTACCTCATTGTTAGTCACTTAAAACTTATTATTCTCACAGTTCTTGCGTTACTAAAGTAAGTAATGTATTCACATAACATTATAAAACATGTTTACATTAATAATAAGCATATGCAATGACGGTTACATAAGTTTAAAAATCATTATTACATGCATATTGTTTCAAGGCGAGCTGTTATTCCATTTGCTTATTATATAACACAATTGAAATTTTTCAGGTATTACAAATACTGCCTCAAAATCAATCTGAAAAACGTACTTCTGAATCTAAATACCAAGTTTGGTGATTTTCCGATGTTTCGTTTTTGTGTTATGCTATTCGCAGTCACATAGAAGCACTTTTTTACTTTCTATACTACGTATAGTAAGTAGGGGAAGTATTGTTTTCCACCCAAAAATTCGATAACGAGATTTAACCGGAAATACATGTCTTGAGACCCCCTGAATCCAAAAAAAGAATTTTTGGAAACATGTCCGTGTGTGTGTCTGTGTGTCTGTGAACAGCATAACTCAGAAACGAACAGTCGGGTAAACACCAAACTTGGTATTTAGGTTCAGTATCTTCCAGAGATGCGACACGAAGGTTTACAATAAAATCCTCCTACCCCAGACTACCCTTTACATGGAAGATTTTTCGAAAATTTTAATTTTCTCAAAAATGGCTCTAACGATTTTGATTAAAATATCATATGTTTAAGATATTCTTATGAGAAATGAAATGTATATCTCGAATTTTCTGGGAATGTCTCCAAAAGTATTCTTCATTGTGAACGACTTTTGCATAACTGGTAAACCATAAGAGATAGACAAAATTTTACTACACAAAAAATGTAGATCGCGTTAAAATACACAATTTATGTCATATATATTTTTTTGTTGAGTGAACCATTTTCGAGATATTGCTTGTTATTCCCTTAAATTTTCCAATACTTATACTTTTTCTCAAATTCGTTATTCATTTTTTTTATGTCCTGGACATAAAAAGAGATTGGAATGCGCCACATAGCAACCAGCGCTTAAAAATTTGACTATCGCTTAAAGCCTACCAATTCCCCTTGCATCTACAAGAAAATTAGCAATAAGATTAACATCTCGATATCTCGATTAACACGAAGCATTTGGAGAATAAGCGTTTGTAAAAATAGATTGTACAAGAGTAGAGAAAGTCATGTGAACGTAACACAACAGATTTTTATTTTTATTTTTCTAAAAAAAATGTTGTTTTTTAGATTCAGGGTCTCAAAACATGTATTTCGCTATGGAACTTTTGGTAGGAATGCAATACCTTGTCTACCTACTGGGTACATAGTAGAGAAAGTGATAAACAATAGTGGTTAGAGAAAGTCACGTGAATGTAACACACCTGTTCAACAAGCCAAGAGAAAGAAGCTTTCACACCTCAGAAACGTCACTCTGTAATGAGATTATCTACCGCCTTTATGTGTTTAGCCCCGAACCCACATATACGTGTCGCAGCATAACATTCCTGACTATGGCGAATACCGCCATCGACGGCTTTGCGAAGATTGTGGCCCCAAATTGTGATTAATTGATACGCAGGAAAGCAAACATGCATTTCTCTCTATCTGTATCAACACGGACTTAAATCCCCCGAGCTGTTCATTAATCACTGTGTATAATGGAAGACAGGAATTCCACGGCAAGGCCCCTGCAAGATAAATGATGTCCAGCTTCGATGGATGGAAAAGAAGATTGCAGTCATTTGTCCATCCTGACGACAAGTGTATTACCGCCGTGAATACCTTCTACTCGAGCTTTAATCAAATCTTACATCGCTATTATTTTAAGGGGGAAGCAGGTGAAACTGCTACAGCTGGAAGCTTCATTCTGGGCACAGAAATTTTGCATTATGTACTGACACATCTCTTGGGATTATTAATTTTTAAGTTACTTATACATACGCTTTTTCAAAATCGTTCTCCTCTTATAAATTTTAACCAAAATTTTTAAAAGAAATTCTCCAGTGTATTTCCTTGTGTGTAAAACTTTACTTTCTCTAGCACGTACATAGAACTTGGAGAAAGTATTACGTTCTTACCAAAATTTCGTAACCGAGATTAGACCGGAAATAATTGTTTTGAGGCACCTTGTGACTCAAAATCGATAGGTCGAATAAATCCGAAACCTTGATTTAAATTCAGTATCTTCTAGAAAATGCTTCATACCAAGCTACCTTTTGCATGAAACAATTTTAGAACATTTTAATGTTCTCAAAAATGGTTGTAACAAATTTCATTCCATCATTGTGAAGGAATTTCATATAATCTTGTGTACCTGATGAACTTTAAGCGATAGACAAAAACATACTACACACAAAAAGAAGTAGATTTCTAACCCTTTTGTGACATATAACATTTCAAAGATACACGCTACTAATGGTTTGAATTGTTCATCACTTAGCCATTCTTTAAAGTCCTTTCAACATTCAGTTGTTTCTCGCGATGTCATGGAAACAGTATGGAATTTTAAGGCCAGCATATAGCGTCCAGTTGTTAAACATTTGACTATCGCTGTTCTCTTTCTATCTATACGAGGGCGATACTGAAAACTTTTAGAAAATCAAACAAGGAGTAGTGTAATTTTTAATGACTTTATATTTTTTAAAAATATTCCCCTTTAACATCAATACATGTTTGCATTTCACAAAACCAGTTCTTAAAGCAATGATGCCACTTTCCTGAGGTACTTCAGAAACAAGGTTTTATAATGATCCGCTGCTTCATCTGATGAAGATAAAATGCGTGGAATCACTTTTCATCTACTTTGGAAACAAAAAGAAATCACAGTGTGCTAGGTCAGGGCTGACTAAGGGCATTCAGATACTCATTTGTTAGTTTTGCTGTATGCGACGATGCGTTGTCAAGGTGTAACATTATTTCTCCTTTTGGATGCGTTTTACGAACTTTTTCAAAAATTGGCTATAAAAAGACACTTATGCACTAATGGGTAGCAATGGTACGTCTATCTTCTAATGCTATATTAGCAATATGGCCCGTTTGAGGCAGTATTTTCAATACCTGGATAACTTTAATTAAATTATATAATATGTAAATTCAATAACAACCCGCCTTGAAGCTATATGTATGTAATAATTTGTAAAAATGTATGTAACAGTCATTGCAAATGCTTATATTATTGTAAACATGTTCAATAATGTTATGTGAATGCATTATATAGTTTAATACTCTAAGAGCTGTGAGAATAATAAGTTTAACAATGAGGTAACAATGAGGTAACCTTGAGGCAATAATGAGTTTGAGAGTTTGAATACTACTAGTCATGATTAGGACAGCAATAGCGTAAATATTGTGACAGTTTTTAAAATAGCCAATCAACAGCCAGAAAAAGCTTTAATTAAATGCAGGTATTCCATTGGACGAGGATTGGCCAATCAAAGACTTGAAATACAAAAAGTTAAAAGTTTGGACGGTTTAAATATGTTCAGTTGCCTGCAGACCTTGGTAGTGACCGGATGGAAGAAGTGTTCTCTAGAAAAATATTATGTATTCGTGAGAAACGAAAATGATGTATACGTATTAACAAAGTGCAAGTATTAAATTAAAGAATCCCACAGCTCTTGATATCAGTGTAGTGCTATTTAATTTGTTCCAAGGATTAATAAAATGAAGTTAATTTAAAACTTAAAATCTGTGTAAGCCTACATTCCTGTTACACCACGCCCTGATTAAGAGATACGTGACTCTAAAACAATACTGAAGCAGTTTAATAACAAAGTTAATTAATATGTTTTGAACTTGAAGCGTAACAACAAAAACTACATCTTCAATTCGGCTTCACATAGCGTGCAAAAATGTATGGATATAAATATAGACGCTAATGTTGGCGCGTTTTATTAACCAATAGCAGCTCGGTTATAAATCTTTAGGCATATCTGGGTGTGGGAGTATAAACTCGTGTCAGAGTCAAGTTTCACGGAGTTCAACAGAAGCATTCATAGAAAACACATCGCACGCAGTTTATCGATTTGCAGGTTACGCGTAGCAAATTTATGAAAAATCTCTCGTGTCGTAAAGTTAATTACACAAAAAGTTGAAGTACCCGAATTAATAATTGGCAGTAAAGAAGTTATAATAACAGTTTCAGTTTGGCGAGTGTCAAGATTAATAGGTGAAAGCGAATAATGTGTTACGACAATAAAAGTGTAAAACAAATTCTTTCATCAGTGTTATCTTTGGATAAAAACTCCTTTCCGTTTACACACCCTGTACAAGAGAAGTGCTTGACCGAGAAATCATAGCTAGCCGGAGGACAATGAACCCAAAAATTAAATACAATAACAGGCGCTCAGTAAAAGATAACACGAAGTGACCGCGACAGATTGTATTCCATACGTGGTGCAGATAAACAGTAGCAGCTTTCGAACACAAACATTAATACCGCCCCAAATTGGCTCCCAAACGTGGGGCTAACAAACCATTCTACTACAACGTAACAAGCAATCCACTTGAAAGTGACGTTCATACATGGAGCTGTTTAAATAAATAAACTCTTAAGACCATAACTTCTCAAGCGTGAGGCTAATAACTTACGTAACAATAAATTACGTAAACAAAACATCTTCTCACGTTTTAGAAAAAATAGCAACCATCTTCTTACCAACCCTGTGAATTCGTCGGACTTTTGCAGGCTTAGGTTCCGTTCGAAGGGCCCATTGAGCCGACTGACTTTTCTTTTCAGGAACATAGCAATAAATCAAGATTCATGACTGGAAACGACATTGCAAGCCAAATTTGATGGGCAACGATCAATGCGTTGGTTTTTATCACGAGTCAGTTTACTTGGAATCCACCAACTACAAAGTTTTCTCATGCCTAACCCTTTATATAAAATGTTTTGGATTTGACTCATAGCAATGCCAATGTCGCCCGAATAAATTCATCTTCTCAAGAATTGCACGAACAGCGGCAACGTTTTCATCAGTAACACGCGTTCTTATGCGTCCTTCACGAAATTCATCTCTAAGAAAACACGAATTTCTTTTGAATTCGCTGCACCAATTACAAATACATTAGGCTTCGGCGCTAAATGTCGATATTCACATTCTTTAGACATTATTGACGATTTAAAGTCGTAAAATATCATATATGGGAAATGCTCTCTAATTAAATTAATTTTTGGGTTAACACAACATTTTTAAATGTTAACGGTAGGCAACTTGAAAAAAAAATTGAAAGTAGCTGTCAAATATAAACAAATCTCATTGTTTTAGAAACATGACATTCTAAAAACTTTAAGTATTGTCCTCGTGACGAAGTGTGTAATAGAAATATCCATCCATAAAAATCCATCTCGATTAAAATGAAGTAGATAGGAAAGTAAACTTTGGTAGAAATAGTTTGCATATCCCCTAAGAAATGAAAGAAGGGCAGAGAAAGTCATGTGAATGCAACACTTACTTTAGTTTACCTGCTACAGATAGACCGTTTAAGCTGACACTGTACAATATCTCCAAAACTAAGCGTTGTAGAAAGAAATGTCATTAGCCGTGCTTTGTTTGGAGGACGTTATGATGGTCATTTTAGGATCAATTTAATTGACTCTAATTGTAGGTTCTCATTTAAAAAAATCTGATGTGTTACCCTCACATGACTGATTCTCCATATGCTTCATTTTAATCGAGATATCGAGTATTCCATTCCTTTGCATTACCAGGACGAAAAAAAAAACAATAACGAATTCCCATTTGAGAAAAAGTATGTGTTGGAAACTTTTTAAGGCAATAATAAGCAATATCTCGAAAATGGTTCACACAAGAACAAAAATGTATATGACATAAATTGTGTACTTTAACGCGATCTACATTTTTGTGTAGTAAAACTTTGTCTATCTCTTATGGTTTACCAGTTATGCAAAAAGTCGCCTACAATGAAGAACACTTTTGGAGACATGCCCAGAAAATTCAAGATATACACATTATTTGTCATGAAAATATCTTAGACATATATTTTAATCAAAAGCGTTAGTCATTTTTGAGAAAATTAAAATTTTCGAAAAATGATCCATGTAAAGGGTAATCTTCGTGTTGCATCTCTGGAATATAATGAACCTAAATACCAAGTTTGGTGTTTATCCCACTGTTGTTATCTGAGTTATGCTGTTCACAGACAGAAACACACACACGTACATGTTTCCAAAAATGCTTTTTTTGGATTCAGGGGATCTCAAAACATGTTTTTCGGGTGAAATCTCTGTATCGAATTTTTGGGTGGAATACAATACTTCCCCTACTTACTATACGTAGTAGAGAAGGTAAAAAAACCAATAACGAATTCCCATTTGAGAAAAAGTATAAGTATTGGAAACTTTTAAGGGAATAACAAGCAATATGTCGAAAATGGTTCTCTCAACAACAAAAATGTATATGACATTAATTGTGTATTTTAACGCGATCTACAGCTTTTGTGCAGTGAAATTTTGTCTATCTGTTATGGTTTACCAGTTATGCAAAAGTCGTTCACAATGAAGAATACTTTTGGAGACTTCCCAGAAAATTTGAGATATACATTTCATTTGTCATGAAAATATCTTAAACATATGATATTTTAATCAAAATCGTTAGAGACATTTTTGAGAAAATTAAAATCTTCGAAAAATGTTCCATGTAAAGGGTAATCTGGGGTGGGGGGATTTTCTTGAAAACCTTCGTGTCGCATCTCTGATACTGAACCTAAATACAAGTTTGGTGTTTATCCGACTGTTCGTTTCTGAGTTATGCTGTTCACAGACACACACAGACACACAGACGTACATGTTTCGAAAAATGCTTTTTTGGGAATCAGGGGGTCTCAAAACATATATTTCCGGTGAAATCTCGGTATCGAATTTTTGGGTGGAATACAATACTTCTCCTACATACTATACGTAGTAGAGAAAGTAAAAAAAAACCAATACCGAATACCCATTTGAGAAAAAGTATAAGTATTGGAAAATTTTAAGGGAATAACAAGCAATATCTCGAAAAAGGTTCACTCAACAAAAACAAATGGATATGACATAAATTGTGTATTTTAACGCGATCCCCATTTTTGTGTAGTAAAACTTTGTCTATCTCTTATGGTTTACCAGTTATGCAAAAGTCGTTTACAATAAAGAAAACTTTTGGAGACATTTCCAGAAAATTTTAGATATACACTTTATTTGTCTTGAAAATATCTTAAACGTATATTTTAATCAAAATCGTTAGAGCCATTTTTGAGAAAATTAAAACTTTCGAAAATTTACCATGTAAAGGGTAATCTGGGGTGGAGGAATTTTCTTGAAAACCTTCGTGTTGCATCTCTGGAAGATACTGAACCTAAATACCAAGTTTCGTGTTTATACAACTGTTCGTTTCTGAGTTATGCTGTTCACAGACACACAGATAGACACACACAGTCACACACACGTACGTGTTTCCAAAAAATACTTTTTTTGGACTCAGGGGGTCTCAAAACATATTTCCGGTGAAATCTCGATATCGAATTTTTGGGCAACGATCAATGCGTTGGTTTTTATCACGAGTCAGTTTACTTGGAATCCACCAACTACAATGTTTTCTCATGCCTAACCCTTTATATAAAATGTTTTGGATTTGACTCATAGCATTTTCTCTACTACTAGACGTAGTAGAGAAAATAAAAAAAAATAGTAACGAATTCCCATTTGAGAAAAAATATAAGTATTGGAAAATTTTAAGGGAATAACAAGCAATATCTCGAAAATGGTTCACTCAACAAAAAAAATGTATTTCACATAGTGTATTTTAAAGCGATCTACATTTTTTGTGTACTAAAATTTTGTCTATCTTTATGGTTTACCGGTTATGCAAAAGTCGTTCACAATGAAGAATACTTTTGGAGACATTTCCAGAAAATTTTAGATATACACTTTATTTGTCTTGAAAATATCTTAAACGTATGTTTTAATCAAAATCGTTAGAGCCATTTTTGAGAAAATTAAAACTTTCGAAAATTTACCATGTAAAGGGTAATCTGGGGTGGGGGTGTTTTCTTGAAAACCTTCGTGTCGCATCTCTAGAAGATGCTGAACCTAAATACCAAGTTTGGTGTTTATCCGACTGTTCGTTTCTGACTTATGCAGTTCACAGACATACACACAGACACATGCACGGACATATTTCCAAAAATGCTTTTTTTGGAATTCAGGGCGCCTCAAAACATATATTTCCGGTGAAATCTCGGTATCGAATTTTTGGGTGGAATACAATGCTTCCCCTACTTACTATACATAGTAGAGAAAGTAAAAATGTAGATCTCGTTAACACACACAATTTATGGCCTACACGAGGGCATTCCCAGAAGTATCCTACGTGACTTATATATAGCGTTTGTTGTTTCAAACAAATGGCTATGCTAGAAAGCACCACCCGTATAAAGCCTAAGTTTGAAGTTTGGCGATGCTACGTTGTTTAGTAATTGTTTGGCATCCATTAATAGTAAACTCTCAGCGAATGTGTAAACATGGATAAAACTGGTCATCGTTATGTGATACAATACTTTCATTTGAAAGGTCTTAGTCCAACTAATATTAAAGCTGAGCTAGATTCTACTCTGGGGGAGTCTGCACCTTCGTTTACAACAGTAAAATATTGGATGGCAGAGTTTAAGCGAGGCCGTACGAGCTGCCAAGACGAACATCGCAGTGTTCGACTAAATGAGGTGACCACGCCAGAAATTGTGATGAAAATCCACAAAATAGTATTGGATGACCATCGACTGAAGTTGCGCGAGCTAGCAGACATCGTAGGCATTTCAAAAAGTGCTGTACATCGCATACTGACTTGAAATTTAGACATGGGAAAGCTGTGTGCAAGATGAGTGCCGCGTTTACTCACAATGGACCGAAGGTAGTGTCGTGAGGATGTTTCAGTCGAGTGTTTGCCGATGTTTTGCAGCAATAAAGCCGAGTTTTTGAGTCGATTCATAACCATAGAAAATATGGGTCCATCACTTCACATCTGAGAAGACGGAACAGACGAAACAGTGGATTGAAATGGGAGAATCGGCTCCAAAGAAGGCGAAGACAGTTCCATCTGCAAGCAAGGTCATGGCGTCAGTTTTTTGGGATGCGCCTGGGATAATTTTCATTCATTATTTTCAGAAAGGAAAAGCAATCAATGGCGAGTATAAATTATGCAAACTTATTGCAGCGTTTAAATGACGAAATCAAGCAAAAACGCCGCATTTAGCGAAAAAGAAGGTTCCGTTTCATCAAGACAATGCACCTGTTCACACATCCATTATGGCATTGGCCAAAATCAATGAGTTAAAGTTCGAATTGCTTCCTCATGTACCCTATTCGCCTGACATTCATGTACCCTATTCGCGCCCTCTAATTATTTTCTGTTTCCAAAGTTCAAGAAATAGCTTGGCGGTAAAAGATTTGCCAACAATGAAGAGGTGGAGTCTACAGTTGATGGCTGTTTTGCAGAACTCGACGGTTCTCATTATAAACAGGGTATCGAAGCTATTGAACATCGCTGGGGAAGGTGTATCGAGCTGAAAGGAGACTATGTAGAGAAATAAAGATGTGTTTTCACAAAATTTTTGTGTTTTCTTTGTTAAGTCGGGTACTTCTGGGACAGCCCTCGTCCACTTTTTTTGTCGAGTGTGCCATTTGTTATGTTTGAATTTTCCAATACTTATACTATTCTCATATAGGAATTCGTTATTCGTTTTTTTTATGTCCTGGACATACAAAGAGAATGGAATGCTCCACATAGCAACCAACTGTTAAAACATTTAACTATCGCTTAAAACCTACCATATTCCCCTTTCACCTACAGGAAAATTAGCAATAAGGTAGTTTCTGCAAACGTTTATCTCGATTAACCTGAATTAGATGGAGAATAAACGTTCGTAAAAAAGTTTGTACAAGAGTAGAGAAAGTTATATTGAATATTATTAAAAATATGCCGTAGAAAATTGGGAGCTCATTTTATTATACGTATTCATAAATATGCTGCATCATAGAAGAGGTGTGAAGATAAAACCGGGAGGAACTGATAACGCTAGTGGAAGAAGTAAAACGGAGTAAAAGGAACCCCCAACAATTACTCGCTTGCTTGAAGCTTTAATGTGCGGTATGTTTGGGCTACGTAATTAAAGCAGCAGATAATTAATACCATTAAGTTCCATTGCTATTCAACTTCTTACTGTAGTGAGTGCGTAGTCGTCCCAAAGTTCATTTCCTCGCGCGGCGAGCGAAAACAAACCGCTTTAACTTCAAGTAATGTTTCAACACTGGATCGTGATTCTGCGAGAGGCTTGTAAGCGTGTTCAAACACGCCAACATACTAGAAATTAAAATGATCTATTGCAACATAATGATTAATGGAATATGTCAGAGCTGAAAATCTATCTTAAGCTAAATCCAGAACCAAATTTATTTTAAGAGTTCGACCACTTCAAGAATAAATTTCCAAAATTCAAATATATACTTAAGTTAGTCACACGGAGGGGCACAGTACCGTACGTAGAGCCACAGTGGGTCCTTTGTGCTTCCAATGTGACCCCTGGCAGGAAGGGGAAACACAAAGACCAGGAAGTAACGAGAGGGATGCCTCGGTGGTGGGTCCGATCCTCGGCGCCCGCACACTCTAACCCATTGTTGTTTTCGGGGATTTTCCTGGGTCGTCAGGTGAATGCTGGAGTAGTTTCTTTTAGCCAACGAATTTCTTGTCCCTGCATTTCATTCTATCTTCATCCCGTTGGACTCTTTACAGGACTGAAAGTGTAGGTGATGGTGTGTTGGTGCAGCGTGGTAGGAGAAAAGGATGCTCTCTGTAAGCTCGCTCCACCTCTTTGCCTGCTTCCTCTGTGTGGGGCGAGTTCCCGGATTCACCTGTCCATCTGCCGGGGTGTCTACTTCTGGTGACTTAGGAACTCTATGTGAAAGATATTTGCATGACAATTTTCCTTCCCCCCATTTAACGGAGGGGACTCGTCCTGCTCCAATGAGGTTATTGTACCTATGCCTCACAAGGGGCGCCCCAGGGAGGGAGGAGAAAGTGAGAAGAAACATCGGCGGCCGGAACCAGGAGTGACGGAACAGCAATTACAGGATTCCTAAAGTTTACAGAATGAGTCGACCCGGCAGTTGGACAGGCAGACCGGGAACCCCAGGGAGACCAGGGATTTCATTTTAATCGAAATAAACCTTTGAAGAAATAGCTACGTTACAGATTTCGTTATAGATACAAACAAAACAGCGATAGTCAAATGTTTAACAACTAGACTGCTGGCTTTGAAATTCCCTAATGTTTCCATGACATCATCAGAAACACTTGAAAATCAACAGAACTTTAAAAGTTAATAACGCTTTTCTGGAAATGTTTGATGCGATAAAAAAAGCTATATGAAATAAATAGGTTTTAAGATCTACATTTTTGTGTAGTACGTTTTCGTATATAGCTTACGTTTACGAGCTATACAAGAATACAAAAAAATTCCTTCCAAATGAACAGGACTTCAAGCCCTATCACTAGAAAGTTCAAGATTTACACTTTATTTGTTATGTACATGTATTTAATGTATGTTATTTTAATAAAAATGGTTAGAACATCTTTTTTTTTAGAATATGAAGAATTCCAAAAAGGTTCCTTGAGAGGGTAGTTTGAGACAGGTGGATTTTCCTGAAAATCTTGGTGATGCATCTTTAGAAGACATTAAAATTGGATACCAGTTTGGTATTTATCCGACTGTTCGTTTTTGAGTTATGCTACGGATAGACACAGAGAGAGAGAGAGAGAGAGAGAGAGGGAGAGAGAGAGCGTTTTATAAAAATGCTCTTTTTGGGTTCAGGGAGTAAAACCTCTACATCGAATTTTTGGGTGGAATGCACTGGGTGAATCACCTAAAATTTGCAGCGCAAATATTTCGGAAATGGAAAGTGCTATTGATGATTTTTGTTTTTTCAAAAACAGCCCTAAGGATTTTGATTAAAACATATTACTTTCTCTACTACGTATAGTAAGTAGGGGAAGTATTGTATTCCACCCAAAAATTCGATACCGAGATTTCACCAGAAATATATGTTTTGAGGCCCCCTGAATCTAAAAAAATCATTTTTGGAAACATGTCTGTGTGTATCTGTGTGTGTGCGTCTGTGAACAGCATAACTCAGAAACGAACAGTCGGATAAACACCAAACTTGGTATTTAGGTTCAGTATCTTCCAAAAATGTGACACGAAGGTTTTCAAGAAAATCTCCCCACCCCAGAGTACCCTTTACATGGAAGATTTTTCGAAAATTTTAGTTTTCTCAAAAATGGCACTAACGATTTTGACTAAAATATCATATGTTTAAGACATTTTCATGACAAATAAAATGTATATCTTGAATTTTCTGGGAATGTCCAAAAGTATTCTTCATTGTGAACGACTTTTGCATAACTGGTAAACCCTAAGAGATAGACAAAATGCTACTACACAAAAAATGTAGATTGCGTTAAAATGCACAATTTATTTCATATACATTTGTTTTGTTGAGTGAACCATTTTCGAGATATTACTTGTTATTCCCTTAAATTTTTCAATACCTATTTTCTCAAATAGGAATTCGTTATTCATTTTTTATGTCTTGGATATGCAAAGAGTATTAATCTTTGGCAAAGGGATTGGTGCTGCACCTAGCAACCAGCTATTAAGAGATATGTCTGTGCTTAAAGGCTACTGTATTTCTATACTGCTCTTGTAAATATGTTTTTCCCTTACATCTACAAGAAAATTAGCAATAAGATAGAGTCTGCAAATGTTTATTTCGATTAACATGAAGTAGATGGAGAATAAGCGTTTGTATAAATAGTTTATACACGAGTAGAGAAGGTCATGTCAATGTAACACATCAGATTTTTACTTTCTCTACTACGTATAGTAAGTAGGGGAAGTATTGCATTCCACCCAAAAATTCGATACCGAGATTTCACCGGAAATACACGTTTTGAGACCACCTGTATCCAAAAAAAGCATTTTTGGAAACATGTCCGTGTGTGTGTCTGTGTGTGTGTGTGTGTGTGTGTGTGTGTGTGTGTGTGTGTGTCTGTGTGTGTGTGTGTCTGTGAACAGCATAACTCAAAAACGAACAATCGGATAAGCACCAAACTTGGTATTTAGGTTCAGTATCTTCCAGAGATGCGACACGAAGGTTTTCAAGAAAATCCCCCCACCCCAGACTACCCTTTACATGGAAGGTTTTTCGAAAATTTTAATTTTCTCAAAAATGGCTCTAACGATTTTGATGAAAATATTATATGTTTAGGGTAATGTCATGAAAAATGAAATGTATATCTCGAATTTTCTGGGAATGTCTCCAAAAGTATTCTTCATTGTGAACGACTTTTGCATAACTGGTAAACCATAAGAGATAGACAAAATTTTACTACACAAAAAATGTAGATCGCGTTAAAATACACAACTTATGTCATATACATTTCTTTTGTTGAGTGAACCGTTTTCGAGATTTTGCTTGTTATTTCCTTAAATTTTACAATACTTATACTTTTTCTCAAATTCGTTATTCATTTTTTTTATGTCCTGGACCTGCAAAGAGAATGGAATGCGTCACATAGCAACCAGCGTTAAAATATTTGACTATCGCTTAAAAGCTACCATGTTTCCCTTGCATCTACAAGAAAAGTACCAATAAGATTGACATCTTGATATCTCGATTAACATGAAGCATATGGAGAATAGGCGTTTGTAAAAATAGATTGTACAAGAGTAGAGAAAGTTATGTGAGTGTAACACATCAGATTTTTTTAAAGATATTTTCATGGCAAATGAAATATATATGTTGAATTCTATGGAAATGTGCCCAAAAGTCCTCTTCATTCTAAGTGACCTGCATTTGTAAACTATACATTTATAATAAATAAACTAAATTATAGATACACGAAATGTGTAATGAAACTTTATATGTATTAAAAAGAAGTAATAGAATAATAAACTTGCTGGTATAAGTAGGTTATATATTTATAATCCTATCTACTCTCGAATAACAACATTAATAATCACTGGTCCCCTAGTTTCGCCAGTATGAGGTTTAAACCCCCAGGGGGGTGAGTGGTCCATATCTCTGAGCTGCTGGACGGTATGTTTCCATCTGTGAGAATACCCTAAGAAGAGATTTTCCCAAGTCTACCAGCAGCAGGAGCTCTTAGAACCCCTCCCTCCTTCACCCCTTCTTCTGGCTATGTCACATACATATCAGAATTCATGACAGCCTAAAGGAAAATCATCCCTTCTCGCACAACTACTCACGTCACAGGGAAGGGGTAGGAATTTATTTTTTCCCCTCCAACACCACAACAGGCTTCAGTGGATAAAACGTCTGCAATTTCAAGCGTAAACATCCATCTCCTCTTGAGAGCGAGAGAGACAGACAGACAGACAGAAAAAAAGAGCTTCTGCTTTCTCATCCGCAGGAAAACGAATTTAGCTTAGGCTAGCGAGCATGTCAAGGCAAAGTCGCTGAGAAAAGATCTGGTTTCAGAGCTCAAGTCTGCATATTATATCCATTACTTGTAACAAAAGTTAACTTTGGGAGCCTTTGACGCTCCAGTTACCTTGCCCTATCTGAACACAACCATCGAAACGTTGCTTGAACGTTGGAGGTTTTCCCAACAGTTGTATCAGCCAATGACAGTCCGTCATGTGATATAGACCGTAATATATAAATAATTAAATAAAGAAATGATAATACGGTAAAGAAGTAATTGCGATAAATAATTTCCATATATTGAACAAAAGCATAATATAATAAGCTTGAGTTTGAATATTTGCCCAAAGAAAAAGGTAATTAGCGAGTCATGTTAAGCGATGTCATTAATAACAACGTGAGCAGTGAAAACATTAGCTTAAAGATTCCTGAAAGCAGTTTAGAGTTAAGTTCGGTACTTTGAACAGTCGTGTAGGCGGAAATCTGTAAAAGACAAGCGAAGGGAGAGCTTAGGCAGGCCTCCATAGCCACAAAGTAAACAGACGCACACGTAAAAATTGTAAGATTGACTCCACCCAAGAACGGATGCTTGCAGAGCAGTAAAATGTAGGCGTAGCTTAGGTAACATAAGGGCGTTCAATTCTAATCATATATGTATTCGTTCATGCACACTCCGTATACAACTCGTGCATATATTCGCCACTCTGTATACTTGTGTCGTCCTCCGTTGTGTTTTGTTACCATGTTCCCGAGGTCGCGGATTCAAACGCGACGGAGGGCATTTTTTGGAGCTAAAATCGTTAGCATGGCTTCCTTCACAATGGAAATAAAGCCGGCGGTCCGTGTCGTAGAATTACAGCACGTAATAAAACCTAAATCCTGATAAAGAGGTCTCTGAACAAAATTACCGGTCTTTCACTCCCAATATAGAATGGGACGGCAAGGACCATAGCAGTTAAAGAGTGCCCATAAATAAAAAAAACTCAATTTAATTTCTGGATACTTTGATGACTAGTATGTTATTTTAAACGTTCACTGAAGCGCTTGTGTGAATAAGATTTAGCGGCTATCGCAAGGGGTTTTACCGGTAATCATTTTCGCGACTCACGGCAAGTTACGCTTGTAGTTTTTACTTTCTCTACTACGTATAGTAAGTAGGGGAAGTATTGTATTCCACCCAAAATTTCGATACCGAGATTTCACCGAAATATATGTTTTCAGACCCCCTGAATTCAAAAATAGCATTTTTAGAAACAGGTCCGTTTGTGTGTCTGTGCGTGTGTGTGAAAAGCATAACTAAGAAACGAACAGTCGGATAAACACCAAACTTGGTATTTAGGTTCAGTATCTTCCAGAGATACTGCACGAAGGTTTTCAAGAAAATCCTCCCAAACCAGGTTACCCTTTACATGGAACATTTATCGAAAATTTTAATTTTCTCAGAAATGGGTCTAACAATTTTGATTAAAATATCATATTTTTTTATATTTTCATGACAAATAAAATGTATATCCTGAGTTTTCTGAGAATGTCTCCAAAAGTATTCTTCATTGTAAACGACTTTTGCATAACTGGTAAACCATAAGAGATAGGCAAAATTTTACTACACATAAAATATAGATCGCGTTAGAATACACAATTTATGTCACATACATTTTTTTTGTTGAGTGAACCATTTTCGAGATATTGCTTGTTATTCCCTTAAATTTTCCAATACTTGTACTTTTTCTCAAATGGGAATTCGTTATTCATTTGTTTGTCTTGGATATACAAAGAGATTTAATCTGTGACAAAGAGAATGGTGCTGCACCTAGCAACCAGCTATTAAGAGATATGTCGGTGCTTAAAGGCCACTGTATTTCAATATTACCCTTGCAAATACAAAACAAGGGGAACAAAGTACGCCTTAAGCGATAGTCAGATATTTTTAGAACTGGTCGCTATGTGTGAAATGTAATTCTCTTTGCATGTCAAAAGATCGTTTCTGCAAATGTTTATCTCGATTAATATGAAATAGATGGAGAATAAGAGTTTGTAAAAATAGTTAGTAGAAGAGTGGAGAAAGTCATAGGAGTGTAACACATCAGATTTCGTTTTTGGTAATGCAAAGAGAATGGAATACTCCACATAGCAACCAGCTCTTAAAATATTTCACTATCGCTTAAAGCCTAGCAATTCCCCTTGCACCTACAAGAAAATTAGCAATAAGATTAACATGAAGCATATGGGGAATAAGCGCTTGTAAAAATAGTTTGTACAAGAGTAGAGAAAGTCATGTGAGTGTAATGAATCAGAGCTTTTATTGCGAAAACAGTTGTTTCAAACCATAAAATTGATAATGCAGAATTTAGCAAGTAAAATAATTCAGGTATTATAATTCTGAGTGCTACATAATTAGGTTCATTCTTTATCTTCAAACGGTCGGCAACTCGCTTCAATAGCTTAAGTATTATATACATTAAATTTCTCAGTCAGTTTAAACTTTGAAATATACTCACGCATACCCTGAGAACATAGTCATAGCTCTATCACTGGAGCAGCTGGCGTACGAGACAACAAAACGAGCAGAGATGACCAAAAAAAAAACAGAAGCAAGTAAAACATACTGCTTTATAATTGTCACACCATCGCGTGGCTTTAGAAATTCAGATAACGAATACATTATCAAGTGTTCCGGCCCTCGTAGCAGTGGTCGCTGGAGCTGAGGGTTACGGGTTCGAGTCCCGCCATGGGCATGGGATTAGTGTGTGTTGTGTAATTGTGGTAATAAGCGGTAACGAATACAGTAAAAACACAGTAATCATAAACTGGGTAAGATTAAAATTAAAAAAAAAAAGAAATAACAGAAAGTGTGACTGTGACCCTTTAAATCACGCATCATCAGTTCATTGCTATCAATAAAACTGATTTGAACAGAGGAGAAGGGCGGAAGTATGGAACAGAAGCGATGTGGCCAGCTGAATCGGTATCGTAATCTCTACAAAACAGTTTTTTTCTCTCTTACTAAGTAGAGCAAGTATTGAAGTTTGAATTGGAGATTTCACTGTAAATGCACGTTTTGAGGTCCCCAAATCAAAACACAGCAATGCTAGAAAAAGATCCGCGGTCTGTGCGTGTGTGTTTGTGAGCAGCAAACTCAAAAACGAAAAGTCGGTTAACCACCAAGTCTAGTATTTAAATTCAGTAACTTCCAAGAATTCAACAGGAAGATTATCCAGAAAATCTCCTAACCCCCAAACTACCCCTTACATGGAAGATTTATCGGTATTCGAGATTTTCCCAAAAACGGCTCTAGTGATTTTATTACATTTACATATATTATACAATGTATATCTTGAATTCTTTGGTAGTAGCCTGTTCAGTCGGAAGCAATTTTGTATAATCGTATATAACTGGTGAACGTTAAGCGATAGACGAAAACGTACGACATAAACAAATGTAGATCTTTTTAAACATACAATTTATTTCAAATAACCTTTATTGTTGCATCAGCCATTTCCGAAATTAAAAATTAAATTAAGTTTTATTTATGGACGCTCTTTAACTGCTGTGGTTCTTATCGTTCTATTCTATATTGGTCGTGAAAGACCGGTAATTTTGCTCAGAAGCCTCTTTATGAGGCTTGAGGTTCTCTTACGTGCCGCAAATCTACGACACTGGACCACCGGCTTTACTTCCCTTCCGAAGGCAGCCATGCTAAGAATTTTTACGCCCGAAAAAATCCATCGACCTGTGCCGGGTTTGAATCCGCGACCAGGTGAAGTAGAGGCTTGCATAGTAACCACTACACCACGGAGGCCTACAGCCATTTCGGAGATATATAGTTCGAATTCTTCAATGTTTAACCATTCTTTTCAAGTCCTGTCGATTTTCAGTTGTTTCTCGCGATGTCATGGAAACGTTATGGAATTTTAAGGCCAGCATATAGCGTTCAATTGTTAAACATTTGACTATCGCTGTTCACTTTGTATCTATAACGAAATGTGTAATGCAGATATTTCTGTAAAGGTTTATCTTGATTAAACTTAAATACAAAAATAAACTTTTGCAAAAAATCTTGTGTACCTACTAATAAACGACAGAGTACAGAAAGTCGTGTGAAACTAATAATGATACTTTACATGTGACGTAACTGAAATGTTATAGCATCCATATAACACTCATTATGTTATTACTTGGCGGCGCGCGCAGCTCACTCATGCCTTTTAACACCTTCAAAGCAGTAATACACTGGGATCCATTCCCCAGATAAGCAATGAAATACGTGTATTTAAAATAAAATAAATTCTGTGCATTATAGTTTTAATATTCTAATAAATGGAGTTCATTTGCTTTGCCTCAACATGTCTTGCTTTCAGGTTATATGCAAAAAATCAATAAAAATAGTGTGGACTCAATAGTGTTGCCATCTGTTGACTACTCGCTAACACGCTCAAGGAAGTGCCATCCGACTACTATTAGTTTCAAATGGGAAGAGTTCTGAGCTACAGCGAATAAGATGCATTTGCGTGCACAGCGTTGCCACCTCGTTACCCCCACTCTTTTCATATTTCCCTCTCACTCTCACATCTGCCTGTCGCTAGAATGGTCGACGTAAAGCAACCCAAACTGAATTATCTAAACTTTTATAATTCTCCTGGTGTTTAAATTCATAATTGGGAATATACTCGCATGCTACGTACGTATTTTTTAAGTGTTATATAATTATAGGATATGAATTACCTGTGCTTTTAATCCAATGGAACTGCCAGTGGCTCATCCGTATCACTGTCATCAGTTACGTGAAGAGGCAATTCGTCACTGACACTGTCTTCATCGTCTGAGTCTTGCAAATTTATGATGATAGGTTCCAAAATATCGTCACGGCCTATTTCTTTCCAAAAGTCGTCTTCTTGTAGTTTTTCTGCATGTCTCACGCAGGCTTCCCAGTCTTGTTGAGTTACCTTGTCAATTTCTTCGTGAATAAGACGTTCAACGTCAGTCAGTTTAAAAGTGTTATTTCTGTTTGCAACCCCTCGTTTTATTTGAGCCCATACTAACTCAATTGGATTATACTGGCAGTGATAAGGGGGGAGGCGGATTACCTCGTGTCCCATTTCCATTGCAAGTTGATCCAGCTGATACACTTTTCCCTGGTTTTTAAATGGAAGTACTCGTTGCAGTAACTCATTTTTAGTTTCTGTTGCCGAAAATTCAACCCCCTTTTTTTGCAACCATTCAACAATTTCGTTCTTTCTACTGGCAGTATTCGGTACTTTGTTTTCAATAACCGAATGATATGGTGCATTATCCATTATAATTATGCTTCCCTCTTCTAAATAATTTAGGAATCTGTTCAAAAACCATTCTTTAAACGTATCAGCTGTCATCTCTTCGTGATAATCTGAGGTGGTTTTGGACAGAAAAATCCATTTGCTTTCAGGTACAAATCCTGTCTTAGCGGACCCTACATGACAAATGATAAATCGACTGCCTTTTCCAACAGGTACCTTCAGGCCACCCTTTTTTGAGGAATCTTGCCAGATTGAATTTTGAGTGTGGTTTTTATTTACCCATGTCTCATCTAAGTAAAATATAGGTCTCGTATCGCAAGAATTGCGAATTTCGTGCATTTTGCGTAAGAATTTTATTCTTGCCGCAACAATGTCACTCCTCTCCATTAAAAATTGTCGCCCATCATTTGTCTTTCTGTACCTGAACCCTAATCCTCTCAAAATTCTATAAGTAGATGAATTTGAACCAGTGTATGATATTTTAGTTCTAAGGGCACAAGTTATTTTCTGTATTGTTGGGAATTCACCTTGGTCATAAAACTCGAAAACAGTTCTGCGTACAACGTCCTTGTCAAAGTCAGTTAAATTTGTAATCCTCTTCGGAGGTCCAATGTGCTTTCTGGGCGATACAAACACTGGAGTATCACTGGGAACAGATTTTCTTGCCTCTCCGCAAATGCGAGACACACTTGCTTTACCGACACAACACGCTTTAGCAGTAAGCTGTTGAGGATTTTTGAAATCAAGTTGATTTCTGTGTTCCTCATTGTTACATTTTTTAAAAAACGAGTAGACCCTAAATATAATACTTCGAGCCTGACTTCGCAATACCTGCCTCTTTGACTCGCCACTAAATTCACCACAATAAGCCATTGCACTATTTTACTCTTGCTGCTTGCTCTCTGAACAACAACTGAATACTGATATTAACTGTGTAGGGTAAATAAACTCCAACCCAGATTTAAAAATAACACACAATCATAAACATGTGACGGCTCACGTTCTGCAGATTCTACAAGTAACACAAGTGAGCTTGGTGGGCTGTTTGCTCTCTTTCAGCTTTAACAAACGCCTTGGTTTTACAGCATAATTCTTTATCACCATCAAGTCAGTAGTTCTGTATAATTACAAATATATATACATAATGTATACAATAATGCATACATACAAATAATGTGACCATTACAGTGCTTACGTGGTTATATTATAACATATGGGAATGTTTATTTGTTTGTATTATGAAAACTATTTGAGCTAAAAATATGTGGTTTTTACGGTTGTGTTACGAAAATTACTCCCTACCTTCTAGTGGGTTACTTTTTGCAAAATTTGAATTTTTGTCTTAGCGCAAATTATATGTATTAGAAACACATTCGCTTAGCACGCGTCATGCTTAGCTTACGGCGAATGCAATATGACAACACAGCGGAACTCCGATTGGTTGCCGCTCTGGCCGCGCTCAAGGACAAACATCATCCCATTTGAAAAACACAGTAGCATATAATTACCACAATTAACAAGGTAAGATATTTTTCTAAACACTCAAAGTTTTGAAATTATAGTGTGGTCGACCGAACACAGTGTATTCACCATTACTACCATTGTAGTCTTGTTGCAACGAGAGGGATGTCTCAGACGGCGATGTCTGTGGCCGGCGTTCGGTAAGTCCCAGCTTTGATCCCCGGTGAGTACCCATGGGTTTTTCGTGGATTTCTCCGGTTCGACAGGCGAATGCTGTGTTGATTTCTTCTCTGCCACGATTTCCTTTCCATCATTTTACTTGCATTCCGTTTCTTTCTCATTTTTCAGGTATGCGGACAGATGACACGGGTGCATGGTCACTGGAAGGAATACTTCCCGTGGACACCAGGAGGCTGCTTGAATACTGGCCCTTCAAGCGGTCTGTCAGCGGTTCCAGCACTGGGACGAATCTGTGAGTTTGGAAACTTTAGTGACTTCCGCGCGTCTCTGTGGTTGATCCCTTCCTTCCGGGGTGATAGGCACGATAAACCTAAGCAGGTCACTGTGCTAGAGGTGTCCCCCTTAGTTCAACTACCTATACCGATTAGAATTAGGATTCAGTGCGGACGGGGATTTAGCACGTCGACCTACTGAGGCAGTATTTTTAACACTTAATGATACCAGTCTAATTATATAATATAAAATATAATAACAGCCCGCCTTAAAGTAGTATGTGTATAATAATATATAAAATGTATATAACAGCCATTGTATTATGTTTATATTATTGTATACATGCATAATAATGTTATGTGAATGTATTACGTACTTTAACAACGTAGGAGCTGTGAGAATAGAAACAAGCTTCTCTCCGTAGCAAACAGAATTATAAAGTAGAAGCCAAAAGTTGCTAACAATGAAGTAACTTTGAGACAACAATAGATTAGACAGTTTAAAAAGGCTAGTAATAATTCTTGGAATAATAATAATGTAATATTTAAAACAGTTTATAAAAAGCAAATCAAAAACTCAAAAAAGCTTAAGTTAAATTAGAGTATTCTATTGGGGTAGGCTTAGCCAATCAGACATGAAATAGAGTAAATGTACAAGTTTAGGCGGGAGACGCTATAAAGATCGGTACGGTATAGGCTCAGTGTGAGACCTGAAAATTCATTGTGGTGAGAATAATATAAAGTTTACGTGTTAAAAGCGCAATTAAACAATAATCTCACAGCTATACAGTAGGATATATCAGTGAAGTGTTATTTGATCCTGTAGAGGGTTAATAAACAAAGTACAATACAATTATAATTTGTGTTAGTCCTGTTCCTTAGCCGTACCAGCCCTGCTAAGAGATACGTGTTCTAAAAATTACTACTGATACAGCCGAGGGATACATATATAATATTTTAAATAAACATTAAAGTACAAAGTTGATATTTAAACGTGGGGCGAAGGTCACAGGAAACTTTGTATCGTACGTGGGGCTGCAAAACAACTACTGCACTACATAGATCTTTTGTACCTATCCCCGGACGGGGTGGGGAGGGATGAGGTGAGGGGCACGACAGGCAGAGGTCAGGGTCCCTACCACTTACAGATTTAAACTTCCCGGATGGGCACCCGGATACCGCCCCCATTCCTAGGACGAATGTTTCCACAGAGCATCCTTTGTCCCTGCCATGCACACGCCGAGACCTCCGATCGACACGCACAACCCTGAAAGAGATCAAGTGGATGAAAGGAGAAGTTAAATGAGAATGGTGGTGAAATAGACGAAATGCTACTTCCCAGCATGAAAAAACCATGGTTCAGGAAGGTTGACCACGGGAGTCGAAACCATTACCCACGAATGCGGGCCACCTCGCTCAATACCTACATCCATAGGCTAATTGTGTAATATACTATTATGATTCAGCGAGTCTCCAAACAAGTGTTGAGGCTGAAATCTCTACATCCAATTCTTGGTTTGAATATAATACTTTCCCTTCTTACTATAGGTAATGTGTATTCCAATGCCGTACAGGAAAGGAGTGTTTTACCCAACAGGAACTCGCGTAGTAAAATAGCTTGAGTTATAATGAGAGAAAGGGAGCCCTTCTCTCGCAGTAATGAGTCCCCAGGAGATTTAAAACAAGCAGCAACACCGGTACAATATTTATGTTAGGTGAACGTGTGTTAAAGCTAAGTGTTTTACAAGGCACAGGTATAAAATTGTTCACCGGGTCGAAGCGAAGAGGGTGGCCGCGATTATTGTGAAAGCCTTGCACCAATCGGGAGCAATTTGTGTGTCGTTACACTTTAATTTGTCTGGACAAGACCAACCGGCGTGTCCACCATGATTACTTCACGCTTTTGAGCTCCGGTAATGTTCAAAGTCATCCTTTGGAATAAAAGTGTTATGCGAGCTACCCGTGTATAATTTAATTGCTTGACGTACAAGGTCTTGTTAACGAGGCTTCACAGTTTTGAAATTGTTGGAGTAATATCCAACACTGCGGTTCTCCACGTTATTAGCACGCCCCTTCCAGAACTGCGAATCTGTGGGTAAAAACATGATGTGTTACACTCACATTACTTTCTCTTCAACAAACTATTCGCTCAGGCGGAAACGTCTGTGGCCCGCATCCGGGAGGTCCCGGGTTCGATTTCCGGCGGCCGCTCAGTCTGTTTTTCACGGGTTTTTCGTGGTTTTCCCAGGGTCGACAGGCGAAAGCTGTAGTGGGTTTTTCTCTGCCACGATTTCTTTCCCGTCATTTACCTTTCATTCCGCTTCCTTCTCCAATTTCAGGTGTGCTTCAAGCTATCGTGGTGTTGGCGGTGTCGTAGATGCATTCTCACTGGAAAGACACCAAAGAGCTGGTCGATTGCCCTCTCTCGAGATCTCCAACGGTGACACTCGCGTTCTGCGAGCTTGCAAAGTTAGGAACATCCGCACGTCTCTGTGGCTTGTCTGACTACAACCTGTAGCCTCCTGTGTGGTTCCTTCATCTCAACCTTTCCTTCTGGGGGCTATACGTACAATAGATCTCTGCAGATCGCGGTGCCTCCTCCATTGAAAAAAAAATATATATAACTACACTGCCGTTTGTGAAAATTGCAACAGCAAGAAGGAAACGCATGGATTTAATACCACAGGTTAGGTACATGACAAGTCACAAATGATAAACTTTTCAAATCTATACATGACCTTTGAGCTCTAATATTCAGTATTTTGTGTGGCGTCCATGCGCTGCAATTAGAGCTGCTATACGCCGTGGCATTGAATCGAAAAGGTCCTGAATAAGTTCCTGAGGGATTTCCCTCCACGCAGTTTGTATTCGAGCTCACAAATCCGCGACATTGGTTACTGGAGAGCCGTGACGCACCAGGTGCCGACCAACCATATCCCAGACATGTCAGGCGAACCTGCAGGACAGGGAAGCAATGGTACCAGTCGCTCTTCGAAGAGAGCCTGTACATTCCTCACAATATGTGGCCGGGCATGGCCCTGTTGAGATGCCTGAAGCAGAGGGAGCACCTCAGGCTGTACAACCACCGTTAGGTGCCGGTTGCTGTTCAACGTGCCGTCAATTCGTAGGAGGCGAGATCGGTTGTTGTAACCAATGGCGCCCCAAACCATCACACCTGGTGTTTGTCCACTATGCCGCTCAACAATGCAGCCCTCCAGGTTGCGCTCATCACAGTACCGCCACACACGTATGCGGGCATCACTGTAGGACACGTTGAAGCGGTACACGTCCAAAAAGACTACATTTTGCCACTTAGCACCCCAGTGACGATGTTCACGTGCTCATAGCAGTTGCAGGAGCTTGTGGTTTGTGGACAATGGAAGCCGACGCAATGGCATGCATGCAACCAGTCCAACCTGCAGCAGACGGCGACGAACCGTTGGTGCAGACAATTCTACGCATGTTGCAATGCTCCAGTGTCGAGCCAACACTGTGGATGAAGCTATACGGTCCGGTATGCCCATGCGGACAAGACGACGGTCATCCCGTGCTGCGGTCATGTCTCGGTCCAGTACCCGCTCTTCGCTTCGTACGACCTTCATCTATCCACTGCTTCCACACACGCATCACTGTCGTAGCAGCATGCATGCCCTGTACGAGCAGAAATGTCACGATATGACAAACCCGCTTCCCGGAGACCGATCATTCTGTCCCGTTCGAACTCACTCGCATGCCGATATGGCTCCCTTTGACGTGGATGAGGCATAATGGCATACACCTTATTGTTTTCACCTTGTATGACAGCTCTGCACTGACTACACTGGGCGCAACACTGACCTTGTCGGACCAACACGAGAGGGTTCCTACGTGTACCCCATCTCTCTGCAAACCTAATCACTTATTGCTTTCACACTCTTCTACACTTCCACCAAGTTTGGAGTTATTCGGAAATGCTTTCTTGGTGTTGCAATTTTCACAAGCGGCAGTGTATATATACACTCATAATGATATTTAAAACATCTGATGTGTTACACTCAAATGACTTTCTCTACTCATGTACAAACAATTTTTACAAACGCTTATTCTCCATATGCTTCATGTTTATCGAGATATCGAGATGTTAATCTTATTGCTAATTTTCTTGTAGATGCAAGGGGAATTGCTAGGCTTTAAGCGATAGTCAAATATTTTAAGAGGTGGTTGCTATGTAGAGTATTCCATTCTCTTTGCATTACCAGGACAAAAAAAAATGAATAACGAATTTGAGAAAAACTACAAGTATTGGAAAATTTAAGGGAATAACAAGCAATATCTCGAAAATGCTTCACTCAACAACAAAAAATGTTTATAACATTAATTGTGTATTTTAACGCGATCTACATTTTTTGTGTATTAAAATTTTGTCTCTCTCTTATGGTTTAGCAATTATGCAAAAGTCGTTCACATTGAAGAACACTTTTGCAGACAATCCCCGAAAATTCAAGATATACATTTCATTTGTCATAAAAATATCTTAAACATATGATATTTTAATCAAAATTGTTAGAACCATTTTTGAGAAAATTAAAATTTTCGAAAAATGTTCCATGTAAAGAGTAATCTGGGGTGGAGGGATTTTCTTGAAAACCTTCGTGTCGTATCTCTGGAAGATACTGAACCTAAATACCAAGTTTGGTGTTTATCCAACTGTTCGTTTCTGAGTTATGCTGTTTACAGACACACACACAGACATTTTTCTAAAGTGCTTTTTTTGGATTCAGGGGGTATCAAAACATGCATTTCCGGTGAAATCTCGTTATCGAATTTTTGGGTGGAATGCAATACTTCCCCTACTTACTATACGTAGTAGAGAAAGTAAAAATGGTAATTTAGGAGCCCATGTCTACCAACATAAATTTGGTAAAGCCCATTTTCTATGCCTCGTTAATATCTGCGGCTCATAATCCACATCTTCAAATTCTTCTTGAAATATTGAATCTGTAATACCGTCCAAGGCATTAACTGTCGTACGATTGTCTCAAGGCCCCCTAAATTATAGTAGTTATTAAACCATCGTATTACTTATAGCTGTTGAATTGGCAGCATGGCCTTACCTGAAATCCGAGCTGATGAACTTCATTAGAATAACAGTATTAATAATTAATTCAAAATAATGAGATACACAATTAAGTAAAACATAGTGTACTAATACATATATGAATGAATAACAAAAACTAGGGTTCATCTCGTCTTTTCAAACTATTCCTTCGTTCTGTAACATTACACTTCCACACTCATATGATAATTACAAAACCACAACCGCCTTAAATGTGTATCGGCCGAGACGGAAGTTACCGCGGTATTATGACACTGTGCAGAGGCGGGCAGGACGTGTCAGGGGTACATTTATCAGCTATGAGCGGTATCAGTCGTTGCTTTGTCTTCGTGTTGTGAATTATTTGGGCAATACTTGTGTTGAGTGTGATTTCCTTAGGAATGTTACTCTCTTATTAGTCCATGGAAATGCTTGCCAACAAATTCACGCTTGGACTGTGTATTTTTATGTACAATACATACATGAACACCGAATCATGTGGACAGGTATCTAGACAATTTCAGCAGCAATTTTCTGGTTATCCAGTTCCAGGTAGAAACACTGCGGATGTTTAGTCAATAAAGTTAGAACAACGGGATCGCTAATCGCTAAAAAAAATGAAACTTTATAGGAACAATCCCCACACCGTAGACGAACTTAAGTAAATATAGAAGCAGAAATTATGAACATTACGCAAGAACAACTTGTGCGTGTGAATGGTAATTTCATCCGACGATGCCACGCAGATGGACACCACTTTCAACACTTATAACAAGGTTAGTACTCATTACATATATGTTACTGACACTCGTAAGTAACGCAGTAGTTAAGGAACGGAAAACCCCGCAGTGTAGTAGACTGTGCGTGAAGCGCGATCCGCGGCCTTGGCATAAAACGAAGGCACTGTACTAACAGAAGACCGAAATAGTGCATCTTTTATAAATAGATTGTGTGGTAAATCCTGTATCTGGGGACTCAAAACACTGGACGCCCTGACATGCGGAATCAGCCATCTTTCTTTTTCAGTAACCTGAGCTAGACTACAGCCCCTTTATTGAGACGTCTTAGATTCTGTCAAAAAGGAATACCATAAAAGTGCGTATTATGCATTTTAATATTATTATACATCATGATAACATATACATTTGTGTTAATGTGTCTAATATTCATCAAGTGCCCCTTTTACAAAAGAGATAATAATGATAACAATGTTCATTGCATACCTCTTTTTATTTATGAAGGTCATCGTTTTAATTCTTTAGCTGCATTCGCTTTTTACCTAGTTCAACTTTCACTGACCACTTAATTCACACCGTCACTTCTCTAATCTGAACTAGTTCAATTCTGCCCTGTCACTTCACTCAGTTTACCGCATCACTTCATTTTCTTCGTGACGTGGCGGGGTAAACAAATGCGCACGAGGTATCTTAACGAGACTTCTACCGCAGCAGCACTCACTGCACGTCATAGCAGTCGGCATAAGCTCGCTCGGAGAAAGGCACTTTTCGTTGCACCAGAAAAACACTTGTTAACTTGCTCATTAACTGCCTCTCCAGCTTGCAAGAGCGCTCGCTTATATAGCCGTCAGAAATTTCCTCAGAGTTCCAGAACGTTCGAGATGGAAAAACATCTAGAAGATTCTGGTTTTCTGACGTTACCGCTTCCGGTGTTTACATCTTCACTGCCCGGGACGAACTCCCGATAACCATAGCATCTGCGCCACAATATGTTTAACAGGTTGCCTAAAATGTTCATTAATTAAATGTTAATTTATTTAAAATTAAATTACGTTACTGGCTTATAAACAATCCATTTTAGGTATAAAAATTTTGAGTCCATAGTTGCTATACCATTTCAGTTTACATGGTGTTAGAAACTGTAATGTAAAAAAAAATTAATCACTATCTCTACTACGTATAGTAAGCAGGGAAAGTATTGAATTCCACCAAAAAATTCGATAGGGAGGTTTCACGGGAAACACATGTTTTGAGAGCCCCTGATTACAAATAAAGCATTTTTGGAAACATCCGTGTGTGTCTGCACTTGCTAATAACATCACAATTATTAATACTTCTGTCAATCATAACCAAACTTTGTATTTAAGTTTAATACATTTCATAGATGCGGCACGAGGTTTTCAAGAAGATCCTCTACTGCAAACTCCCCTTTACATGGAAGAATTTTCGAAATTTTTTATTTTCTAAAAAATGGCGCTAACGATTTTTATTAAAACACCACATATTAAAGATATTTACATGACAAATAAAATGGATGTCTTGAATTTCCTTGAATAGCCTTTAAAGTCCTCCACATATGGAAGGAATTTTGTATAATCTGGTATAACCGTAAACGTTCATCGGCAGACGAAAACGTACTACATATAAAATGTAGATCAGTTTAAAAATACAGAATTTATTTCAAATACCTTTTTTGTATAATTAGCAATTTCCGAGATATCCGTTATGAATGGCTCGAATTGTTCAATACTTAACTACTCTTTTGAAGTCCTGTTCGATTTTCAGTTGTTTCTCGCGATGTCATGGAAACAGTATGGAATGTTAAGGCCAGCATATAGCGTCCAGTTGTTAAACATTTGACTGTCGCTGTTCTCTTTGTATCTATAACGTGTAATGTATCTATTTCTGTAAAGGTTCATTTGAGTTAAAATTTAGTAGATAGAAAAATAAGCTCCCACTCCAAACTCCCCTTTGCATATAAGAATTTTCGAAATTGTTGATTTTGTAAAAAATCGCTGTAACAATTTTCATTAAAATATCATATATTAAAGATATTTACAGCACAAATAATATGCATATCTTGAATTTTTTGGGAATAGCCTTTGAAGTACTCTTCATTTGCAAGAATTTTAGTATAATATTGTATAACTGGTAAACGTTTACCGATAAACGAAAACGTAAAATACAAGAAACGTAGTCTCTTTAAAACTCACACAATTTAGCTCAAATAAATTTTTTGTGGCATCAGTCATCTAGGAGATATCCGTTATTAATGCTTCTAATTCTTGAATACTTTGTCTTTTAAAGTCCTGACAGCATTCAGTTGTTTCTCGCGATGTCATGGAAACAGTATGGAATTTTAAGGCCAGCATATAGCGTCCAGCTATTAAACATTTGACTATCGCTGTTCTCTTTGTATCTATAACGAAGTGTGTAATGTAGTGTTTCTGTAAAGGTTTATTTGGATTGAAATGTAGTAGATAAGCTTTAGTAAGGATAGCTTGTATACCCCCTAATAAACGATAGAGGGTAATGTAACACATAAGTCCTTTGTATGGACGGCGTACATTGCACATTAGTATGCTAAGGAGATCCTGATGTGATAGACCTGTAATTTATTGTTGTTTTATGTCGGAAATGATTAGGTTGGTATTAGGGCATGTTAGTAGCTGCGCTGAAAGCCAGCTTTAATAACCGCCATCTGGCTGAAACTACTGCCAAGCTTTTATTTTCACTCACGTCCCTCTTTTGTTAAAATCAAGAAGTATAAAGTCAGGGTTTCAGTGATTTTGTGCGAAAGAGTTTTTTATCCCCGAGCGAATGGCGAAAGAATAACAAAACACTGTCTGAAGGGTGTCATGGCTGTCAGAAACAGCGCGCGGGGCATGCTGGGAGGAGGCGCTACTTTCCTGCCTGCGACGCGACGACTTTAAAATACGTCAATTCCCCACAAACCCTTCCTCTTTCGTGTATCTTTCCAATTAATGAATGGACCATTGCAACTAAACGAAACAAAACATGCAACACAAAAAACTCTCGCAATGCAGCATTCCTCAAGTGCGCACGAATCCGTTCAGCACAGAAATCTCTCTCTCTCTCTCTCGACTGTTTACTTCATTTCAATTAACAGCTCAAATTTAAAGCTTGTAATTCTTCCAAATGAATAAGAGTTTAATGAGAATTTTTGCGAATACATTTAACGCCGTGCATCTTAAAACTGATTACATTACAATTCCTCTGGCGAAGTTTTCGCGAAACCCTTGTTCGTTTTCATTCAGGTACAAGCGCAGTGTTTTGTTTTTAAATTGCATACTTAAACAGATATATACAAATGCGGTTATAAACATTGAATAGCGTACGATTACGTGTGCAACATTTAAAACGTGCACCATCCAATTATGGTCCTGAGAACTACTGGGAAAAGAAATATGGCGTGTTGTATTCACATGACCTTCTCACTCACTCTTCCACAACAACTTATTCTCTACCTACTTTTTGTTAACCGAGATAAACCTTCGATTACACCTTCTGTTGTAGCTATAACAAGAATACAGAAGTGTGACTGTCCAGTCCAACAGTAAATATCAGGTATCTCCACCCGGAAATTCGATACCAATATATCCCGGAAATACATTTTTTGAGAACCCCTGAATCCAAAAAAGCAGCCTGTGTAGACAAAGAGCTACGTGTGTGTGTCTGTGAACAGCTAAACTCAAATATCCGATGTGTTACACTCACATGACCTTCTCTACTCTTTTACAAACTTTTATAAACGCTTATTCTCCATCTACTTTATGTTAATCGAGATAAACAATTGCTAATTTCAGGAAAATATCATCCCTAAGCATTATAGCTAGTGTTCTATAAATGTGTTGCATGCTGGGGTGAAGGCCGAAAAGGTTACCAGAAAATGATTAATTTAGGTCACCCCGACACGACATAAGAGGGACGCACCTCACTGGCAGCAAAAATTCCGGGACCTTGGCGTGCACAATTAAAGGGAAGATTACACAAGATAAACTACGTGGCATTTATTCACAAAAACGTTTGATTTCGCTACGTAGTTAACAAAGGAAACAGGATAAAGCGGGATGCTACAGACCGTAGACCGGCCACACACGTCTGGTACCAGCGACCACTTACTCCTGAGTCACGTTATCTTTTCCCCCACCAACCTGTCTAGCCAAAGCCAAGCAGGGATTACGTCACACCAGGCAGTTTCAAACAGATCTCTTTCTTTGGCGTGGTCCGCGCCAAAAGAAAGCCGTCAAGCCGAAATTTAACCAAGGAGGCCCAATAATGCTACTTCTGGTAGCAACGATACAATACAACAGTGCGTCTGGTAGTGACTAAAAAATTAATATGCCACAAAAGAGGATGTGAGAGTTGAACACGGGGCATTATCTGTAGTAATACTATGAGTGATTTCCAAATCAGAGGCTTTAGAAATGACTGGCTGTGGTAAGGCTTTTTAAGAATAAAATGAAGTGATTTACCCAAAAAATGATGATTGTTATAATGAAATATTTATATTTATTTGCAATATAGGTGGTGTGTTTTTAAAACATGTTAGAACCGTATGGCCACATTTTGTTTGTTTGATCAGCGCAATTTGATCATATAGGTGTTCTTTTGTGCCATCTGGCGTGCGCAACTTGGAGTAAGAATTCGGTATTCTTTTACCTATGATAGTAAGAGTGCTCCTAGCAGAGAAAATATAAAACAAATAAAACCTATAATATCAACGTTGAGTGCTATGGTTTTATTTACAGAAAAAGGCTGATATATGTTAACTTGTTTCATTGGTTTATTATGAACATTATTTAAAAAAAATTCATCTTGTTAGTTTTATAGTGTATTTCTTGTACTGTTCTCGTTTGATTACCTCATATTGATGCTATAAAAAAGTATATAGAATGTCACAGCTAAAATGCTACAAGAAGAAATATCATATAAATTGAATCCATTTGAACACCAGGAGTTTCAGGAGCCGGGAGATGGAAGGAATGCGAAAATAAAACTGCTCCAAACCTTACCGAAAGTCAGGAGAATATGAAACAATAATCAGTTTATGAGATGAAAATACCCGTAAAGGATTATAAATGAAGTTCTTCCTTATCGCTGAGCTATAATTGGCATGGCTTATTAATAATTTCGTATATACACTATGTGATCAAAAGTATCCGGACACCCCACAAACATACGTTTTCATCTTAGGTGCACTGTGCTGCCACCTACTGCCTGGTACTCATTATCCGCGACCTCAGTAGTCATTAGACATTGTGAAACAGCACAATGGGACGCTCCGTGGAACCACTTCGAACGTGGTCAGGTGATTGAGTGTCACTTGTGTCAGAAGTCTGTATGCGAGATCCCTAGGTCCACTGTTTCTGATGTGATAGTGAAGTGGAAACGTGAAGGGACATGTACAGCACAAAAGCGTACAGGCCGACCTCGTCTGTTGACTGACAGAGACCGCCGACATTTAAAGAGGGTCGTAAAGAGTAATAGACAGACATCTATCCAGACCATCACAAGGGAATTCCAAACCGAATCAGGATCCACTCCAAGTACTACGACAGTTAGCGTGAGGTGAGAAACCTTGGACTCCATGGTCGAGCGGCTGCTCATAAGCCACAATTCACGCAGGAAAATGCCAAACGACCCCACGCTTGGTGTAAGTAGCGTCAACATTACACGATTGAACAGTGGCAAAACGTTGTGTGGAGTGACGAAACACGGTACACAGGGTGGAGATCCGATGGCAGGGTGTGGGTATAGCGAAAGCCCGGGAACGTCATCTGCCAGCGTGTGTAGTCCCAACAATGAAATTCGGAGATGGTGGTGTTAAGCTGTGGTCGTGTTTTTCCTGGAGGGGGCTTGCACTCCTTGTTGTTTTGCGTGGCACGATCACAGCGCAGACCTAAATTGATATTTTAACCACCTTCTTGCTTCCCACTGTTGAAGGGCAATTCGGGGATAGCGATTGCATCTTTCAACACGATCGAGCACTTGTTCATACTGCATGGGCTGTGGCGGAGTGGTTACATGACAATAACATATCTGTGATGGACTGGCCTGCATAGACTCCTGACTTGAATCCTATAGAACACATTTGGGATGTTTTGGAACGCCGATTTCGTACCAGGCCTCTTCGACCTACATCGATTCCTCTCCTCAGGTCCGCACTCTGTGAAGAATGGGCTGTCATTCCCAAAGAAACCTTCAAGCTCCTGATTGAAACTATGCCTGCGAGAGTGAACGCTGTCATCAAGGCTAAGGGTGGGCCAACACCATATTGACTTCCAGCATTACCGATGGAGGGCGCTACGAACTTGTACGTTATTGTCAGCCAGGTGTCCGGATACTTTTGATCACGTAGTGTATCTTCTTTTGAAGTAAACTGCTTAAAAGCCATCACCTAGTGATCCGTTCTTAAAGAATCGGATGGGTTACGCTCACTTGAGTTTCTCCACTCTTGTACAAACTATTTTTACGAACCCTTATTCTCCTACTACTTCATGTTAATCGAGATAAGCATTTGCAGAAACTATCTTATTGCTAATTTTCTTGTAGATGCAAGGGGAATTGCTAGGCTTTAAGTGATAGTCAAATGTTTTTTGAGCTGGTTGCTATGTGGCGCACTCCATTCTCTTTGTATGAACAGGACGTAAAAAAAGGAATAACGAATTCCCATTTGAGAAAAAGCATAAGTATTGGAAAATTCAAACAAATAACAAGGAATATCTCGGAAATGGGTGCTTCGATAAAAAAAATTACGAGACATAAATTGTGTGTTTTGACGAGATTTACATTTTTTGTGTGAGTAAAATTCTGTCCATCTCTTACAGTTTACCAGTTACGCAAAAGTCGTTGTAAATAAAGAGAACTTTTGGGCATATTCCCATAAAATTCAAGATATACATTTCATTTTCCACATAAATATCTTAAACATACGATATGTTAATCAAAATCGTTAGAGCTATTTTTGAGAAAGTAATAATTTTCGAAAAATGTTGCATGTAAAGGGTAGTCTGGAGTGGGGGGATTTTCTTGAAAATCTTCGTGTCGCATCTTTGAAATATACTTGAAACTAAATAGCAATTTTGGTATTTACCCGACTTTTCAATTTTGAGTTATGTTTCCACACATGGACATATTTCCAAAAATGCTTTATTTGGATTCAAGGTGACTTAAAACATGTATTTGCGGTGAAATCTCAGCATCAAATTTTTGTGTGGAATGCAATGTCTTTTCTACCTACTATATACGTGGTGGAGATGGTACAAACGTCAGTATAAAAATGACGTCATACGAATACTGTGCACATTTCCAGCACACACATGCGTACCGATGGTTTTGTCATGTGGCGTTCACTCATTCCGGAAGAGAGCAGCATAAAATTAGCATTAAATTCTCATTATGTGACGTATCATCTTGTTAAACCCATACGCACACACAACTTGTAATGCTGCTGTGAATTAATGTAATTTGCAAACAAAGCAATTTCAATTACAATTTAATAGCTTTTTAAGAATGAAAGCATTAAATTAAACATTGCTTTCTATTAATTTCTATTGTGTGTTTAAAAGCAATACTACAGACATTAGAATAATAATTAAGTATTAATTTATGCAGAAAAATTACGGTAACCAGAAACATCAGTGCATCAAAATAAAATTGTTTTATTTCGCAATTTATGGTACAGAGCTTTCCCTGCATTTTAATCGTTTTCAAATTTGTAGCATTCCTGCTATCCTGATTTTACACCAGAATCATAAGAATTTCTCGTGACACATTTTTACTTTCTCTAACGCTTACCTAAAATTTTGGTGCGTTTATTTTTTGGAAATAATTGCACGTTTTAAAGTTGAAACGGCAACTCTTGGCCGAGGCCGAGCTATGGAATTATTAATAATTTGGGTAATTACTTTTTAGTGAAATTAAATTATGCTATGTACAAGTATTTTTCGTTTTACTGCCTGTGTAGCTTAAGAAGGGTGATTTAATGATATGTTTGTATTTATGTTACTAGTATTAGAGGAGCAATAAAATGTTTAATGTAAATAATTTAAGCGCTATGTTAAAATACTGTCCACGACGAGATATCTTAGCTGCAGGAAAAGTGTCTCCGAAGGCAACAAGTGAGTTTTACGATGTCGCTCTGGTAGCAAGAGTATTGCTCGTTCAGCGAGGGTGTAGAGCTATTGTCCTTTTGTACGGTAATTCGCCGTAACCGGAGTGACTGAGACAACATGCTTGACGGTAAAATTGGGGAAAGCCGCGATTTCATGTTAAAATTGAGCAAGAGGGGGGTGGAATAGGACCAATGAGATCCAAGTAAATCGATATGAAATAGCGAGACGCGTTGAGTGGCAATTAGGAAATTAAGTAGACCAAGAAGGCCGCGACTATAAATAGATATGTTAAGACCAAAGATCGTGGAGTTACTTCGAAACTACAGGCAGGGAAGGATGCTGCCGGACACTTAAGAGATGTCGCGCTAAAAGTGAGTGAATTAAGACAGGTTTCGCTACACATATAAGCATCGCTACGAGTAAAGAGATTTGTTAAGTGTGTAAACTTCGCGTCATATCAGCGCCGTGTTTCAACAGCAGTGGACAGTGTTTTAACGGCGACAATATCAGTGTTGTGAACTAGTACAAGTAACTAAATAAAGAAACTGTGGTGTCGTCTTTTTATAACTGAAGCACTCTATTTCTCTCCGTTACCACACCCAAGATCTACGTTTCCTTTACCGAGGAAAAGTCCCTGCTCTTACATATTTCAGAAATTACTTCAGCTAGCCGAGGATAGAGACGCAGAGAATCAGCCCACGTCGAACATCCGGAGTCTACACGGAGGCTGCAGAAAGGTAAGCCGCGAGCTACGGGCATCACTACTTTGGGCATAACACCCCTGGACATAAGTATACAAGGTTAAGAAAACGGTTCTTGTGAGTCAGACTGCGAACAGCGTTACTTAGAAAACGAATAAAATGTGGGAAAAATGTTCATGTGCTACTTCTAATGATTTTTCTTTATTGGCTTCTTACAAAAATTTATTCTTCTATCTACTTCTTGTTAATCCAGATAAACCTCCATTAGATACAAAGAGAACAGTGATAGTGAAATGTTTAATAACTGGACGCTATATGCTGACCTTAAGACTCCATACTGTTTCCATGACATCGCGAGAAACAACTGAATGTTGACAGGGCTTTAAAACAATCACAAAATATTCAACAATTCAAGCCATTAATAATGGATACCTCGGAAATGGCTGATGCCACAGAAAAGTCATTTGAAATAAGTTGCGTGTCTTAAAGACATCTACATTTTTTGGGTACTACGTTTTCGTCTATCGCTTAACGTTTGCCGGTTATACAGGAATATATACTATTCCTTCCGAATGAAGAGGATTTTAAAGGCTATCCCCAGAAAATTAAGGATATACATTTTATTGCTGAGGCAAATATCTTAAACATGTGACAGGTATAATAATCAAAATCATTAGTCATTTTTAATAAAACAAAAAACTCGAAAGTGTCGCATATAAAACGCAGATTGTCTCGTCCTTAGAACATGCTGAACTTAAATACCAAGTCTAATATTTAACCGGTTCTTCGTTTTTGAGCCATGTTGTTCACACTCACACAAACATACACACACACAAAGTATTTATCTAAAACTGCTTTCTTTTTATTTAGGGAGTCTTAGAAACTTTATCTATGATGAAATCTCGCTATTCAATTTTTGATTGGAATGTAATACATCCTTTACCTCCTAGCTCCGTAGTAGAGACAGTAAGAAATGTAAATTTCTGCATCCTAAAGTTTACATTTTCCTGATGGCGCCGGGATAGCTCATGGTTTCGTTTTTGACTCTCGTCCTGATATGAATACCGTCACTGTGTGACTATTTAAAGTCACCCTTATCCAGGCGTTCACCTCTGACTAGCTCATCTAAAACATCACTAAGGATCACGAAAAAAGCTGTAGGTCGCTTCCTTCCATTATTATCAGAGTCAGACAACTATCCTAGGTCATGAGCTCCGCTTACTGGGACCGTAGTCATTGCTTGCTGGGACGAGGTTCCCACGAAGGTCATAAACCATATGGGGAACGTTGGGAACAACTTACGTACATAGTAGGCAGAGAAGATATTCAATTCCACTCAAAAATTCGATACCCAGATTTCACCGGAAATACATGTTTTGAGGCCCACTGAATCAAAAAAGCACTTACAGAAGGACATCCGTGTGTCTGTCTGTGTGTCAGCAAACAGCATAACTCAAAAAACGAAAAGTCGGATAAACGCCACACTTGGTATTTAGATTCATATCTTTCAAAGATGCAACATGAAGATTTTCAAAAATATTCCCCCACTCCAGACTACTCTTTTACTGCAACATTTTTCGAAAATTTTTATTTTCTCAAAAATATCTCTAACGATTTTGATTAAAATATCATATATTTAACACATTTTCATGACAAATAAAATGCATATCCCAGAAAGTCCTCCACTCTGAATGGCTTTTGCGTAACTGGTAAACCGTAAGAGATAGACAAAATTTTTCTACACGGAAAATGTAGAGCTCGTTAAAACACACAATTTACAACATACAATTAGCAATAAGACAGTTTCTGCAAATGTTTATCTCCATTAACATGAAGTTGATGGAGAATAAGCGTTTATAAAAATAGTTTGTACAGGAGTAGAGAAAGTCAAGTGATTGTAACACATAAGATATTTAGAATTATATTCCTGTGTGTGTCTGTGAAGAGCATAACTCAGAAAGGAAAAGTTGGATAAATACCAAACTTGGTATTTAAGGACTGCCAAAGAATGTGACACGATTTTCAAAGAAATCCTCCAACTCAAGCTACCTCTTACATGCAAAATATTTCATTATGGAAAGGTAGAATCAGGCGACTGAAAAATGCATTCCTATAGGAGGCATTTAAACCAAGGATCTCCAGGTCTACGTCCGTTGCTCTAACCACTGAGCTACCGGTTTAATGCCAGTACATTAAATTCCCACTAAACCACAAGGAGATCCCAAATTTCATTGATATTTCCCGGCATGTTGCCATAGTAGCTTAGTGGTTAGAGCAACTGGGCGGAGACCGGGAGATCCGTGGTTCAAATCCCGCCTATAGCACTGAATTTTTCAGTCGTCTAATTCTACCTTTTCAATCTTGCCCAACACACGGCTTGTGTGGAGGAACAATTCATTCTATTATATTATGCTTTATTTTCTCACAAATGATCTCAAAAGTTTTGATTAAAATACCACGAGAAATAAAATGTATGTATTGCATTTTCTAGAAATAACCTGTGAAGTGCTCTTCATTCTGAGTGACTTTTGTATAACTAGTAAACCGTCTTATAACATAAGAAATGTAGATCTCCTTAAAGCACACGCCACAAAAGAACTGTCAAATCCTTATACCGTCATCACATCGTATGTCGCTAATCGCTATTTCTCCTGTACATGCACAAAGCATGGAATTTCAAAGTCATCACATAGCGGTGGTGTAAATTTGGAATGAAAGTTTATCTCGATTAACCGAGAGAGGTGGCGCCGCGATAACGCGTGCGACTTGGAATGTCTCGGGTTCGATTCCATTGGTTTGCTTTCCCGGGTCATCAGACGAATTCTGGGGTAATTCATCTACTACCACGTCCCCCTGCCCCTCATTTCCTGAGCCCATCACCTTTCTTGTCATCTGTTTCAGGGTTGTAGGACCAGGCGACGGGGATCTGCTGGGTGCCGGCTGTGGGCACTGTGGAGGTTTCCTCCTGGAGTCATAGAGCTGAACACTTAGGTCTCGCCTACGAATGAACCCTACCCCGGGGGGCGTCGGCGGTTCGGTGACCTATAGGCTGGCCCGCGCGGCGGAGGATGCGTTCAAACTGGAACCGTTAGGGACCCCTTCGTTACCCTTGTCGCCCTCCATGCATCCCTCCCAAAGGTCACGGTAGAAGCAAAAAATACCGCTGTGGCCTAATTGTGACTGCGGGGGCCCCTCCGTTCGTCCGTAACTTATCTTTACTTTTATTTCGATCAATATGAAGTAGATAGAAAAATAAGTTTTCTAAGAATAGTTTGTAGAAGAGTGAGTAAAGAATGTCAAATTACTAAATTCCCAAATGTTGTGTGTGTGTTTTGAGTATTGTAGCGCGAAATCGTTGGTCCTCTTGGTTGATGCCCTCTGCTGCAGTGTTCTGGTCTACGGCTACCTCTGTTCAGCGGCTGATGACTTATCCATTCCTAATAAATTACCTATGTAACTAATTTCACTGCTCTCAGCGTTTCATAGGTGAGGCAAATTAAAGTACACTGCATTTCCGTTAAAATATGGTTTATTATCAATAAAATACTTATGTGTGGTTAGCTTTCCCATCTCTAACAATTCTCACCATAATAATAATAATAATAATAATAATAATAATAATAATAATAATAATAATAATTTGGAAGCCTAATCTGACTGCACACGCTTCCCACTCATATGCACACACGTGCATCCGCCGTCCCAAGACTTTCTTCACCCTTTTATACACAAACCTAGTGTAGCTCACCTTCGCGCCTCAAAATGTAACGACAATTCTAATTGGTCCTCTGGCCACGTTAAGTTATTATGTATGAAAATATTCTGCTGCAGATTCAATATCTCTGTCTCTTTATATTTCTAGTTATTGCTGCAAGTTCCTTGCTCATTAGCTTGGTGAAAGGTGGTGGACTCTACCTAGAATTATCTTTTACCTGGAGTTAGCTAGCTCGCCCGACCCTTACTTATCTAAGTTACAATCTGCTTTGTACATTTCTTGGCTGCTAAATATTCTAAGATCTTCCTTGCTGAATTAAATTATTATGTACAATTCTTGTTTTATATGTACATATATGTGTGTGTGGTATATCCCCTCTCATTACCCTAAATTTTAAATGCTTTTGAGAAGACGTGAAAAAGTCCACAGTTACATATCGCTGTCAACCGTTATGCCAATCAGCGAGTGCGCGCATTGATTTTTGCTGTCAGGGTTTGTACCTAAGGTGAACACAATAAAGGTCAGTGTGTAAGTATAGGTTATTGGATTATTGGATATGCAATGCCTACAAATTAAAGGGCAGACTTCATTAGTTGCGCAAAAAGGGAATCATTTCTACACGTTTCCAACGCAAATCACATTAGATGCTGTACAAAACAAACTATGGGAGGCAGATCATTTGTATTTGTAATTAATTTACGAGAAACAACTGTGAAAACCGGAGATATCTGTGACCGTACGATGTGCTGCTCCAAGGATAATCTTGTGTGTATTGCATTCACATGACTTTCTCTACCATCTATCGTTTATTATTGAGTATACAAACTATTATTACTAAAGCTTATTACTTTCTCTACTACGTATAGTAAGTAGGGGAAGTATTGTATTCCACCCAAAAATTCCATACCAAGATTTCACCGGAAATACATGTTTTGAGACCACATGAATCCAAAAAAAAGCATTTTTGGAAACATGTCCGTGTGTGTGTCTGTGTGTCTGTGTGTGTGTCTGTCTGTGAACAGCATAACTCAGAAACGAACATTCGGATAAACACCAAACTTGGTATTTAGGTTCAGTATCTTCCAAGGATGCGACACGAAGGTTTTCAGGAAAATCCTCCCACCCCAGAGTACCCTTTACAAGGAAGATTTTTCGAAAATTCTAATTTTCTCAAAAATGGCTCTAACGATTTTGATTAAAATATCATATGTTTAAGATATTTTTATGACCAATAAAATGTATATCTTGAATTTCCTGAGAATGTCTCCAAAAGTATTCTTCATTGTGAACGACTTTTGCATAACTGGTAAACCATAAGAGATGGACAAAATTTTACTACACAAAAATGTAGATCGCGTTAAAATACACAATTTATTTCATATACATTTGTTTTGTTGAGTGAACCATTTTCGAGATATTGCTTGTTATTCCGTTAAATTTTTCAATACTTATTTTCTAAAATGGGAATTCGTTATTTATTTTTTTGTCTTGGATATGCAAAGAGTATTAATCTGTGGCAAAGGGAATGGTGCTGCACCTAGCAACCAGCTATTAAGAGATATGTATGTGCTTAAAGGCTACTGTATTTCCTAATTGCCCTTGTAAATATATTTTTCCCTTACATCTACAAGAAACTTAGCAATAAGATAGAGTCTGCAAATGTTTATCTCTATTAACATGAAGTAGATGGAGAATAAGCGTTTGTAAAAATAGTTTGTACAAGAGTAGAGAAAGTCATGTGTAACGAATCAGATTTTTTTTCTATCTACTACATTTTAATACAGATAAACCTTTGCAGAAACAGCTAGATACACATTTCGTTGCAGATACAAAGAAAGCAACGATAGTCAAATGTTTAAGAATTAAGACGCTATATTCTGGCCTTAAAATCGCGAGAAATAACTAAAAATCGACAAACTATAGAACAATTCTAATCATTAATACCAGATAACCAGGGAATTGCTTATACCAAAATCTATATTTTTGTGTAGTACGCTTACATCTGTCACTTAAAAGTTTACGTTTTACAAAATTATTCCTTCCTTCCTAATAGCCACAGGCTATTCCTAGAAAATTCAAAATATGCATTTTAGTCGTCATGTAAATTCTTTAATATAGATGGTGTCTCATAAGTAAAGTTGATTTTTATGCAAAACTTTATTTGAAAGGTTTTCTGACAAGAAACTAAACTACTCTTCAAAGTAGAGACCTTTAGGTTCTACGATCTTTAATCATTTTCAGCAAGGTTTTGACGCTGATCTTTGACACATCTGTGTTGTTCCTTGCTGTCGCTTCAGGAGACTCAGAGCCCCGGGTTCGATTATTGGATAGTAGGGACTTAGGAATTTGTTTTGGTAGAGCTGAGATTCTAGTTTTCAGGGGTGGTGACACTGCCTTGATGATATTAATAATACTGCCGGCGAAGATTGAGTTATTTCTTTATTTTGTTACGTAGATTCCTATCTGGTCAACCCGCCACCTTCGTCGTCGAAACCACTGTTATTCTTATCACTTTCGAAGTCGCTACTTATGTGTTCCTCCGACTATCCCTCGAATTGCCTAGATTTCACAACTTCATTTTTACACTATATACTTCTGATTATTTTCTGCTTATTTTGTTTCATCAACCGTCCTCGTGGTTAATTTGTACCGGAATGTGTCTCGGCGTTTCTTTTCCTTTTTCACGCCTTTCGCAAAACTTAGAATTTTCCCCCACCTTTCTTATGTTTCGTTCTGTTTTACGTTCAAACATATCATGTGATGTATACGCGATCTTTTGATTGGCTATCATTTTGTTTCATGATTTTTATTATTGGCTACCCCCACTTCACAACTTTCACATCTGCTTCTTACAGCTTATTTTGAGTTTTAAAATCTTCCCACGAATATTCTTAGATCGTGGATAAGACACGTATAGTTTCTGACCCTGCTAAGCTTTGAAACCATTGTAAACTACGCGTCCGAGCCAAAGTACAAAAGCGAAACTTCCGGTAGGCTTGTTGTCGCTCATAGCAGGTAGATAGGGTAATTCCGGGAGAGATGGACCCCCTTTTTTGAATCTCCCATATTTCTTTTATTTTTAATAAAAGTGGTTAAAGTGGTAGTACCTTATGATTTTGGTGTCATCAGTAAACCATATATAGCTGTATACATGCAAAATACGTATTAACAGACTTGTGAATTATGAACAAAAATATTACACAAATGGTCCATCTAACCCGTAGTACTCGGGTTAGATGGACCATGGTATACGGGAGAGATGGACCTGCATAAAATAGGAGGAGAATTAAATGATACATTCGTAATTAGTACTTATTGGTATATTGTAAATAATTTATGATGTAGAACAAACATTTGTTGTTTTACTGAGTTCATTTTGGAGTATGTTTTTTAGATTTACTCTATCCTCCCACATAAGTCGCACTTCATGCCCGTATTTGGTGCAGTTCTCATGAAGCCAACAGGAACACATTGGGCATTGGATCCAGTCTTCATTGCTTTTGGTTGCGTTGTAGTCCTCTCCGCGCCCAGCACATTCATTTTCATTCCACTCTTCAAGATCATCGTCACTGTCATTGCATACAACACCATCATCGTTTAGGGACTCTTCGGAATCAGAATTGTCGCTCCCTCTTCTTCTGGTTCTTGGCCTCTTATATTTAGTTACATTAGATTTTCCATTAGCTCTACTCTTCTTAGCTTTCCAAAGCTTAACATTCTCTTTTGAATTCGGTATCTTGGAAACACTTGCTGCCTTACCACTCAGTGTAGTTTTCTTCTTCAAAGTTGCTATTGGGGAAATGTCATTAAGGAGTTTACTTGGTGTTGGTATTTGGGTCTCCTTGTCTACCCGAGTTTCATTAGGAGAATTATTTTCCACGTAGGAGATCCCAGGAACTGCCAAGAAATCATCAGTTTGAGGACGTGTGGAACTTGAAGCATTAGTCAAAGGTAAATCATTTGAAATATCTAGCAGCTTCGTTGATTCCCATAACTTGCTTTTTTATTGCATCCACAGCCTTCTGTAAGTGGTCTACACTCCAACATCCTCTTGTAGAGCCCTGTTTCCTTTTGTAGGTAGTTGGCATTCCTCTAAAATAATAATAATAATAATAAACAAGGCATCTATCTCTATTTTTCCTTTTATAAACGATTTATCGATACTCACACTATATATATATATATATATATATATATATATATATATATATATATATGTATATATCTATGTCATTAGTCAAAAAGTAGACAAATGTTTATTTATATATTACACTATAACCACTAAAGTTTTACCAAAAAAGGATTATATAAACATTAACGTTATAAAAAATATGGTCCATCTCTCCCGTGATGACCTGGTCCAACTCTCCCGTGATGACCTGGTCCAACTCTCCCGAATGTCAGGGAGAGATGGACCAGCCTGCCATTTTGCTTCGCTTGGGGGCAGCGTCACCTGAACACGCCATGAGGATACATTTACTTGTTTTACGCTTCCTAAGAAGCTTTGGTAAAAGTGTGATACCAAATAGTGTGTATAATACTTAACTATATAAATAGTGAGAAAAAAAAATTGACATACCTGATTTTAATTATGCGATATATAAATAAAATGCTTCAACAAAAAAAGACGAAAACAACACTGTCACACATTCTCATCTGGCATTAGCAGGCGACACTACCGCTAACTCGCTCTACTGGCCGGTTCGAGAAATAATTAACTGGTCCATCTCTACCAGTGGTCCATCTCTCCCGGAATTACCCTACATCTGCTTTCGTTTCGAGGAAAACAAAAATTGTTTTTCTGCCTTTTCAACAACCCATTCCTAATATGGATTTACAGAGCGGGAGTCTTTTTATTTATTATTATTATGTCTCCTGGGTCTCGATAAACGGCTTCAGTTTATTATCCCGCGACGGCACACTATCTGGTTTTTGATCCGAAGAATTCAGTGAGACCCACATCCACAATTTAAATGTTTTCGAAATTTCCTCCCCCAAGAAATGGGGCATGGATTGAAGCAGATGGTAATCTGAGGATTATATGCTGGGTGTGGTGCAATTCGACGCCTTCCAATTCCTGAATTTTTATCATCGTTGTTCTTGCAGTATGGGGTGTTACATTGTATATTTCGGTTAACTAATGCTGGGTATCTCCGTCTCAAAATTTCATGAGATCGTTCCACTTGTTGAGAATAAAGATCCGCATTGACTGCTCGCCCGCTTGGAACAAACTCTCAGTGAATCACTCCTTCAAATTTCTACCAGACACACATTACTTTGGGGCCTAACTGACTTTTTTAATGACTTTGGTAAGTCGACGGGGACTGAGCCACTGTTTCGAGGCGTCAGGGTTGCGGTAATAAACCCATTTTCATCACAGGTGACAATTCCGCTGATAAACATATCGTCCATGGGATTACGATAAGCTGACGACAGATACACACTCCACGTTGAGCCTGTTGAGGTGTCAGTTCATGAGGTACAGATCTACAGCTTCTGTTTGATTTTCCAAGTTTCTTAATCCGGCGATGTATGGTATCTTTTGACGGACCAAGTTCTTCTGACAGCTTACGAGTACCTTTTAGCGAATTTTCTTCCAAAACTCGTGGTGTATTCTCAATATTCCATAATTTAGGTCTTACAGAACGTGGTAAATATTTAGTGTTTTCTTCTCCAGTGTTTGAAACGCTGGAACCATCGTTGTGCCACACGCTCACTAAAGACACCTTCTCCTTTCACTTCACATATTTTTGGAGCCGCGGCAGCAGCAGCTTTATAATCTTGTTTCCAGTAGTGCTTTAGAAGGTCTCTAATCTCAAACTTTGTAACTTTAATTTTGAGATTGTGTACGAGAACTCACGACTGACACATTCTCGCATTTACGCAATTCTAAGTTATAAAACACCAAACTTAAAAACTGACATTACTAATATATTGTAGTTTTGCCAAAATTGTCAGCTGTTTTTGAGAAAATACACAGTTTTGAAAACAATGAACTTAAATACCAAGGTTTTATTTCGTTGTTTTACATTATATTATTTCTTACCAGAGCTATAGGACGTTCTGTAAAGAGCTATTGGGGTTACCAAGATCAGCACCAGGGGAAGTAGTATTAGTGGAACTACGAAGAACAAGAAGAATGGGAGTGATACTGGAAAGAATATTGAAAGTATGGTTTAGATGCCCGAAAAAGATGAAGAGGAGATTTTAAAGATATGTATGGTACAACGAAAGAGTACGGAAATAAAAATAGCTGCTGGACAGGGGTAGCAAAAATATGCAGAAGATAGGAATGGAAGATATTTGGAGAGCAGGAGAAAGAAATAGCAACAGCTTCTGGATAACAGTAAGAAACGGAGTGGAGGACATAGAAAGACAAGAGATTTGGGGAAGCTTAGAGAATGAAAAATCACTGGGGTTCTATAGATAGTAAAAAGGAAATGGGGAAGTGAAGGGTATGTGGATTATTGTAATAGAGCTGTAAAAGAAGCGTTTGCATGGATGAGAACAGGATCAATGTACCTGAGAGGGCTAAGAGGCAGAAAAGCGGAATTTGTGAACTATGTGGAGGTAGTGAAAGCACAGAACATTATATTACAGAATACAAAGAATTAGTAGAATGGAGACAAGAAGTATGGGAGTAAAAATGGGAAAAAAATGTATGGAAAAATAGTAGCAATTAAAATGTTAACAAGAAAAGAAGAAAATAAAAATAAGAATATGGGGGATTTATTAAAGAAAGTAAAGGAGAAATGGATTAGAAAAGTAAGAGAGATAAGAAAGATAGAAGGGCAAACGGAGGAAGGAGAGGATGGATTAAGGGTAGCAAGGCCTACTCATCTGAGCCATAAGGCCAGGATGCCAGGCAAAAAGAGCAGCATAGCTGGCAAGGAAATCTCTGCATAAGTTAAGTTAGTTTATAAGTGGAATATTGTAAAAAAGGATGTACAAATAAAGTTTATTCATTCATTTCGAGATGCTAAATCGTACCCATCTGCATATGTATTGCTTGGAAATAAATATCCGCGGCATTTGTGTTATTTTACATACATATTCTGTGGAGTTACAACAACTTTTCTCTATTCCATGGCATGGAGTCATGTTCTTTTACACTTTTATGAGTCTGTATTCAAGTAAAACTTTATAGACTATATCCACCAGAAAATCTTGGACCTTTCGATGATGATAGAATTATCAAAATTGGTTTAGTGTTTCCTGAGATTACCCCACATTGTCTCTGTTTATGATACAGATATAGATGTTGCGAGTAACAGCTTCTGCAAGAGAAGGAGGGAGGCACTTACCTGTATATGGGTGTCATATCGTTCTTGTACCATATGACCAGAATGACGCTGTCGTTGGCGATGGGTGGTACAATGTCACAAGGGAGTAAAGCCGTTCCCTTGACAACAGCCTGCACCTCTATTGTGGGTCCTGCAAAACAAGACAATCTCCGTTAATAAACGCTTTGCTGCAGCATAATCATGTATGCAAACGTAATGTGTTTGCAGAGAAAGTCTGGACAGATGAAAAACTCGTTACATTCACATGACATTCTCCAACCACTAGCATGTATTTTTGTTTCTCTTCTACAAACTATTCTTACAAAAGCTTATTTTTCTTTCTACTCCATGTTATTCCAGATAAAACCTAACAGAAATAATTTATTTACACATTTCATTCTAGTTAAAAATATATATTTTGAAGAAGTTATACATCTCAATTATCGAGTAGAATTTGACCGATTGGAGAGATAAACGCCTTCACCCAGCGTGAACACCAGAAGCACTATCGTCTGTTCTGGACGCTTCTTTCTCCCCGTTACCCTTCCCCGTATGTTAGTGATTCCGACTCCATCAGCTACCGTGGTGGGGGCGTTGCGGACCCGTAAGCTCTCTAGATACTTCTGACATTACTAGAAGTATCTAACCCGCTCCCGGACGGGAGCTGTTTGGATTGGGTTGGACTCGGCAGGACAGTAGTTTCCGAAACACTTGGGAGATTGGATACGTCTGGGCAATGCTCTGATGGGGTTGTGAGACACCTTAAACTCCTCGGCACCAACCTGGAAAACAGGTAGACGGTGGCTATACGCTGTCGACCCCACCGAGGCCGTCGTTAGTCTTCCCCGTATGGTCTTGACGCGGGCAAGCAGCGTATCCACTCCCGTCCCTGGGGAGGACGGCATGTACATAAAATAGGCACCGACCTAATGGTAAGGCCCACAGGCTTGATCCCTGGGTAACAGGGCCAGGCCGAGTTGTCAGCCCTAGCTATTAATCTCCCCGTCAGCCCTCTCAGGCGGCGTTCGACGCTTTCAGCTGCCGTGTTGTGTGCACTGTGAACTACTAGCGCTCATGGTATTCCTGACGTTACCAGAAATACGTAGTGACGAACATCTGAGCTGTACGCATTGGGTTGGATTCGACGGGGCAGTGGTTCCCGATATATATGTTTGATTGGTTACGTCTGGGCGAAGCCTCCGGCACCAACCTGATGAGCTGGTAAACTGTGTGCTAGGTACGGTCACCCCCGTGAAGGTCTTAGGTAATCTTCCCCTCAGGGGTTAACGCGCATAAGTCGCTTATCCACTTCTAGGCAGCTAGTTTATAAAGTACGTAGAATTCCTATGAAAAGCCCTCGAAGGTTCACGCTTCCCTGGGTATTACTCGGGAGCTGGGTTGCCGGCGCTTGCTCGTTAAATTTACGTCACCGCCCCCCCCCGTGAACATTCTAGAACCCGCTCGATAATTTCAGCGGCTTATATAAGCGAGCGAGCTCGCGAGTCAGTGAGATTCTAACGGACATCGAGAGCTGTTCTAAGATTGAGGCGACGATAATTGTACACAGCTGCTACTGCGGGAGATAAGAGAGGTCTTGCGTTCTTCTCCCGCAGCGAGTAAAGCAAAGAGAGAAGATACCGCTTCGCTTGAATTTCATTTCAACGTTACGTCGTGAAGAAAAGTGAAGTGACGAGAAAAATATAACAGTCACAATAATAACGCATATCCCGGAAATTCCCGATGCCCCCCCCCCAAAAAAGCGGTTTGACATAAATTGAGTGTTTTAAAAACATACACTCTTTTGTAGTAGTAGATTTACAGAATGCTTTCCGAATAAAATAATTTCAAAACATATTCCTTAAAATATTCAAGGAATACATCTTATATAATATTATGCAAATATCTTACACATGGTATCTTAAATCAAAATCGTTAAAACCATCTTGAGAGAATAAAACACATGTTATGTATTACATTCCCTGACTTTATCTACCCTCTAATCTTTATTAGTGGCTATAAAATAACTCTTACGAACGTTTATTTTTCTATCTACCTCATTTTAATCGAGATAAACCTTTGCAGAAATAGCTACATTATATTACATGCAAACGTAAGAAACAACTGAATATCGACAGGACACTTAAGAAAAAAGACAAAGTATTGAACAAATGTAACAGCTAATAAATAACTCACAAATGACTGATGCCACAAAAACTTGGCATAAATTCTGTGTTTTAAACAGATCTACAGTTTTTGTGTAGTACGTTTTGATCTATCGCTTAAAGTTTACCAGTTATACAAGATTATATCATATTCCTTCCGAAAGAAGGGGACTTCACAGCCTACTCCCAGAAAATTCAATATATACATTTAGTTTGTCATGTATAAGTAAATTTCTTTAATATATGGCATTGAATAAAAATCGTAAAGCCGTCTTTTTAGAAAATCAAATATTTTAAAAAATTTTCCATGTAAAGAGCAGTTTGAGTGGGGGATTTGGAAGGTAATTTAATTAGCAAGTGTGGTATTTATCCAATATTTCGGTTTTGAGTTATGCTGTTGACAGGCGCGCGCGCGACACACATACACAGGCACACAAGCACATGCATATTTATCTAGAAATGTTTTTTTTCGATTTAAGGGACCTCAAAGCGTGCATTTCCAGTGAAACCTCGATATAGATTTTTTTGTGGACTACAATACTTCCTCTGTAGTGGAGAAAGCAAAAATCAACATTACAACGTTTTTATTATCGTGAAGGTCTAAAATTTGCTATATATCCCTCTTCTCAGCGTTGGGATTGCCAAAAACGATCGCTAAAAATCGCTAACGGCAGGTTTCTTCCAGTTCCAGGCGTTTCTGAGACTCCTGGAACAAAGTGGAAAGAGCTGTGCATTAAAGGCCTTCTAATATATACCGTTGCCGGTACTAAACTTCGAAGTGAAAAGGGAGAAATAGGATTGGATTGGTTGTGAAGTGGAGGGTATTCGGCGTCGATCCAGGTGAGAATATTGTACCGACGCCCAACAAGGGACCGCCCACGGTTAGGCGGAGGAGATACCGGGCTGTAGGAACCAGAGTGACGGCACAGCAATAACAGGGTCCCTATAGTTTCCAGATTGAGACGCCCCGGCAGACCGGGGACCCTGGTAATTATATCCCGGCAACCAGCCGAAGGCCAACGTACGGAGTAAGTTCATAGAGAGCATCCTTTTACCTTGCCAAGCTGCACCGAAACACCATGGTCGACACTTCCAACCTTGAGACAGACCAAACGGGGTGAAGGATGAATGAAATGATTAATGAAACGAAATGGAGGGACAGAAATTTGGGGGATCAAAGAAACCACTCAGCATTCGCCCGACGATCCGGGAAAACCCCCAAAACCCACGGGTTAAAGTGGGCGGAGGCGGAGGATCCAACCTGGGACCTCCCAAACGCGGGCTACAGACATTACCACCAGAGCCATCCCGCTGGGTAAAGGAAGGAAAAAGGATAATATATTATTATTTTTGGTACCTAAGCCTTCGTAGATACATAACACATGTTTGTATATATAGCAGTTAAAGGGCGTGTATATTCACTATGGCCATAAGCATAATGCGTATCCTTTCCTTTCTTTAAGCACATACACAACGGAGCCCATTGAACCGTTGGGGCAGAGCTTCATTAAAATGCGAGTAGGAAGGGTAGACGTATTAAAAAAGGAAGGATTTTTGGGGGATCCGCACGTAGGTAAGCCATGTCTTTTGAACTGGGGAGATGAATAGCACCCTTGGGTTAAGCTAAGAGAAATGCATTTGGCTAATGGCTAAGAGCAAGGTTTTGTGTTGCAGAATTCCATATCTGTGGGATGCAAACCCCCAGTGTAACCTTTGCACCTGGTATCGTATTTTATTATCTTAGAGCAACCACCCACCCGCCACGTAATATATGATGCTGCGGGCAAATTGGCTACCTGATAATTCCCATTCCTTATCTTAACTTGTTTTTAGAAAACGTACAAGACCTATGGTGCAAAACCATTACTGGTGCGTTAAGAAGCCTTGCGGTATATACACATCTTTATTCCTGGTATTTTTAGTTTTTCTTTTACGGCAGTGTTTTTTATCCACTTACTGTTCACGCTGTCATTTTGTAAAGTTAAATTTCCTGCATTAATTGCTGGAAACCTAACTTACTTGCCAGTTTTGTCCATTTTGCTGCACGTGTGTGCATGAAATATCAAGGTAAAACTTGACCAAATATTTTTAAAATTAAAAAATTATTTTTTCCTAATAAACAATATGATTTCTAAACTATAAGAAAAATAGCCGTTTTACCTTCTCTACCACGCACACGGTAAGTAGAGGTATTGTATTTCACACAAAAATTAGCTATTGAGATTTCACCGAAAATACATGTTTTGAGGTCCCGGAGAGCAAAACAAAAACATTTTTAGAATAAGGGCCGTATGTAGGTCTCCCTGTGTGTATGTGTGTCTGCAACAGCATAACAGTAAAAAGGAAAAGTCGTATAAACCCACACCTTGTATTTAGGTTCAGTGTATTCTAAAGATACGTCACAAAGGCTTTCAAGAAAATCCCCCCTCCCTAAATGTTGCTTACGTGAAAGAATTTTCGAAATTTTTCATTTTCTGAAAAAGGCTAACGATTTAGATTAAAATATCATATATTACAGATATTTACATTGCAAATAAAACGTATATGCTGAATGTTCTGGGCATAGCCTGCAAAGTTCTCTTCGTTCGGAAGGAATTTTATATAATCTTGTATGACTGGTAAAGTTGAGCGATAGACGAAGACGTATTGCGGTAGTATTTTTAACACTTAAATGATTTCACTCTAATTATATAATATATAAATTCTATAACAGCCCGCCTTAAAGCAATATGTGTATGTAACAATATATAAAAAGTGCATATTACAGCCATTGTATATGTTTATATTGTTGTATACATGTGTAATAATGTAATGTGAATGTATTACGTAATTTAATAATGTAGGAGCTGTGAGAATAATAGGTTAAAAGTTGCTAACAATGAGGTAACAATGAGGTAACCTTCAGGCAATAATGAGTAAGAAAGTTTAATAATGCTACTAGTCCTTATTGGAGCAACAATAATGTAAATTTTGAGACAGTTTATAAATGGCCAATCAACAACCAGAAAAAGCTTTATGTAAATGAAGATATACTATTGGAGTAGGATTAGCCAATCATAAACTCAAATATAGCAAAATTTAAAAATTTAGAAGTCAGTTAGTTGTAGACAGTGTTCCTAACCGGACGCGAGATGCGTCCTCGAGAAATTTAATACGTATTCGTGTGAGACAAAAATAGTTTACATTTTAAAAAGTGCAAGTAATTAATAAAAGAATCTCACAGCTCTCTATATCAGTGAAGCGTTATTTAAATTGTGTCAAAGATTAATAAATGTAGTGAAGTAAAAATTATAATCTGTGTAAGCCTACATTCTTAGTCGTACTACTTCCTGCAAAGAAATCCATGTCTCTAACTATAATACTGACGCAGCCGAGGCAAACGTAAATATATAATATTTAAAGAAACAGTCAAAATTACAAAGTAAATGTTTTTAAATTTGGGACGGAGGCTACCGGGTACCATGCGTGCGGTTGCAACTACTTGAAATTCGGCTCCCCAACAGTTGAACTACAATACAACTCCTACTTCAAATTGGCTTTTCATACGTGAAACAAGTAATACTTCAGTATACACAAAAATTGATCTCTTTAAAACACACATTTTATTTCAAATAACTTCTCTTTGTGGCCATTTCTGAGATTACTGGTTCGAATTGTTCAATACTTCGTCATTCCTTAAAAGTTCTGTCGATTTTCAGTTATTGGGATTTTAAGGCCAGCATATGGCGTCCAGTTCTTAAATTTGACTATCGCTATTCCCTTTGTATCTATAACGAAATGGTAATTTAGCTACTTCTGCAAAAGTTTACCTCGATTAGAAGTAAATATAGAAATAAACTCTTGTAAGAATAATTGATGCACCTTCTAATAAACGATAGAGGGTAGAGTAAATCATGTGAATGTAATACACCAGATTTTGTACTTATGTGTATAAAATGTATGTAATCCTCTTTTAAATAATCCTCTAGATTTTAGAAATAAATTATTGAATTTTGAAAAATCAGTATTTTGAAGATTCAAACACAATCGTTTTTCTATAGCAATTACGGGTTAATATAAAAATTTTGTTATAATAGATCTGTTTGGAAAACCATTTAATGCAATATTTTTAAAACGCATTGTATGCTGTTAATGAGAAAAATAAATTTACAATAAAAATTAATATTTAAATACCAGGCAATTAGAATTTTGTCGCATAGCAAACAAAATACTGTTGTTGTGTGTTACAACTGTGATAAATTTCAATAAGATAACTTACATACGATGGATTTTCAAATTACATAGATGTCTACCTGAATAGGAAAGGTCATAGGAAAGAAAGTTACCCATGAACCAACACCCTCGGTAACCGTGTGTATATAAATTAATGTCAAGTAGATGTAGACTGAAGCTTTAGCATCGACAAATGCACGTTTCCTATACTTGGCAAAAGGTTTGCGAGGGAGTGTACCTCGAAGAAATCTGGTGCTAATTTTATACATCCATAAACCAGTGTGAGAAATCCAGTTAAGACAGAGCAGGCAGTTTCTAATTACTTCAGTGCTATATCTTAGAAGTCCTGAGGATGTTCAACTTGTCCTTGGCAGAGCAACAAACACCACTGCGTGGAAACTGAACCCTGGGACCAGAGGAAGGCGTCGAAACGGGAAAATCTAATTTAGCATCGCCCTGCGGTCGGAAGTTCCTCTAGGTATACGGTTCACTGGCTAGTAGAGAGAATATACGCGTATTTTACATGTTTTTCTTTAAACCCTTTCCCTCGCTCAAAGGCGTCGTCGTCGTAGGATATTTCTCAGCGTTTCAGACAAAAGAAATCTCTCCATAATCCTTTCTTGTTCTTCGTAAAAGAGCGTCAAAGAAATTCAGACGCTTCGGAATGCAACAGTTGCTAAGCGCTTGCTTCCAGAAAATAACACGATCTCATTTCCCTAGCGACAAAAACACAACTTGAGAGAGTTCAAAGCGCCTCTTTGAAACCCTGTCGCTTTATAAAGCGCATTTCTGAAAGTAAATCAATATGATACCATACGAAAATGTGTGGATATAAAACCTATTAAGGAGGCGAATGAAATGTAAATATTAAATTTCTAACGTATCGATGTTTCACCGGAAATACATGTTTTGAGGCCCACTGAACTCAGATAAGCCATTTTTAGAAAACCAATGCGCACAAATGCGTGTTTAACTCAGAAGTGAAAATACGGATAATACCAAACTTGCTACTTCAGCCGGTATTAAATCTGCTAAATTAAGGACTTATTTCGAAAGCAATTTAAGACATAGACTGAAGTTTTAACAGATGTAGAAGCATGTCTTTAAAATTTACTTATATACTTTTATGCAATAAGTTTGTTTATTAAAGAAACAGAATTATTTTAGTAATTATCTATATTTTATTTAAAAAAGTCTGTGTTGCATTCACATGACTTTCTCTACTTTTACACTATTTTTACAAACGCATATTCTCCATCTACTTCATGCTAATCAGATAAACATTTGCAGAAACTACGTTATTGCTAACTTTCTTGGAGGTGCAAGGGGAATATGGTAGGCTGTAAGCGATAGTCACATGTTTTAAGAGCTGGTTGCTATGTGGAGTATTCCATTCTCTTTGTATTTTTTGTATGTCCACGACATACAAAAAAAGCTTATTATCATTTGAGAAAATTGATGTGTTACACTCACATGACTTTCCCTACTCTTGTACAAACTATTTTTACTAACGTTTATTATCCATATGCTTTATGTTAATCGAGATGATAATCTTATTGCTAATTTATTGTAGGTGCAAGGGGAATTGGTAGGCTTTAAGCGATAGTCAAATAATTTAAGAGCTGGTTGCTATGTGGGGTATTCCATTCTCTTTGCATTACCAGGACAAAAAAAAATAAGAGCTATAGATTTTAACTGTGCAGTAAACAACCGTAGTGATAGCATTGGAAAAATGTTTTTAACACACTGTCTAAATACCTCGGTTATATCCCTTGTAATATAAAATTATTTGTCACTGCATTGCAGATTACTTTTACATCATCAATTACAATATCTTGCAGCCAAACTTCATCAGCGCACAATTAAGACGGATATGGCATAACACCATCATAATTTGAAATTGATTTTAAGTGCAAATCATTGCCTATATGAAGAATTTTATCAATTACTTCAGACACTCAAAGCATCAATATTTATTACAGTTGAAAAACATAACGCCATCACCGAGTTGCTTGTGCACTGTGTGTTTTTAACCTTACCAAATATATCGTTACTTTGGCTCAATGTGCCAGCAATCACTTTGGCAGCTTTCACGGAAAACAACTTTTTAACATTAAAATTAAAAGTGGTTCGTTTCTTACTAAGCATTATGAAAAGTCTTAAAACGTAAACCAGTAAACAAAGAACAGAAACACCTGGAAATGGTAGTCTAACAAATAATATATGAATGAATAAAATGTAACAGCCGTTAAAACGTGGAAACAAAAAATATAAACTAAAATAAGAACATTTAAAATGCTACAATAACGAACAATAAGGTACGAATTAACAAAATGAAACGACCTTACGAAATTAGTTCAAATCAGCATTCCCTTGAACCAAAATCCGATAGACGATTTACAAAATCATAGCAGTTCGTTTATTTCAGTATAAAAAACATTTGACTATCGCTACTATGTTCCCCTTGTTTTGTATTTGCAAGGGCAATATAGAAATACAGTAGCCTTTAAGGATAGCCATATCTCTTAATAGCTGGTTGCTAGTTGCAGCACCATTCTCTTTGCCAGAGATTAATACTCTTTTCATATCCAAGACGAAAAACATGAATGACGAATTCCCATTGGACAAAAAGTATAAATATTGGAAAATTTAAGGGAATAACAAGCAATATCTCGGAAATGGTTCACTCAACAAAAGAAAATTTATATGACATAAATTGTGTATTTTAACGCGATCTACATTTTTTGTGTTGTAAAATTTTGTCTATCTCTAATGGTTTACCAGTTATGCAAAAGTCGTTCACAATAAAGAATACTTTTGGAGACATTCCCAGAAAATTCGAGACATGCATTTCATTTGTCATGAAAACATCTTAAATATATAATATTTTAATCAAAATCTTAGAGCAATTTTTGAGAAGATTAAAATTTTCGAAAAATGTTCAATGAAAGCGTAATCTGCGGGGGGGGGGTTCTTAAAAATCTTCGTGTCGCATCTCTGGCAGATACTGAACCTAAATACCAAGTTTGGTGTTTATCCGACTGTTCGTTTCTGAGTTATGCTGTTCACAGACAGACAGACACACACAGACGGACATGTTTCCAAAAATGCTTTTTTTGTTTTCAGGGGGTCTCAAAACATATATTTCCGGTGAAATCTCGGTATCGAATTTTTGGGTGGAATACAATACTTCCCCTACTTACTATATGTAGTAGAGAAAGTAAAAAAAGCGTAAGTACTGGAAAATTCAAACGAATAACAAGAAATATCTCTGAAATAGTTCACTCCACAAAAACATGTATATGACATAAATTGTGTATTTTAACGCGATCAACATTTTTTGTGTAGTAAAATTTTGTCTATCTCATATGGTTTACCAGTTATGCAAAAGTCGTTCACAATGAAGAATACCTTTGGAGACATTCCCAGAAAATTCAAGATATACATTTGATTTGTCATGAAAATATCTTGAATATATGATATTTTAATCAAAATCGCTAGAGACATTTATGAGAAAACCAAACTTTTTGAAAAATTTTCCATGTAAAGCGTATTCTGGTTTAGGGGAATTTGGCTGAAAATCCTCGTGTCGCATTCTTGGAAGATAGTAAACTCAAGTCCCAAGTTTGGTATTTATCCGACTTTTCGTTTTTGAGTTATGCCATTCACAGGCTGACAGATAGTCAGACACAGTATCGATACCGAATTTTTGAGTGGAATGCAATACTTCACCTACTTACTATACGTAGTAGAGAAAGTAATAATCAATTATGTCAATAACAACAAAGTAGAACCACACCACCACCTAGAGATTACTTTTATTATTCTTATATTTAATTTATCTATATGCAATAGTGTCTGAGAAAACGGCTGATTTATAACAGAAAATGTCACTCACAGAAAAAGCTGTTCAAAGCAAAACTGGAGAAAACAAACTCGCAAAGAAAGTAACCACATGACTTAAGCATGCGGAAGCTGCCATTCCTAACAGCAGTACCAATTTATAGAGCAAAACTTTCCCTAAGATGGGCTAAACTTTACTACTCCAGTCGGAAGTGAATAGCAGTTGCGGTTTTTCTTCTGTGAACTGATGCAGAATTAACAGTATGAACGGTGCAGCACCATCTTGTAAAAAGTTCGATCTCTTACATTCACCTTATCTCCTCCACCCTCTATCACATACTAGAGGGTATGCAAATTATTTTTACTCAAGTTTATTACCGTCTCTACTACGTGTAGTAAGTAGGGGAAGTATTGTGTTCCAACCCAAAAATTAGATACCGAGATTTCTTCGGAAATACATGTTTTGAGACCCCCCTCAATCCAAAAAAAGGATTTTTGGAAACATTTCCGTGCGTGTGTCAGTGTGTGTCTGTGTGTCGGATAAACACCAAACTTGTTATTTATGTTCAGTATCTTCCAGAGATGCGACACGAAGGTTTTCAAGAAAATCCCCTACCCCAGATTACGCTTTACATGGAACATTTTTCGAAAATTTTAATTTTCTCAAAAATGGATCTAACGATTTAGATTAAAATATCTTATGTTTAAGATATTTTCATGAAAAATAAAATGTATATCTTGAATATTCTGGAAATGTCTCCAAAAGTACTTCATTGTAAGCGACTTTTGCATAACTGGTAAACCATAAGAGATAGACAAACTTTTACGACACAAAAAATGTAGGTCGCGTTAAAATACACAATTTATGTCATACACATTTTTGTTGTTGAGTGAACCATTTTCGAGATATTACTTGTTATTCCCTTAAATTTCTCAATACTTATTTTCTCAAATGGGAATTCGTTATTCATTTTTTTTGCCTTGGATATGCAAAGAGTATTAATCTGTGGCAAAGGGAATGGTGCTGCACCTAGCAACCAGCTATTAAGAGATATGTATGTGCTTAAAGGCTACTGTATTTCCAAATCGCCCTTGTAAATATATTTTCCCCTACATCTACAAGAAAACTAGCAATAAGATGGAGTCTGCAAATGTTTATCTCGATTAACATGAAGTAGATGGAGAATAAACGTTTGTAAAAATAGTTTGTACTAGAGTAGAGAAAGTCATGTGAATGTAGCACATCAGATTTTTAGTTACGCTATTCAAGACACAAACGTAGCTTTATTCCAATTGCTGTTACGCATTCATTTAACATAATCTCTAACATTTATTTATTAACTTTTTCTCTACCTACCACACGTAAGTGCTAGTGAAAGTAAAAGTTAGACTGTGAGGTTTATAATTCTGCAAAGTTCTCGGTTATGTATTTGTACTTTCTCCACGCTTGCCTATAACAAGAAGGGGAAGTATTGTACCCCCTCCCCAATTTGATATCGCAATTTCATTGGAAATACAGTTTTGAGACACTATGAATCCAAAAAAAAAGTATTGTTGAAAAAAAGGTCCGTGTGTGTCTGTCACTAAAAACCAAATGTCGGTTAAACGCCAAAACTTGTCTTTTAAAGTGAAGGTAAGAACAAACGGAGGCAGCTCCAAAACCTGGACGCAAACCAGTCGGCTCCTTGTGCTTCTACCAGTGCCCCCGGGAGGGATGGAACAGGCCCGATGGGCGAACAGATCCTGATGACGACGGACGCAAGCACAGACGAGGTCCCTCATGTTTCCAGACGGAACGTCTCCAACGCCACTGAGCCCTCTCTACCGGGCCCCAAGGCTCTGGGGTTCTCCCGAAGGAGCTCCCGCCCGAAAGCACCCAGAGGCAAGTTCCAGCAGAATAGTCCCAAGACGACGTCAGGATTACACTTCCGAGTGCGCACAGCCGTCATCCAGCCGCAACCTGCCGAACACCGTCGCCTGGTCCTACAACCCTCAAACAGATGTCAAGGAAATTTGTGGGCACAGAAAATGGGGGTAGGAGAGCCGTGGTAGAATAGGAGCCACCCCGACATACGCCTGTTGACCCGGAGAAACCATGGGGCCGACTGGGCGGTCGCCGGGAATCTAACCGGGATCTTCTGAATGACACCTGCTACTTAAGTTCAGTATCCTCTAAACATGCGACACGAAGAGTTTCAAGAAAATTCTACATTTTACATGGATCATCTTTCGAAATGTTTATTTTCTCAAAAATAACTAACGATTTTAAAAAAAATACCATATATTAAAGGTATTTGTGACAAAATGTATATCTGAATTTTGTGGGAATAGCCTGTGAAGTCCTCCATTTTAATGAATTTTGTCTACTTTCTTCCCATAGTTTCACGTCCTTTAATTGGCCGGGTCATATCGGAGGACGATGAATGAGTGAAATGGTTGAAATGATGCTCAAATGGGCCCGGGTACCTACTCTTAGAGTACCAACATTCGCTTCCTCACGATAACGCATGATCACCAATGAGTCCAGTCCAGATGTTTACGGAATACTGTTGTTGGCGATGTCTAATCAACACTGCATATGGGTCCTCAACATCCCAGAAGTGGCTGTTGAAGTATCCGTCTCGTGTGAAGCAGGACTCGTCGGTAAACAAGACGTGCGCGGAAATGAAGGCACTGCGATACTTAGTGCCAGAAACCACCGAACACGAGGTGCGAAGGCCCCAGTCCCTGTACTTTCTGGATTATCTGCTGCAACTTTCGTTTCGCCATTCCTTTGCGTTTCAGACCTACCAAAACTAAGCAGACGTAAGGGACAAGAAAGAGGCACGTCACTTGGATTCAGCAGTTGTAAACAAACATCTAGTCTAAGTGTAATGAATGTGTCTCTCAAACCAATCCTACCAGATACGCTTCAGACAGGGTAGAATAATTCCGTAACGATGCTTCGGAGAATGGACATAAAAAATGTTCCTCTCTGCGAGATCTATCGTTCCTCAGAGTTTTTCGCAGAGGTCCTGAAACATCGTGTATGTTTTTGTATAACTGGTAAAATTTAAGCCATAGACAAAAACGTACTATACAAAAAATCTGATGTGTTACACTCACATGACTTTCTCTACTCTTGTACAAACTATTTTTACAAACGCTTATTCTCCATCTACTTCATATTTATCAAGATAAACATTTGCAGACTCTATCAGTAGGAATATAAAGCCGATTCCAGCGCAAAGAGATGCCGACATCTGATAAAGGTTCTTTGTTCTATGCCGCTAGCCCCGCCCCCTCCCTTTGTGCGCTACTATTTACCGCCCTGGTCGCGTGCCGCTAGCTCCGCCCCCTTCCCTTTGTGCGCTGATCTAATGCCGACTGGGTCTGTGCCGGCAGGTCCTCCCCCCTCCCCCCTGTGGTCACGTGCCGGAGACACGCCCCCCCTCCCTCCCCCATACGCGTGTCCTCCCTCCCCTTTGTGTTCTGGTTGGTTCCCTGTGGATAGGTGGGAGAGTGTGTATTGTTCCTATACGGTGACTACATTCCCGCCCCCCTCATTGTGACTTGTCTAAATCCCTGGCGTGTGATTGGCTTGGGGTAGGGGATGTGCCGCTCGGGGTGAGGGGTTATATGTGGGGGGTTCTCGGTGCGTGACGTTGGCTTGGAAATCCATCCTGGCGGTGTGGGAATGCGATTCTCGATGCCTGCCGCACATCGGCAAATCGTTTGAGTACATAATTGTGTCAATCAATTAGATGATGTGTGTTATTGAAAAAAGAATGCCTATCATATTACTACTAATGCAATTAAACGCTATTCTTCGAGCAATTAAGTATTTTTGATTGAATCGCGCACACCTTGTCCTAAACCCCCCTTATATTACTACTATTGCAATGAAACGCGGCTAGTCGGTTGATGAATACATTTAAGTATTTTTTGAATGATTAATGTAATTGACTCGCGCGCAACTGTTCGTTATCGTATATGTGTGGTAGCATGTGTATAATTATTACGAGTAATAACATTTATTTAATTCTACTTTTGAGGGAAAATATATTTTGGATTTATAAGAATATTACAACACTTGGATGAAAGGACAGACTTGACGTAACACTCGTTATCGCGTGATAATTGCGGTGGAACACCGACCGCAACCTGCCACTGCGAGACGTTTCGCCGGAATGACTGGCTCCGATACTTCCACGGGCGAGTCAACTAGCGCATCCCCTCCACTTGCGTTTCAGTTCGCCAGCTACACTAGCGCACCAAGTGGTAATATGAGTGAAACTTCAGCGAGTGTTTGCTCACAGCGCCCCTGGCGGGCATATCCGAAAGTTGTGAATTCACCATATTTAAACTCATTATGGGTGCAAGACGGCCATCTTAACTCTATATAATTCTGCGAAATATGATTCCGGAAAAAAATAAAGGGGAATTAACATGCAAGGGGCGTTCATGTCGGCTCCGGAGGAATTGATTATGAAATAAATAAAAAATAAATAAGACTCTCGCTGATCGATGAATACAATGAATAAATATTGTAATTGACTCGCGCGCCTAGAGATATCTCACCCAAATTATTCATCTACCATGAATATCTCACTTCTAATGAAACGGCGCAGTCTATCGATTAAAACAATTAAGTTTTTTTTGATTGATTAATGTAATTGACTCGCGCGCAACTGTTCGTTATCGTATATGCGCGATTATTGCGCGTATATAACTATTACGGCTAATAACGTGTGTTTAATTCTTCTTTTGACTGGAGGGTTTATAAAAAATATTACATTGCTTAGATGAATTAAAAAGCAACTTAAAGCGAAATTGCAAATAGCTTGTATGAGACGTTAACACGAGAACCCTTTACGAAAAAACGATCGATGAATACAATTAAATATTTTTATTAATTAATGTAATTGACTCGCGCTCCTAGAGATATCTCACCCGATTATTCATCTACCATGAATATCTCACTTCTAATGAAACGACGCAGTCTATCGATTAAAACAATTAAGTTTTTTTGATGGAATAATGTAATTGATTTGCGCGCAACTGTTCGTTATCGTATATGCGCGATTATTACGCGTATATAACTATTACGGCTAATAACGTGTGTTTAATTCTTCTTTTGACTGGAGGGTTTATAAAAAATATTACATTGCTTAGATGAATTAAAAAGCAACTTAAAGCGAAATTGCAAATAGCTTGTATGAGACGTTAACACGAGAACCCTTTACGAAAAAACAAGACGCAATGTGACAGCAATGCCCCGTCCATCATGAGAGGCGGTTAAACCAGGACGCGTGGGTTTTCCCCACTACCTGCTCTTAATGGCTAGGGGTATCCAGCACATAGGAGTACGCTTCAACTGACGTTAAAAATAAAAGCCCTCTATGTCTCTTCTCACACGAGAGAAGTAATAATTACAATTCAAAACAGGCGTACCTGTAAGTAACACGCACGAAGACTTCAAATATAAATTTTATATTCGTTTTAAATGTTCTTTCTAAAGACGTAGCGAACTTTGAGAAATTCAACGAATTATTCACAGGCGTACACTGCCTGAAAGAAATATGGTGTACACCCCTGAAGAATGCATATGTAGACCCATTAGCAGACAAGGGCAAAACTCTTCCACACCATTAATTTTCGTCAGAAGAATGTAAAAACAAGGTCTTGTATAGAGCTCTTAGTGAACAATGACACCCGTTTTCCAGTTGATTAAACATCCAAAGTGCTCTGAAAAACCACAGGCCCTCGGGGATAAATAACTTTTAGCGACACAAAAAGATCTTAATGGCTTCCTCTGTCCAGAAATTCCATCATACACTGCTGCATCACCCTGTCTAGACATGTTTTAAGCTTACCACAAAAAATGTTTTCCCGATAATTAATATAATTCTACATGAAGAATATTAATGATTAAGTTTTTTCAATTAAACGTATACTGTATAGATTCTGTACTTAAACATTCGATTGTATCTTTGTCATTATTTAAATACTCGCGTACAAGAAATGCAAACATGATATCAAAAAATTAAACTGATTTTTTTTCGGGATGTTAAACAAAGAAATATGATTTGGCGAGAGTAATATGAAGAATAAAAAGTATTCAGAATGATATTACATACGTTATTAAAATAAGGCTCTCGCTGATCGATGAAAACAATTAAATATTTTTTTATTAATTAATTGTATATGAATTGACTCGCGCATTTGCTTGCTGTCGTATGTGTATGATTATTACGACTAATAGCATTTGTTTAATTCTAAATAATGAAATATGGAGCCTTGCCTAAACAATCCTCGTTACTCTTAATTTATTCCATTTTAAAAAGATTGGGCTTAGTAAACATAGGACGAGTACGATTTTAAATACCCCGTCCATTCGAGAGATATTTTTTCGAATATTCCAGCATGTTAATATAAACTTAATACACACACACAAATTCATTTCAAGTAATCTAACGATATTGAATAAAATATTAAATGTTTAAGATATTGTAATGAGAAATGAATTGTATATCTCGAATTTTCTGGGCCGCAGGCTGCAGGATCGCTCATCAAATACCGTAATGATTCAGACACCCGAACACCCGAATGGTAAGCATTCTTCAGAGTTTTTAAATAAGTAATGTAACAATTCATATTAACTTCTTGTTCATATTCTTTATTATTATTTGTATTATTATTTCCAGGAAGTGGACTTTATTTTGGTATCGACCATCCATCGAGCGCTGCACAGGCAGCGCCAGGCTTCCAAACCTTTCCTGGTACCAAATCATCATGGAGGCGGCTCTGCCATCCGTACATGCAGCAACACTCGTAAGGTGAGAATTTACAGACGGTTGTTTGAGGATTTGTAACTAAAAAATTACATGATAGTAGACATACAATGTCGATTCTGGCACACAAAGGCATGCCTCCGACAGCATAGAGTTCTGGATTGTATAAGGAGAAAAGGATATATTTAAGGGGAGTTTCTCACCCATATGCAGTCACATAACTCTTTCGGTCTCCCAGAATGCTATGTATTTTTCACGATGGTGTTTAAAACATGTATTTTTTTCACGTATAGAGTGTAGATTCTTTAGAACTCTGTACTTAAACATGCTATACTATTATTATTTATTTATTTTTTCCAGGAAATGGACTTTATTTCGGAGGCGGTATCGGTCAACATGCGACCGCTGCACCGGTAGCATCAGGCTTCGCGAGCGTTGTACCAGTAGGCTTCGCGACCGCTGCACCGCCACCTCCAGGCTTCCAGACCTTCCTGGCACCAAATAAGCAGGGTGGGGGCCCTGCCCCATACATGCAGCAAGCACCGAACGGTAAGAATTTTTTCAATATTTTACGAAGTTCTTTTTACACATTCTATATTATTATTAATATTGTTATTATTTTCAGGAAGTGGACTTTATTTCGGAGGCGGGTTTTTTCTGGGAATGTCTCCAAAGTATTCTTCATTCTGAACGACTTTTGCAAAACTGATAAACCATAATAGATAGACAGAATTTTACTACACAAAAAATGGAGATCGCGTTAAAATACATAATTTATAACATATACATTCTTGTTGTTGAGTAAATCGTTTTTCGAGATATTGCTTGTTATTCCATTAAAATTTTCCAATACTTATACTTTTTCTCAAATTCATTATTCATGTTTTATGTCCTCGATATGCAAAGAGAATGGAATGCACCACATAGCAACCAGCGTTAAAATATTTGACTATCGCTTAAAACCTATCATATTCACATTGTATCGTCATGAAAATTACCAATAACATTGACATCTCGATATCTCGATTAACATGAAGCATATAGGGAATAAGTGCTTGTAAAAATAGTTTGTACAAGAGTAGAGAAAGCCATGTGAGTGTATCACATCAGATTTTTTGATATTGGTTTAAATTTTCAAATACTTTTAACTTTTCTCAAGCGGTAACTCGCTATTCGTTTTTTCCCGTGGTAATGCATAGAGAATAGAATTATAAAGCCATCACATAGCATCAGACGTTCTTTAAACATCTGTAACGTGTCTATTCACAATCGAAAGGTTGCTGGTTCGAGGAAAATCATATCTACAGAAACAATACATTATTTTCGCTCTGTGATTAATTTGGTAATGTAACAATAATTAACAATGAATTTTTAGCGGTAAATGTAAAAAATAAAATATATTTTTTATTTCCTAGCGTATTCACAATCGAAAGGTTGCTGGTTCGAGGAAAATTATATCTACAGAAACAATTCATTATTTTCGCTCTGTGATTAATTTGGTAATGTAACAATAATTAACAATGAATTTTTAGCGGTAAATGTAAAAAATAAAATATATTTTTTATTTCCTAGCGTCATACGCAGAAGCATTCCCCTTAAGGAACGCTGGCGTGAGCGATGGTTTCCCCCATAACGGGTTTAGACTTGCTTACGAAATGTCCCTGTGCGAGGCTAGCATTTCCCTCTCCTTCTCGAATTTTTGGAGTAGCCAATCAAAATTGCTGTATTATATAACGTCACACCTCTCACCCCTTCAGATTTTATCAGGCGAAGCGATATAAAAGCAGTAGCTTCCCCAGCGATTTCACTGTATTGTGACAACACAGCGAGCTAAGATATCCGCAAACTTTTCTCATTCAAAGTGAAATTTCAACGAACATCATGTCTGGTAAGTTGTAACAAAACACTTCATTTACTTTAAAAGTTAAATTATTACTCTGTACATTTAACTTATATTCGCGTTCTTGTTTTTAATGCATGGCATTTATATGCGAATAGCTGAGCATTCTAAAAGTTAATAGCTAGACAAGTGAATTTTCTGAAATGTGAACAGTTTAGTTAAGTATTCATTTTAGGCAAGCTTATTCTACATTTAATAGCTAACTGCGCGAATTCTCAAAATGGGAACAATTTAGTTAAGTATTCACCTTGTTGAGTAATTATTATTCCAGATATTTAAATACAGGATTTCACAGAGTCAATTATATTCCTTTTTGGAGAAAATACAATTATTTGAATACCTTATTAACGTTTTTGCTTTAGAATATTACAAAAAGTCTGTTGCGCGAATCATTCGCTCTAACAAAGTAAATATCTACATTATATTAAAACATTTAAATTGAAAAATACAGTACTTAATGAACTTCATTAGTGAATCAGAACCTCAATTATATTTACACATATTATCATTTTCAGAAAAAAGTTAATAAGTTTGTAACTTTCAAATAAATGAAATTTTTGTTATGCAACACATTCTCTAATAAAGAATATGTTTTTTTCTCTTCCTAATGCAGAAAGTTTGACATCTCAACTTAACACATTGGCTGAGGGTAGCATTTACCCAGCCGTTCAAAGACTACAAGATCTTCAGCCAGAGGAGCCTTATAATATAAAATCCTTAAGAAAAATTGATACTCGATACGGTGCTAGAGTCGTTGCACTTTTAGAGAATAAGCAAGTGTTTCTCCCGACAAGATATTCAACCCTAACAAGCCAACAGTTGGAGGAAATGCCTGGGAAGTTTCAAATGGTATATCATGGAGTAGTACCAGCCGGCAAGTTTAAGACATGTAAATTGTCTTTTCTTCCTATTAAGGTTTGTAGAAATAATTCAGCTATCCTTTCAAAGCTTCATTTAGAGTTACATTCGTTGAGTTTATAAATTCGCACTTCAGTAGGATAACATTTGTCTAAAGTATACATCAATATGTAAAAAAAATAACGTCCAGGATGTAGTCTGAGCGAGGATCTGCAGAAAGAAGTTTAATAGTCTATTCACTGATTCTTTACCTCAAAGCAGATACCTACAGTAAGTTTCAAATAATTTCCAGCACGATAGCAGTTGTCAAAAGCAGACATCACTGTATTAAAAAAATATGTGTAAATAATGTCTAGATTGTACTCTGTGTGATTTCGTGCAGAAAGAACTTTAATACCCCTTGCAGTGATTCTCCACATCGAAGTATATACCTACAAGAAGTTGCAAATAATGTGAATGTGTGTTACAGGAATGCCCAGCTGAATGTAAATGAAGAGGAAGAACGAGATAGCTTAAAACATCATAAACAGAAATGTGATAGGAACATTCTCAACACCTCCCAGTAACCTCAATCAATGAAGAATTGCACCAGTGCGGAACATACATGGAAAAAACATCCGCGTGTGTAGAATATAACAATAATATATATATAATTATGTACTCATTATTACTGCTATACCAGCCTATACCATTGATTTCATAAATAATTTCATAATTGTTTAAGGAGAATGCCTATCTTAAAAACATTGATGGTACATGAACTATTACTGAAAGAGACTTGAATAAATGGGAATCTAGAAGCCAGAACCATCTTAATATTGGGCTGTATGATATGAGGTGTATAAAAAGATTAATAAAAAAATGAGGTCTATGTAATATAAACAACATTTATTTTTTATAAACATTTTCCTATTACATTCCTATACAAAAAAACATACATATTTCCTAAAGACAAAGGTGATAGTCTAGACATTCTAAAACACTCAGTTATATACATCACACAGAAAGAGACCTGCATTATCCATAAAAAACTAAACATCTCAAGAATGTCTGGATGATGTATTTTATAAGTACAAGGTTTTGATATTTCAAAGTTCCTGTTAACCATGACTGTAATTGATTAACACAATTTCTCGATCCTGTCATGCTATAACTTTAGAAGCTTTCAGCTTACTTATAATCTCCTCAATCTCTTGTGTGTGACTATTATTACCAGCATTCCTCGATGCAATTAGTAACCTCAATATATTTACTAGTCTATTTGGATTTTCAAGCGTAGATATCACTGAATCATCATCATATGAAGATTTCATATTCTCGCGACTCCCGCTGTATCCAGATTTTTTTTCACCATCAGTAGTCTCCAGTGAAGGACAGAGGCTTGATCCGGTATAACATCCCCCTCTATACATCTTCGGATCTTCGAGTGTAGGAGAGAGAGTCGATCCAGTATAACATGTTGCTCTATGAAGCTTAAATCTTGACAAAGAACGATTCTTAAAAATCCGCTCGCATATACAGCATCTAATGACGTGTTTTCCTCCATGTGTAATGTATGAAAAATTGAGTTTCTCATCCGCTAGTTGCACAGATTTTCTCCGGCAGGAGCTCATGCTAAAACTAAAAGAAATTAAATGAATACGGGAATGCTAACGCTCGAAGGAATTAAAAGCGAATGAATGAATTCATAACACGCAGCTATGTATATATTCAGTGTGAGGACGCCGGAGGGAATCGCAATCTTCGCATAGCAGCGGGAAAGGATGCTCTCTGGAAACATTTGTGGAGAAGGAGGCTCTCAACAGAACATGGCGAATGCGAGCATGGAAAAAGGATGCTCTCTGGGAACATTCGTGGAAAAAGGATGCTCTCAACAGAACATAACGAGTGCGAGCATGGAAAAAGGATGCTCTCTGGAAACGTTTGTGGAAAAGGCTGCGTAACAAAGGAATCGCGCCATGTAACAAAGGAATCGCGCCATGTAACAAAGGAATCGCGGTATGTAACAAAGGAATCGCTCCATGTAACAAAGGAATCGCGCCATGTAACAAAGGAATCGCGCTATGTAACAAAGGAATCGCGCCATGTAACAAAGGAATCGCGGTATGTAACAAAGGAATCGCGGTATGTAACAAAGGAATCGCGCCATGTAACAAAGGAATCGCGCCATGTAACAAAGGAATCGCGCCATGTAACAAAGGAATCGCGCCATGTAACAAAGGAATCGCGCTATGTAACAAAGGAATTGCGCCATGTAACAAAGGAATCGCGGTATGTAACAAAGGAATCGCGCCATGTAACAAAGGAATCGCGCCATGTAACAAAGGAATCGCGCTATGTAACAAAGGAATCGCGCCATGTAACAAAGGACTCGCGCCATGTAACAAAGGAATCACGCTATGTAACAAAGGAATCGCGCTATGTAACAAAGGAATCGCGCCATGTAACAAAGGAATCGCGGTATGTAACAAAGGAATCGCGGTATGTAACAAAGGAATCGCGGTATGTAACAAAGGAATCGCGGTATGTAACAAAGGAATCGCGCCATGTAACAAAGGACTCACGCCATGTAACAAAGGAATCGCGCCATGTAACAAAGGAATCACGCCATGTAACAAAGGAATCGCGCCATGTAACAAAGGAATCGCGCCATGTAACAAAGGAATCGCGGTATGTAACAAAGGAATCGCGCCATGTAACAAAGGAATCGCGCCATGTAACAAAGGAATCGCGCTATGTAACAAAGGAATCGCGCTATGTAACAAAGGAATCGCGCCATGTAACAAAGGAATCGCGCTATGTAACAAAGGAATCGCGCTATGTAACAAAGGAATCGCGCCATGTAACAAAGGAATCGCGCCATGTAACAAAGGAATCACGCTATGTAACAAAGGAATCGCGCCATGTAACAAAGGAATCACGGTATGTAACAAAGGAATCACCCTATGTAACAAAGGACTCACGCCATGTAACAAAGGACTCGCGCCATGTAACAAAGGAATCGCGCCATGTAACAAAGGAATCGCGGTATGTAACAAAGGAATCGCGCCATGTAACAAAGGAATCACGGTATGTAACAAAGGAATCGCGCCATGTAACAAAGGAATCGCGCCATGTAACAAAGGAATCACGCCATGTAACAAAGGAATCGCGCCATGTAACAAAGGAATCACGGTATGTAACAAAGGAATCGCGCCATGTAACAAAGGAATCGCGCCATGTAACAAAGGACTCACGCCATGTAACAAAGGAATCGCGCCATGTAACAAAGGACTCACCCCATGTAACAAAGGAATCGCGGTATGTAACAAAGGAATCGCGTCATGTAACAAAGGAATCGCGCCATGTAACAAAGGAATCGCGCTATGTAACAAAGGAATCGCGCTATGTAACAAAGGAATCGCGCCATGTAACAAAGGAATCGCGCCATGTAACAAAGGAATCACGCTATGTAACAAAGGAATCACGCTATGTAACAATGGAATCACGCTATGTAACAAAGGAATCCGCTATGTAACAAAGGAATCGCGCTATGTAACAAAGCAATCGCGCTATGTAACAAAGGACTCCCGCCATGTAACAAAGGACTCGCGCCATGTAACAAAGGAATCGCGCCATGTAACAAAGGAATCGCGCCATGTAACAAAGGAATCGCGGTATGTAACAAAGGAATCGCGCCATGTAACAAAGGAATCGCGCCATGTAACAAAGGAATCACGCCATGTAACAAAGGAATCGCGCCATGTAACAAAGGAATCGCGCCATGCAACAAAGGAATCACGCTATGTAACAAAGGAATCACGCTATGTAACAATGGAATCACGCTATGTAACAAAGGAATCCGCTATGTAACAAAGGAATCGCGCTATGTAACAAAGGAATCGCGCTATGTAACAAAGGACTCCCGCCATGTAACAAAGGACTCGCGCCATGTAACAAAGGAATCGCGCCATGTAACAAAGGAATCGCGCCATGTGACAAAGGAATCACGGTATGTAACAAAGGAATCGCGCCATGTAACAAAGGAATCGCGCCATGTAACAAAGGAATCACGCTATGTAACAAAGGAATCGCGCCATGTAACAAAGGAATCACGGTATGTAACAAAGGAATCACGCTATGTAACAAAGGACTCACGCCATGTAACAAAGGACTCGCGCCATGTAACAAAGGAATCGCGCCATGTAACAAAGGACTCACCCCATGTAACAAAGGAATCGCGGTATGTAACAAAGGAATCGCGTCATGTAACAAAGGAATCGCGCCATGTAACAAAGGAATCGCGCCATGTAACAAAGGAATCACGCCATGTAACAAAGGAATCGCGCCATGTAACAAAGGAATCACGGTATGTAACAAAGGAATCGCGCCATGTAACAAAGGAATCGCGCCATGTAACAAAGGACTCACGCCATGTAACAAAGGAATCGCGCCATGTAACAAAGGACTCACCCCATGTAACAAAGGAATCGCGGTATGTAACAAAGGAATCGCGTCATGTAACAAAGGAATCGCGGTATGTAACAAAGGAATCGCGGTATGTAACAAAGGAATCGCGCCATGTAACAAAGGAATCGCGCCATGTAACAAAGGAATCGCGCCATGTAACAAAGGAATCACGCTATGTAACAAAGGAATCACGCTATGTAACAATGGAATCACGCTATGTAACAAACGTTTCCAGAGAGCATCCTTTTTCCATGCTCGCACTCGTTATGTTCTGTTGAGAGCATCCTTTTTCCACGAATGTTCCCAGAGAGCATCCTTTTTCCATGCTCGCATTCGCCATGTTCTGTTGAGAGCCTCCTTCTCCACAAATGTTTCCAGAGAGCATCCTTTCCCGCTGCTATGCGAAGATTGCGATTCCCTCCGGCGTCCTCACACTGAATATATACATAGCTGCGTGTTATGAATTCATTCATTCGCTTTTAATTCCTTCGAGCGTTAGCATTCCCGTATTCATTTAATTTCTTTTAGTTTTAGCATGAGCTCCTGCCGGAGAAAATCTGTGCAACTAGCGGATGAGAAACTCAATTTTTCATACATTACACATGGAGGAAAACACGTCATTAGATGCTGTATATGCGAGCGGATTTTTAAGAATCGTTCTTTGTCAAGATTTAAGCTTCATAGAGCAACATGTTATACTGGATCGACTCTCTCTCCTACACTCGAAGATCCGAAGATGTATAGAGGGGGATGTTATACCGGATCAAGCCTCTGTTCTTCACTGGAGACTACTGATGGTGAAAAAAAATCTGGATACAGCGGGAGTCGCGAGAATATGAAATCTTCATATGATGATGATTCAGTGATATCTACGCTTGAAAATCCAAATAGACTAGTAAATATATTGAGGTTACTAATTGCATCGAGGAATGCTGGTAATAATAGTCACACACAAGAGATTGAGGAGATTATAAGTAAGCTGAAAGCTTCTAAAGTTATAGCATGACAGGATCGAGAAATTGTGTTAATCAATTACAGTCATGGTTAACAGGAACTTTGAAATATCAAAACCTTGTACTTATAAAATACATCATCCAGACATTCTTGAGATGTTTAGTTTTTTATGGATAATGCAGGTCTCTTTCTGTGTGATGTATATAACTGAGTGTTTTAGAATGTCTAGACTATCACCTTTGTCTTTAGGAAATATGTATGTTTTTTTGTATAGGAATGTAATAGGAAAATGTTTATAAAAAATAAATGTTGTTTATATTACATAGACCTCATTTTTTTATTAATCTTTTTATACACCTCATATCATACAGCCCAATATTAAGATGGTTCTGGCTTCTAGATTCCCATTTATTCAAGTCTCTTTCAGTAATAGTTCATGTACCATCAATGTTTTTAAGATAGGCATTCTCCTTAAACAATTATGAAATTATTTATGAAATCAATGGTATAGGCTGGTATAGCAGTAATAATGAGTACATAATTATATATATATTATTGTTATATTCTACACACGCGGATGTTTTTTCCATGTATGTTCCGCACTGGTGCAATTCTTCATTGATTGAGGTTACTGGGAGGTGTTGAGAATGTTCCTATCACATTTCTGTTTATGATGTTTTAAGCTATCTCGTTCTTCCTCTTCATTTACATTCAGCTGGGCATTCCTGTAACACACATTCACATTATTTGCAACTTCTTGTAGGTATATACTTCGATGTGGAGAATCACTGCAAGGGGTATTAAAGTTCTTTCTGCACGAAATCACACAGAGTACAATCTAGACATTATTTACACATATTTTTTTAATACAGTGATGCCTGCTTTTGACAACTGCTATCGTGCTGGAAATTATTTGAAACTTACTGTAGGTATCTGCTTTGAGGTAAAGAATCAGTGAATAGACTATTAAACTTCTTTCTGCAGATCCTCGCTCAGACTACATCCTGGACGTTATTTTTTTTACATATTGATGTATACTTTAGACAAATGTTATCCTACTGAAGTGCGAATTTATAAACTCAACGAATGTAACTCTAAATGAAGCTTTGAAAGGATAGCTGAATTATTTCTACAAACCTTAATAGGAAGAAAAGACAATTTACATGTCTTAAACTTGCCGGCTGGTACTACTCCATGATATACCATTTGAAACTTCCCAGGCATTTCCTCCAACTGTTGGCTTGTTAGGGTTGAATATCTTGTCGGGAGAAACACTTGCTTATTCTCTAAAAGTGCAACGACTCTAGCACCGTATCGAGTATCAATTTTTCTTAAGGATTTTATATTATAAGGCTCCTCTGGCTGAAGATCTTGTAGTCTTTGAACGGCTGGGTAAATGCTACCCTCAGCCAATGTGTTAAGTTGAGATGTCAAACTTTCTGCATTAGGAAGAGAAAAAAACATATTCTTTATTAGAGAATGTGTTGCATAACAAAAATTTCATTTATTTGAAAGTTACAAACTTATTAACTTTTTTCTGAAAATGATAATATGTGTAAATATAATTGAGGTTCTGATTCACTAATGAAGTTCATTAAGTACTGTATTTTTCAATTTAAATGTTTTAATATAATGTGGATATTTACTTTGTTAGAGCGAATGATTCGCGCAACAGACTTTTTGTAATATTCTAAAGCAAAAACGTTAATAAGGTATTCAAATAATTGTATTTTCTCCAAAAAGGAATATAATTGACTCTGTGAAATCCTGTATTTAAATATCTGGAATAATAATTACTCAACAAGGTGAATACTTAACTAAATTGTTCCCATTTTGAGAATTCGCGCAGTTAGCTATTAAATGTAGAATAAGCTTGCCTAAAATGAATACTTAACTAAACTGTTCACATTTCAGAAAATTCACTTGTCTAGCTATTAACTTTTAGAATGCTCAGCTATTCGCATATAAATGCCATGCATTAAAAACAAGAACGCGAATATAAGTTAAATGTACAGAGTAATAATTTAACTTTTAAAGTAAATGAAGTGTTTTGTTACAACTTACCAGACATGATGTTCGTTGAAATTTCACTTTGAATGAGAAAAGTTTGCGGATATCTTAGCTCGCTGTGTTGTCACAATACAGTGAAATCGCTGGGGAAGCTACTGCTTTTATATCGCTTCGCCTGATAAAATCTGAAGGGGTGAGAGGTGTGACGTTATATAATACAGCAATTTTGATTGGCTACTCCAAAAATTCGAGAAGGAGAGGGAAATGCTAGCCTCGCACAGGGACATTTCGTAAGCAAGTCTAAACCCGTTATGGGGGAAACCATCGCTCACGCCAGCGTTCCTTAAGGGGAATGCTTCTGCGTATGGCGCTAGGAAATAAAAAATATATTTTATTTTTTACATTTACCGCTAAAAATTCATTGTTAATTATTGTTACATTACCAAATTAATCACAGAGCGAAAATAATGAATTGTTTCTGTAGATATAATTTTCCTCGAACCAGCAACCTTTCGATTGTGAATACGCTAGGAAATAAAAAATATATTTTATTTTTTACATTTACCGCTAAAAATTCATTGTTAATTATTGTTACATTACCAAATTAATCACAGAGCGAAAATAATGTATTGTTTCTGTAGATATGATTTTCCTCGAACCAGCAACCTTTCGATTGTGAATAGACACGTTACAGATGTTTAAAGAACGTCTGATGCTATGTGATGGCTTTATAATTCTATTCTCTATGCATTACCACGGGAAAAAACGAATAGCGAGTTACCGCTTGAGAAAAGTTAAAAGTATTTGAAAATTTAAACCAATATCAAAAAATCTGATGTGATACACTCACATGGCTTTCTCTACTCTTGTACAAACTATTTTTACAAGCACTTATTCCCTATATGCTTCATGTTAATCGAGATATCGAGATGTCAATGTTATTGGTAATTTTCATGACGATACAATGTGAATATGATAGGTTTTAAGCGATAGTCAAATATTTTAACGCTGGTTGCTATGTGGTGCATTCCATTCTCTTTGCATATCGAGGACATAAAACATGAATAATGAATTTGAGAAAAAGTATAAGTATTGGAAAATTTTAATGGAATAACAAGCAATATCTCGAAAAACGATTTACTCAACAACAAGAATGTATATGTTATAAATTATGTATTTTAACGCGATCTCCATTTTTTGTGTAGTAAAATTCTGTCTATCTATTATGGTTTATCAGTTTTGCAAAAGTCGTTCAGAATGAAGAATACTTTGGAGACATTCCCAGAAAAAACCCGCCTCCGAAATAAAGTCCACTTCCTGAAAATAATAACAATATTAATAATAATATAGAATGTGTAAAAAGAACTTCGTAAAATATTGAAAAAATTCTTACCGTTCGGTGCTTGCTGCATGTATGGGGCAGGGCCCCCACCCTGCTTATTTGGTGCCAGGAAGGTCTGGAAGCCTGGAGGTGGCGGTGCAGCGGTCGCGAAGCCTACTGGTACAACGCTCGCGAAGCCTGATGCTACCGGTGCAGCGGTCGCATGTTGACCGATACCGCCTCCGAAATAAAGTCCATTTCCTGGAAAAAATAAATAAATAATAATAGTATAGCATGTTTAAGTACAGAGTTCTAAAGAATCTACACTCTATACGTGAAAAAAAATACATGTTTTAAACACCATCGTGAAAAATACATAGCATTCTGGGAGACCGAAAGAGTTATGTGACTGCATATGGGTGAGAAACTCCCCTTAAATATATCCTTTTCTCCTTATACAATCCAGAACTCTATGCTGTCGGAGGCATGCCTTTGTGTGCCAGAATCGACATTGTATGTCTACTATCATGTAATTTTTTAGTTACAAATCCTCAAACAACCGTCTGTAAATTCTCACCTTACGAGTGTTGCTGCATGTACGGATGGCAGAGCCGCCTCCATGATGATTTGGTACCAGGAAAGGTTTGGAAGCCTGGCGCTGCCTGTGCAGCGCTCGATGGATGGTCGATACCAAAATAAAGTCCACTTCCTGGAAATAATAATACAAATAATAATAAAGAATATGAACAAGAAGTTAATATGAATTGTTACATTACTTATTTAAAAACTCTGAAGAATGCTTACCATTCGGGTGTTCGGGTGTCTGAATCATTACGGTATTTGATGAGCGATCCTGCAGCCTGCGGCCCAGAAAATTCGAGATATACAATTCATTTCTCATTACAATATCTTAAACATTTAATATTTTATTCAATATCGTTAGATTACTTGAAATGAATTTGTGTGTGTGTATTAAGTTTATATTAACATGCTGGAATATTCGAAAAAATATCTCTCGAATGGACGGGGTATTTAAAATCGTACTCGTCCTATGTTTACTAAGCCCAATCTTTTTAAAATGGAATAAATTAAGAGTAACGAGGATTGTTTAGGCAAGGCTCCATATTTCATTATTTAGAATTAAACAAATGCTATTAGTCGTAATAATCATACACATACGACAGCAAGCAAATGCGCGAGTCAATTCATATACAATTAATTAATAAAAAAATATTTAATTGTTTTCATCGATCAGCGAGAGCCTTATTTTAATAACGTATGTAATATCATTCTGAATACTTTTTATTCTTCATATTACTCTCGCCAAATCATATTTCTTTGTTTAACATCCCGAAAAAAAATCAGTTTAATTTTTTGATATCATGTTTGCATTTCTTGTACGCGAGTATTTAAATAATGACAAAGATACAATCGAATGTTTAAGTACAGAATCTATACAGTATACGTTTAATTGAAAAAACTTAATCATTAATATTCTTCATGTAGAATTATATTAATTATCGGGAAAACATTTTTTGTGGTAAGCTTAAAACATGTCTAGACAGGGTGATGCAGCAGTGTATGATGGAATTTCTGGACAGAGGAAGCCATTAAGATCTTTTTGTGTCGCTAAAAGTTATTTATCCCCGAGGGCCTGTGGTTTTTCAGAGCACTTTGGATGTTTAATCAACTGGAAAACGGGTGTCATTGTTCACTAAGAGCTCTATACAAGACCTTGTTTTTACATTCTTCTGACGAAAATTAATGGTGTGGAAGAGTTTTGCCCTTGTCTGCTAATGGGTCTACATATGCATTCTTCAGGGGTGTACACCATATTTCTTTCAGGCAGTGTACGCCTGTGAATAATTCGTTGAATTTCTCAAAGTTCGCTACGTCTTTAGAAAGAACATTTAAAACGAATATAAAATTTATATTTGAAGTCTTCGTGCGTGTTACTTACAGGTACGCCTGTTTTGAATTGTAATTATTACTTCTCTCGTGTGAGAAGAGACATAGAGGGCTTTTATTTTTAACGTCAGTTGAAGCGTACTCCTATGTGCTGGATACCCCTAGCCATTAAGAGCAGGTAGTGGGGAAAACCCACGCGTCCTGGTTTAACCGCCTCTCATGATGGACGGGGCATTGCTGTCACATTGCGTCTTGTTTTTTCGTAAAGGGTTCTCGTGTTAACGTCTCATACAAGCTATTTGCAATTTCGCTTTAAGTTGCTTTTTAATTCATCTAAGCAATGTAATATTTTTTATAAACCCTCCAGTCAAAAGAAGAATTAAACACACGTTATTAGCCGTAATAGTTATATACGCGTAATAATCGCGCATATACGATAACGAACAGTTGCGCGCAAATCAATTACATTATTCCATCAAAAAAACTTAATTGTTTTAATCGATAGACTGCGTCGTTTCATTAGAAGTGAGATATTCATGGTAGATGAATAATCGGGTGAGATATCTCTAGGAGCGCGAGTCAATTACATTAATTAATAAAAATATTTAATTGTATTCATCGATCGTTTTTTCGTAAAGGGTTCTCGTGTTAACGTCTCATACAAGCTATTTGCAATTTCGCTTTAAGTTGCTTTTTAATTCATCTAAGCAATGTAATATTTTTTATAAACCCTCCAGTCAAAAGAAGAATTAAACACACGTTATTAGCCGTAATAGTTATATACGCGCAATAATCGCGCATATACGATAACGAACAGTTGCGCGCGAGTCAATTACATTAATCAATCAAAAAAAACTTAATTGTTTTAATCGATAGACTGCGCCGTTTCATTAGAAGTGAGATATTCATGGTAGATGAATAATTTGGGTGAGATATCTCTAGGCGCGCGAGTCAATTACAATATTTATTCATTGTATTCATCGATCAGCGAGAGTCTTATTTATTTTTTATTTATTTCATAATCAATTCCTCCGGAGCCGACATGAACGCCCCTTGCATGTTAATTCCCCTTTATTTTTTTCCGGAATCATATTTCGCAGAATTATATAGAGTTAAGATGGCCGTCTTGCACCCATAATGAGTTTAAATATGGTGAATTCACAACTTTCGGATATGCCCGCCAGGGGCGCTGTGAGCAAACACTCGCTGAAGTTTCACTCATATTACCACTTGGTGCGCTAGTGTAGCTGGCGAACTGAAACGCAAGTGGAGGGGATGCGCTAGTTGACTCGCCCGTGGAAGTATCGGAGCCAGTCATTCCGGCGAAACGTCTCGCAGTGGCAGGTTGCGGTCGGTGTTCCACCGCAATTATCACGCGATAACGAGTGTTACGTCAAGTCTGTCCTTTCATCCAAGTGTTGTAATATTCTTATAAATCCAAAATATATTTTCCCTCAAAAGTAGAATTAAATAAATGTTATTACTCGTAATAATTATACACATGCTACCACACATATACGATAACGAACAGTTGCGCGCGAGTCAATTACATTAATCATTCAAAAAATACTTAAATGTATTCATCAACCGACTAGCCGCGTTTCATTGCAATAGTAGTAATATAAGGGGGGGTTTAGGACAAGGTGTGCGCGATTCAATCAAAAATACTTAATTGCTCGAAGAATAGCGTTTAATTGCATTAGTAGTAATATGATAGGCATTCTTTTTTCAATAACACACATCATCTAATTGATTGACACAATTATGTACTCAAACGATTTGCCGATGTGCGGCAGGCATCGAGAATCGCATTCCCACACCGCCAGGATGGATTTCCAAGCCAACGTCACGCACCGAGAACCCCCCACATATAACCCCTCACCCCGAGCGGCACATCCCCTACCCCAAGCCAATCACACGCCAGGGATTTAGACAAGTCACAATGAGGGGGGCGGGAATGTAGTCACCGTATAGGAACAATACACACTCTCCCACCTATCCACAGGGAACCAACCAGAACACAAAGGGGAGGGAGGACACGCGTATGGGGGAGGGAGGGGGGGGCGTGTCTCCGGCACGTGACCACAGGGGGGAGGGGGGAGGACCTGCCGGCACAGACCCAGTCGGCATTAGATCAGCGCACAAAGGGAAGGGGGCGGAGCTAGCGGCACGCGACCAGGGCGGTAAATAGTAGCGCACAAAGGGAGGGGGCGGGGCTAGCGGCATAGAACAAAGAACCTTTATCAGATGTCGGCATCTCTTTGCGCTGGAATCGGCTTTATATTCCTACTTTCTATCTTATTGCTAATTTTCTTGTAGATGTAAGGGGAATATATATTTATAAGGGCAATATAGAAATACAGTAGCCTTTAAGCACATACATATCTCTTAATAGCTGGTTGCTAGGTGCAGCACCCTTCTCTTTGCCACAGATTAATTCTCCTTGCATATCTAAGACAAAAAATCTGATGTGTTACACTCACATGACTTTCTCTACTCTATACAATCTATTTTTACAAACGCCTATTTTCCATATGCTTCATGTTAATTGAGATATCGAGATGTCAACCTTATTGGTAATTTTCTTGTAGATGCAAGGGGAATATGGTAGCTTTTAAGCGATAGTCAAATATTTTAACGCTGGTTGCTATGTGGCGCATTCCATTCTCTTTGCATGTCCAGGACATAAAAAAATGAATAACGAATTTGAGAAAAAGTATAAGTATTGGAAAATTTAAGGAAATAACAAGCAATATCTCGAAAACGGTTCACTCAACAAAAGAAATGTATATGACATAAGTTGTGTATTTTAACGCGATCTACATTTTTTGTGTAGTAAAATTTTGTCTATCTCTTATAGTTTACCAGTTATGCAAAAGTCGTTCAGAATGAAGAATACTTTTGGAGACATTCCCAGAAAATTCGAGATATACATTTCATTTCTCATGACATTATCTTAAACATATGATATTTCAATCAAAATCGTTAGAGCCATTTTTGAGAAAATTAAAATTTTCGAAAAATCTTCCATGTAAAGGGTATCCTGGGGTGGGGGGATTTTCTTGAAAACCTTCGTGTCGCATCTCTGGAAGATACTGAACCTAAATACCAAGTTTGGTGTTTATCCGACTGTTCGTTTTTGAGTTATGCTGTTCACAGACACACACACAGACACACACACAGACACACACACACACAGACACACACACGGACATGTTTCCAAAAATGCTTTTTTTGGATTCAGGAGGTCTCAAAACATGTATTTCCGGTGAAATATCGGTATCGAATTTTTGGGTGGAATGCAATACTTCCCCTACTTACTATACGTAGTAGAGAAAGTAAAAATGAATAACGAATTCCCATTTGAGAAAATAAGTATTGAAAAAGTTAAGGGAATAACAAGCAATATCTCGAAATGGTTCACTCAACAACAAAAAATGTATATGACATAAATTATGTATTTTAACGCGATCTACATTTTTTGTGTAGTAAAAGTTGGTTTATCTCTTATGGTTTACCAGTTATGCAAAAGTCGTTCACAATGGAGAATACTTTTGGAGACATTCCCAGAAAATTCAAGATATACATTTTATTTGTCATGAAAATATCTTAAACATATGATATTTTAATCAAAATCGTTAGAGCCATTTTTGAGAAAATTAAAATTTTCCAAAAATCTTCCACGTAAAGGGTAATCTGGGGTGGGGGGATTTTCTTGAAAACCTTCGTGTCGCATCTCTGGAAGATACTGAACCTAAATACCAAGTTTGGTGTTTATCCGACTGTTCGTTTCTCAGTTATGCTGTTCACAGACAGACACACACAGAGACACGCAGACACACAGACAGACATACAGACAGACACACGGACATGTTTCCAAAAATGTTTCTTTTTGGATTCAGGGTGTCTCAAAAATGTATTTCCGGTGAAATCTCTGTATCGAATTTTTGGGTGGAATACAATACTTCCCCTACTTACTGTACGTAGTAGAGAAAGTAGAAATGTAGATCTCTTTAAAATACAATTTATTTCATGTGGCATCAGCCATTTCTGTGATGTGTTGGTTTGAAGTTTTTCAGAACTTCGGTAATTTTTTGAAGTACCGTCGATATTAGTTTTTTCTCGCGATGTCATGGAAACGCATGGAATTTTAAAGGCAGCATATAGTGGTAGTAATAGCTTTACGATGACACAAAACTGTTGCGGTCATCAGCGCCACATATTTATTTACATCCTGGTACAAAAATAACACAAACTTCGACGCCATAACATTCAGGAAAGGAACAAAACACACTTGCTGCAAAATATATAAGATAATTGATAACAAGTGAAGCTGTTATTTTAGGAGGAGGTGTATTGTAGTTCAACTGTTGGGGAACCGAACTTGAAGTAGTTGCAACCGCACGTATGGTACCCGGTAGCCTTCGCCCCAAATATTTAAAAAACATTAACTTTGTAATTTGACTGTTTCATTGAATATTATATATTTATGTTTGCCTCGGCTGCGTCAGTATTGTTGTTAGAGACATGGATGTCTTGGCAGGGAGTAGTGCGGCTAAAGAATGTAGGCTTATACACATTATAATTTTACTTCACTCCTTTTATTAATGCTTGATACGATTTAAATAACACTTCACTAATATAGAGAGAGAGAGCTGTGAGATTTTTTCATTAATTACTTGCACTTATTAACACGTAAACTATTTTCGTCTCACACGAATATGTTTTCACATTTCTCGAGGACGCATCTCGCGTCCGGTTAGGAACACTGTCTACAACCAACACGTCCAGTTATGAGCGCTGTCTACAGGCAACTGACTTGATTTCTACCGGCTAAATTTGTAAATTTCTCTATTTCAAGTCTCTGATTGGCTATTCCTACTCCAGAAGAATATTTTCATTTAACTTAAGCTTTTTCTGGTTGTTGATTGGCTATTTTATAAACTGTCACAAAAATTACATTATTGCTGCCAATAATCACAAGTAGCATTACACTTTCAAATTCATTATTGCCTCAAGGCTACCTCCTTTCTACCTCATTGTTAGCAACTTTTAACCTATTATTCTCACAGCTTCTACATTATTAAACTACGTAATACATTCACATAACATTATTACATGTATACAATAATATAAACATATACAATAACTGTAATGTACATTTTATATATTGTTACATACACATATTGCTTTAAGGCGAAGCTGTTATTATATTTTTTATTATATAATTTGACTGAAATCATTTAAGTGTTAAAAATACTGCCTCATAAGGAGACAATGATGAATGAAGAAACTGCCTGATTAAATTTCTTCCAGCTCAGAAGATTCTTCCGTAATAACTCCAATTTCAACATGCATAGGTCTAACAAGCCCTGCATACTTCGGCGGATTTGTTGCCATCAACACTTTCACCATACTTGACACCAGTCCACTAGCCGAGCCTGAATATTTGCGTTAGTGTAGCTCTCGTTGGATGGCCTGATACCCTCACAATCTCCAATCTTTGCTTCTTCAGCTGCAGCCTCATCTACTTCTCTATCTTTTGGTTGCTTTTCTCTCTCTCTTTCTTTTTTACATTTCGTCTACATTGTATCTTCCGAGGCGATATGCTCTCAGTTAGAAACTTCTATAGCATCCATAGCTGCGAAAAAGTATTTCATTTTATGAATACAGAAGGATTATGGAATGCAATGGACAAAACGTTATATCCCCCTCATATATTAGAAGAATTAAAAGTGAATGTAGACATACACATTATTATAAATATAGGTACGTCAAAAACACAGGAAATAAAAGTGAATCAAGGAGTAAGGTACGGATGTAGCCTTTCTCTCACGTAACTTAATATACAAGATGTATCTTTATTGGTGTTACATATTTGAGGGACGTGTTCCTGACATCCAAACAGTAAAACAATATGGGTCTGAAAATCGTTTATTTCAAAGTTACAACTTAAAATCGAAGTGGATTCCTCTTGCTTCGATACATGCAGTAACCCTGCGTTTCATGCTCTGGCGTACTCTGTTGAAAATTCTTGGTGTGTTTCATATTTGGTCAAATTTAGTTTGGATACGTCCTCTCAAAATGTCAACATCACATACAGGAATCGCATAAACCAAGTGCTTGGAATGTCCCCAGACGAAGAAATCCATTAGGTTCAAATCAGACGATCAAGCAGGCCATACAATCCATCTTTGCGGAAATCGATCATTCAAAAACTTACGAACTATCGTACTGAAATGAGCTGGAGCACCATCGTGTAAAAACCACATTCGTTGGATGATGTCCAGAGGCACATTATCGGTGAAGTGATGCAACTCATTTCTGAGAAACTGGAGATAGGTTTGTCCATTCAGACGCGGAGGGAAGAAGTAGGGTCCAACAAGGTGATCATGAATGATTCCACCCCAAACGTTGAGAGAGAACTTCTGTTGATGGTTGTCCTGTCATACTTCATTAGGATTTTCAAATGCCCGGTTATGAGTGATATAAAAATTGAAGATGCCGTCGCGAGTAAAACCATCCACATCCGTGAATAAGATACAGGCTAGGAAATTGATGAACACAGCGCACTGCTGTAATATGCGTTGACAGAAACGTCTTCTTGGCTCAAAGTCCGCCTCATTTAATCCTTGCACACGTTGAAGGTGATAAGGTACGAAGATTTTCATGCAGAATTATCCAGATAGTCATATAACTAACTCTTTCCCTTACAGCCATACGTCTTGTGCTTTGTGATGGGTCTGCATCCACAGCACGAAGAACTCGTTCTTCAAGCTCAATGCCTCTTACCGCTCTTGGACTACCAACATCCCTATTACTGCTTTCAAATGTGTCATTCTTTCTCAAGCGTTGGTAAATTCGTGCGAATGGTCTTGCACACGGTAACGGCCTTTAGGATACCTTTCTACATAAAGTTCACCTGCTCGTGCTGCATTGCCGTCTGCATGGTTATACGTGTAGTGCATATCCGTCTGTTCACTCATGGAATACATTTTCTTTGACGTATAAGAACCAAACGGTTGATTTTCACACACATGAACATACCAACCTTTGTTTACTTTGTTGGTGGCAGGAACACGTCCCTCAAATACATGACCAATAAAGATACACCCTGTAAATACGTGGATGATCTGATTAAGATTTGGAGAAATGAGGTGTGAAGGAATGCAATTGAACAAAAATACAAATTTAATTGTAATTATCTACGCTGATGATGTGGCAAAAATACAGGACAATGAAGAGATCCTCCAACGTTTAAAAATGTATTTATTGGAAAATGAATATAATTCAAACATACCTACAAAGAAAAAAAAAATAATGGCACAGCAGGGAAAAGTATTCTAAGGTCAAAAATAAGCATTGAAAATAAATGCCTGGAATAGCTCTCGAATTTTAACTATTTGGACTGTGAAGTAAACATTGATTTAGACGAGGATTTAGAAAACAATATAAAGAAGTTTCAAAAGATAAGCGGAACTAAAGCAAGAACTTTAAATTGAGGGAGTATTTTTAAAACTTAACTGACTTTAGTCAAATTATATAATAAAAATATAAAAACAGCCGCCTTAAAGCAATATGTGCATGTAATAATATATAAAAAGTGTATATTACAGACACTGTATATGTTTATCTTATTTTATTCATGTAATAATGTCATCTGTATGTATTACGTAATTTAATAATGTAGGAGCTGTGATAATAATATATTAAAAGTTGCTATCAATGAGGTAACCTTGATGCAATAATGAGTAAGAAAGTGTAATAATGCTACTAGTCATTCTTGGAGCAACAATAATGTAATTTTGGTGAAAGTTAATAAAATAGCCAATCAACAACCAGAAAAAAAGCTTAAGTTAAATAAAAGCATTCTATTGAATTAGGAATAACCAATCACAGACTTGAAATACAGAAATTTACAAATTTAGGCGGTAGAAATCAAGTCAGTTGGTTGTGGATAGTGTTCCTAAGCGGACGCGAGATGCATCCTCGAGAAATTTAATACGTATTCGTGTGAGACGAAAATAGTGTACGTGTTAAAAAGTGCAAGTATTGAATAAAAATAATCTCACAGCTCTCTATATCAGTGAAGTGTTATTTAAATCGTGTCAAGAATTACTAAAACGGAGTGAATTAAAAATAATAATCTATGTAAGCCTACATTCTTCAGCCGCACCACGCCTTGCAAAGAAATTCATGTCTCTAACAATAATACTGACGCAGCCGAGGCAAACATAAATATATAATATTTAAAGAAACAGGAAACAATTACAAAGTTAATATTTTTTAAACATTTTTGGGGCATAGGCCAACGGAACGTACATTTGGGGCGAGGGCTACCGCAAACTTTTTGCCATACGTGCGGTTGCAACTACTTCAATTTCGGCTCCCCAACAGTTGAACTACAATACAACTCCTACTTAAAATCGGCTTTCCATACGTGAAACAACAACCAACTTCAAAATATAAAACAAGGAAGAAACGAGACTGAAGTTTTACGAAATCATGGCAGTTCCAGTGCTCATGCATGGAAGTGAGTCCTGGATATTAAAGGAAAGAGACCAAAATAAAATACAGGCAGCAGAAATGAGGTTTTTAAGAAGAGTTAAAGAATGCACCAGACAATTTTTAGTAAATTACAGAATTAAAGAGATTAGTCAATATAAATTACAAGACAAAATAGTAGAAATAAATAGGATTGGTAAGAACAAATACATAGAATAGGCGAATAAAGAGTACCAATTAATAAGTGAAGCAACATACAGTATTAGCCGCGCACAAACTAATACAATAACTCATTAATGTATTAAGATATCTAATTCACAGCTTCTCAGTGTCAACACATTAATAATTTCTTTGTTTAATATTTTGTTCCAAGTTTTACGTGTTATGCGTTATCGTATAATAATTAAAGAGGATGTTAAAACACATATATTCATAATGTACACATGCTAGAGAACAAGTATATAACGTTATAACATAAAAATTATAATATGAGAGGGGAAAAGGGCATTCTTAGCTATATAACCAATAATATAAGGTTACGAGAACTGCAGTAGTATCTACCTAAGTATATAACAAACCTTGGATTCATAATTAAGAAGATGGAAGTCTGTAAACATATATATGTAACACAAACTGTTATTGGATAGTAGCACCAATCAGGTACATTGATACAAGCCTATAATTCAAATACGTAGTTAAGAAGAACGGTTGAAAGGAACGCTAACAGAACCTTGTCAGTGTTCAAGCAGAAAGGCAGTGTATAACCTCGTCTTTAAATAGACGTTAAAACTACATATTTAAAGTCTACCAGTTATATATATTTTAACATGACAAAGGTTATAGTGAATTGTCAATATAATATGTGGTTTATCTAAAATAAAGTGAAATGGTTAACAGAATACGTCTGAGTACAAAATATTTTAACATTCTCCATACTCAACCTTAACAAGACACAAGCGCTCTCCGACATAACTACAGCAGACGTGGCACAATTATAAAATAATAATTGCAACAAACTAAGAATACAGGTATACGATCATCAGATTCCAGTCTACGAGAACGTCAAGTATGTCACGAGAGTACGGGCATCAAGACGACCTACAGGTACGTAACACGGATCCATCATCATCAACGTAGTGGGATCCTACCAAGGGAACCGCTACATAAGATACGTTCCTCGTTGAAGAAGAGATTTAGGGCGTCCCAGAAGATGGGAGTGGTTGTTGGAAATCGAAGACGGAACAGTCAGAAATGCCTAATTCCCAAAGTGAATAAACAATAAGAAGATATGCTTTAAGTGTATCTTCTCGTTTGACAAATACTTCTAATGAGAATTCAAACTTCCCTGCTTTCGAAAACTCCTCCATTACATTCCTTAAAACAAAGTCATTAATTATATACATTTGCACATAGTTCTCCACCGAATAGCATCCAAGCAGTGCAGCTTGACACCAAGTCTGTTCTCTTTGCTGTACATCTCTAGCTTCATTGTTGCCGGAGTCTCTGCATTCAGATGTTCTGATTCACCCTTCAAAACAGCGAATGTCAAACTTTTCTGAAAACGCCTGTCCATACACAAAGGATAAAGAACGTTGCATTTTTAGGGACAGGGTTGTTGACCAAACCCCAAAACCTGAGAACTGGTAGCTCGGGACCCCGGGGAAACCGTACTTACTGAAGGAAGCCCCTAGTGGGAGGGGCAGCATACACCCACACGCTTTTAAATATCTGATTATCGATTCAGTTTGTTCTATCCTTCTTTACTTACGAGGGCTGTGCTAGAAGTACCAGACCTAACAAAGAAAACAGTAAAATGTTTTGACAATTCATCTTTTTTCTGTGCATAGTCTCCTTTCAGCTCGATACCTTTCCCAGCGGTGTTCAATAGCTTCGATACCCTGTTTATACTGAGAACCATCGAGTTCTGCAAAATAGCCATCAACTGAAGACTCCAGCTCTTCATTGTTGGAAAATCTTTAATACCAAGCTATTTTTTCAACTTTGGAAATAGAAAATAATCAGAGGGGACTAAATCTAGCGAATAGGGCTCATGAGGAAACAATTCGAACTTTAACACATTGATTTTGGCCATGGCGTTAATGGATGTGTGCACTGGTGCATTGTCTTGATGAAACAGAACCATCTTTTTCGCTAAATGCGGCCGTGTTTGCTTGATTTCGTCCTTCAAATGCTGCAATAATTTTGCATAATATTTGCCATTGCTTACTTTTACTTTTTGAAGATAACCAATAAAAATTATCCCACGCGCACCCCCCAAAAACTGACGCCATGTACTTGCCTGCAAATGGAACTGTATTCGCCTTCTTTGGAGCCGATTCCCCCCTTTCAATCCACTGTTTTGACTGTTCTTTCGTCTCAGGTGTGAAGTGATGGACCAATGTTTCATCTATGGTTATGAATCGACACAAAAACTCTGCTTTATTGCAGCAAAACATCGCCAAACACTCGGCTGACACACCTTCGTGATGCTGCCTTTGTTCCACTGTGAGTGATTGTGGCACTCATCTTGCGCATAGCTTTCTCACGTATAAAATTTCAGTCATTGTGTGATTTAGAGCACTATTTGAAATGCCTACGATATCTGCTAGCTCGCGCACTCAGTCGACGATCATCTAATACCATTTTGTGGATTTTCTTCACAATTTCTGGCGTGGTCACCTCATTTGGCCGACCACACCAATGTTTGTCTAGGTAACTCGTACGGCCTCGCTTATACTCTGCCACACAATATTTTACTGTTGCAAACGAAGGAGCAGACTCCCCCAGAGTAGAATCTATCTCAGCTTTAATATTAGTTGGACTAAGACCTTTAAAATGAAAGTATTGTATCACATAACGATGGCCAGTTTTATCCTTGTTTACAAATTTGCTGAGATCGTTCACTAATGATGGCTGCCAAACAATTACTAAACGATACATAGCATCATCAAACTTTAGACTTAAGCTTCATAAGGATGGTACTTTCTACCACAGTCATTTGTTCGTAACAACAACCATTATCTATACATCAGTTTGGGTACTTCTGGAACTGCAAAAGTTTATCTGGATTAGCATGAAGTAGATAGAAAAATGGGGTTTTGAAGAGTAGTGGGTAGAGAAAGTTATGTGAATGTAACACTCAAGATACTCTTAAGTAGGAGTAAATAAGCATTGCATTTTCATGTAACATCTCTAATTATTCAAGTCCATCCAGCACCCGTCACGTGTATTCTGGACCCTGTGAAACTGTCATACAACACTCGTAACGTAAACATGGGGGTTGCCCCGAATTTGGCTAAAAGCACTCGGAAGGTAAGAGAGAAATATAACAGATATCTGATGAAAATAAAGTGCCGGTAATGGAAGTCCATAATTATTCAGGACGAAGAACTTTTGACTGCGCGCCTATGGTCAACATAAAAACCAAATGAGACTGCGCCACTCGGAGTAGCTACTTTAATCTCATTAACCTCTGTGACCCGCTTCCTTTGACCTCTGTTTTTATTTCTCTTCTTGTTCCTCACTCTCTTCCACGTTAACACATCATGACTCGACAAAGGTTGTAATCAAGTTTCAGAATTGACTCTCATAAAAGTAACAACTTATGTTTCCTGGAAAAGTACAAAAGATTACAACAAGCACATCACGACGTCACTTTGTTACTTCTGGCTTAAAAACACAGCCAAAAATTAATTTGTTTTAAGAAAAAGCTGCAAATTCGAGACCAAGTAATAGGGCACGTTTCCTCTAGTGAAATTGTATTATAACTATGCTGCATCAAGCATAGTTAGAATCTATGCCAACATTTAATATGCAATACTTTTTAGGGGTGGTGTAGTTTACGAGGCTGAGTGTACCCCGTTCCATACTTGCCAGTATTAGAAAAATTATGTACCAGCTGATCTAGGGCCGAATGCTGTTCACAAGGTAATATAGGACACTGCTGAAAAGTGGCGTGGTTTACGAGACTGAGTGTATCGCGTTGTACACTCACCAGTAAGAGAATGATTTTGTATCAGCTAGCGTCGTGAGGGATGGTTTTCACACCTGTCAGTACGTAGGCAATATAGGACATTGCTGGAAGTGCTATGGATTACGAGACTGAGTGTACCTCGTTTCATAAGGGTCAGTATTATAAAACTTCTGTACTACCTGATCTAGGTTTGAATGCTCTTCACAATGTAATACAGAACAATGCTGAAAAGTGACGTGGTTTACGAGGCTGAATGTATTCCGTTCTACACTCGCCAGTATGATTTACGAGGCTGAGTGTATCCCGTTCCATATTTGACAGTAGTAGAAAAATTATGTACTAGCTGGTCTAGAATCGAATGCTTTTCACAACATATGTAGGACACTGCTGAAAAGTGGCGTGGTTTACGAGGCTGAGTGTACTCCGTTCCATACTCGCCAGTGTTATAAAACTTCTGGACCAGCTGGCCTAGGGTTGGATGGTTTTCACACTTCTTAGTATGTAATATAGACCATTGCTGGTTAATGATGTGTTTACGAGGCTGAATGTACCCCATTCCATATCCTCCAGCATGAGAAACTGTGTGCATGATAATCTAGTGTTGCACGGTATGTAAAATAGTACATAGCTGGGAGGTGGCGCGGTTTACGAGGCTGAGTGTATCCTGTTCTAGACCCGCCATTATAACAAAAACTCCGTGTCTCTAATGGGAAACTAATCACAACTACTTTATATCCCTGTTTAGTATTCCGTAATCTCTGCATTGCTAATATCTAATATAGAAGAGTATTGGGAAGGACTGGTTTACGAGACTGAGTGTGCTCAGTTCCTGACCCGCCAGAATGAGAAAACCTCCGTGCTTGTACCAAGTTTCTAGTACTGCCTATCTTAGACTTCACACTGCTGGAGTCTAACATGGAGTAGTGTTTGAAAGTAGTCTGATTATGAGGCTGAGTGTACAACGTTTCATATGTATCAGTATCAGAGATACAACGTTACAGCCAGATATCCTGGTCTGGCGCTGGATAAACTCTTCTCTGGCTGTATGCAATATAGAATTGTTTAGGGAAATGGTCTGGTTTATCAGGCTGAGGGTTTCCAATCCCATGTCCACCGGTATCTTGTCTGTATTATGTAATCTCCCAAATGTCCCGTGCCAGGGAGCTAACCCAAGTCTCCTGCTACGATTTCTCAGTAATCTCCCTTCCCACTGCCCCTATCCGCTTTATGGTTCTTCCTCCGTCTCTCTCACACCATTTATCGATCTTTAGCCCTTTATTCCTTGGACCCGGTGTTTGTCTTGGGGGCTACTTCCTCGGCTGAGGTCAAACTTTTACTTTATTGATTCGGGGTCCTTTTCATATGAGATCTCCTCCTTCAATTTCATGCCCAAAAGTTTTTTTCAAGTGGTTAGGTCTCCTTTACAACCTCCCACCCCAAGAATATAAAACGGTGTCGACACCTGCATTGCTCTTAAAATCTTAGGAAGGCGTTACTTTCAATCGCTTTCCTTTCATTCAACTTTTATCGCCGCCTCTTCCAATGTTTACTTCGCAACGGCGTGAAGCAAAGCCCCTTTCAAACTTTTTTTATATTTAATATTGAGAGCAGCAAAGGGGAAGTGAGTAAAACTTTGTAAAAGGGGAAAGCCGTGATCCGAAACGTTTTCCATATCGATAAGTTTGAATTTTGGGTTGGTAATGAACTACACCGAAATGCCTTCCTTCTTTATAAACGACTAATTGCATTGATACATTCTATAACCACTGGGTTAAAAATAAGGATGCACTGGTTTTAGAAAGCCGTAAAGAGTCTGTAAATTTGAACTTGTACCTAATACGTAAATGTCCGAACGAGATGCCTCTGTGGTAACGCGTGAGGTTTTTCGTGGTTTTCCATGGTTGACAAATGCTGGAGTGGTGTATTCTACCACGGATTTCCTCTCATTACATTTCTCTTTCATGTTTCAGGTTGAGTCCAGGGCTGTGGTTCGGGCAGATGGAACGCAAGCTTTGGATTTGGAATTTATTCTTGGCCTCGCTAGAAAGAAGCCTATTGAGCCTCCAATGCTGGTCGCATTTCCCCGGTCTCAATAGAAGGACGTCGGGTGGTTAAGCCTTGAACTGTTAGGGAACTCTACGCGGCTCTGTCACTGTGCGCCGGCCTAGCTCTGCAGTCCATATATCTCTTGCGGTTCCCTCATCTCATACATTGCTCTCGGTGTAAGCACAAAAGATCTATTGGGGTCGGTGTTCCCTCCATTAACTATCCCTATCGTATCCTAAACCATAAGTGCCCAAAGTTTTGTCTAAATTAGTCACGTAGAAACAATTTGACACAAGGTGTTGAAAAATATGAACTTGGGTAGCGTTTTGAAGTTGTATGGTATCCTATAATTCTGAGGCAGTATTTTTTAACACTTAAATGATTTCAGTCAAATTATATAATATGTAAATTCAATAACAGCCCGCCTTAAAGCAATATGTGTATGTAATAATTTGTAAAATGTATTTAACAGTCATTGCATATGTTTATATTAGTGTATCCATGTGTGATAATGTTATGTAAATATACTAGTAATCTAATAATGTAGGAGCTGTGAGAATAATAGGTTAAAAGTTACTAACAAGGAGGCAACAATGAGGTAACCTTGAGTCGATAATGAGTAAGAAAGTTTAACAGTATTACTTGTGATTCTTGGAGTAACAATAATGTAATTTTAGTGACAGTTTATAAAATAGCCAACCAACAACCAGAAAAACTTTAGTTAAATGAAGGTATTCTATTGGAGTAGGATTAGCCAATCAGAGACTTGATATACAGAAATTTAAAAGTTTAGACGGTTGAAATCAATTCAGTTGCCTGCAGACAGCGTTACTAACCAGACGCAAAGGTGTCCTCAAGAAATCTAATATGTATTCGTGGGAGACGAAAAATAAGTTTAGGTGTTAAAAAGTGTAATTAATCAATAAAAACGTCTCACAGCTCTCTCTATATCAGTGAAGTGTTATTTAAATCGTATCAAGTATTAATAAAAGGAGTGAAGTAAAAATTATAATCTGTGTAAGCCTACATTCTTAGTCGTATCACAACCCTGCCAAGAGAAACGTGACTCTAACAAATACTGACGCAGCCGAGGCAAACATAAATATAATATTTAAAGAAACAGTAAAAATACATTTGGGGCGAAGGCTACCGGAAACTGTTTACTATACGTGCGGTTGCAACTACTACAAGTTCGGTTCTCCAACAGTTGAAATATAATACAACTCCTACTTCAAATCGACTTTTCCATACGTAGCAGCAACAAACATTTCCTCAATTCTAGCCATTTTTACAGTCCAAGTACGCAGTTTTTGTCCTGATTGACCAAGCTATACAATTCTACCTATAAAACATTGAAAAGCAAAGTAAGGGTACCTTACTATATGATTCAAAATAAGGATTAGGTAGTTTTTGGAAGTTGTAAAGTTATCTATGATTTTTTGCCAACACTTATTGTATAATTGCAGATCTCTACATAAGGGGTTAAAAATATGTCTTTGGAGTTGTAAGATAGCTTATAATTTTCCTAGGCTCCCAAGATTACAAAACTTCATTTAGATAGGTCAACGAATGTTGATTTGTGTGTTAGGGGTTGAAAGTAGGGATCGAATGTAAGGGTGGCTCATTTTTGTCAGCTTCTACAATCCAAAAGTACCCAGTTTAGTCAAAATCATATCAAAGTATTACTTGATGAAACTTAAGTGAAATAAAATGGAAATGTGACATGAACAATATACAACCACAATAAAGGAATACGATTTTAAAATATTCAAAGCCTACTCATTTACCCTTTTGGGCCTGAAGTCATAAATCTGCAATAAAATTCCTAAAGCATCCATACTCAACCGATTGAAATTTGGTGACGTGAATATGAAAAAGTGAGGCAGTATTTTTAAAACTTAAATAATTTCAGTCTAATTATATAACATATAAATTCAATAACAGCCCGCTTTAAAGCAATATGTGTATATAACGATATATAAAAAGTGTATATTACAGTCATTACATATGTTTATATTATTGTATACTATTGTATACATGTTCAATAATGTTATATGAATGTTTTACGTAATTTAATAATTATAAAGCTTTGAGAAATAGGTCAAAAGTTACTAACAATGAGGTAACAATGAGGTAACCTTTGGCAATAATGAATTTTAAGGTTTAAATGCTACTAGTCATTATTGGAGCAACAATAATGTAAATTTTGAGACGTTTAAAAATAGCCAATCAACAACCCGAAAAAGATTTAGATAAATGAAGGTATTCTATTGGAGTAGGATTAGCCAATCAGAAACTGAAAAGGAGAAAATTTTACAAATTTAGAGTTCAGTTGCCTCAGACAGCGTCACCAGACGCAAAAAGTGTCCTCAAGAAATACAATATGTATTCGTGTGACACGAAAAATAAGTTTACGTATTAAAAAGTGCAAGTGTTTAATAAAAGCATCTCACAGCACTGTCCATATCAGTGAAGTGTTATTTAAATTGTGTCATGCATTAATAAAATGACTGAAGTAAAATTATAATCTGTGTAAGCCTACATTCTTAGTCACATCACGCCGTGCTAAGACATTCATGTCTCTAAAATAAATACTGACGCAGCCGAGGCAAACATAAATATTAAATATTTAAAGAAACAGTCAAATTACAAAGTTAATATTTTTCATTTTTCATTTTTTTTTTGACGAACGCTACCGGAAACTGTATACTATACGTGCGGTTGCAACTACTTCATGTTTGGCTCTCCAACAGTTGAAATATAATACAACTCCTTCAAATTGACGCCCAAAGCGTGTTGCAAACAAGATAAAAGAAAACAACTTCTTCAAAAGAAGCACCTGATCCCCCCAGTTTTCACATTTTTTGGGAAAATTATATAGCCTGTGACCATCTGGAAGTTGAAAGAACTATTAAAATCGGTTGAGTGTTTGAGACTACCACACACATACTCTGTATCTCTATATTATTAGAATAGATTTCTGGACAAGTAAATTGAGACAGTTAAAATTGTAAAATATTATCAAAGCAAATTAATTTTGGGGATAAGAACTGTGCCTAAGTAATGCAGAACTAAATACCCCTTAAAACACGCCTTTATTAGTGAACATAGACTACAAGATATAGTGCCATAGCCGAGATTTGAACCACGCAACTCTCCAACTGAGATACCATGGCAACAAACGAACGGGATGGTTCAGGCGGCAGTGTCTGTGGCCAGACAACTCTAACCATGGGCTCTCGGGGTCGACAGGCGCACGCTGATGTGGTCTCTTCTCTGCCACGATTTCGATTTCATTTGTCCTGCATTCCATTTCTTTCTCATCTTTAGGTGTGCTTCAATGTCTCATGGTGTATGGCGTTGTCCCAGTGGATACTAGGGGGCTGTTCAACTGGTGGGTCGTTCATTGCCCTCTCTCGGCGGGTCTGGCGGTGACACACGGGTCTGCAAGCTAGGAAATATTAAGAGACTTCCGCGCGTCTCTACCTACGGACTGTAGGCTCCTGTGTGGTTCCTTCGCTTCATCCCTTCTAGGGGATGGTGGTTACAATAGTGCTCTACAGGTCGTGATGCAGGGGTGTGCCCTTCCGTTTAATCACCTATAACCCATATACCATGGCAACATGCCAATACGACATTAAATTCTCAAACTGACTACATTCTCGCGGTAAACCACAAGTATATGCCGTCGTACGCCATGGGGTACCATGCTAGGGTCTAGTTCCGGAGGTGACAGGTGCAAACGCGGCGGAGAGCGTTGGATTTTTTCGGTCGTAAAAATCCTTAGCGTGGCTTCCTTCGGAAGAGATGTAGAGCCGTGGTCCCGTGTCGTAGACTTACGGCACCTGAAAGAACATCAAGCCTGATGAAGGGGCCTCTGAGAAATTTCTAATGAACGACAATAGATATCAACACATATGACACATCATTGAATAGAGAAAAGCTCAAAGTTTTAAGCCACTACATTTTAGTACCATTCAGTGCCTACAGAGGCGCTGGTTTTGTTTACGAGAAAATGGCGACGCCACAGGAAATGTCATTTTATTTCCTGCATTATGAAAAGAGTGAATTCATTGTTTCATTGCAGCGTGCATTTCATTGTAAGTTCAACAACGAACCGTCTCGTCATAAAAAAATTTACAATTGATACAATAAATTCGTAGAAGATGGTTGCGTATGCAAACGTAAAAGCACTGATCGTCCTCACATAACAAATGGTGCTCATTTTGAACACATAAAATAAACCTTTGAACTTTCCTTTATTCAGTGATGTATCGCATGCGTCGCAATTGAGGCAGTATTTTTAACACTTACGTGATTTCAGTCAAATTATATAATAAAAATACAATAACAGACCGCCTTAAAGCAATATGTATATGTAACAATATACAAAAAGTGTATATTAGTCATTGTATATGTTTATACTATTGTATTCATGTGTAATAATGTTATGTGAATATATTACGTAATTTAATAATGTAGGAGCTGTGAGAAAAATAGGTTAAAAGTTGCTAATAATGGCTCAACCTTGAGGCAATAATGAGTAAGAAAGTGTAATACTGCTACTAGTCATTCTTGGTGCAACAATAATGTAACTATTGTGACAGTTTATAAAATAGCCAATCAAGAACCAGAAAAAAGCTTAAGTTAAATAAAAGTATTCTATTGGATTAGTAATAGCCAATCAGAGACTTGAAATACAGAAATTTACAAATTTTAGGCGGTAAAAATCAAGTCGGTTGCTTGTAGACATGTGTTCCTAACCGGAAGCGAGATGTGTCCTCGAGAAATTTAATACGTATACAGTGTGAAATAAAAATAGTTTACGTGTTAAAAGGAAAAGTGCAAGTAATTAATTAAGAAGATCTCACAGCTCTCTCTATGTCAGTTAAGTGTTTTTTAAATCGTGTCAAGCATTAATAAAAGGAGTGAAGTAAAATTATAATCTGTGTAAGCCTACATTCTTCAGTCGCACCACCCCCTGCTAAGAGAAACGTGTCTCTAACAATAATACTGACGCAGCCGAGGCAAACATAAATATAAATATAAAATATTAAAGAAACAGTCAAATTACAAAGTTAATATTTTTTAAATATTTGGGGCAAAGACACCGGAAAGTACATTTGGGACAAAGGCTACCGGAAACTTTTTACCATACGTGTGGTTGCTACTACTACAAGTTCGGCTCCCCAACAGTCGAAATATAATACATCTTCTTCAAACTGACTTTCCATACGTAGCAGCAACAAACCTTCTTCAAATTGGCTCCCAAAACGTGGGGCAAATAATTACTTCACAACCTATTGTCGTTCATTAGAAATAACTATTTAAAGTCTGTTCCTTTTTTTTGAATAACCTTGTAGTAGAATGGGACGCTTAAGACCACAGCAGTTAAAGAGCGTCCTTGAATAAAACTCTGTTTAATTTTAACAATAAGATTATATACCTCAAAGACGACTTGTCGTAAGTAGTTTAAGTCCCAGGTTACAAAGTTAAACGAACTATCAGGTCAATCAAAGGAAATTAATTGTTTTATCACAACTGGGAAATTTAACATGGAGCCGTCATGTTGACATGGTAGCTCAATTGGTTAGGGAAACCGTAAGATCAGTAGCTCAAATCCCAGCTACGCCATTGAATTTTTCTATCTAATTCTTACCTTTTCAGGCTTGTCCTACACACGCTTGTGTGAAAGAACAATTAATTATCATAGACTACAAGCTATTATTACAAATTTTATGTGTAGCATTCACATGACGTTCTATACTCACTCTTCCACAAAATATTCTTCATCTGTCTACCTCTTGTTCACAGAGATACACTTTCATTACACTTTTGCATATTACGTTGTAAAAATAAGAAGAATAGAGCTGTTAAAGTCATACTCAGATTTATAAAGAGCATGTGTGAAATGTCTTTGAAATTCTATGCTCTTTGCATGACCACGATAAAAAACGAATAGCGACTTACCACTTGAAAAATATCTGATGTGTTCACTCACATGACTTTCTCTACTCTTGTATAAATTATTTTGACAAACTCTTATTCTCCATCGCCATAAATTGTGTATTTTAACACGATCTACCTTTCTTGTATAGTAACATTTAGTCTATCTCTAATGGTTTACCAGCTATGCAAAAGTTCACAATGAAGAATACTTTTGGAGACATTCCCAGAAAATTCAAGATATACAGTTTATTTCTCATGAAAATATCCTAAACATGTGATATTTTAATCAAAATTGTTAGAGCCATTTTTGAGAAAATTAAAATTTTCTAAAAATGTTCAATGTAAAGGGTAATCTGGAGTGGGGGGATTTTCTTGGAAACCTTCGTGTCGCATCTCTGGAAGATACTAAACCTAAATACCAAGTTTGATGTTTATCCGACTTTCCGTTTCTGAGTTATGCTGTTCACAGACACACAGACACACACGGACATGTTTCCAAAAATGCTTTTTTTGGATTCAGGGGGTCTCAAAACATATATTTCTGGTGAAATCTCAGTATCGAATTTTTGGGTGGAACACAATGATTCCCCTACTTATTATAGGTAGTAGAGAAAGTAAAAATTACAAGCAGGTGTTGAAATTTCGAAGCATTAAAGCCAGGACGGAAGGAAATAAAGCTGAACTATTAATAGATCTCAGGTAACTCCCCACACCCCATCCCCCGCACAGCCTTTTGGGGTTTGCAGACATCACTCAAACCTGTTTTAATGTTCCTATCAGTGACCAATGGCCACTGTTGTCCGCGCTATTTCTGGTGATAATCGTTTGGGTATTGCAACTTGAAGCCAACTGCTTAAGAATTCCTATTCTAGTGACACCATAATTATCGTCAGGAAGATATGAATAGTTAAATAAAGAAATGCTGGTAAGACAGAAAAATAATTGCAATAAAAATTTCCGTATATTAAATCAATGTAATAAGCCTGGATTGAAATATTTGTCCGGAAATAAGAAGGTAATTAGCATGCCATTTATGAAAAGTCATTAGCAACAGCGAGGAACAAACGGGTTAGGTTTAATAAAGATTTTTGGAATGCAGTTTAGGTTTAAGGTCAATACATTTGCAGTCACTAGACAGAAAGATAGATGAAATTCTGAGAGTCGGAAGTATCGCCTAGAAACAATGTCACATACGCAGAGTTTAGAGTTTTGAAATTGGAGCCCGTGTAAAAGAACGGTGATAGGAGTGGTGATACGCAGGCGTAGCTCGAATTAATGTAAAGGCGTGCACTCTTAATAAGACATACATTCGTGACCCTCCCTCTTAAGAATTAAGTCACTTAATCTTGTAATTGCTCGTGTTTTATTTTAAGGCTCAGTGACGCACTTGTGTGACTAGGATTCAGCGGTTATCGCGAGGGATCTTGCCGGTAAGTATTTTAATCACTCACGGCAAGTTATGCTTCTATTTCTTTTATTGCGGGAACAGTTATTTAGACAGTAAAATTGATACTACAGACGATAGCAGGTATAATAATTCAATTGTTATAGTTTCAAGTGCTATGATTCAAACGATCGGAAACTTGCTTCAGTAGCTCAAGTATTAAGTCACATTAAATTTCTTAGTAAATTTAAATTAGTGTTATACATTTAAAATACACCCACGCATACCCTGAGCGAAAGATCTCATAGCTCCACCACTAGAGCAGCTGGCACAAACAAGACAACGCAGAACGAGTTACGAAGTGACGGCATAGTAGAGATCAACAACGAAGCAGGTAATGCAAACGCCTTCAAAATTGTCACATGATCGTGTGGCATCAAAATTGACGACCATTGTCCTGCTTCATTGGTTATAAGCATTTAAAAATTCAAGTCAACAAAGAATACTTTGGAAATGGTTAATTCCACAAAAATATTATTTGATATAAATTGTGACCTTTAATAAGATTTACATTCTTTCTGTAGTAAAAATTTGTCTGTTTCTAACGCTTACCAGTTACAAAAAATCTTTCAGGATGAGGAAATCTTCACACGATATTCACACTTGCCATGCAATTATCTTACCTGTATGATATTGCAGTCATAATCGTTAAGAGCCAGTTTTGAGAAAAACAAAAATACCAATACATTTTTTCTATGTAAAGTTAGTTTAGGGTAGGGGATATTCTTCAACATCTTCGTACCACACCCTTCTAAGATTCTGAGTGCATAAGTAATGTTTTTATAAGGCAAAATGGTGGGCGTGTAAGTTAATTAATCTTACCTAATACTCACTGTAAAATATTGCATTTCAATTCTGTTCATAAACTCAACTAAGTGTTTGGAAATACCCTACTCTCAGCTTAAACTGCTCCCCCCAAGTCTACAAGGATTCTGTCCACGTTCTAGGAACAAAGTTGCGGGTGAATCCAAGGCTATCACTAACACTCTCTCTCATAAACAAGCACTTCTTCAGAGTGTTATAGGATTTTCTTTATTTTTCGAACTTGTGTGTCGCCAACGTTTGGTATCATACATACAGAGATTATGGGAGAAGACAATAATCTTTAAAACGCCAGTCTCTTCAGCAAGATGTTGCCGCAGCTCTCCAAACTTTAAAAGAGAGAACGGTGTTCAAGAAAGTGAAGCGCCGAGATACTGGGCGTGTATGCAACCAGGCACAGTAGGCATATTGCATAACAGAATCCTTAATCTATGATAAGGCATCTGCTCTTATCTAAGACCCTCTTCGTCATCGTTGCAAAAAGGGCTGTCACTGTTAGGGAAGAGAGTTATGGGCACCTAAATGGCCAAATTGCCAAACGTTAATAATTTCAATTACTTGTGCAGTCTTATATCTTGGAATTTCTTCTTTAATTTCATATATTTATGTTTTATTATCCAGACTTGATATTTTAAATATATTTTTAAAAACAGTACCCCACCTGCCATTTTGTAATGAGCATTTTTACTTTCTCTACTACGTATAGTAAGTAGGGGAAGTATTGTATTCCACCCAAAAATTCGATACCGAGATTTCACCGGAAATATATCATTTGAGGCTCCCCGAATCCAAAAAAAAGCAGTTTTGGAAAAATGTCCGTGTGTGTGTGTGTCTGTCTGTGAACAGCATACCTCAGAAACGAACAGTCGGATAAACACCAAACTTGGTATTTAGGTTCAGTATCTTCCAGAGATGCGACACGAAGGTTTACAAGAAACCCCCCCACCCCAGATTACCCTTGACATGGAACATTTTTCGAAAATTTTAATTTTCTCAAAAATGGTTCTAACAATTTTATTAAAGTGTCATATGTTTAAGAAATTTTTATGACAAATGAAATGTATATCTTGAATTTTCTGGGAATGTCTCCAAAAGTATTCTTCATTGTGAAAGACTTTTGCATAACTGGTAAACCATAAGAGATAGACAAACTTTTACTACACAGAAAATGTAGATCGCGTTAAAATACACAATTTATGTCATATACATTATTTTTGTTGAGTGAATCATTTTCGTGCTATTGCTTGTTATTCCCTTAAATTATTCAATACTTATTTTCTAATATGGGAATTCGTCATTCATTTTTTTGTCTTGGATATACAAAGAGTATTAATCTGTGGCAAAGAGAATGGTGCTGCACCTAGCAACCAGCTATTAAGAGTAATGTCTATGCTTAAAGGCTACTGTATTTCTATATTGCCCTTACATCTACAAGAAAATTAGCAATAAGATAGAGTCTGCAAATATTTATCTCGATTAACATGAAGTAGATGGAGAATAAGCGTTTGTAAAAATAGGTTGTACAAGAGTAGAGAAAGTCATGTGAGTGTAACACATCAGATTTTTTACAATTCGTTTTGCTGTAATATAGTTAAATAATATTGCTTTTGTTACTTCATTTTAGTTATAAATATAATTACACAAATGGTGAAATTTGTGGTTATAAAATTAAATTGGCTAATTATGAATCATCCTGCTGATCGATAAATTAACGTCATGGTTGCCATCTACCGCTTTGACGGACTACTATTTAAACACCGCATACATGATAATTGAAGAAACCTTTACTCGTGTATTTAAAATGAAAGGGAGAACAACGCTGAGCAGCTCCCCGGAGATTTGAACTTGCAACTTTTGCAACAGCAAGCTAACTCTCTACCACTAAGCTAATAGAGCTGCAGTAAGCGTGAAATTGTAACGAGCTTTAGTCAAATCAATAAAGTGTTTTTGGTTACAAATATCCCGTGTTGAAACACTCAAATTCCGCCTAAAATCTCGTATATGAATTATTTTCTCGAACGGCTTTTGTGATTATAATTGTGTTACCCATTATAGCTACTACAAATGTATACGCAGCATTGTGAACAAACCCTGGCTGTCTCGAGCGCTCACGAAAGTACCCGATTCGAGCTGCGTGTCTCAGATGCCGACCAGTTTGATGGAGTTTACAGCGAAACATGTAACGAAAGTATTTCTCGAGAGGTTTAACTCGATTAACATGTTTGATTAGAAAAATACGTTTTGGTAGGAATAATGTGTAGAGAAGGTTATGTGAATATAAACATTAGCTTTTTTATTTTGAGTATCTCCAAAAGTGTATTTTCCATTAAATTTTTTAATTGCATAGTGTTTTGACAGAAAGCAGCATCTTCGCTACCTTAGGTGAGGGAAAAGAAAGTAAAGAACGCCTACAAAAATCAGCAGGAGTCCCGAAAGCATTCTAGAACATTTTCCAAGTCAATTTCTTTTCTTTGCGTCCATTCGTCTCCATTACTTTGGTCCGTTGACACGTATCGGATAAGGAGTGAAGGATTCTTTCAAATGTATACAGAAAATATGAAGGAAAAATATATCAATGTCCATTTCTGAGTAGGCGAGCTATATACATTGCCCCCTGACATTTCCACAGCCCCTTGAAATCTTTCTAATAATATTGATTTCAGCAACAATGTAATTCTCACTTGGAAAACAAACGTTCTTCTTTGTCTATTTTTATTCGTCCCTCCCACGTAGAGTTCTCATTTACCATTGTGATTATTATCATTTTTCATCTTTCTGGATGTCGTCTGTAGATTTTCCCATTATACGAGAATTATTTTCTCTCTTTGGCCCGTGTAATTATTTCTTCCCTTTTGTTTATTCCACCTTTTGAGGCTCCCCGCCAATTTCACGTACACAATGACTCGGATAATAACGTGGCGTTTTGCTGCCGTAAATATCCACGCAAGCAGTTTCTTCTTTGTTTCTTATTCTGCCTTCATTACGGTGAGATAAGGCTATTATTATAGTTCCTTCTGAAGAAATGAATACGCGTGTAATATTCCTGGCTTGTAACTAATGCATGTAATTATTATTAAGTAGTAGGGAGTTAGACATAAATAACATAACCTCAAATATACACACGCGAGTGCAATCTTATCGATACAACAGGCTATCATAGAGTTATGTTTATGACAGCAATATTTAATGTTTTAATCAAATTGCCATTAATCTATGATTCTTACGTCGAAGTGTATAATTTACAGAGCGCAATTTATATCGATATTGAACGTTCAATTTGATACCTATATTTATTTAAGGGAATATTAAAAGTCCTATCACGTCAATGCTAAATCTGCTAAATTCATGACCCTTCTGATTTACTGAAGGTGTTTGTTTCTTTCCTTCTTTCTTTATTTCTTTATTTTTTATTACCCTCTCTACTACGTACCTAGTAGGTAGGTACTGCATTACATCCAAAAATTTCGGTCACGATATTTATTGGAAATGCCTGTTTTGAGGCACTATAAATAAAAAAATACTTTCTCTACTACGTATAGTAAGTAGAGTAAGTATTGCATTCCATTAAAATATTCGGTATCGACATTTCACCGGAGAAACATGTTTTGAGGTGCCCTGAATCCAAATAAAGCATTTTTGGAAACATGTCCCTAAGTTACCGAGAACAGCATAACTCAGAAACGAACAGTCGCATAAACACCAAACTTGGTATTTAGGTTCAGTATCTTCCAGGGATGCGACAGAAGGTTTTCAAGAAAATCCCCCCACCCCAGATTACCCTTTACATGGAACATTTTTCGAAAATTTTTATTTTTTTAAAAATGGCTCTAACGATTTTGAATAAAATACCATAAGTTTAAACATTTTTATGGCAAATGAATTGTAAATCTCGAATTTTTTGGGAATGTCTCCAAAAGTATTCTTCTTTGTGAACGACTTTTGCATAACTGGTAAACCATAAGAGATAGACAAAATATTACTACACAAAAAAATGTAGTTTGCGTTGAAATACGCAATTTATATCATATACATTTTTTTTGGGGGGGTGAACCATTTTCAAGCTATTGCCTGTTATTCCCTTAAATTTTCCAGCACTTATACCTTTTCTCAAATGGATTTCGTTATTAACATTTTTGGGCATGGTAATGCAAAGAGAATGGAATACTCCACATAGCAACCAGCTCTTAAAACATTTGACTATCGCTTAAAGCCTACCATATTCCCCTTGCATCTACAAGAAAATTAGCAATAAGATTAACATCTCGATTAACATGAAGCATATGGAGAATAAGCGTTTCTAAAAATAGTTTGTACAAGAGTACTCGCAATCATGAACTACAATTGTCGGCCCCTGCTTGTTATTACACCGGCAGCCTGACTTACACCAGAAGTCGGCTGCACCAGCAACAGCGCTCGCCAGGTTGTGTCCTCTCCGCCAGTATAGGTAGCGCTTATGTTGGCTCCACGTCATCATCACCTTACCTTCCCAGTGCGTACCCCGAGCGATGCGTCAAGAGAAAAACAGTGCGACAGTTAGTTCTCGACGACAAGCGAAGGACTTTCGTGTCTGTGAGCGGCCGTCTCCACACTTTTCGACCTTGTTAAATTATCTATTTCGTGTACTTTTGGCGTAAGTAAAATTCTAAATTCTTGTAGTGTGTGGAGTGGCGTTTAATATCTCATGGAAGCGAGTTTATATCATATTATCGCGTGTTAAATTTCATTTCAAAATGGCAAATGTTGTGCGAGAAGGACAAATTCAAATACAATCTGCTTCAATTGTAACATATCTCTGTTTCTACATTTGAGTGTTAATATATTCAGTACCTTTGGGGCTGTATGGATTGTTACTTTTATTTAAAGCTGCTTTAAACCCTTGTTGAATTGCTTTAAGTTTTTGTGGTACAAAACAATTATTACTCTGGGGAATGCTTTATTTCCAATACATTCTATAATGGGCCAGCATATTACTTTTATAGTTTATTTATTTTTTAAGTAATTGTGACTTCTATGTATTACCTACTTCTAAATCGCCCTTGCAAGAACGTTACACATTTCTATGATGTCACCATCCTTATAGAAGTTAAATACAAGTTATAGAAAAGTGATTGGGAATAATTATCGTGTTAAAAAGCTTTTATGTTATGTTCTGTGTATTTCAAATACATCTTATGTGCAACATTCACATGTCTTCTCTACCCATTCTTCTACAAAGGTGTATACCATGTTAACCGAAACTGAAGTGAACTTTAAAAATATTGTAAAATTCAGAATAATAAAAAAGAATATTTCGAGAATTGTTGAGACAAAGGTGCTAGTGAGAGTAAAAATAAAGAAAAAAGTTTTCAAAACACAGAATAAATTTATGTGTTTTCAGATACACACAAACATTCAGTGTATGGTTTACTATTGCATTCAAAAAGTGTAAATGAAATCCGATTTTTGCGGTACGTTGGAAAAAAAGCTTTAAATCCGTTTATCCCAAAAATGACTGCACTGTTAGCCGTCAGGCTGGGGGTAAAAAATAGCATATTAATGTGCTGAAGGCTTTTATTCAGTAATGTAGCGTGATTTACTGACCCAGAGTGTATTGTCTTTTAAACAATAATTTATTTCAGCCACCAACATGCACTGAATGATGTTTTAAGGTTATTTATAGCTCTTAATACAAGTTTGAGGGATATTATGTGATATCTCAACACACCTATCATATTGGATATTTCATAAAAACCTAATTACTTACGAGAAACATGGAAAACGGGGAAAAAATGGAATGAATCTTCTGCGTTGCACTCACATGTATTTCTCTACTCACCCTTCTATAATATTCCTAAAATACCTTACTCTTGAATCTACTTCTTGTTCATAGAGATGAACTTTTGCTCCACACTTCGTTGTATGTATAAGAAGAATACAGTAGGCTAAAGTGATAGATTTTTACTTTCTCTATTATAAATAAGTACGGGAATTATTGCATTCCACCCAAAAATTTGGTACCGAGATTTCACCGGAAATACATGTGTGTGCTTGTGTTTGTCTGCCTGTGAACAGCATAACTGAAAAACGAAATCTTGGATAAATACCAACTTTGTTATCTGTGTTTGGCATCTTCCAGGGAAGAGACACTGAGATTTTTAAGAAAATTTCCCCACCCCAAACTACGCTTTACATGGAACATTTTTCGAAAATTTTTATTTCATCTAAAATGGCTCTACCAATTTTGATTAAAATATCGTATGTTTAAGATAGATTTATGGAAAATGAAATGTATATTTTGAATTTTCTAGGAATGTCCCCAAAATTTGTTTTAATTCTGAATTAATTTTGCATAACTGATAAACCGCAAGGGATAAGACAATACCTTACTACACAAAAAGCTATATCTCGTTAAAACACACAGTTCATGTCATATACATATTTTGTGGAATGAACAATTTCCGAAATATTCCTGGCTATGTCTTTTAATTTTCCAATACTTGCACTTGAGGCAGTGTTTTTAACACTTAAATGATTTCAGTCAAATTATATAATATAAATTCAATAACAGCCCACCTGAAAGCAATATGTGTATAATATAATATACACATATAATATATAAATATTGTATTTATATTGTATTAATGTTTATAACATTATGTACATGTTCAATAATGTTATGTGAATATATTACGTAATTTAATAATGTAGGAGCTGTGAGAATAATAGGTTAAAAGTTGCTAACAGTGAGGTAACAATGAGGTAACCTTGAGGCAATAATGAATTAGAAAGTTTAATAATGTTACTAGTAATTCTTGGAGCAACAATAATGTAATTTTTGAGACCACGAGATACGTCAGGAGAGTACGGGCATCAAGACGACCTACAGGTACGTAACACAGAATCCATCATCATCATCATTATCAACGTAGTGGGGCCATACTAAGGGAACCGCTACAGCTTACAGATGCTATTTCCCCGGTCGTTAGATACATTAAAGCTCATTCGCTCTTGCATATAATTTAAATATTTTTCTGCCAGTTGTACTGGCTCACGTCAACACACATCTTTGGAAAAAATACTGGAATTTCGCAACCCTTAGCCCAACAAATTTCCGAGTAATCCGGCAGTGTCATGTCACTCACCTCGTATTGCTTCTTCTACCCTTGTGACCTGTTGAATAAAGCATGTCTAGTGGCGCCACTTAAGTTTTACGCTTTTATTTAATAACTTCTTTTAACTAAAACTTTTAAACAATTTTTATAACCAAAACATTTACAGAGCAAAACATATAAATTATTTTATCTCCAAAAATTCACGGTGTATGTACATAATCCCTACGGTCTCAATGCCTTCAACGAACTTCGTACCCGGAGGTTCCGTTGTACATTCTCCGCCGGGGGATAGGAATTTTTCCTTAGTGTTGGTGTAAGAGTGAATATGCTTGTGAAAATAACTTAATGGTTACCTACAGTAACGTAATCTAAAACTTCAAAGAGTAAGAACACCTTCAGATGTTTGAGTCAAAGTCGCAGATATAACAGTTAAAGGGGGAAACATAAATGAACAAAAAAAGTATACAGTGGAATAAAGTTTCGTAAGAATAATTTGTAGAGGTCATGTACGGCCACACCCTCGCGGTGTGCAAATCAAGAAAATGCAGACAGAACAAAAGAAAGTGTGTGTTGTTGTTTTATCAAATGGGGTCCTCTACCTGTCTGTTGGACTTATCTCCTGCTACAGCGCTCTCTGCTGTGTCACTCCAATGACGTCACGCGACGCTGCGTTGCCGAGATAATGTTCCGCTGTATAAACGAGGAAATTACGTAGAGCAAGCTGAGCTAGGTGTTCCGTGTTCGGCCTCAGTCTTTATGTTTCACATTACTCACAGATTGCTTCTGGACCACAAACATCCTCTGAATATTACATATGTTAACTTGCGTAAAGTCAAGTTACATAGCAAGGTAGCAGTGAGTAAAGTATACACAAACTTCACTACTGCCCGTCGGTTTACCCACTATCGACAAACTCTTCTTAAAAAATCTTATAAAGGGTCTTTCAACAAGTGTGTCCTATGTTTAACATGTGATAGCTGCCCTTGTTATTGAGTTACAGCAGTCATTTTTTTCATGTGGTTACAGTTGTTATTGACAAATAGCCACGGAACGTTACAGCATTCAGCAACGCGCAGAAGTTTTGAAAATTTATTATCAAAATGGATCATCTGTTCGCCAAACCTTCCGTGTATTGCGTTAAGTTTACGGTGTGCATAATCGTCCCTGCGAGAGAACGATTCGGCGTTTGATCGATAAATTTGAAAGAAGTAGTTCTGTCAGCGATCACAGAACGCCTGTATGTAATCGACGTAAGCGCTCCAACGAAAACATAGGCGCCGTTCGTCGAGCACAAGAATTGGGATTTTCGCCGACCACAACTTTGCAAATTCTGCAACTAGACTTGAAGTTTCACACTTATAATGTGGTATTAACTCAAGAACTAAAGCCCAACGACCATAATTTGCACCGTGTATTTGCTGACTGGGCTATGGAGCAATTGTAAGCTGATACGGATTTTTGTCGAAAAATCATCTTCAGCGACGAAGCCCACTTTTGGATGGATGGTTGTGTTAACAAACAAAATTGGCGCTATTGGAACAATCACAATTAAATGCAGATTCAGGAACGATCACTTCATCCCTAAAAGGTTACTGTGTGGTGTGGATTTTGGTATGGTGGAATCATTGGTCCATATTTTTTCCAAGATAAGATGGAGAAGCTGTAACCCGCAATGGAGAAAGATACCACGCTCTTATAAGGATCTATGTTTGGCCTCAATTGGATGGTATGGATGTCAGAAACATCTGGTTCCAGCAAGATGGTGCCACATTTTATACTGCTCTCGAAACAATCGATGTTTTGGAGGAGAAGTTCAGAGGTTTCATCACTTCCCGTGGTGGTGATGTTAACTGGCCCACTAAGTCATGTGATTTAACGCCGTTGGATTACTTCTTGTGGGGTTATGTTAAATCTCGAATTTATGTCAACAATCCAGAAACAGTAAATGATCTTATGAATAACATCACGCGTGTTATTCGTGAAGTTGAACCTTATTTACGTTCTTCTGTCATTGAAAATGGGGTCAATCGTATACGCGCAACCCAACGAAGTCGCGGAGTTCACTTATCTGATGTTCTCTTCCACACGTATTGACATTAATTTCGTTCCAAAATAAAAAAGAACTAAACCTCTTACATTTATAGAACGTGCTTTCTTTAAGTGCAAAGATAGGACATTCTTGTTGAAAGACTCTATATTTCTAACTGATGTTAATCGAAATAAAAGTTTTCAAAAATAATTAGGTTAGGTCATACAACGGAGGAGAACTACTATTCGCCTACCCATAAGCAATAACACACTATTATCTATTCCAAACCAGAGTGCCTTTCACTGAAAACAAACTCTTTGTATTATCCGCGCGAAAGTAGTTCGCAATCCGCGCCCGTAATGGCTGCTTGTTCCCCTCCCACGTGCTTGTTGAACACTATTTAATCTATAAAAAGGCGCCCTGCGTGAAAATCATGGTTCAAAATGCAACCTGAGGTAACAATCGATTTTATAAGTATGCGGCAATGAACACTTACGTTAATCACAATCCTCGGGCAAAAGTGCAACACCCAAATCCGAATTCTCCGAAGGTAACTCAGCTGACATATCGGAATCGGAACTACTCTCCAAAATAATGACAAGCTTATCCACAATTCCATAGCATTGTCGCACTTAAAACTTTATCCTCTTCTATGTTGTATTATGTCTGTTTGTATTCCAAGTTGAATTATGAAGTATTGTTTGTTTTTAGCCACTTTTTAACAGTTTCCCTTCTGTGTTTGACCAGTTTATTCGCACTACACGCACCTTCCTCTGCCATATGAGCTCAAATACCAATTGACTAAATCACAAGATTTGAGCTGAGCTGAGCTGTGTATTAGTGTATTATGAAGGACTATTCGCTTATCATATATCCTGTGTTACGCAAAGTGTTTATTCGGTACTCAGATAGCACCTCTGGGAATTCATTGCTGCATTTCTTGTGTATGTATGAGATTGGCAGTCATTTATACGGTTGGTATTAACAACCAAGATGCTCTCGGCGTTAGCGCAATAGCAGGGGAAAGTCATATTTTGTAATCTCTTAACAGCTATAATCTATTCCAAACCAGGGTTCCCTCTGATGTAAACAGAAGCACGTGCTTCGGCTTATTACGAACCCAAGAATATACTCTTACGCCAACGTAAGTAGTTCCTTAATACATGTATTGTATTATGAAATATTCGAGCAGGAAAGGTATAGAACTGCACATTTTATTGCTGTTATCATAAGAACTCGTCGTTAAATGTAATGGATATATACTGGATGTTAAGAGATTACAAAATATGACTTTCGCCTGCTGTTGCGCTAACGCCGAGAGCATCTTGCTTGTTAATACCAACCGTATACACGAATGCCAATCTCTTACATATACAAGGAATGCAGCAATGAATTCCCAGAGGTGCTATCTGAGTACCGAATAAACACTTTGCGTAATACAGGATATATGATAAGCGAACAGTCATTCATAATACGACCTCTGCGCTAACACACATATGCTCAGCTCAGATCAAATCTTGTGATTTAGTCAGTTGGTATTTGAGCTCATATGGCAGAGGAAGGTGCGTGTAGTGCGAATAAACTGGTCAAACACAGAAGGGAAACTGTTAAAAAGTGGCTAAAAGCAAACAATACTTCATAATTCAACTCGGAATACAAACAGACATAATACAACATAGAAGAGGATAAAGTTTTAAGTGCGACAGTGCTGTGGAATTGTGGATAAGCTTGTCATTATTTTGGAGAGTAGTTCTGATTCCGATATGTCAGCTGAGTTACCTTCGGAGAATTCGGATTTGGGTGTTGCACTTTTGCCCGAGGATTGTGATTAACGTAAGTGTTCATTGCCGCATACTTATAAAATCGATTGTTACCTCAGGTTGCATTTTGAACCATGATTCTCACGCAGGGCGCCTTTTTATAGATTAAATAGTGTTCAACAAGCACGCGGGAGGGGAACAAGCAGACATTATGGGCGCGGATTGCGAACTACTTTCGCGCGGATAATACAAAGAGTTTGTTTTCAGTGAAAGGCACTCTGGTTTGGAATAGATAATAGTATATATCCATTATATTTATGATTCTTTATGATATATTCTTATGATAACCGCAATAAAATGTGCAGTTCTATACCTTTCCTGCTCTAATATTTCATAATATAATACATGTATTAAGGAACTGCTTACATTGGCGTAAGGGTATATTCTTGGGTTCGTGACAAGCCGAAGCACGTGCTTCTGTTTACATCAGAGGGAACTCTGGTTTGGAATGGACTATAGGTGTAGTCAACGTTTTTTCAAGCTGGGCCATGAAACTTAGTATTACCCTTCTCTACATATTAACCCTTCAATGTGACACATTTTTCCCAAGGATGGATGACAGTGGAGACCTTGGTTGTAGAAGTCCGCATATTGATTGTACAGGAAATGTCCTAACTCGAAAATTACCTTGTCGTCATTCTAGAACTTTCCACCACGCAATGGTTTCTTCATCCAAGGAAAGAAGAAGTGGTCACTGGGTGCCATGTCGCGAGAATACAGGAGGGAGGCAAAATTTGATAGCCAAAAGAAGCAGATGTGTGGCTGTCGTGTGCAGAATGAACCCGGACGTTGTCGTGGAGCTTGGACAGCTTCCTGCGACCTTTGCCAACATGTGGTACAAGATGTTGAAACCTGATCCATGACTGATTTTCACTTTTTCCACTAAAACCTCGATTGTGATACGCCAGTCTTCGCCGGCCTCCACTTCTCTTGCTATTCCCAGTTTTTCACAGAGAGATGGTCTGTCACTTCGTCCTTCGTCAGTGAGACCTTTTGATTTAAGTTCCATTTATACCCCGCCTATAACTACATTGGTCTCATCGATGGCCCTTTCTTTGGAACTTATTGCCTATCGGCAATGGTGTTAACTTGTGTAGCTCCTGTCTTTGGAGTCTTGCAATTTTTGGGCTTCTTAATCATTAGATGTTACAGGCATTCACACTCTTATTCATATTTCCGGACCCTGGGGAGGATACGAAATAATCTTCCCTAAAGAATATTACCCACTCCCACCCGGGAATCAAATCCGGGATCCCTCGCACAGCAGACAGCTACTCTACCGATTGAGCTATTGCGCCAGCCCATTCAGACATTATTATTATTTTTATTATTATTATTATTATTATTATTATTATTATTATTATTATTATTTTTATTTCTATTATTATTACTATTATTATTATAGTTTACGTCGCTTTAACTATATGGCCATATCGTGACAGATCTGTTAGTAGATAAACCAGTGCATCGATGTGTGGCGGACAGTTAGTCTTCTGGATCTCATCCCTGTAAACCATACCATTTTGCTTCGGCACAGGTCCACAGAGGCCTGTGTACAGAAAGTGTATCTCTTCTTCGGTGACGGGCACAAGGCTGCTTTGAAGGTGACCATAGTGACCTTAGTGCATACCAACTGAATCTTCTGATTCGTACCGTGTAGATGGCATTAGCGTGACGTCCAGTCTGCCTGTTTTCATCATCTGGGATAGATGGCACAGCATTCGCTATTACCATGTATTTTTCGTTTTCATGTTTTTACTTTCTCTACTACGTATAGTAAGTAGGGGAAGTATTGTATTCTACCCAAAAATTCGATACCGAGATTTCACCGGAAATATATGTTTTCAGACCCCCTGAATCCAAAAAAAGCATTTTTGGAAACATGTGTGTGTGTCTTGGTATTTAGGTTCAATATCTTCCAGAGATGCGACATGAAGGTTTTCAAGAAAATCCCCCCCCAGACTACCCTTTATATGGAACATTTTTCGAAAAGTTTAATTTTCTCAAAAATGGCTAACGATTTTCATTAAAATATCATATGTTTAAGATACTTTCATGACAAATAAAATGCATATCTTGAATTTTCTGGGAATGTCTCCAAAAGTATTCTTCATTGTGAACGACTTTTGCATAACTGGTAAACCATAAGAGATAGACAAAATTTTACTACACAAAATGTAGATCGCATTAAAATAGAGAATTTTTGTCATATACATTTTTCTTTTTGAGTGAACCGTTTTCGAGATATTGCTTGTTATTCCCTTAAATTTTCCAATACTTACACGTTTTCTCAAATTCGTTATTCATCTTTTTTGTGTCCTGGAAATGCAAAGAGAATGGAATGCGCCACATAGCAACCAGCGCTTAAAATATTTGACAATCGCTTAAAACCTACCATATTCCCCTTGCATCTACAAGAAAATTAGCTATAAGTTTAACATCTCGATATCTCGATTAACATGAAGCGTATGGAGAATAAGCGTTTGTAAAATGGTTTGCACAGGAGTAGAGAAAGTCATGTGAGTGTAACACATCAGACTTTTTTTTCAAGTTTTATTTAGGATATTTTTAACCTTCCTAGGTTTTATCACGACGTTTCATGTACAGTTGTTTACATTATTGGATTACAGTATAATACTTACACATTATGTATACATACAGGTTACCATTTGGTTAAATGTATTGATGCATATTAATTCATTTAAGAAAAATAATTACTTTCTGGATGAAAGTTGCATTATTGAGTCTGCAGAAATATTTCTGGGCATACCAACCTGACTATGTTGATGGACATGTTAGTATATTATGTACTACTGTAATTCACAAAATGGTGGAGAGCTTCTATTTAACAAATGAGAGTGTGGTTGTCAGTTTGGTATGCCCAATTCGTAGTCGCCGCTGTAGCTGTCTTATTGGATATTCTTGAGTTGAAGTTCCACGTACATCATGAAGTTTACTTGTAGAATTGTTCATCCAGCCATTCTTTATGTATTTTCTTCTTAAAGTGTGTGACTACAGCTTGGAGAGTTATCTTGTGTTGGTAGTTTGCTGCAGTATCGGCTCTTTCATTACCGGGTATGTTTTTATGAGATGGTATCCACATGAAATTGAGTGACTTTTCTAAGTTATAAAGAATGGTAACAAGATTATGTATACTATTGGTAGATAACGTGTCTTGTATTGCGTTTAAGGCTGATGATAATTATGTATGAGTCACTATGTGCTGTTTCCAGAGCGTATTCTAGTGCCTTTTTAATAGAATATAAAACCTCAGTCAGATTGGTCGGCCCTCGGGATTTAAACCCGGAACCTCCCGAATGCGTCGGTATTCAGACTGAAAGCGTTTGTGCCACATAACCATTGTATCATGCGGTGGTGCATTTTTGCCGTACACTTTTACCGACTCACTGTTGCAGCGTTATTCCCCTTCAAATGCAGAAATGACGCACTACCTTAGCGATGGGCTGCGCCATTTGGTTTTGGCTCGTCTAGCGGCGTGCTATGGTACTATGGTGAGGGTATTTCAATGCTTAATAGAACTTCAAATATGTACACTCCCTCTACCCATGTATAAATAGAAAAAAGTTCTTATTATTTACTACGATTATTTTTAGCACCACGCTTTGGGAGCCAATTTGAAGAAAATGGATTGTATTGTGGTTCAACTGTTGGGGAGCCGAGCTTGAAGTAGTTGCAACCGCACGTATGGTAAAAACTATCCGGTGGCCTTCGCCCCAAATGTACTTTCTGGTGGCCTTTGCCCCAAGTTGAAAATATTAACTTTGTAATTTGACTGTTTCTTTAAATATTATATATTTATGTTTGTCTCGTCTGCGTCAGTATTATTGTTAGAGACATGAACTTCATTGCAGGAAGTGGTGCGGCTAAGAATATAGGTTTATACAGATTATAATTTTTACTTCACTACATTTATTAATTCTTTAAACGATTAATATAACACTTCACTGATATAGAGAGAAAGCTGTGCGAAACTTTCGTTAATTATTTGCACTTTTTAACACGTAAATATTTTCGTCTCAAACGAATCCGTATTAAACTTCTCGAGGACGTGTCTCGCGTACGGTTAGGAATACTGTCTCCTAGCAACTGACTTCTGAATTTGTACAGCTTGCCCTATTTCAGTTTTTGATTGGCTATATTCTACTCCAATAGAATACTTTCATTTAACTTAAGCTTCTTTCTGTTGTTGATTGGCTATTTTATAAACTGTCTTAAAATTTACATTATTGTTGCTCCAGTAATGACTAGTAGCATTATTAAACCCTCTTACTCATTATTGCCTCAAGGTTACCTCATTGTTTGCAACTTTTAACCTATTATTCTCACAGCTCCTACATTATAAAATTACGTAATACATTCACATAGCATTATTACACATTTATATAATAATATAAACATATACAATGACTGTAATATACACGTTTTATATATTGTTACGTACACATATTGCTTTAAGACGGGCTGTTATTGAATTTATATATTATATAATTAGACATAAATCATTTAAATGTTAAAAATAGTCTCAAAGTGTACGCATTCTATGGGAGGATGGCAACTAAACGTTTTTTTGTTTTTTGCTTTTGTTTTCTTTTACAAGCATTCTATGTGTGGTATTATTCCCCATGAGATTCTCAACGAAGGCTTTGAAAATGGATTTGAACGTTTTAGGAATTTGTGAATTGAAATTAGCAGATATTTTATAGCCCATGCCCGTCAGAAGTAATAGCTCCTTTCAATGGTGATAAGATTACAAAAAAATTGTTTGGATAGCTCTATAGATTACGTTACATGCACTCATATATATTCACATTTTCTTTCTTTAGATTATTAGTACTTACAAACAGACCTATATATTTTCAAATGTTTTTAGCGAACATTAGCAGTCTCTTGTAAATTTGAGCGTTTTCATTGAGAGCACTTGTTGCCGTTGGCTGCTACTTTGATGTGAGGCATCTCAGGAACGTGGTCAGGGCATGCCTCACTCTCTTTGATGTCCCGTCTCCACCGCGTTTTTCTCCTTCACCAAGAATTACAGCTCCAAAGAACAAGTATAGGTAAACACGTCAGCTATCTTATTAGTGCTGCTCTCTTTCGGACGGTGGTGTAAGACAAGTGACTGTCGAGGTTATTGGAAAAACCTGTAGATTGCCTCAGAGGAGCCTGAAACACGAAAATTTCTATTCCTTTAGAAGAAAACGCAGACCTTTCAATGCCAATACCTCTCTCAAACAAGTGTTTCATTCCGAACTAACACAAAACGCTTCAACTCATTGCATTAGATACGGATATTCCTCATTCAGTCCCCTCCTTTCATATCCACCACCCATCTCTCCCTCCTTTTCCATTCCAAATAAAGGTAATTCATTCCGTATTATGACAACCTGTATCCCTTTCTTATGTTTGTTATGTGACAGGAACTATACTGTTTCTCGTGGTAACTGGTTTATCTACACAAACTTGTGTCTGTTTCTTATATTTGTTAAGTGATAAGAACTATAATGTTTCTCATAGTAACTGGTTTATGTACACAAACTTGTGTCTCTTCCTTATGTTTGTTATGTGACAGGAACTATACTGTTTCTCGTGGTAACTGGTTTATGTACACAAACTTGTGTCTGTTTCTTATATTTGTTAAGTGATAAGAACTATAATGTTTCTCATAGTAACTGGTTTATGTACACAAACTTGTGTCTCTTCCTTATGTTTGTTATGTGATAGGAACTCTACTGTTTCTCATGGTAACTGGTTTATGTACACAAACTTGTGTCTCTTCCTTATGTTTGTTATGTGATAGGAACTGTACTGTTTCTCATAGTAACTGGTTTATGTACACAAACTTGTGTCTCTTACTTATGTTTGTTACGTGATAGGAACTGTACTGTTTCTCATAGTAACTGGTTTATGTACACAAACTTGTGTCTCTTCCTTATGTTTGTTATGTGATAGGAACTATACTGTTTCTCATAGTAACTGGTTTATGTACACAAACTTGTGTCTCTTACTTATGTTTGTTACGTGATAGGAACTGTACTGTTTCTCATAGTAACTGGTTTATGTACACAAACTTGTGTCTCTTACTTATGTTTGTTATGTGATAGGAACTGTACTGTTTCTCATAGTAACTGGTTTATGTACACAAACTTGTGTCTCTTACCTATGTTTGTTATGCGATAGAAACTATACTGTTTCTCATAGTAACTGGTTTATGTACACAAACTTGTGTCCCTTCCTTATGTTTGTTATGTGATAGGAACTATACTGTTTCTCATGATAACTGGTTTATGTACACCAACTTGTGTCTCTTCCTTAAGTTAGTTATGTAACAGGAACTTTACTGTTTCACGTGGTAACTGGTTTATGTACACAAACTTGTGTCTCTTCCTTATGTTTGTTATGTGATAGGAACTATACTGTTTCTCATGGTAACTGGTTTATGTACACAAACTTGTGTCTCTTCCTTATGTTTGTTATTTGATAGGATCTATACTGTTTCTCATAGTAACTGGTTCATGTACACAAACTTGTGTCTCTTCCTTATGTTTTTAAAGTGATAAGAACTATACTGTTTCTCATAGTAGCTGATTTATGCACACAAACTTGTGTCCCTTCCTTATGTTTGTTATGTGATAGTAACTATACTGTTTCTCATGGTAACTGGTTTATGTATACAAACTTGTGTCTCTTCCTTATGTTTTTAAAGTGGTAAGAACTATACTGTTTCTCGTGGTAACTGGTTTATGTACACAAACTTGTGTCTCTTCCTTATGTTTGTTATGTGATAGGAACTATACTGTTTCTCATGGTAACTGGTTTATGTACACAAACTTGTGTCTCTTACTTATGTTTGTTATGTGATAAGAACTATACTGTTTCTCATTGTAACTGGTTTATGTACACAAACTTGTGTCTCTTACTTATGTTTGTTATGTGTAAGGAACTATACTGTTTCTCATAGTAACTGGTTTAGGTACACAAACTTGTGTCTCTTACTTATGTTTGTTACGTGATAGGAACTGTACTGTTTCTCATAGTAACTGGTTTATGTACACAAACTTGTGTCTCTTACTTATGTTTGTTATGTGATAGGAACTGTACTGTTTCTCATAGTAACTGGTTTATGTACACAAACTTGTGTCTCTTACTTATGTTTGTTATGCGATAGGAACTATACTGTTTCTCATAGTAACTGGTTTATGTACACAAACTTGTGTCCCTTCCTTATGTTTGTTATGGGATAGGAACTATACTGTTTCTCATGATAACTGGTTTATGTACACCAACTTGTGTCTCTTCCTTATGTTAGTTATGTAACAGGAACTTTACTGTTTCTCGTGGTAACTGGTTTATGTACACAAACTTGTGTCTCTTCCTTATGTTTGTTATGTGATAGGAACTATACGGTTTCTCATGGTAACCGATTTATATACACTAACTTGTGTCTCTTCCTTATGTTTGTTATGTGATAGGAACTATACTGTTTCTCATGGTAACCGATTTATGTACACAAACTTGTGTCTGTTCCTTATATTTGTTTTGTGATAAGAACCATACTGTTTTTCATGCTAACTGGTGTATCTACACAAACTTGTGACTCTTCCTTATGTTTGTTATGTGATAGGAAGTATACGGTTTCTCATGGTAACCGATTTATGTACACTAACTTGTTTCTCTTCCTTATGTTTGTTATGTGATGGAACTATACTGTTTCTTATGGTAACCGATTTATGTACTTAAACTTGTGTCTCTTCCTTATGTTTGTTATGTGATAGGAACTATACTGTTTCTCATGGTAACCGATTTATGTACACAAACTTGTGTCTGTTCCTTATATTTGTTTTGTGATAAGAACCATACTGTTTTTCATGCTAACTGGTGTATCTACACAAACTTGTGTCTCTTCCTTATGTTTGTTATGTAATAGGAACTATACCGTTTATCTGGTAACTAGTTTAAGTACACAAACTTGTATCTCTTCCTTATGTTTGTTATGTGATAGGAATTATACTGTTTCATCATGGTAACTGGTTTATATACACAAACTTGTGTCTCTTCCTTATGTTTGTTATGTGATAGGAACTATACTGTTTCATCATTCTAACTTGTTTAAGTTCACAAACTTGTGTCTCTTCCTTATGCTTGTTATGTTATAGGAACTATACTGTTTCATCATTCTAACTTGTTTATGTACACAAACTTGTGTTTCTTCTTTATGTTTGTTACGTGATAGGTACTAGAGTGTTGTGCATGTTAAGGTCTTTTACGTACATAAATAATGGTGATGAATAATTTGTTGCAGTGGAAGTAGAATAAGAAATATAATGTCATCGATTCAGTTTAGTTTCTCTACTACCTTTCCTTATTAGTGGGTATACAAGCTATTCTTACTAAAGCTTATTTTTGCTTCTACTGCATTTTAATCCAAATAAATCTTTACAGAAATATCTACATTACACATTTCGTTATAGATACAAAGAGAACAGCGATAGTCAAATGTTAAAGAACCGGACACTATATACTGGTCTTAAAATTCCATACTGTTTCTATGTAATAGCGGGAAACAAATGAATGTGATGAATATCTCAGAGATGGCTTATGCTACAAATAACTTATTTGAAATAAAATTGTAGTTTTTATATCTATCCTTTAGGTTACTAGTTATGCAACACTATACACACTCCTTCCGAATGAAAGGGACTCCAAACATTATACCTAGAAAATTAAAGATCTACAGTTTATTTTTCATGTAAATATCTTTAAAGTCTGGTATTTTCATCAAAATCATTAAAGCCATTTGTTAGAAAATCAAAAATTTCTCAAAGTGTCCCATGTAAAGGGTACTCTTAGGCGGGGAAATTTTGTTGAAAATCTTCGTGTTGCATTTTGGAAGGTACTGTACCCAAATATCAAGTCTGGCATTTATTCAACTTTTGTTTTTGAGTTATGCTGTTCACAGACATACAGATGGCAGTTTCTAAAGAATGTTTTTTGTCTTTATTCATTGGACCTCAAAACATATATTTTCGATGAAATATCGATATCGAATTTTTGGGTGGAATGCAATACATTCTTTGCCTGCAGTGCACGTGGTAGAGAAAGTAAACAGAGTCAGATGTGGTGGAGACATATCACCTTCCTTACTCACTCTGCTATACAAACTATTGTTACAAGGGCTTATTCTTGTCTACATATTCTTAATGGAGATAAGCTTTCTAAGCAATTTACATATTTCTTTACAGTTAAAACAAGATTATAGGATTAAAAAATTAATAGTCATATTTTTAACAAGGGCACCGGTATGTGATGTCTTTCAAATGCTTAGCCACGAGAAAAACGAATAACAGCTTACGACTTACAAAAGCTGTAAGAGTTTCAAAATGTAAACCAATAGTACAGAATATCTCACAAGTGGTTAGACTTTAAGTTAGCAGTTTTTAACTTTTAAATGATATCAGTCTGATTATATAATGAAAAAACATAATAACATCCCGCCTTAAAGCAATATATGTAATAATATATATATAATGTGTATGTAACAGTCATTTTACTATGTTTTGTGACGGTATTAGTTGTGACATAATTTATTTATTTAGCCCCACGTTGGGGAGCCAATTTGAAGTGGTATACTTGTAATATTATTTAATTTGTTGAGCCCCACGTTTGGGAACCAATTTGCGATGGTAAATTTATGTTATTTGTGTATGTGTGTTTACTCAACGTGGTGAAGCTATTTTGTGACGTGATTCTTTGTTAGGTTTGTAGCTCCATCTGGTGTTAGCAATTTGCGGCAGTATTAGTTTTTGTTTGAAAGAATGCTACTGTTATTTTATTTAATTTTGTTTCACTGTCCTCCGGCTAGCTATGATCTTTTCGGTTGAGCACTTCTCTTTATACAGGTTGTGTAAACGGAATGGAATCTTTTATCCAAAGATAACACTGATGAAGAAATTTGTTTTACACCTTTATTGTCGAACACAGTCACTATCACATTTACACATTGATCTTGACACTCGCCAAACTGAAACTGTTATAATAACTTCATTACTGATAATTCTTAATTCGCGTACTTCAACTTTTTGTATAATTAACTTTATAACACTTGAGATTTTTCATAACTCTGTTATGCGTAACCTGCAGAATTGATATCCGACGTGTGCCGTACAAATACTTTCGACGAACTGACGGACCGAAGAAGACGTGTAGTGTACAAAGATTTTTGATGAACTGACGGGGTCTTTACCTCTAACCTACCTTTTTATACTCCTACACCCAGATATGTCTAAAGATTATAACTGAGCTGCAATTGGCTAATAAAACGCGCCAACATTAGCGTCTATTTTTATATCCAATGAAAATTATGAATACATATGCTCTAGGGAAATGTTCCAGCAAATTCTAAAAGAAAAACGCGCCAATATTACGTAACTTCCTCGTCTCCAATAATGATAAACAGCTCACCCCCTCGCTGCATTATTGCACGCTATTATTGTCAGTTTCAGTAAGGCAGTATAAACTTACTTCCCAACAATAATTACAATCAACAAACATCTCAAATCAATGTCACATAATAATGCATATTCATACTATAATCACTCTTTACATTTAAATAATTTGTGATACAAATTACTGCATCAGTTTATATTATTATGTGAATGCATAATACTGTGATTTGAATGTATTAAGTAATTTAACAATATAGGAGCACTGAGAATAGAAACCGTAGGTTGCTAACAATGAGGTAACAATGAGATAACCTTGAGGCAACAATGAATTATAAAGTTCAATAAAGGTTGCTAGTAATTCTTGGAACAATAATGTAATATTTTAAACAGTTTATAAATAGGCAATCAACAACTATAAAAAGCTTAAGTTAAATAAAAGTATTCTATTGGAGTAGGGTTAGCAAATCAGAAACATTAAATAGGGAATTATACTTAATCATGTTACTAAAGGACAGTTGTCTTACACTAATTATTATCGTAATCTGCATTCTATCTTGGAAACTATTTTTATTATAAAATATAAATATGTGTAAAAATTCAGTACTGCATTTTTGTTTTCAGAGCAAACTGTAGTTATATACATACAACCAAGTGTATTAAACATATCCTACTTGTAAATTTCAGAAAAATTTCCTCTAAAAGTATACAGGCTGGAAGATAACTCGATAAAGACGAACTTGATTAGCTAAAAATGGGGACGAAAAACGTCTAAAACACGTTTTTCTCTCTCTGCTGTGTTGTATTACCGAATCGCCTGAAAGGCAACTATGTAATTAATGTATAATTGGTCAAATATTATGAGTCGTTGACTTTTCGGAAGGATAAAGATATAACGCAGAAAAAAATTGTGATGAGTTACATTCACATGACTTTTCTATCTACTTCAGTTTAATGCAAACAACCTTCACAAAAATAGTTACATTACACCTTTCGTTATAGAAACAAAGGGGTCAGCGATAGTCAAACGTTTAACAACTGAACGTCATATGCTGGCCTTGAAATTCCATACTGCTTCCATGAAACAAATGAATTAGAAAGTTTAATAAAGACTACTAGTAATTCTGGGAACAATAATGTAATATATAAAACAGTTTATAAATATCCAGTCAACAACCAGAAAAAGCTTAGGTTAAATAAAAGCATTCTATTGGAGTAGGCTTAGCCAATCAGAGACATAAAATAGGGAAAAGTGCAAATTCAAGCGGCAGACGCTACAAAACAGCGTTCCCAACCAGACGCTAGAAGATAGCGTACCTAAGCAGTTCGTTCGCTCGATACGTATTCAGTATGAGACATAAAAATTTCATTACGGCTTGAATAATATAAATTTTACATGTTAAACAGTACAATTAAAACAATCTCACAGCTCTACAGTAGGATCTATCAGTGAAGTGTTGTTTACTCGTGTGAAGGATTATTAAAGGAGTGGAGTAAACAATTATAATTTGTGTAAGCCTTCATTTAGTCGCATCACCCCCTGCTAAGAGATACGTGTTTCTACAAAATACTACTGACTAAGCCCAGGCAAATATACATATATAATATTTATATAAACATAAAAAATACAAAGCTGATTTTTTTTTAAAAGTGGGGCGAAGGCCAACATTACCCCCTGCATATACAATACACCTTCTTCAACTTTGACGTGCTTTAGTTATATCTCCGTTCTTTGTGTAGTAAAATTGTATCTCTTTCTTCGTTTCACCAAATACAGAAGAGGAAATTCAGAATAAAGAATATTCAATATATAATTTTACTTGTCATGCATACAGTATTTGAACAATATAGTTTGGGTTAGGGAGGATTTGCTTCATCCTTAGAAGACGCTGATTTTAAATACAAAGTTTGGTGTCAAAATGACGGTTTGCTTTTGAAAAGTATATAGACTAATACACAAATACACATGGACGTTTTTGAAAATGTGTCTTTTTGAATCGTGAGGAACTTCAAAACAAGTATTTCCGTTGAAATTCGATATCTTCAACAGAAATACATGTTTTATAGCCCCCTGAATTCAAACTAAAGCATTTTTATAAAAAAGTGAACAGCATAACCCAAACATGAAATGTCGAATAAATGCCAGACTTGATATTTCGGTTCAGTACCTTCCAAATACACGACACAAATATTTTCAAGAAAATTCCCCACCCCAAACTACCGTTTACATGGAACATTTTCGAAATGTTTGATTTCCTAAAACGGTACTCTAAACGATTTTGATTAAAATAACATATGATGTGATGTATGTAAGAATTGTTGCGTACGTGACCTTGGCCGCCTGGATCGGGTATTACGCAAGAGAGTGGTGGGGGTAAGCAAGCTTAGATAGCGTCCCACGCCGAAGGAGCGTGGCTTGGCAGTCAGTCAGTAGAGTCTTAGCTAGCAGGCAGGTTGTGTTGTTACGCGCTCCCCATACAGACATGTATGGCGTCCTCGCCGACGGACATGAAGCTAAGGAGGTAATGTATGTAATCCCCTTTTATTTAATAAACCTCCTTGCCATCCATCTCTATTCTGTTTAATTTATCATAGTAGAAAGATCCTTTCGTCCATCTGAACCTTGTAGGAATCCTTTTATTAAATATTCTATAATAGTTTTCATTTTCATTTAGCTGCGTCCCTTGTCGTGGCCTCGCCTTATTTAAATTGTTAACTTACTGGTACCTTATTAGCGAGTCGCCCTACCTCCTATTGAGTATTTGTTTAGAGGTCAAGACAATATTAAAAATATTTACATGACAAAATTTATGTCTTGAATTTTATGGGAATAGCCCTTGAAGTCTATTCATTCGAGAGAATTTTGTATACTGTAAACGTTGAGCCCTAAATGAAAATGTACTACACAATAAATGTGGATCTCTTTAAAACACACAATTCATTTCAAATAAGTAACTTCTTTGTGGCATCAGCAATATTCGAGATATCTGCAATTAATGGTTCGAATTATTTAATACTTCTCCATTATTTTAAAATCAATTTTCAGTTGTTTCTCGCGATGTCATGGAAACAGTATGGAATTTTAAGGCCAGGATATAGCCTTCAGTTGTTAAACATTTGACTATCGCTGTTCTCTTTGTATCTATAACGAAATGTGTAATGTAGCTATTTCTGTAAAGGTTTATCTCGATTAAAATTAAGTAGAAAGTAAAACAAACGTTCATAAAAATTTGTATACTCACTAATAAGCTACGGAGGGTAGTCAAAGTCATGTAAATGTGACACAAGTTTTTTTTAATATAGCTAAATAGTAGAAATAGTAGGAATTCATCGGACGGCATTCCAACCGGAATCGAATCCGGAACCTCCCAAATGCATTGACATAACATAACATCTCAATCTGTAGACCCTATAGTGAGCTAGACCAGCTTAAAGAGAGTAGCCTACTCTAGGATGTAGATTACGTCATAAATACATAATTACATTGTGTACTTGTATGTAAATAAATTGTAGTTCTTATGTAGAGTACGTTACAGCTAAAAAACTTTAAAACAATAGTATTTATACTTAATGTATTTATAAAATTTAGTAACATTTTATAGTCAGGTATTTTTTTGAATGAAAGTAGCCCTCCTGTGTATAGAAGGTGTGAGTGATGAGATATCTTTTTAATGCTAACTTGAATTTATTACTTTCTCTACTACGTATAGTAAGTAGGGGAAGTATTGTATTCCACCCAAAAATTCGACACCGAGATTTCACCTGAAATACATGTTTTGAAACCCCCTGAATCCAAAAAGAAGCATTTTTGGAAACATGTCCTTGTATGTGTCTGTGTGTCTGTCTGTGTGTGTGTCTGTCTGTGAACAGCATAACTCAGAAACGAACAGTCGGATAAACACCAAACTTGGTATTTAGGTTCAGTATCTACCAAGGATGCGACACGAAGGTTTTCAAGAGAATCCCCCCACCCCAGATTACCCTTTACATGGAAGATTTTTCGAAAATTTTAATTCTCTCAAAAATGGCTCTAACGATTTTGATTAAAATATCATATGTTTAATATATTTTTATGACAAATAAAATGTATATCTTGAATTTCCTGGGAATGTCTCCAAAAGTATTCTTCATTGTGAACGACTTTTGCATAACTGGTAAACCATAAGAGATAGACAAAATTTTACTACACAAAAAATGTAGATCGCGTTAAAATACACAACTTATGTCATATACATTTTTTTGTTGAGTGAACCATTTTCGAGATATTGCTTGTTATTCCCTTAAAATTTTCAATACTTATTTTCTCGAATGGGAATTCGTTATTGATTTTTTTGTCTTGGATATGCAAAGAGTAATTAATCTGTGGGAAAGGGAATGGTGCTGCACCTAGCAACCAGCTATTAAGAGATATGTATGTGCTTAAAGGCTGCTGTATTTCTATATTGCCCTTGTAAATATATATTCCCCTTACATCTACAAGAAAATTAGCAATAAGATAGAGTCTGAAAATGTTTATCTCGATTAACATGAAGTAGATGGAGAATAAGCGTTTGTAAAAATAGTTTGTACAAGAGTAGAGAAAGTCATGTGAGTGCAACACATCAGATTTTTTTATTAGTTTTCAGTTCCTTAATATATGATGGAAGTGAATTAAATAATACTATACCATTGTAGTAAGCCCCTTTTTGGAATACTTGTAGGTTACTGCTTGGCCTGTGTAAGTCCTGCCCATTTCTGATTTGTTTGCTGTGTATGTCTGAATTTTTTATGAACACTTCTGTGTGGTCAGCCACGGTTAAAAGTACATCTAAAATATACTCACAGGCTAATGGTAAAGTTCCAAATGGTATGAATAGTGGTTTACGATGAGTTGATTGCTTTACACCAGCCATTATCCTTATTACCTTTTTCTGCAAAAGAAATATTTTTCTTGCGTCTACTGAATTTCCGCAAAATGTTATTCGACATAATTGAATGAAAATAAGCATAACATACTGTTTTTAGGATGCTTTTATTTGTAAAATGAATTAAAGACCTAATTGCAAATCATGCAGAGCTTAGTTTTGGTAGGATGTAGTCAATATGGTATTTCCAATTCATATTATGATCTATAATAAGACCAAGAATTTTTATGTTACAAGTTTCAGTAATTTCATTGCCTTCATGTTCAATTCTTATGTCTGCAATACTTTTATTTTTTGTGCGAAAATTGATATACTTAGTTTTTTCAAAGCTTATATGAATTTTGTTCTTTAATTATAATACTTGTATCATCTGCAAAGATAACTGGATGAGCATGTTCATTTATTACTCTGGGGAGGTCGTTGACATGTATTAGAAACAATAATGGACCCAAAATCGAACCTTGTGGAACACCATGTACCTAGTATTAAAGTACTTCTTTTTTGAACAGGAACCATTCCCTAAAACTGTTTTATATTTCTATGCAAACACATAATTGTGTTTGACATTTTGTTTGAATCCAGTGTCAGTTAAACAGATTAAAGCAATCGTTCGCCACACGCCAGGCAGCTGTTTTGTGTTGCGATGCGTGGAGAGGCCATTGACGTACTAATGAAGTCTATGACTTATTAACGCAGAGACATCTGGCGGTGTTATACAAGAGACATAATTAAGACGTCGCTTCTTGCACTTGGTGTTTATATACTCTCTGCCTTTTCAGACGCCATGCATGTAATGTTGGTAACACTGATTCTCGCTCTGTCGCACTGCACAGGAAACACTGAACAAAAGCACCGGGAAATATAATAAAAAATATTTTACCACCCGCTTTATGAGTTACCGCCAACGTTCCACAGTTCATAAACACAGCTACGATGAAGTGTGTAGGGTGCGGAGAAGTGCCACCTGCGGCATAGAACAAACACTGTAGTGCAAACTATCATTTCCGAGTTTAAAATCCATCTATTGCTTATTAGGTGAATATTATCGCCTTGCCTGAATACCATTCCACATTATCCAGAGGTGTTACGTTCAGATTAGGAGAAATATAAAACATTTCGGTATACTGCTTTTTAAATTCTCTACCGTTCATCTGAGGCAGAGGAAGTTTTGTATTCGACTAAAAAACTTATATTAATATTATAAAGATAAAATATGTTTGTGTGTGCTCGCGAAAAGGGTTATTTCAAAAACCAGTTAACCGATTTTGACCATTGAAAAGCGCAATTCCTTCTGGCGGACATATCTGTAAAACAACTAATTTCATGTAAGAAATTAAAAATAATTTACAAAGGCTGTTTACGAGATGTGTTTCTCCACATAGTCACCGCGTTATTCAGGCACCTGCCCTAACGGGAAGCCTTCGTCAAAGAATGATGCCGCCTGTGATGAAAACCAGGTCTCCACTTCCTGTTTCACAACATCGTTCTTAAAATATTTACCACCAAGGGATTTCTTCATATGAAGAAACAGATAAAAATCGCTTGGTGCCAAATCCGGACTGTAGAAAGTATGGTCGACTTGTTGCCAACCAAATGACGATCAGATCTTGAGTTTGTTTGACATTGTGTGGTCGGGCATTATGACTCATTCTTTCCCCATGAACCTCACACAATTGGCAAATGTTTGCTGGCACAACATTTGTCGCTTTCAAAACACGAATCACTGATTTACTTCACAGTCGGCGGGTCGTTCGGTTGTGTTGGAAATGTCGAAACGCTCTAACAAAAGGGAAACATAAAATGACGATCTCTCACAGGCTGCGCCGCCCGACTGCCACGCCTAGCTTTCTAATAAATGAAGGAAGTGGTCGCGCATGCTCAAAATCGCAACTGCAGCGGCAAAATATTAAAACGGTACTTGCTTGAGTACGCCTCGTACTTGAATACAACATATTGGAGTTATAAAAGAGCATTTTTGGAAAGAAGGTCTCGATGGTTAGTCGATAATGTCATAGAATAGAAATTAGCTGTTCTTACTCCAAAGAATATGCATGTAAAATAATACAAATGCTACGGATATTTCAATCCAACCAATAATCAACTCTGTCAATGCCAACACATTTTAATAGCGCCCAAGTAAGAAAATGTTGCTATATTTCTGTTGTATGTTATAATCAGGATGGTTAAAAGGTTATGTTAAATACGAGGACTGTCCAGAAATTAAGCTCCGTTTTGAAATAAACATGAAACTGGTGTACATAGAAAAGTTTTATTATATACATCTGAAAACTACAACTTTTCTCTATTTTTTATATAGTCACTAAATTCAAGCACTTGTCATATCTTCTCAAACCCTTAGAAAAATCCTCTGCATAAATTTCTGCTGCCTGTGAACTAAGCCAAACTGTCACAGCGTTTTGATGCTCTTCGTCATTGCCAAAGCCCTGAGGTGCAAGCCACTTTTTCATGTACGGGAAAGATGAAAGTCACTAGGGGCCAAGTCCGGGCTATACGGGGGATGTCCCATTTGAACTAAGCCAAACGTTCATTTGTGTTGTTTGCTGTGTGAGGGCGAGCGTTGACATGCAAAAACACAACACCAGATGTCAGAAGACCACGACACCTGTTCTGGATAGCTCTTCTTAGACTTCTCACACTTCACACTTGGCGGGATTTGTTATTTCGGCGCTCATGTTGTTATGTTAAAACTAGCAAACACGCGACAGTACTATGCTCTACCTTGCACAGCTAGAAACATACTGAGCCACTGAGCACGCTAATGTCAAAATGATGGCGCTACCCCCACTACTTCAGGCGCTATGCAGAACGGGCGTTACTTTCTGGATAGCCCTCGTAGTTGTATAAAGAAACAGTGTTATTGTATTCAGTTAACATCAGAAATCAGTCAAAAATTATTTTATAATTAAGAACTGAGAAGGTTATTTTTCTCGGTGGCAGCAGATTATGCGTCTTTCCAAAGAGGTTAACTTGGATGGCCGGGGGTTGCGGAATATTCATGTTCAGTAGCTTCACCTCTATTCCGTTGCAAATGTTAATGGTTAATACATTATGTGAAAACTATATAGCTTGTGTGTTATTAAATAACTATGCCGAAGAGAAGGTGTTTAAACAAGTTACAGACGAAAACGTAAAACAAAAGAAATGTAGATCTGTTTAAAACACACAATTTATTTCAAATAAGTAAGCTTTTTGTGGCATAAGTCATATCCATTATTAATGGTTGGAATTGTTCATTACTTGGTCATCCTTTAAAGTGCTTTCGACGTTCACTTGTTTCTCATGATGTCATGGAAACAGTATGGAATTTTAAGACCAGCATATAGCGTCCAGTTGTTAAACATTTGACTATCTCTGTTCTCTTTGTTTCTATAACGATATGTGTATTGTAGCGATTTCTGCAAAGGTTTTTACTTTCTCTACTACGTATAGTAAGTAGGGGAAGTATTGTATTCCACCCAAAATTTCGATACCGAGATTTCACCGGAAATACATGTTTTGAGACCCCCTGAATCCAAAAAAAGCATTTTTGGAAACATGTCCGTGTGTGTGTCTGTGTGTCTGTCTGTGTGTGTGTCTGTGAACAGCATAACTCAGAAACGAACAGTCGGATAAACACCAAACTTGGTATTTGGGTTCAGTATTTTCCAAGGATGCGACACGGAGGTTTTCAAGAAAATCCCCCCACCCCAGAGTACCCTTTACAAGATGTAAATGTTTAAGATATTTTTATGACAAATAAAATGTATATCTTGAATTTTCTGGGAATGTCTCCAAAAGTATTCTTTATTGTGAACGACTTTTGCATTACTGGTAAACCATAAGCGATAGGCAAAATTTTACTACACAAAAAATGTAGATCGCGTTAAAATACACAATTTATGTCATATACATTTTTTTTGTTGAGTGAACCATTTTCGAGATATTGCTTGTTATTCCCTTAAATTTTTCAATACTTATTTTCTCAAATGGGAATTCGTTACTCATTTTTTTGTCTTGGATATGCAAAGAGTTATAATCTGTGGCAAAGGGAATGGTGCTGCACCTAGCAACCAGCTATTAAGAGATATGTATGTGCTTAAAGGCTACTGTTTTTCTATATTGCCCTTGTAAATATATTTTCCCCTACATCTACAAGAAAATTAGCAATAAGATAGAGTTTGCAAATGTTTATCTCGATTAACATGAACTAGATGGAGAATAAGCGTTTGTAAAAATACTTTGTACAAGAGTAGAGAAAGTCATGTGAGTGTAACACATCAGATATTTTTGGATTAAAATGTAGTAAATAAGCAAATAAACTTTAGTAAGAATAGTTTGTATACCCACTAGTAAGCGACAGAAGGTAGAGAAAGCCATGTGAATATTGTAGCGTATGTGTTTGGATTGTCACGTCGGACACATTATTGCTGTGTGTAATGCTGTTGTTGAACTAATTATTTCGTTTGTGAGTTTAATTCTTGTCCAGCGCGGCATATTTCCTTCCAATTCCTAGTCAAGGGGGCTGAAGGCACTTTGAGGGAAGAGCCACTTTGTCTGAGAGCGTGGCGTCACAGTAGAGTCAGTTTAGTGTATATCTTCAGAGTGTGCGGATGTATGTAGCGGGATGGTGAGTGTGGGGCATCTCCCCTAGTGTTTGTCTGTAACCTTTTGAAAATTATGTAGCAGCATTAAGGTAACTTTATAATAAACCAGAGGTAAATGTGAATTTATATGTATTATTTACAAATATCCCACGTCCGCTTTAGATTTGTGCAGCAAGTTCCTGGTATCTCTCGTATGCCTCTGTAGCTACGCTCCCCAATTTTTATGCCGGGTAACTAAATTTAATATTTTAGCTGCAAAACAGTTTGGTCTCACCCCGGTGTATAACAATATAACACATGGGATTTTTTCTCGTGGACATGCAACAACGTTGAATTTTAAAGTCATCACAATGTGCAGTGAAATGTGTAAACGTGTAAGGAAGGTTTACCTGCATAACAAGAAGTAGATAGAAAAACAATATGTTGCTGTTTGTAGAAGACTATAACCTCGCTGTTAGTAACGACCAGACTGCTGGTGGGACTAGTAGGGGATGATATTTTACGGGGATGGTACGCAGCGGTTATGAAATTTTCAAACACAATCTCACTTAATCAGACAATGATATTAGTGGATTATTTTCCGGGATAGTTCACACGGCAAATTGGATTTCGGAGGTTTCATTTATTGCTAATATTGGTATAAACCTCAATAGATACCAAAAATTACATTTCCATGATTGCAGTTAAGAACAATAAAGAAGTGGGTTTGTAACAAATGATTAGCTGTCGTTTTTTGCTTGAAATAAAATAAAATGAATATATTACGTTCATATTCAAACAGTTAAAAAAATAAACTGATGTTATATATCACAGTTACTTTGTTAAAATAGGTATATATAAATGTGCATTAACAGAATTCATTTAACCTAATGAAGGGCAGCTAAACAGTTTATTTTGTTATTGCACTTCCCTGGAGCATTTGTTATGTGGTTAAATTTCCAGTTTCAATATCGAGTCTATAATTTGCAGTACAGCTTGCGATGATTGCATATCGTTTGCGTTTGTTCAAATTCCGACGGTTGAACTTTTGAACTGCGTTATGCATATGTATACAAACTAGTCTCACCAAAGCTGATTCTTTTATTTCTTCTTAAGGGCAGAAAAACTTTCATTAGGCATCGGTGAAGAAATGTCGCCCAAAATCTTCACTAGTGTTATACAAGACATATTCAGAAAGGTAAATTGGAATACCAAGTACGGTATAAAAATAAATGGAGAGATGCTGTAACACCTAAGATTCAGTGACGACATTGTATTGGTTGCCAACTTCTCCAGAGAGATCTTACAGATACTTCTTGAGTTAAGCAGGACTAACAAATTGGCAGGACTCTCGATGAACTTCAGCAAAACTAAGCTAATGAACAACAGATTCAATAACCGTTGATGAAAACGAGATAGAGCAAATACAAGAATATATGTACCTTAGCCAACTCATCACCCTATCCAATAAAATTAAAAAAAAATGATGCGTTGAACTCACATGACTTTCTCTGCTCTTGTACAAACTATTTTTACAAACTTATTATCCATCTACTTCATGTTAATTGAGATAAACATTTGCAGAAACTATTTCATTGCAAACTTTCTTGTAGATGCAAGGGGAATATGGTAGGATTTAAGCGATAGTCAAATATTTTAAGAGCTGGTTGTTATGTGGAGTATTTCATTCTCTTTGCTTGTCCAGGACATAAAAAATTAATAAAGAATTCCCATTTGAGAAAAAGTATAACTATTGGAACGTTTAAGGAAATAACAATATATATCTCAACAAAAAAGATGTATATCACATAAATTGTGTATTTTAACGCCATCTACATTTTTTGTGTAGTAAAATTTTGTTTATCTCTTATGGTTTATCAGTTATGCAAAGGACGTTCACAATGAAGAATACTTTTGGAGACATTCCCAGAAAATTCGAGATATACAATTCATTTGCCATAAAAATGTCTTAAACTTATGGTATTTTATTCAAAATCGTTAGAGCCATTTTAAGAAAATTAAAATTTTTGAAAAATGTTCCATCTAAATGGTAATCTGGTGTGGTGAATTTTCTTGAAAACATTTGTGTCGCATGACTGGAAGATACTGAACCTAAATACCAAGTTTGGTGTTTATCCGACTGTTCGTTTCTGAGTTATGCTGTTCACAGACAGACACACACACGGACAGGTTTTCCAAAATGCTTTTTTTTCGTTTCGGGGATCTCAAATCATGTATTTACAGTGAAATCTCGGTATCGATTTTTTTGGGTGGAATGCAATGCCTCCCCTACTTACTATACGTAGTAGAGAAAGTAAAAAGTGTTATTTGGATGAAACTGGGGAGAAGAAGGTTACAAGAAATACTGTCAAACTTGGGTGCAGAAAGCTTGGTGAAGAGTGAATTACTAGAACTGGAAAAGCGCAAAAGGTGCGTGGATGATTTGGCTGAAAGAGCAGGAGGTAGCATTGTTAGACTGACGCCTTAGCGTTATAATCTAAGGTTGGCTCAACCTTCTGCATATGCTCGCCAAGTGCGCGGCGGAATTACTTCATAATTGTAATAAAACAGTGTACGTAGGTGGATATAGGTAGTTGAACTGAGGGAGAAACTTCGTGCACCGCCACCTATATAGTGCCTACCAGCACTCAGGAAGAAGGGATGAAATGCAGGAGCCAGGCAGGCCGCAGAGATACGTGGGAGTCCCTAACGTTTCCTAACTCGCATATCCATCCTGTTACTGCAGCCACCGAGAGAAAGCGATGAACGGCCCACCAGTCGAGCAGCTCTCTGGTGTCCATGGATGTATTCTTACGATTGAACATGCATTCGCGGCATTTGTCCGGCACCGCAACTCATATAATAAAAACAGTGTGGCAGTATTAAAAATGTTAGCTTAAACGTCAATTAAACAGTTGAATTACATTCAGGAACCCCTCGTACTTGAACTCATCGTGGAACTTTGCGCTTACCAACCCCCAGGAGGGAAAAAATGAGGCTAGGGCACCGCCGGATGCTACAGGCCGCCCACAGGACGGCTGACAGAGACGCCTAGATGTGACTAACGATTCCAAACTTCATGACTCGACCAAACCAATGGACTGCTCGGAGAGGCTTCCCTCTGGCTGAAAGGGGGAGAACTTGAACCACCGAGGCAGCTCAGAGAATGCTACCATCTTGTACGGCTGAGAAGAGCTTTCCAACCAGCAAGCACGTGCGTCAACTTTCCGATCTCGACAGACACTGCACAGACCGTAACACAGCCCGACTATCGCTGTTCCCTTTGTATTTACGAGGGCGGATCGAAAAGTAACGCAGAATATTTTTTTCTGCCTTGGTATTGCTGCTGGAATTGTAATTTAACTCAGATATAGTTTGAAGTTTTCACTATAGAGAGAATTGTTTATTTCATGCGCAGCTCTAGCGAGAGAACCGTGAACTACGCAACAAAGATGGCGCAATTTGCTGTCGTCCACATGCGAAGAGCAGAGAGGTGTGTTTCGGTATTTGTGGGCCAAAGAGCATAAACCGAGTGATATTCACAGGGATATGCGTAGCGTGTATGAGGATGGTTGTGTGGACCGCAGCAATGTCTCCAGGTGCTGTGCATTCTTCCTAGAGGGCTGTGTGAACCTTAGTGATTCGCCACGCTCCGGGAGGCCGGTAACAGCTGCAACTCTGCAGAAAGTTGGAGGCATGAGGCGGTAATTTTGAACGACCGGCTTGTGCAACTGCGAACCCTATCGCAACAGTTCATTTCCTATGGTGCAGTGTACATTATTGTTCATGACACATTGAAATTTCGTAAAGTTAGTGCTCTCTGGGTGCCTAAAAGCCTGACAGACAACCACAAAGGCCAGCGAATGATGACCTTGGATCACCTAAAGCGGTACACCGCAGAAGGGCATGACTTTCTAAAAGGAATCGTCACTGGTGATGAGTCGTAAGCATACCACTACACACCAGGCATGTTGGTTCCCCAGTGAAGAAAAACTTCAAAGTGATTCAATCTGCTAGGAAAGTGCTTGTTGCGGTGTTCTGGGATATGCTTGGTGTTTTATTGGTGGACTTTGCTGAACACGGCACCACTGTGAATGCTGCAGCCTAAATGAAAACTTTGATGAAGTTGCGTCGTGCCCTTCGTGACAAATGCCTCAACATGAATGCTGACCATGTCAGTATTCTTCATGGCAATGCTCGCCCCATGTTGCTGCTGCTGTTCGTCAGAAAATCACCAAAATTGGCTGAGAGATGCTCTAGCATCCACCATACAGCCTGGACCTTGCACAGTCGGACTTTCATCTGTTTGGTCCCATGAAGACATTCCTGGACATTCCCGCTTTGCGACAGATGCGGAAGTGAATCCAGCAGACCGCAGTGGCTATACTCCAAGGAAACGAACAGGACTTATTGAAACTGGTGTCACGAAGGGAGAAAAGGTGTTGACAAACTTGGTGACTATGTCGAAAAGTAGACTGTAAAGTTCATTTGTAATTTTAGTTTTTTGTTTAAATATTAAACTTTTTTGTAAAAAAAATATTGTGCGTTAGTTTTCCATCCGCCCTCGTATAAGAAAATGTGTAATGTAGCCATTTCTGCATGGGAAAATAATCTTTGTAAGAATAATTTGTATACCCAGTAATAAACGATAGAGGGTACTGAAATTCATGTGAATGTAAGACATCGGATTTTGTTTTTCAAACTGATTTAAACTATAAGTGTTGTGCTTACAACGATAAAATATGTAACAAATCAAAGAGGACATTTCAGTTGGTAGGACTGGACAAAAAAAACTAAAAATGCAATGTTTTCAGCAACTTAGAGTGCTCTTAAGCGTTTGTAACTGTTCTCAAAGCACTTAAATCACACATTAAGTACACTAAAAAAAAAGAATGCTTATTTTTGATATGACAAAAACTGGTCAAAGAAAATTTTTCCTTTGAGAGAATGTAAGGGGAGCGAATGAATGCTCAAAGCGAAACGTAATTAGAGTTAAGTTTTCGCCTCGTTGTTCACGTTAGCCTGCATCTGTACTCTGATGCAGTTGAAAGAAAACTTTTAATCAGAACAGTTCTTCTCGCTTCCTTTGAACATAAGAAACTCTTTTAGTTCTGCCTCCTGTTTTTATTTTGAGGCTAGAATATGAAACTTTACTCCAAGTTTCCAGACGATCTTGAGCTCAAGTAGCTATTTCGTTAATAATCGAGGCTGTAAACACGTATAATTGCGTTATTCCTTTTATTGTCGACTTTTCTTTTACGTACCAATTAAAAGGCTTCACTTTTTGCACCATTCTAAACGCGATAGCATCATGCAAGTAAATAACATTTACGCCACGGAGTGTTCTTGCAAAAATTTATTTTTCTATCTACTTATGTTAATCATGTTTGTAGAAATAACTTCATTATACATCACACGAACATGAGAAACAAACGAATAGTGTCTTAGCACTTGCAGAAATAATGTTCTGATGCAACGGCTATGAGCCACAATTATCGGGAGGCCGGCACCGGCCAGTCGAAATAAACAAAGTTAAGTAGCGCTCTCACCTGTACAAACATCATACGCGCTATCGTTAGATATCCGGAATCTTCTGCCCTTGTCAGATCCCTTGGGACTACTTACCACAAGAACGTCGATAAAGACGCTACCGGGTTCCCCGCATGGCTTTAGGCACCCCCGGTAACGAAGGCTTTAAACCTGCCAACAGCAAAAAAATTTGCTGTCACTAAGTCCTCCCCCTCCACCATTGGAGTGGTCAATCAAAATTAAACCAACCACAATTTAAGGAAGAACAAACACCAGCGGAGCAGGGCACTGGCGCTGCTTCTGAAAATGCAGCCACTGAGGAGGCAACATTAAAACATAGCGCTACCTCCCATCACACCCACAACATCAACACCAAATCGCTACCCTACAATAGATCCATCATCCCTATGGTTAAGTCCTTCAAGGGTGGGTACACAGAGAAATTCACTTAGGCTCACCACGAGCCTACCAGACCGGAGTTTGAGTTCGGAATCTTCTGGAAGTTTTCTTCAGAACGTGTCTCCAGAGAGTTCTAGAATGTTCTGTTGTAGATTCCATTGGCTATAAGTGAACGTTCTGTCCAGAGGAGTCAGTCATTAGTGAGAAAGTTAGCGATGTGCTTCTGTTGCGGTGAAAAGCGCCGTTTTCCGAGCGAGTTTGTGGCGATTGCTGTGGCGTGCAGAGGGTGCTACTGCGGAGCGAGAGATTGTGCAGATCTTGTGTTCGATTGCCCTCCGAGTGAACCGTCCAGGAGAAACGCTACGTCTTGCGCATTTTGTTACGTCACTACGTCACGAAGTGAGGTGATAGTGAAAATTTAACTAGATAAAAACAGCGAAGTGGCATTGAGAACTTAGAGAAGTGACAGTACAAACACTGGAGAAACTCACGGTACTGCGAGGCACGGGCTAATGGTTATCAGTAGGTCGGCGCCGGGAATTCAGTGTAAACAAGTATGACTGCCGCATGCTAGCGTAAACTCTGGGTGCACTATCGATAGATAAACATAACCTTCTGAAACTTCTTCTCCCCCTCTTTAAAAAGTGTGTCGAAATTGTTTTAGAATGTTCGAGGTCTTTCTGTAATGGTTCTGGCTATATAAGCGAGCGCTCTCGCGGGAGACAATTGAGTTCCGTCGGTCAGTCAGCGAGCGATTTGGCGGGCGAGTTTGTAACGACTGCTATAGCGTGCAACGTGTGCTACTGCAGAGCAAGGGATTGTGGAGAACTTGTGTTCGACTCGGCAGCGAATGAGCCGTCCGGAAAAGGAGGCAAAGTCACGAAGATGCGAAGTGAAGGAGAATTGAACTACGGAACCTTAGTGAAGTGACAGCGTGAACGAAGTGAAGGGCCAGTAAAGTTGAACTGGCTAAAAAGAACTAAGAGGGACATTGAGAACTTGGGGGAAGTGACAGTTTTAAACACTGCACTCTAGGCACAGTATCCTCCATTCAACGATAGTTTCGAATATCAATGCTACAAAAATGTTTTGAATTGTGCACTGCGTCCGCCTTCTAAAATTCTTGATATTAAGAATTAAGAGTTCCGTTCAAACAAAACGGTAAATACACATGGTGTTTGTATGTAATGAATGCACATAATAGTAAGCATGAAACAGTGATATAAAATCTTCATACAATAGTCTCATGATTCTTGGATAAATTCCACTTTGCACAAGGTTGAAATTCATCAAAGAGTGGCCTAAATTCCATTTTGTACAAATATAATTTAGTTTCCAACTGCATTTAACAAGTGCTTTCAGAATGGAATGTGTATCCGACAGGACACGGAACCGATCTAGGGAATGCGGATATTGTACCTATGCCACTCGAGGGGGCACCCCCGGGAGGGAAGGATTAGCTAAAGAGAGAACCGGGCGGTCAGAACTCAGCAATAACCGGATGCCTACAAATTCCAGATGGAGACGCCCCGGCTATCACAACAGGCAGAACCGAGAGACCGCCCCATAGAGAACGGGGCAAGTTAACTCACTTGCAAGTTACGCTTCTAGTTTCTTTTATTGCGGAAATAGCTCAAGTATTAGATCACATTAAATTCCTCACTCAATTTAAACTGGTGCTATCCTTTCAAAATACACCCACGTATACGCTGAGAGAAAGATCTCACAACCAATCACTGTAGCAGCTGGCAGTAGAATCCACAGCAGATATATAGAGTCTTTCAACAAGAGTGCCCTATCTTTAACATGTGATAGCCACCGTTGTTATTGAGTTAGAGCAGTTATTTTTTTCATGTGGTTAAAGTTTTTACTGACAAATAGCCATGGAACGTTACAGCATTCAGCAACGTGTAGAAATTGTGAGAATTTATTATCAAAATGGATCATCTGTTTGCCAAACCTTCCGTGTATTGCGTGCAGTTTACGGTGTGCATGATCGTCCCTGCGAGAGAACGATTCGGCATTTGATCGATAAATTTGAAAGAAGTGGTTCTGTCAGCGATCAAAGAACGCCTGTACGTAATCGACGTAAGCGCTCCAACGAAAACAAAGGCGCCGTTCGTGAGAGCGTACCCGATAAACAAATCAACTGCTCGTCGTGCGCAAGAATTGGGACTTGCGCCGACCACAACTTGGCGAATTCTGCATCTGGACATCAAGTTTCACGCTTACAAAACGGTATTAACTCAAGAACTAAAGCCCAACGACCATAGGTTGCGCCGTGTATTCGCAGACTGGGCTATGGAGCAATTGGAAGCTGACGCGGATTTTTGTCGAAAAATCATCTTCACCGACGAAACCCACTTTTGGATGAATGGTTGTGTTAACAATCAAAATCTAATGCAGATTCAAGATCGACCATTTCATCCCCAAAAGGTTACTGTGTGGCGTGGATTTTGGTATGGTGGAATCATTGGTCCATATTATTTCCAAGATGAAGATGGAGAAGCTCTAACTGTCAATGGATAAAGATACCAGGCTCTTATAAGGGACTATTTTTGGCCTCAATTGGACGTTATGGATCTCAGAAACAAGATGATGCCATATGCCATACTGCTCTCGAAACAATCGATCTTTTGAAGGAGAAGTTCAGAGGTTTCATCATTTCCCGTGGTGGTGATGTTAACTGATCCCCGAGGTCAAATGATTAAAAGCCGTTGGATTACTTCTTGTGGGGTTTTGTTAAATCTCGTGTTTGTGTCAACAAGCCCGAAACAGTAAATGTTCTTATGAATAACATCACGCGTGTTATTCGTGAAGTTGGACCTAATTTACATTCTTTTGTCATTGAAAATTGGGTCAACCGTAAACGCGCAACCCAACGTAGTCGCGGCGGTCACTTAACTGATGTTCTCTTCCACACGTAATGACATTAATTATGTTCCAAAATAAAAAAAGAGAAATAAACCTCTGTCATTTACAGTACGTGTTTTACTTAAGTTCAAAGATAGGACACTCTTGTTGAAAGACCCTATAGAAGCAAAGGTTACGGCTTCAAAAAGTGACGAGCATCGCCCGGTTTCAAACCACAATCAAGATATCGAGTATGTAATGAAAGCAAAAGGAAAACTAAAAACAAAACCAAACACAGTCTTACGACAACAACTAATAATATTAGTGAGGTTATTTTATTAGTAGCTAAGAATATTTATTTATAATTTCCTTAACTAATACTTCTTTTTCGTTGGCCAAATATTACCGAACATTACGGTATTGAGTTTTATAAAATAGGCACCTGAATTCCTCCCGGCTATCGCCTAGAAATCTCTCTCCTACATTTCTCCTCACACCCCTGTATAGGCAGCGGTCAACCTATCAGCAAATACTACACGAAGCACTACCGCCCCTAAGGCATGAACATAAATTATATGAAGAGGATAACTGAGAATACCATATGTTGTGCCGAGCAATAAAGTTGGCACAACTGTTTTAGCGAATTTTTGCTGTCTCTACCATGTATCTCGTAATTAGGGAAGGTATTGCATTTCACCCAAAAATTCGATATCAAGATTTGAACAAAAACACATTTTGGGAACCGCTGCAAACAGTTTTAAAATGAAGTCCGTGTCTCTATGTGAGTCTGAGAACAGAATGACCAAAAAATGAAAAAACCGATGAATACCGAAGTTGGTATCCAGTTACAGTATCTTCCCAAAGCACGTCACGATGATTTCAAAACAAACCCCTCCACATCCCAAAATATGCATAACTTGAAAAAATGTTCCTACGTTCTTTATTTCCCGCAAAAAATTGTCTAGTGATTTTTATTAAAATACCATACATTTAAGACAAACAAAATGTAAATCTGTATTTTCAGTGAAGTCGTCTTTATTCGGAATAAATTTCATATAATCGTATATAACTGGGAAACGTTGAACAAAAAGGTACTACACAAAAACTGTGGATCTCTTTAAAACAACCAATCTATTTCAAATAACATTTTTTGTGGCATAAGCCGTTTCCGAGATATCCGTTATTAATGGTACGAATTCTTCAAATCTTTACGAGATTTTTAGTTTCCTGTATGTTTAGTTGTTTCTCGCGATTGTGTGGAAAGAGTATGATATTTACGTCCTGCTCTTATACACACAAGCAACCGATAGAGGGTGGTGAAACTGATGTGAATGTAATTAATCCGACTTTTTATTCAGGGAACCTCAAAACTAGTATTTCCAGTGAAATTTCTAATCTGGAATTCTACTACTTAAACAATCATGGCTCTAGTGAGAAAATTTCACGTTGGTAACCCTGGCACTTGATTAAGCGATTTATCATTACGTATCGTATTAGAACCGAACAGCTGTTAGCGTGTTATTATCGACCGCAGGTTTTGGAATGAATCTACGAATGGATCAGTGAAATTTTCTTGGCAAGTACAAACGACGCGTGTCCGAAACCTCATTTGTCTGCTTGTTGATTAATAATATACAAGGCCAGTGATCCATCTAACACGCGTGGAATTGTGTTGATAGGCGCTAAAGTTTAGAATAGACAAATAGACAGTGCCACATGATCAAAATATGCAATAACATAGGCAGTATCAGTAATGACAAGCATTGATGTCCATACAATCATTTGTTCGTTTACCGTTAAAAACACATTTTGATATGGCAGAATAGTATAGACCTACTAAATAGCCACGTAGTACATTGTGTATATTAAATTCCACTGTTCTCTTAGTGAAGTGTAAACTGCTAACATTGTTTGCTTAAACTTGCACTCTTCAGTTACTAGGTAATTTTTATGACAAACCCTATTTTCAGTTTTGAAGCAGATATTAATAAAAGGATAAACAATTATTTCTAAAAAATTAATTGCAATACTATCGCCAATAGCAGAAATAATGAAATTAGGAAGGAAAAAATAGCTTCATAACCGTTCCTCATTATAAAAAAGCATAATAGTACAGTTTACTCCAGTAGCAAAAAAATATTTTTACTTTCTCTACTACGTATAGTAAGTAGGGGAAGTATTGTATTCCACCCAAAAATTTGATACCGAGATTTCACCGGAAATATACGTTTTGAGACCCCCTGAATAAAAAAAAACATTTTTGGAAACATGTCGGTGTGTGTGCCTGTGAACAGCACAACTCAGAAACGAACAGTCGGATAAACACCAACTTGGTATTTAGGTTCACTATCTTACAGAGATGCGGCACGAATGTTTTCAAGAAAATCCCCCACCCCATATTACACTTTACATGGAACATTTTTAGAAAATTTTAATTTTCTCAAAAATGGCTCTAACGACTTTGATTAAAATATCATATGTTTAAGATACTTTCATGACAAATAAAATGTATATCTTGAATTTTCTGGGAATGTCTCCGAAAGTATTCTTCATTGTGAACGACTTTTGCATAACTGATAAACCATAAGAGATAGACAAAATTTTACTACACAAAAAATGTAGATCGCGTTAAAATGCATAATTTATGTCATATACATTTTTTTTTTTTGTTGAGTGAACCATTTTCGAGATATTGCTTGTTGTTATTCCCTTAAATTTGTCAACACTTATTTTCTGAAATGGGAATTCGTTATTCATTTTTTTGTCTTGGATATGCAAAGAGTATTAATCTGTGGCAAAGAGAATGGTGCTGCACCTAGCAACCAGCTATTAAGAGATAACGTCTATGCTTAAAGGCTACTGTATTTCTATACTGCCCTTGCAAATACAAAACAAGGGGAACATAGTACGCCTTAAGCGATAGTCAAATCTTTTTAGAACTGGTCGCTATGTGTAAAATGTAATTCTCTTTGCATGTCAAAACATCGTTTCTGCAAATGTTTATCTCGATTAATATGAAATAGATGGATAATAAGAGTTTGTAAAAATAGTTCGTACAAGAGTAGAGAAAGTCATGAGAGTGTAACACCTCAAATTTTTGTACACAAAGCCTACGATTGTACAAAGGAACCAATACCGAGCTCTCTGATAGGTATCGCGTAGCATTGTTACAACACTGGGTTTTATGTTGCGTAAGAATCGCTTGGAGTGCCAGCGCTCTCTGATGTGTGTATTGTTGACACTTCCTGTCGTGTTGCGTAATGCACACATGTTCCTTGGAGTATACATATTATCACCAGCGCTGTCTGTCGTGCGTTTGGTAAATTAAATTTGTGGAGGCTCTTTAACTACAATGGTTCTTACAGTCCCATTCTATATTGGGCGTGAAAGAGCGGTAATTTTGCTCAGAGGCCTCTTTATCAGGCTTGAGGTTCTTTTACGTGCCGTAAATCTACGACACGGGACCACCAGCTTTACTTCCCTATCAAAGGAAGCCATGCTAAGGATTTTTACGTCCGAAAAATCCATCTCCCTCCGCCGGGTTTGTACCCGCGACCTCAGGAACTACAGCACAGAGGACGGCCATATTGTTGCCAGCGCTCTCTGATTTGCGTTTGATTGACACATAGTTGCGACACTTCTGGTCCTGTTGCGCGAGAAAGGCTTGGAGTGTACATATTGCCAGCGCTGTCTGTCGTGTGTTTGGTTGCCACATTGTTGCGACAATTCTGGTTTGTTGCGTGAGGAACGCTTGGACTGACCACATAGTTGCCAGCGCTGTACTGATGTGCGTTTACTTGAGACATTGTTGCGGCGTGAGAAACGCTTGGACTGGCCAAATTGTTGCCAGCGCTGTCTGCGCGGTTTGGTTGACACATTGTTACGATATTTTTGGTCATGTTGCGTAAGAAATGCTTGGACTGGCCCTATTGTTGCCAGCGCTGTCTGTCGTGAGTTTCGTTGCCACATTGTTGCGACACATCCGGCTTTGCTGCATAGGAAACACTTGGACTGACCATATTGTTGCCAGCGCTGTCTGTCATGCGTTTGGTTGTCACATTGTTGCGACACGTCGGTCCTTGTTGCGTGGGAAACGCTTGGACTGATCATATTGTTGACAGCGCTGTCTGTCGTGCGTTTGGTTGACGCAATGGCGTTATTAAATTGCCAATAATTACCCAATATTGGTTCCACGTAAAGGAGATAATGATATTAAAACCGTGTCAGGTTTTTAAAACGTGCCCTCACGTTGTGGTCTGTGTGTTAATAGCTCATTAAAGCCTTGTTGGTTATATTACTGCTGATAGACCTCGCCTGCAGACATAAACTTGATGTGTACCAGGTTAGCTAAACGCTCATCATTTTACACTCTGCACTTTACCTCTAATAGAGGAAGCATTGCATTCCACTAAAATATTTAATATTGATATTCCCGTCGAAATGCATGTTTTGAAGTCACTTGTATCCAGAAATCTAAGTTGGGTCATAAACACTTGACGGTTTTTAATGTAGCCTGAAACACTACGTGCTTGGTCAAAGATACATTCTAGTCATGTTGAAGACACAAACTTGCAGGGAGTTTCAGATGATTTGGTTAACTGACAAATTCTTTGTTTGTGTTTGTGTTACAGGTTGGAAGTAGGATGTACTTATCGGAGGGGAACACCTCGCCACTACGACTAACTAGAGGTAGGGATGAAGTGAAGGAGAAACCACGGAAGTCCCATCATTTTCAGTATGAAACACCCGCTCTCACCAGTAGGCGCGGAGTGCCGCGAGAGGGCGGCGAAACGGCGCTTTGAGGCAGGATAAAACGCCCTGTCGTTGGTGGGAAGAAATCTTTTCAAATTGCAGCAACTGGCTATCAGTAGATGCAATGGAACCCGGAGACACTGTCTGAAAAATGAAAGGAAATGAGGGAAAGGAGAAATGGTGGTAAAAGATCTCATGATCAGAGCACGTCCCAAATGCGGGTCACAGACGTTACCGTCTGAGCCATCCCGCTCGGTCGGATTGGCAGTAGTCAAGTCGCCTGCCAGTGTACTGCATGGAGGTCAGTTGTAATGGAGCATTGGCCTGTAACGGAGCGTATTCATTTCTTGATGGCATTCCTTTGCATGGAAGATGTAAGCACTGGTTTCAGCAAGATAGAGCCATCACTCTCACAGCCACGTTAGCATGCACACAATCAGAAGGATATTTTCCGGACGCCTTAACCCACGTTATGGTGACATGCTCTGACCTAACAGCGTCAAACTTGAATAACAAGGTGTATGAACATCCCCATCAACCATTGTGGAAGTAAAGCAATGCATTCGCTTGACAATAAAGGAGATCCCACAGAAATTTCCAAAGGGAGTAATACATTTATTTCCAACCAGGATGGAACAGTACGTGTAGCCTCGATATCTTAAGGACCAGATCACCTGAAATTCCTTGCAATTCTGTATCTTCAAACATAAGTAGAATGTCTCCTTGACCAAGCATATAGTGTTCAAAATACTTTAAAAACTGTCACGTGTTATGCCCAAACCCACAGTTATTGATACAAAATATTGTGAGTGCATCATTGAAAATTTAATAATGACGGTACTGTGAGAACAATAGGTTAAATGTTGCTAACAATGAGGTAACAATGAGGTAACCTTGAGGCAATAATGAGTAAGAATGTTTAATAGTGCCACTAGTCATTATTGGAGCAACAATTATGTAAATTTTGAGACAGTTTATAAAATAGCCAGTCAACAACCAGAAACAAGCTTAAGTTAAATAAAAGTATTCTATTGGATTAGGAATAGCCAGTCAGAGACTAGAAATACAGAAAGTTACAAATTTAGGCGGTATAAATCGAATCAGTTGCTTGTAGACAGCGCTCATAACTGGACGCGTTGGTTGTAGACAATGTTCCTAACCGAACACGAGAAAGTTAATACGTATTCGTCTAGGACGAAAATAGCTTTACGTGTTAAAAGGTGCAAGTAATTAATAAAAAAGAACCTCACAGCTCTCCATATCAGTGAAGTGTTATATAAATAGTATCAAGCATTAATAAAAGGAGTGAAGTAAAATTATAATCTGTGTAGGCCTGCATTCTTCAGTCGTACCACAACTCTGCAAAAAGAAAGATGTCTCTAGCAATAATACTGACGCAGCCGAGGCAAACATAAATATATAATATTTAAAGAAACAGTCAAATTACAAAGCTAATATTTTTAAACATTTGGGGGCAAAGGCCACCTGAAAGTACATTTGGGGCGAAGGCTACCGGAAAGCGGGTACTATACGTGCGGTAGCAACGAATTTCAAGTTCGGCTCCCCAACCTACTTCAGGAAGTTTGTGTTGTGTACATTCGCTTCCACTTATGCCGTCACCGCAGCTTTGGGATGTATTCTACTGTATGTATAGCAAGAAGGAGGTGTGTGTATCTCTTTACCTTTTCGCGCATGCAGTGGTGTTCTGTTTTACGTGCACAGTTCTTGATTATTCACACATGAATATACCACTTTGAGCAATAGCTTTACTCGTCGTCATACTAATCATGTTTAAACATTGAAGCAACATATAGTACTAGCCACGGACAAATTGATACGATGGCTTATTAATGTAATAAGATATTGTGGCATATTAGTAGCTATTGCCATGCCAGACACATTATTGCGTCGTATTGGCGACAGAATTGTTGGGGATATTAAGCATTCTTTCGGCCTTGTGTTTGAATTCCGTCTGGTATGACAACTTGCCACCTCTAGCGGGTGAGCGTAGCCGGAGATGGAGAGAGAGGGGGGTAGTTCAGCGTTACTTCTTTGTATGTCCTTGTGGTCCATCTGGTTTGAGTGTCTGGTCTGGGAGCTTGTGTGTGAAAGAGTGTAAATGTATTTCATGTGTGAGGCATCTGCTCTTAATACTTTCTTTATCTCTTTTGACTGTGATGCAAGGATACCTAATCGTTTATTGAATAAACCACAGGTAAAGTGAATAATGTGAAATTTGTGTAAATCTGTTATAAACTGAGGCAGTATTTTTAACACTTAAATGATTTCGGTCTAATTATATAATATATAAATTCAATAACAGCCCGCCTTAAAGCATTATGTGTATGTAATAATATTTAAAAAGTGTATATTACAGTCATTGTAATGTTTATATTATTGTATACATGTGTAATAATGTTATGTGAATGTATTACGTAATTTAATAATGTAGGAGCAGTGAGAATAATAAGTTAAAAGCTGCTAACAATGAGGTAACAATGAGGCAACCTTAAGACAATAATGAGTAAGAAAGTTTAATAATGCTACTAATCATTATTGGAGCAACAATAATGTAAGTTTTGAGACAGTTTATAAATAGATAATCAACAACCAGAAAAAGCTTTAGTTAAATGAAGGTAGTAGGATTAGCCAACCTCAAACTGAAATATAGCAAAATTTACAAATTCAGAAGTCAGTTGCCTGTAGACAGTGTGCCTAACCGGACGTGAGATTCGTCTTCGAGAAACTTAATACGTATTCAGTGTAAGACCAAAGTAGTTTACATGTTAAAAAGTGCAAGTGTTTAATAAAAAACAAATCTCACAGCTCTCTCTCTCCCCATATATATATATATATATATATATATATATATATATATATATATATATCAGTGAAGTGTTACTTAAATGTGTCAAGCATTAATAAAAGGAGTGAAGTAAAATTATAATCTGTGTAAGCCTACATTCTTCAGTCGCACCACTCCCTGATAAGACATTCATGTCTCTAAAAAACTATAAGAGCTGACGCAGCCGAGCAAACATAAATATATAATATTTAAAGAAACAGTCAAAATTACAAAGTTAAATATTTTAAAACATTTGGGCCAAAGGCCATCTGAAAGTACATTTAGGACGAAGGCTACCGGAAACTTTTAACCATACATGCGGTTGCAACTACTTCAAGTTCGGCTCCCCAACAGTCGAAATACGATACTCCTCCTAAAAGTAACGTTCTTCAAAACACTCCACGCCTGCACCTGAATGACCGTATAAAGGTCCCTGGTTCCTCTCGCTATAACTGCAGCTACGTCTCCAACTGTGCATGTTGGGGTGATTAAAATTTAATACTTTGCTGGAAACCTTTTGGCTTTTAACCCAGTATGTAACAATATATAATTCAAAGTTTCTCAGCATCAACACATTAATAATTCCTATCTTTACATTTTTTGTTCTATGTCTTACGTGTTATGTGTTTTTTGCTAAAATTCTACCTACAATATTTATAATTCACTGAGGCAGTATTTTTAACACTTAAATTGATAACAGTCTAATTATATAATATAAAAATAATAACATCCCGCCTTAAAGTAATATGTGTATGATATATAAAATATGTATTACAGTCATTGCATTATGTTTATTTTATTATGTACATGTATAAAATGTTATGTGAATGTATTACGTAGTTTAACGATGTAGGAGCTGTGAGAATAGAAGCAAGCTGCTTTTCATAGCAAACAGAATTATAAAGTAGAAGCCGAAAGTTGCTAACAATAAGGTAACTTTGAGAGAACAATAAATTAGAAAGTTTAAAAGGGCTACTAGTAGTCCTTGGAACAATAATAATGTAATATTTAAAATATTTATAAATGGTCAATCAAAAACTAGAAAAGCTAAAAGTTAAATAAAGGTAGTCTATTGAGATTTTGTTTTATTTATGGACGCTCATTAAGGTAGTCTATTGAAGTTGGCTTAGCCAGTCAGAGACTAGGAATAGAGAAGATGTACAAAATCAAACGGTAGGCGCTACAAGAAGCGTACCTACACAGTTCGGTTCGGTACGGGTTCAGTGTGAGACAGGAAAAGTCATTACGGTGAGGATAATACAAAGTTTACCTGTTAAAAAGTGTAATTAACAATAATATCACAGCTCTACTGTAGGATATATCACTGAAGTGTTATTTAATCGTGTGAAGGATTAATAAAAACAAGTGCAATACAATAATAACTTGTGTAAGCCTTCATTCTTTAGCCGTACCAGCCCTGCTAAGAGATACATGTTCTACAAATTACAACAGACAAAGTCGAGGCATACATATATAAATAAATATTAAAATACAAAGTTGATCTGTAAACTTAGGGCGAAGGCCACCGAAAAATGTTTGCTGACGCGGGGTGAACATTCCTAGAAAAAAACTCAGGCAAATTGGTGCCCAAACGTGGCCCAACATCTCCCACAATACACATGGTATAGAACAAGTATATAACTTAATAACATAATTTTTTTTTATTAGGGGGAAAAGGCAATTGTTAGATAGATAATCAGTAATAAAGATTACGAGAAATGCAGTAGTATCTATGTAAGCATGTAACGAACCTTGGGTTCATAGTTAAGACAATGGAAGTCTGTAAACCTATATATGTAACATAAACTGTTATTGGATAGTAGCATCAATCACGTACATTGATAAATGTCTATAATTCAAATACGTAGTTAAGAAGAACGGTTGAAGGGAATGCTAACAGAAGCTTGTCAGTGTTCAAGCAGGAAGGCCGTGTATAAGCTAGTCTCTAAATGGACACTACAACTACGTATCCAAAGTCTACCAGTTATACATATTTTAACATAACAAAGGTGATAGTGAATTGTGAATATCTACATGTAGTTTATCTAAAATACAAGTGAAATAGTTAACAGAATACCTGTGTGTAAAATATTTTAACCTTCTCCATACCCAACCCTGACAAGACACAAATACAGCAGTAGTGGCACAATTATAAAATAATAATTACAACATACTAACACACACAAGAATACAGATATACGATCATGAGATCGTCCACGAGGATCACAAGAGTACGGGCATCAAGACGACCTACAGGTACGTAACACAGCATCCGTCATCGCTCTACGGGTCCATCATCAAGGAACCGCTACAATATATAACTAAATAAAACACTGTTTTGCACAATATTTCGAAGAAAAATATTTTAAATGGCAACACAATGTAAAACTGAAACACATTATACCTTTTACTCTCAAAGAGGACATCGCCCTCTGGGAACACTGCCATGCTCGAGACGCTGTGAAATGTGGGAACATTTGCGTTTAGAGCCAGAATTCTTCCAGCACCTAAGTGGTTCAGTGTCAGACAAGAATGGAGATTGGACAGATTTTTAAAATTATGTCTAGTAAATGTCTTCTTTGAGAATAAAAGGTGTAATTCACTTCAGTTTTACATTATATTATCATTTAAATACTTTTCCATGGAGAAATTGTACAAAACAGTGGCTTATTTAGTTGTATATTTAGATGGGACAGATGATTCACATAATGCCTAGTTATATTGTCCTGAATTCGAACGATTAATAATGAATATCTCGGAAATAGCTGATACCACACAGAATGATATTTTAAATAAATTGTGCGTTTTAAAGAGATGTATATATTTATTTTCTCTACTAGGTATAATAAGTAGGGAAAGTATTGTTTTCCATCGAAAAATCCGATACTGAGATTCCAACAGAAATGTATGTTTTGAGGCCTCCAGATTCCAAAAAAGCATTTTTAGAAAAAGGTTTGTGTGTGTGTGTGTCTGCGAACAGCATAACTAAAAAGCGAAAAGTCGGATAAGTACCAAACCAGTTACTTAGGTCCAGTTCCTTCCAAGGTTGCAACACGAAGATTTTGAAGAAAATCCTCACCCCAAATCCCTGATCTTCTCAAAAATGTCTCCAATAAATTTGATTAAAATATCATAGGTTTAAGAAATTTTCATGGCAAATGATATGTATATATTGAATTTTCTGGTAATGTCTCCAAAAGCAATTTTCATACTGAATGATTTTCGCATAACTGATAAATCGTAAGAGATGCAGAAAAGAAAAAAAATGTAGATCTCGTTAAAACACACTGTTTATGTCATATAGATTTTTTTGTGTCGACTGAACCATTTCCGAGATATTCCTTGTTACAGTTTGAACTGTCCAATACCTACACTTTTGCTCATGACCGAGTGATTACACCCCTCGCCTCTCACCGAGTGTTCAATCCCAGGGACCCGCATGTGGGATTTGTGGTGGACAAAGCGGCGTCTGGACAGGTTTTCTCCGGGTTCTCCGGTTTCCCCCGCCATTCATTCCACCAACTGTTCCAGCATCACCTTTCCTTTCATCCATTTCACCATCATTTCGTTTCATCTACTTCCTTCATCCTTTACCAGGCATCGGGCTGATCACCCATCCTGGATATTCTGTCTGATCCAAGAGTGTCTGCTCCTTGACGGGCCTCTGACCCCAGGCACCCGCCTGTAAGTCCTGGGGGGTGTAAGTCCTACATAAGAGGAGATTAAACAGAGAATGAATATGCTTTTACTCAAATCGGAAATCCTTCTTCTTCTTCTTCTTCTTTTGTGATGTCCTGAACATCAAATCGAATGTTCCAAATAGCGGACAGCTCTTAAAAGATTTGGCTATCACTTAAAGCCCTTTGCAACTTTTCCCCTTGCACCTACAAGAAAACTAGCAATAAGATAGTTTCAGCAAATGTTTATCTCGATTAACATGAAGTAAAAATAGTTTGTACAAGAGTAGAGAAAGTCATGTGAATGCAGCAATGAAATTTTTTTGCGTGTTAGGCTTTCGTTTATCGCTTAACGTTTTTCAGTTATATAAAATTATACAAAATTCCTCCCAAATCAAGAGGACTTTAAGGCTATTCCTAGAAAATTCAAGATTTTCATTTTATTTGTCATTTAAATATACTTAATATGTAGTATTTAATTAAAATTGTTAAAGCTATTTTTTAGAAAATCAAAGATTTCTACAAATTTTCCATGAAGGATATCGCATCCTTGGAAGAAACTGAACCTAAATAGAAAGGTTGGTATTTATCTGGCTTTTCGTTTTTCAGTTACTCTGTTCACATAAACACCCGAGTTTTCCAATTATGCTTTTTCTTTTAATTTCAGGGCTCCTCAAAACATGTATTTCCGGTGAAATCTCTGTATCAATTCCTTCTCTACTTACTATGTACGTGGCCAGAAAGTAATAAAATACATAGTATGTACTTATATCTATACTTTAGCTTGAAAAAACGAACACATATAAACTTCAATTCTCTGCAGCGTTTTATGTCTGATTGCCTTTGACAAATTCACTCAGTTCTTCCCATTCCCTCTTCTCGCTCTTCCTTACATGAACGTGTTCTGAAATTTCTTGAGAGTTTGAAGTATTGCAATGGTCAAACTGAAGGTCAGAAAATGGGTTTTGGCTTCCTCTAAGAATTGCAGAGAGGTTGGACCCGGAACGAGTTCAAGAGGTGTACGGGAGGGGGAGGAGGAGAGACTTACATGGCACTTTCGGAACAGTCTCGGCCATAAAAATCGTGCTCCACAGTTCTGACATCCCTACACCGAACTCCGGGAGAGATTACTCCGGAATATATAACTTGTAGGACAGGGTTTCGTTCAACGTTAATAAAAATGTTAAACCTGCTCTGCGATCTGATAGTGCTATATCCTAAGAGAGTACCTATAAAAGCTTCTGTGTGTAAGCGAATCACTTTATAGATACGGTTGTAGTTTTTCAAAGTTCTATACAATATTTCTCAAGAAATCTAGACCTATCACTGTAAAAAATGTTTACTATCTCATCAATAGGGCTAGGATATTTATGACCTAAAAATATGCACCATAATATGCACAAAAAGAATATGCTGTTATGACCAAACATTTACCAAAATATCCACAATAACATAATAAATATGACCTAACAATATTAAAATGAGGTAAAATTTCTACTGTAAAATAAATTAGTAAGTCAATTTTGATAATGAACTATTTATTTGAGAATAAAATGCACATGAGAAGCAAGCTAAACTATGAAATTTGACATTCCAGTATGATTTTTATTAACATTATAGGAACCTATGTGCTTTTTACATCCTCATTCTACTTCATATAAGCTCTGAGTTGCAATACACAATGAAGACCTTGTGCAAATTTTCAATGAAAAAGATTTCCTATCGTCAGCCAACAAAGCCTTGTACTTTGAAAAGCTCCTTTCTACTTCAGCTGACACAAGAGGAGCATATTTAAAATGAACAATTTCATTTGAATCTAAATCTGAATGATTAAGAGAGAACTTTATACCCAACAAAATCACTGAAATGGAACACAGTGTATGATACCCTTCGTTTTTTTCTAACACCTTTTCCATTTTCTTTGACACTTCTTTTCCCACTTTACCACAAACACCCTCTAATTTATTCACAACTTTTTTCACTTGTTCTATCTGCTTCACCAGTGGCACTTCTGATCCCTCCAAAGCAGTTATGACAGCTGGAACAAATCCAAAATTTGATTTTATGTATGAAAGTTTGCCTGAAATTTCACCATTAGACATTAATTCTTGAGCTAGTCCAATTGAAGTAGCTTCACTGCTAACGAATGAATCAATGATGCTTTTCACAACGTTGAAGTTCTGGCAGTAATAGTTATAGGCATCAACCCAGGACCCCCATCTTGTCAAAATGGGAGATGGTGGCAAGGGAATGTCTGGAGCTAACAACTTAAATGCTACAACACGTGAAGGGGCTTTCAAAAATATCTTTTTGACACATCCAATAAATTTGTCAACGTCGCTGAATTTACTACGAATCTTCTCTGCAACTCGGTGCAAGGCGTGAGCTAAACAAGTCACATGCACCATTTTACTGTACAATGCTTTTAGAGAATCGGCAGCTTTCACCGTATAAGGTGCAGCATCCGTTACGAAGAGAAGTACATTCTCATGCTTAAAACCTTCGGGCCATATGACACCCATAGATCTGTCGAACAACTTAGAAATGGCAAAATTTACTTTTACTAAATGTTCACAGTTTATTAGAAACTTTTCGCCTGGACCATCTTCTTTCAAAGTTCTCACAATGACATTTGCAATATATCTTCCCATAGAGTCTGTAGTTTCATCAAATGATACCCAATGTTTTTTATTTACGAGCTGTTGTCTGATTTGTTGTATTGTTTTTTCGTAGCTTCGGCTGACAAAGTTTTTTCTTAATGTGGAAGAATCAGGAAGAGGTTTGCCTGTGCATTTTTCTAAGAATTCACGACATTTTGGATGGTTTAGTTTACTTAAGGGAATATCAGCACAAAGGAAAGCTGTACAAAGTTCCTCGCAGAATGGTGAATAAGACTGGCGGGATTCCCCTAGGAGCATTTGCTGTAGTGTTTTTTCATTTTCAATCCGTTGTACTCCACGTTTGTGTTTATCTGTTTCCACATGCTGCTGAACGTTAAATGACAGTTTATAATAGAGTATTTTACCATCACTTGAAAATACTTACTCACCATATTGAGACACAAACTTCTTTAGCTTTACTTGAACATTTTGCTTCACTTTAGGCATTTTTTCTGAACTGTACTGTACACGCTTACGACTTCAATAAGACTAAATAACACAATGAGTGAATTAGACACTTGTCTGCAGTCCAGAGTCCAGAATGACTTAATCAGATACCTGTTCATAGAGTAACAATAGCTTACACAAACTCACTGATGCGTAAGGGTGAAGTCCATGTTGTGAATTCAAAGGAAACAGGGAAGGAATGTAGATACTTGCCATTTTCCAAGAACCAAAATGAGGTGCGCAATTCTGGGAAATGTAACACGGAATAAATAAATTACATGAGAAAGTTCTTTTCTTCTTGAAAGAGTGAAAATATGACGAATATGACCATTTACTTACTAAAATATGCTCTATCAGAGAGAAATGGCCATATATGCAAAAATATGGCTTAACAAACTAGGTTAATTCATTTCGCTGTTTCATAAGAAGCATTTATATGTATTTAAGGAGCATGTCAGTCCTACCAAAAAATATATGCCCTATCATAAAAATCCTAGCCCTACTCATCAAGATACTTAGAACTAGAACTGGAAGTAATCTTATTACGCTAAATTTAGAAGTCTGACAGAAACAACTAAATGAATAAGAAATTATCATAACAAACAAGGTAACAAAAGAATAAAAATCATAAGAATGCGAAGCTTTTATATGGAACCACATCAAGAAAAGAAGAATAAGAAGAAAGTAATGAAACGATGTAAAGTTTATTGTAGTGCAAAAACTTAGTAAAATCCCTCGGTCACGCACTGTGCGAGTATTCAGAAGCGATAAATCGCCCCCACCCTACTTGTTTGTATTTTCCCTTTACCTACTGAGTTATCCAATGAAGTCGGCTGATACGCGGGGAACAAGTGTCACGTCACTGTTGTGAACACAGCAATTTTATAGTGTAGAAACATTTACTAGGATCTTGTTTACATCGGATAACTCAAAAACTAAAATCCTTATTCCAGTTCTGTAAGAGTTTTGTTAAAGAGCACAGTTTCGAGATGATGATGATGATGATGATGATGATGATGTGTGATTGGTCTCCCTGGTTTTTTTAACTTCAATTCCAAAAATTTGTATTACGAAAATCAGTCAGCGAGGAACTTATGTCCTTGGAGAGATTCATGGGGGAGTGAAGGCTATGAAATACCCTAAAAATTGTGAATTAACTTTCGGAAGATATCCCATGATAATACCGCATGTATGTGAAATGCTATCGCTAGTTATATGCAAATATTTGTTTTCACACCGCTGCACCTTGCTCTTTGCGTGGCCTATCACAGCAATATACAAACACAGCATTTTTTTGCAATGTGCTCTTGTGTCTTTAGTCCTACCTCTACAGTAGGATAATTACAACGGTGGTATGATTAAGTAATAAACGATTTGTGAGAATCTAATAAAATAAAACACGGGCTAAGCGAAATTATGGTAAGTGGTGCTTGAATACATGGCCAGGTGAGATATTCCTCCCAGGATTTTTTCTAATTTATATAACTATAGTAATGTTTTAAAATTAATGTATATAAAGAAATGTGTTTTAAAACAAAATCTCAAAAGAAGAACAAAAATAGTAACAAAAATTATTTAAATATGTATCTAGATAAAAATACGATGTAAATAATACTGAAATACGTGCAGAACGCTAGCAACGCAAGCACGCAACAAAGGATCTCGGTGTCAAAGATGGAGAAAATCACAAGATGAAAGGGACATCATTGTAATTTTAAATTCACCAGGAGCGTATCGTTGGGGAAGTGAAAATTGTAGAAGATATTTCAAGAAGAGAGAGAAGAAGTGATAGTGATTTAGCAAGGCTGAGCATGTATTACCACGAGGGCATTAGTACACTGGTGTGCGAAACCTAATGACGAGATGGGTAAAGTAATATAACAAATGAACTACTTGGTGGAAGTAGATGAAGATGCCAAATGGGTCTGGTCCCGCAACACGGGGCAGTTGACGAAACAGGACACGACGGTGTGTGGCAATTAGCGAGCTATTACGGTGCACTGTAGTGGTGTTCTTCATTGCAACATGGCCTGTAGACACCATTTGGATGACTTCACACGAGGAACAATCATCGGGAAACTGGAAGAAGAGCGAAGTGTGACGAGTGTTGCTCAGGAGTTTGGAATTCCTCACAGCATTGTTTCACGTGCATGGGGAACCTTCCAAACCACAGACACTGCTGTCCCAAGGAGAGGTGGTGGTCGACCATGCTCAACTACAGCAGCAGATGTCCGCTACATTGTGCAACAGCCAAGAAGGGATCCACGCCAAACAGCGGGCGCAATTACAACCACATTTAACAGGACAGCTAGGAACGCAATCTCACGATACATAGTGGCACGGCGACTACACAGAGGTGGTCTCTTTGCCCGACGGCCAGTAGGTTGTGTTCCGTTGACATCCGCACATTGGCGGCACCGTTTGCGATATTCCAAAGAACATCAAAATTGGACCAACGAGGAATGGGGTCGCCTGCTCTTCTCGGATGAGAGCAGATTCATTCTAAGTAGTGATTCTCGACATACGCTCATCTGGCGAGAGGTGGGAGCACGTAATGAACCCAGGAACATCCTTGAACATGATCGTTTTGGTGGTCCGGGTGTTATATTTTTGGGAAGAATAATGTTGCATGCGTGCACCGACTTCCAAATCTTTGAACACGGTACGCTCACTTGTCAACGTTGTTGTGATACTGTACTCCTTCCCCATGGGCGTCTTTTCAGGGATGCCCTGACTTCATTTTTATGGATGACAATGCGCTACTGTATCGAACAGCGCAGGTGCAGGATATCTTGCAACGAGAAGATATTCGGCGAATGGACTGGGCTGTCCGTTCCCCCGATTTAAATCCCATCGATCACGTGAGGATGCTTTAGGGAGACGCATTGCACACATCCACACGCACCAGCGACCATCCAACAGTTCTCAACAGCGCTGGTGGAGGAATGGACCGCCCTACCTCCAGAACTGCTTACCAACCTTGTGGTCAGCATGGGAGCACGATGCATTGCTGTCTGTGGTTATCATACACCCTTTTAAGCACAATTTATCTATTTCTGTAAATCTACAGAGCCATCATATGTCGTATTGACTTTAGTGTAGCTTATGGTGTATGAATAAAAGTGGCATTTCTGTTCGTCTCATTGTAAATTGTATTTAGTTGCCTATCGTAGCAGTTTCCTCTATGTATGATTCAAGTTTCATCGAGCTATGTTACTTGGCGGTGTCACAGCATGCAAAGATTACTTTCGTCCTTAGATTTTGCTCACCAGTGTAGTTAAGTGGGAAATATCGGTGAACAATAAATAAATATAGCTCTGCGAGAACGCTTAGAGAACATTTTAATTCTACGTAGATAAGTATCTGGACTATATCTATGGCTATAGGAAGTTATTGCTCCCGACTGATTGTAATTAACTGCAATAAAATAAATAATTAACTGCAAAGTACGCTTCCCCATTAATTTATCAAAACTAAGTAAAAATCGAGAACCCATCAACAGCAACATTATTGAGATTTTGTTAACCAAAAAGAAAACATTTTAAATAATTAAAAAAATTTTAACGTTATGGAAGCTTTCCGATGTTAAATAAAATTGCAAAATATATAACGGTTTCACTACAACAATCAAACATCCTATTAAATCGTTCCAGCAGATACAGGAGGTATTGTATTCATAGAAACCCCTTATTTACTTTATTTTAATCGAGATAAACTTTTACAGAACTAGCTACATTACACATTTCGTTATAAACACAAAGAGAACAGCGATAGTCAAATGTTTAACAACTGGAAGCTAAATGCTGGCCTTAAAATTCCATACTGTTTCCATGACATCCCGAGAAACAACTGAAAATCGGCAATGGTTAATAAGATTATTTGAAATAAGTTGATTGCTTTACAAAGATTATACAAAATTCTTTCTAAATGAAGGGGACTCCACAGGCTATTCCCAAGAAATTCAGGATGACGTTTTATTTGCCATGTGAATATCGTTAATATATGGTAGTTTAATCAAAATCGTTACAACCATTTCTCAGATAAACATTTCGAAAAATGTTCGATGTAAAGGTTAAGTATCACGAAGAGATCACGGGAACGGGGTGGAGCACCGCACACAGGCCAGTTGGCCCTTTGTGCTTCCAATGTGACTCCTGAAAGGGAAGCATTAGGGGAGAAACCCGAAGGGCAACCAGATCCGGATATTGACAGGCGCAAGTATGGACGTGGTCCCTAACGTTTCCAGATAGAACGCATCCGCCGCCGCCTGGTCCCAGCACATAAGCCACGGACACCCGGAGCGGAGCCCCACGATGAGGAGGGACTTAACTGTGCAGTACCGCAACGACGCCAGGGAAGAAACCTTTAAGGGGCCCAGCTGCAATCCGGCGAACACCGTCGCCAGGTCCAACAACCCTGAAACAGATCATAAGGGGGATGCTGGGTACAGGAGAGTCGTGGTAGAAGATGAACCACTCCAGCATTTGCCTTGTGACGCGGGGAAACCATGAGAAAGCCATGGGCTAGAGTTCGACGGTCGCCGGGGACCGATTCCGGTACCTCCCGAATACAGGCACAGATGTAACTGCCTGGGCCATCTTGCTTGGTGATGTAAAGGGAACTTTGGGGTGGGAGATTTTCTTTAAAGTCTTCGTGTCGAATGTTTGGAAGATATTGAAGTTAAATACCAAGTTTGGTATTTATCCGAATTTTGGTTTTTGACCTAAGCTGTTCACAGACACACATACGGACCCCTATCTAAAAACGCGTTTTTTATTCAGGGAACCTCAAAACATATATTTGCGATTATATCTCGATAAATAATTTTTGGTTGGAATGCAATATATATTCTCTCTACCTACTATGTATATGTTACCAAAAGTAAAAATGGGTTTTTTTGGATTCAGGGGACCTTAAAAGCATATTTTCGGTGATATGTTTTGTTTTGTTTTTGCAATACCTTCTCTTCCTACTACGTAGGTGATAGAGAAAGTAAAAATGTTTTTTCCTTTGGATTCAGGAGATCTCAAAACATATTTACGGTGAAATCTGGATATCGAGTTTTTGGGTGGAAAGTAGTAACTTCTCTACTTTCTAGGTAGGTGGTAGAGAAAGTAAAAATCTGATGGGTAGCATTCACATGACTTTCCTTATTCATCCCTCTACGAGTTATTCTTACAAAGGCTTTTTGTTCTACCTACATCTTGTTAATTGAGATAAACCTTCATTACACATTTAAACGTTTCGTTTTAGGTATGAGAAGTGGGCTAAACTGATAGTCAGATTTTTAAAAGGCAGGTCGCTAGTGATGGCTTCGAAATTCCATGCTCCATGAGTAACAACATGCCCAAACTAATGAATGATGATTTATCACTTTAAAATATGTGTAATTGTCGAAAATTTCAAACCAATAGTAACGAATATCTCGAAACTTGCTAGAGGCACAAAGAAATTATTTGACACAGATTGTGAGCTTTAACGAGATCTACAGCCTTCAAACACATGCGATTAGTAAGTTTACAGGTCATATTATTTATCAGTTATACAAAATTATTTATAATTCATTCAGACTACTTCAGAAAATCAAGACAGTATAGTTCTAATAAAAAAACGTTGCAAACATTTATGAAAAAAATACAATAAATGCAAGGTTTTTCAGTAAAAGAGTGGTATGGTTGTTAGCGTTTTCTTAAAAATGTCCCTAAATCATGTTTGAATTTAAATGCCAATATTCATATTTATCTGAGTTCAAGCTGATTATAAAATTGAGCATGTGGCGTAAGTCAATTCATGTTGTAACGTACAATATAAATGCATGCTGTATTTCCATGCCATTCTAACCTAGTTATCATACCGGCTTAACTTGGAGTAGATGAAATTCCGCCGGGTTTCTACCCGCCAGAGTAGAGCAGAACCCAGCCAGTCGCCCGCTTGCTCTTCTTTCAGCAGTTCTGCTATACAATCTCGACCACCAACGGTTTCATAACTTTCAACCCCCCACCCCTTTCTCTTCCTTAACGTTTGATATATTATTCATATTAACATAAGGGTTCGTTGATGAATTGGTAGCAAAACAGTTTGGAATATGATGAATGCCGACACCAAGATTATTTCACGATACATTTTTTATGAGTTAATAATAAAGTCTTTTAGTTTACCCTCCGACATCCCCTTTGCGACATAAAGGAATGCCTTAATAACGTTCTACTTTAGTGTACTAAGGGATGTCTCTCTTATAAGCTTTCATTTTGTTTAAAGCATCGGAGGAAATATGTACCTGATGTTCTAAAATTGCCTTTTTCTCGATATATCCACAGCAAAACATTAAGCGTTTCCATCTAAATTACATGGGCAGTGTTTGTGATATTTCACGTTCACATATACATGGCATGCCCTTTCTGCACGTGTGAAACGAAGTACGAACCACTGAAACTTAACTCTTATTTCTTGCGGTCGCTCAATACCGTGCCGAACTCTTCTATCCTCCCATAAATAATTAGTAATCGCAGCAAGAACTCATTAAGGAACTGTACCGTACACCATAGAGTCAGCGGAGATTTCTCCAAGTTTCACACGAAGCCAGAAGGTTGAGGGGGATTCTGGAGGTGTCTACTAACATCCCGATAGGAGTTCTGGACAGTTTCATAAACTGAGAGCTCCTATCCCT